>OZ022264.1:124043788-124053788 GCA_963978885.1 Nemotelus pantherinus | reverse complement strand
GACAAAAAGGCGCCTGGGCTGGATGGAATCACAAACAAGTGGCTTAAGACAGCCATCAAGTCGAGGCCGGAAATGTTTATAAGTGTCTTCAACACATGCCTAAATGATCGAACTTTCCCAGCATGTTGGAGCAGGCAAAAGCTAGTGTTGTTGCCAAAACCAAACAAACCGGTTGGAGAACCGGCATGTTATCACCCCATCTGCCTGCTGGACGTCCTAGGCAAAACACTGGAGTGGATCATCTACAACAGGCTTCTACCGGCGGTGGAAGACAATGGAGGACTATCTGATCGCCAATGCGGTTTTTGCAAAGCACGTTCGACGGTTGACGCTATCAGTGTGATAATCGAGCTAGCCAAGCCCGCACTTGAAGCGCGTAGAGCATCCCGAAACTACTGTGCTCTTATCACGCTCGACATCAAAAACGTGTTCAACTCGGCAAATTGGAACCGAATAGTAACTAAGTTACTCAAGCTGAAAGTTCCTTACTACCTGACGGAGTTCATCACTGACTATTTTCGGAACCGAGTTTTATGGTATGACTCCGCTGACGGGCCGAAACGTCACTGCGTTACAGCAGGTGTCCCACAGGGATCTGTCTTGGGGCCTCTACTCTGGAACGTTATGTACAACGACGTGCTTACCCTAAAATTACCAAGAGGAGTAGCAATAATCGGATTAGCAGACGACATAGGTGTGTTGGTATCTGCTGCAAATCTGGAAGAAATTGAACTGCTGGCGGACGAAGCGGTGTACCAAGTCAGGGAATGGCTAGAAAGTGCTGGGCTAGAGCTGGCAGGGCACAAGACTGATGCGGTATTGATAAGCAGCCGGCGAAAAACCGAGTGCTTTGAAGTCACCGTCGGAGACCAGAGAATCCAATCTTAGGCTTCAATCAGGTACTTGGGCGTCATGATTGACTCAAGGTTGAGCTTCAAAGCACACGTTGAGCAGGTGTGCAACAAAGCCGCAAACGTAAGCGTAGCACTATCGAAGATGCTACCGAATATCGGCGGCCCCCGTCAAAGTAGCAGAATTTTAATATCCAGAGTCGTGAACTCTATCCTTCTCTACGCGGTGCCAATATGGACACACAAGCTGACAGCAAAAGCGAATAAGAAGAAAATGTGCTCGACAGATCGATTAAGTGCTCTGAGAGTGATTCGCGCCTACAGAACAACACCACGGGATGCGGCATATGTGATAGCGGGCATGATTCCGATAGAACTCCTAGCAGATGAGATGCAAAGGCTCTACAAAAACAACAGCGTGGATTCAAAGGCAGAGAGGCAAGTCTCTGTAGGAATATGGCAAAGGAGATGGGATCAATGTGCAACCGGTAGATGGACCTATAAGCTTATCCCCGATATTGCTAAATGGACCCAGCGGAAGCACGGAGAAATCTTCCACGAACTTACGCAGTTCTTAACTGGGCATGGCGTATACCGGAAATATCTGCATCGGTTTGGCCTGGACGACTCCCCCAACTGCCCGATATGCGGAATAGACGAGGACCCGGAGAACATACTGTTTCAGTGTCCACGATTTGCGCGACACCGAGCTAAGCTGCAAACTTCTACCAACCTGCTCTTATCGGCAGAAAACGTGGTGAAGATGATACTGGCATCAGACGAAGCTTGGAAAGCACTGACGGGAGCACTAGCGCAAAGTCACGCCATTCTTCGAAAAGAGGATGCCAAGGGAGCGAGCACTAGGCGGCAGCCCGTGAACAGCTAAAGCTGACCCCACCCCACGAAGTAATACCTGACGGCAGTCCCGTTGGGGCGGTGGAGGATAAGGAGGTGGTTTTTAGTCGGTTTGCACCCGACATAACCTTCGATTAGGTATCCTGCGGATTTTCCCCTCCAATAAAAAAAAAATAAAAATTTATATATATATATATATATATATATATATATATATATATATATATGGTATATATATATATATATATATATATATATATACATATATATATATATATATATATATATATATATATATATATATATATATATATATATATATATATATATATATATATATACATATATATATATATATATATATATATATATATATATATATATATATATATATATATATATATATATATATATATATATGTATATAAATATACATATAAATATATATATATATATATATATATATATATATATATATATATATATATATATATATATATATATATATATATTTATATATATATACATATATAAATATATATATATATATATATATATATATATATATATATATATATATATATATATTTATACATATACATATATATATATATATATATATATATATATATATATATATATATATATATATATATATATATATATATATATATATATATATATATATATATATATATATATATATATATATATATATATATATATATATATATATATGGGGCATTTCACGTGAAGCGGACAACGAAAAAAAGTCGAGGTTCCGAATTTCGTTCATATTATGCATAATGGTACTTCTAGAGGATATGAACGTGGATGCACAATTTTTTCCTTCTATGAGGTTCAGTTGCCGAGTTATGGGCTTCTGAAGAATTGAAGAAGCTGATGAAGGTTTTTTTTGGAAGCCGATTTTGAGATTGAAAAAAATATATTAAAAACATTAAACATATTGATTGGTATAGAAAATCAACTGTTCTTTTTAATTTCAAAATTATATTTGGAATAAAAAAAAATTTTCCTGTTTAAAACCGGAAGTAGCCATTTCAACTCGATATTTGAGTAACTTGGACCAGGTTAATTTTTTTTATTTTTATAGTAAAACAAAGCTTAAACTATACTTGTTTTATCATAAAAATTTTAGAATGATATGGCGAGTAGTTTGGGAGGTAGGTGAATTTTAGTACATACAAGTCGTATGAAGCGTGGCACCTGGAGCTTGATTAGGATAGCTAGTGAGTGTGAAAACAAGACATGTTCAGTAAAATTATTGTTATATCGTTAAAATATTATATATAGAATTAATATAGTTAAAATATAGCTATATAGTTTCAATATTAAAAGTTGCCAATGCTAATTTATTTAATAAAAACAAACTTGTTTATGGAAAAATGAATTTATTTCACAGTTTTTACAATTACATATATAATTAACTTACATATAGAGGTTAAAATATAAAACAATTGCTAATGCTTATTTACTAAATGAAAAAAAATGATTTATGGAAAAATGAATTTATTTCACCATTTTTACAATTTGACACTCATTACTTAAACTTGTTCTTTTTATAAGAAGGCCTTCAGTAACTGGAATAAAACAGTGAAATTTCTTAGTCCCGGGAATAGTAATAGAGGAATCAAACAGTGGTTTTAAACATATTCTCTGGCGTTGAAGTTCCTCTGATGAGCAATAGTAAGTGGCTGTTAGGGATAAAGCCGACTTTGCCCAATGAAAAAAACGTAAAGGTGTAGTAATAGCTTTACTAGGAGGTAATTGTAAACTCGCACGTGTTGCCAGTCGTTTCAAATTACCACCGAGACCATCACATGGGCCTTTTCCATGCGAAGTCGCGTGAAAATGAAGTTCAGTTTCTGTCTTGAAATCAGCTTTATAACAAAATAGAGTCACAAAATTAAATATATTTTTAAAATGTTGTGGGGCCCCATCTGTTATGTATATAATTTTTGACACAAACAGAGGTTTGTGAAGGGTTTTCTGGAAATACTACCATGTTCTATTTAACTTCCAACTTAATAATAATGGACTGATGTCAAAAGTTTTGCCTGGTCATTGTTCCAATGAAAAGCTTGAGCAGCATCTTGTACAACAAAACAATAATTCTCAGCAAAATCGCATTGTACTAAAATTTCCGCTTCGTTTATATTTTCTTTAAGACTTTTAAAATAATGAGCTTGTTGCTCTGCAATGTAAGCATGGGGTTTCGAGGCATCCAACGCGTGACAAAAGCCACAAAATCATCGGATGCAAGCAGATGAGTAGAAATGGTAAATCTGTCTGAACAAACCCATTTTTCAAACTGAACGGTTGTCACTCATCAAATATCAAATATCATTTTCAAATGATCACGAATTGCACTTACGCCAGGACAAGATTTGCAACTTTCATTTGGGGTTTTTGTTGAAATTGTTAAATGACATTTCGGCGTAGGATTGGGACACATCATTTTGCGTAGAAAGTAGAAAGTTCCAAAATAGTTCCAGATGTGAGATTGTCAATGTCTCCTCCACTCATAATTAATTTCACATTTTGGTGATATATACATACACAGACCAGAGTCACCAGCGTTCCAGAGTCACCAGCGAGGATACATTGTTTGGGTCTCAAAGTGAAAAATTTTGTTAGGCCGATTTTGATATCCGGATATTCACTTTTAAACGTTTGGTAAAGCTCGTCAATGTAACACATTAAAAGCTGTTTTGGGATTTGCGTTCTTTTTCCGTCATCTAATTTAATAGATATACAATCCTTTTTACCGGGCATTATTCGACTAATGTCTTCTCGCAGATAAAAGCACTTCACTAAGTTCATAGTTTCAACGGCTAGCTTACGGCCACCTCGTGGATTTGGAGATGTTAATATACCAAACTGATCCACAAGTTGCTTTGCTTTTCTCGCTTGCCGCCTGGATGTTCCGAATTCTTGTGCAAGTCTGTTTTCGATCCATGACTTAGGTGTTATAGTCAGTATCGTAGTTTTCATAGCAGTAGATGTAGACGGATTGCTAAATTTTGCTTTTAACTGGGTCAGAATATCTTGGTCGTATATTGTTGAATCAGTTTACTTTGAGCTATTTTTATACTTCTCTTCAGGAATGAATGGTAAACCCGGGGAGCACAAAGACAAATCAGTTGATGATTGACAAAATCGCTGAAAATTTTCAGGTATTTCCACGGTCAGTTTTTTCCTGCAGCTACCACACACGTACATATCAGAAGAATATCTTCACTTCTCTGCTATTTTTTTTTTTTCAATTTGTCTTAGGTCCTTAACCTTCCGATGAAATCTCAAGTCGAAAGGATTGAAACATCGGTAGCCGCAAGGAGACATAATACACACAATTCAACTTATTTACGCAGTCACTTCAAGCGCTGAAAAAGAACTAAAACAAAAACGAAAAATTCGAAATGGCTCTTTCATCACACTTCCATTCCTTTCTATTACATAGCTTTGACCTCCTTCTATTATATGGCTTTTTATGAAAAAATAATACCTTTTTCAACTAAAAAATGGCGCCACTAATCGCATTTCTGTAGGGTAGTCGGTTAAGTAGGAACACAATTTAAGTATGTATTTTAAGTATGTTATAAAAACTTTTTATATGCAGGATATAGTATCACGGCAAACTACATATACTTTCCTCTATACCTCTATATGTAAGTTAATTATATATGTAATTGTAAAAACTGTGAAATAAATTCATTTTTCCATAACCAAGTTTGTTTTTTTATTAAATAAATTAGCATTAGCAACTTTTAATATTGAAACTATATAGCTTTATTTTAACTATATTAATTTTATATATAATATTTTAACGATATAGCAATAATTTTACTGAACATGTTTTGTTTTCACACTCACTAGCTATCCTAATCAAGCTTCGGGTGTCACGCTTCATACGACTTGTATGTACTAAAATTCACCTACCTCCCAAACTACTCGCCATCCCATTCTAAAATTTTTATGATAAAACAAGTATAGTTTAAGCTTTGTTTTACTATAAAAATAAAAAAAATTAACCTGGTCCAAGTTACTCAAATATCGAGTTGAAATGGTTACTTCCGGTTTTAAACAGGAAAATTTTTTTTTATTTCAAATCTAATTTTAAAATTAAAAAGAACAGTTGATTTTCTATACCAATCAATATGTTTAATGTTTTTAATATATTTTTTTCAATCTCAAAATCGGCTTCCAATAAAACCCTTCATCAGCTTCTTCAATTCTTCAGAAGCCCATAACTCGGCAACTGAACCTCATAGAAGGAAAAAATTGTGCATCCACGTTCATATCCTCTAGAAGTATCATTATGCAAAATATGAACGAAATCCGGAACCTCGACTTTTTTTCGTTGTCCGCTTCACGTGAAATGCCCCATATATATATATATATATATATATATATATATATATGTATATATATATATATTTATATATATACATATATATATATATATACATATATATATATATATATATATATATATATATATATATATATATATATATATATATATATATATATATATATATATATATATATATATATATATAGTTACAAGATCAGGCTTTGATCTTGGGTTTTTCTCACTAGTTTTAATTTTTTGCTATCACGAGATCAGACTGTTCTAAGTTTGGATCTACATTGATCTATGAAAAATAGCAAATAAAACAACACTAGTTTTCTTCTATGTTTCTTATTGCGCCGAGGACAAACTTCTGAGCACCATGTCTGCTCGCTCTCGAGTATTTATAAGACATTGCTTATACGTAACTTACATTAGTTTTATGGCTATTGCTTATTCTAAATAGTTTAAAATGTGAACCCTAAAATACATTGCCGTATCTTATCTGCATATTTACAACCCTTGCAGATGGGCTTCACACATTGTACAGGCTAGGGATTTACGTTGCTTATTGCTGTCGTAAATCCATCCTTACATTTTCTGTTTGATGTTCCGAACAAGGAAAAATAATATTGTTCCTTGTTCGGTAAGGAAAAAATGTTGTACACGATTGTGTGGGAACGTCGTTAGGTAGTGGCGACGTAACTCCTCCCATCCATGTTTTGAATCTGATCTCAGATTTTGCTTTCTTTAATGCGTGTTTCAAATGAACTTATTTTTGTATGATTCAAACGAACGTAACTTATATTTTCTAATTTTGCTTATAATTTACCACATGAATACGTAAGATTATTTCATATATATTTTTGAAAATCAAGATACCGTTTATTTTTGTTTTTTGCATATCATGATTGAGTTTTTCTTACATATAAGATTACTTTGTTTCATTTTTCGCTAGGAATTTATACAAAGGTGTTTTCGCTCATTTTATGGTTAAAATTTATTGTTATATAGTGTACATGCATATTCAAGGGTAGTGTACTATCAACGGTAGTTTATACGATAGTGAAAAAAGTTTAACAATCGATATTCGTTCTGTTTGTTTTATTTTTGAACAGGTTTTTAAATTTACATGGCTAATTCGTTTTTGTCAATGAGGACGTCAGATTTAATATTTGTCGTATTAAGTTATGTTTGAGCTTGCTAGGTTAGCATTTTGAAACTAATTGTTGGGTTGGTTGTTACCTGGAGCATCGTTTTTCCCATTGTCTTTGAAGTGATAAATTTTACGATTTCTTTTGAACCTTTGTGGGTGAATATTATTCGCTTGATTTTCTCTAGAGAATCTAGGCTCTAGCTTAGTTGGATGTGAATTCTGAACGAAGTTTTTGTTAATGTCACAACCGGGCCTATTAACATTTAGTTTGTTTATATATTTTTCTTTGTATTGCTTTAATCTTTCATCAATAGTTTTGTTGTCTGTTCTACATTCGTTGAAAAATATGTCCGCAGGCTATTCTTTATGCGCAGAGTGCTTTATGTTATTATATACCTTAAGGCATTCTTCTATAGGATTAAGATCTCTTAAATCCTTGTCTTCCATCTTTCTACGTAGGTAGAATGTCCTTATATTCTCATTTAAGGTCCGATGCGCAACTTCAATGTCCCCATTTCCTGTTTTATGGTGTGGCGAACAGAAATGTATTTCTACATTCTCTTTGAGCAACCAATCTTTGGTTTTAGCGGAATTAAGTGCTCCTTCGTTATCTGTAACATTTTTTTTTGGTTTGCCTATTCTATTAAATATTGCCTATTTTTCAGTGGCGAAATTGCCATAAATTTGGAAAACTTATCTATACAAGTAAGATAAGGAGAGTATTTATTTTTGAACCAGATGTCTATATGATAAATGTCACGTATATTTTCCGGAGTTTCAGTCATTTTAAAAGGGATTTTTATTGGGTTTCTTTCGTACTTACTTTGAGTACATATTTTGCATTTATTAATGTAATTTGAAATTCGCTCTTTCAAGATTTGGTAAAAGAATTTGTTTGAAATTATTTCATAAGTTTTAATAATTCCTGCATGGTTATTATTTCTGTGTTCTTTGGCGATTTGTTCCTCGATCTCAGTTTTGGTACATTCCCAAAGTAATTTGTTAGCCTGAACCACTGAACCTTTTGGGTTGTTTATCCTCCATTGGTTATAGTGTTTCTGAAACAGTAATAAAATTGTTTTGTTTGGGAATTTTACTCCCGTAGTACCCGTCTGTGGTATATGATTTTTCAATATGTATTCGACTGTTTTGTCGTTGTATTCTTTATAAGTGAAAGTTATTTGTTTACGATTATTGAAACTATTCTTTTTGACGCTATTGACTTTACCTATTTTTAATATGATTTGGTTTTTATAGCAGTTTATGGGTTTTTCAGATATATGTATGTAGTTGGTGTATGTAGTTGGTGTTGTCTTCTGTTGAGTGACTAGTGAAAAATGTTCTTCCTGCTCATTAAGTGCGTGGACTTCAACTCTTGATAGGGCATCTGCAACGTAATTTTCTTTTCCTTTTATATGTTTGACCTCGTTGTCATATTCCATCAATTTTATTTTCCATCGCTGAAGCTTAGCGTTCTCTTCTTTTAAGTTCTCAAGGTAGATTAATGGCTTATGGTCAGTTTGCAGTAAAAATGTCCTGCCGTATAAATATGGCCGAAAATATTTTGTAGCCCATACTATAGCCAATAGCTCTTTCTCAATAGTTGAGTACCTAGTTTCGTGCTGGTTTAGCGTTCTGGATGCAAAACAGACTGGTCTATTATTTTGACTCAATACTGCGCCTAAAGCAAAATTGCTAGCGTCAGTGGTTAAAGTAAATCGTTTACTTAGGTCTGGATGTGCTAAAATTGCATCTTTAAGAATGTATTTTTTGAGAGACTCAAAAGACTCGATATATTGTTCATCATGCATGTTAAGTTTTTCGCCTTTGTGCAGATATTTTGTCATAGGTTTAGCTATTTTAGCATAGTCCTTGATAAATTTTCTGTAAAAACCCGTTAAACCGAGAAATGACTTGATTTGTTTGGGTGTACTGGGAAGGGGAAATTTCTCTATAGCCAATAATTTGTTTGGGTTAGGCTTTATGCCTTCAGCGGGGATTATGTGTCCCAAAAACTCTGTATTTCTTTACAAAAAAATGTATTTTCGATAATTGAATTTTCAAATTTGCCTTGCGAAGAGTGCCAAAGACCTTTCTTAGAGCAATTTCGTGTTCTTCCAGTGAAGTAGAAAATACGAGAATATCTTCCATATAGACAATGCATATTTTATTTATAAATTCTCTAAGTATGTGATTCATTAGTCTTTGAAATGTTGCTGGGGCATTTTTCAGTCCAAACGGCATTCTAGTGAATTCAAAGTGACCGCTGTCTGTCGAAAATGCGGTTTTATATCTGTCTTCAGCTCTAATTTCGATCTGATGAAAACCTTTCGCAAGATCGATTGAAGTAAAATAATTTGCATTCCCTAGTTTTCCTAAGATGTCATCTATCTGAGGTATGGGAAATTTATCTTCCACTGTGACATTATTGATTTTCCTGAAGTCAATTACTAGTCTATGCTCACCCGGTGTTTTCTTGGAGACTACCCATATAGGAGAATTGAAGGGGGAGTTTGATGGTTGAATAATACCTTGTTTGAGGTCTTCTTGGACTTGTTTGTCAACAAACTCTCTTAGTGAATAGGGATAACGATAATATTTTTGGTATATCGGTTTATCCGTATTCAGTTTTAGTTCGTGTTTTATTTCACTTGTAAAAGTTAAGGGTTTATTTTTATCATATTCTAAGTCATGGAATTCCTTCTTGATTTTATTGACTACGGCGATTTCTTCGTCAGAGTATTTATTTTTGATTCTACTTCT
>OZ022264.1:124006288-124038788 GCA_963978885.1 Nemotelus pantherinus | reverse complement strand
GCAATTTCAAAAAGGATTCCAAAGCCAGAAAAACTTTGGCGTATGCCACAAAATGGCTCCAAAGGGTCCAAGACATAAGAAGATCCTTCATGGAGACACATTCTCAAATCATGAACTTAAATTACCGGAGAAAAAGATCTGGAGCATGCTTACTTCGTGAATCAATGCTATAATGTATTCGAAGAGATTAGTTTGAATTTTGAAACCGATTTGGAAGAATTGCAATCAGACCAAAGGGCACAGGCAACGCCCACGTCCAAATTGAATTCGGATCCGTCATTACGACCATCCGAAGAATTAGATGTTCGATTGCCAAGAATAGAACTTCCCAGATTTAGTGGAAACTATAGTGAATGGACATCTTTTAAAGACTTATTCACCTCACTCATCCACAATAAGTCCTCTTTGTCATGTGTGCAAAAATTGCACTATCTCAAATGTAGTCTATCAGGTGATGCTGAACAGTTATTGCGGCACTACTCTACTACGGAAGCCAATTACGAAGTGGCTTGGGACACACTCATGAAACGATATGATAACAACTAAGTGCTTCTGAACATACAATTTAAAAGGTTGCTTACCGTCAACAACGCAGACGAATCGGCGTCATCGATCAAGATGCTCATGGATAGAACCACCGAAATTATTCAAGCCATAGAAAGCTTGAAATTGGAAAATCTGTGGGAAGCTATACTAATCTATCTGACCACGCAGCGATTACCATCTGAAACTCGGCAAATATGGAAATTACAAAAAACAAGTGAGCCGGAGAAATCTTCACTTCAGCATTTGAAAGAATTTTTGCATCAGAAATTTAGAGCTTTGGAGGCGGCTGGCACTGAAAGGAACAAACCATTACGTGTTTCTCAAAATGAACACGTCGCACAAAGAGAATCTTTTCCACATTGCATCTTATGTAGGGACCGTCATCATGTTAGGCAATGTCCTACGTTTTTGCGATACAACCATACAGAAAAATTCAATGTAGTAAAGAAAAATGGATTGTGTCTCAATTGTTTAGTTAAAGGACACTTAGTTGGGAATTGTCCCAGCAAATCCAGATGTTTGAAGTGCAAAAGAGCACACCATACCTTGCTACACAAATATGACTCAAATTCACATGTCCAACAGCCCATAACTTCGTCTTTACAGACACAAAATCGACCCTCGACGTCCACAGCATTTCACTCTCAACCATCAAATTCTACCCAGCATGCATTAAATCGTCAATCTTTGAATGCTCCTTCCTTTGAACCTAGACCATTGACTTCGCTTTCTGCTAATATGGATATCAAATCGATAAAAGCAATCAATAGGAAAGAGGTATTACTTGCTACTGCATTAGTGACGATTGAAGCAACAAACGGACCCGTAGTGATCCGTGCTTTGCTGGACCAGGGATCGCAAACATCACTAATAACTGAATCTGCAACCCAGAGATTAGGACTCAAAAGAACATCAACTAACATCACGATATCAGGAATTGGAAAGACAGAAGAATTGACACCCAGTGGGGTTTTAAAAATTCGATTACTATTGAACAACAACGAACATTTGAATATCGAAGCATTGATTTTGAATAAACTTACAAACATAATACCATCTCAAGTCGTTCCTACATCGATTTGGAGACAACTAGAAAACCTAGAAATGGCAGATCCGTACTTCGATCAACCGAGCAAAATAGACTTGATTTTGGGAGCCGACACTTATGCTCAACTCATACTCGGTCAAATTAGAAAACTGCCATCAGGTCCAGTAATCCAACTTACGAAATTAGGCTGGATTATCTCAGGCAAAATTAATATTGAAGGTGCGCACACCGTACAAACATTGAAAATTGAAATTAATGAAGACATTGAAATTAGCAGCCAATTGAAACGCTTTTGGGAAATCGAAGAAGTAGAAAATAGCAAAATTTGGACACAAGAAGAGACAGAATGTGAGGAATACTATAAACGTAGCGTGGTTAGAAAACCAGATGGTCGATATCAAGTCCGATTACCCTTCAAAAGCGAAGAAAATAAAAATCTATTAGGACATTCTAAACAAGGAGCAACAGCGAGCTTATTATCTTTGGAGCGACGTTTCAGTAAAAACAACGATCTACGAACAGAATATTCGGCTTGTATACAAGACTATATTGATCTTGGCCATATGACGGAAAGTCTTAGCATCGAAGAAGGTCAAACTGGTGCACATGCTTTCCTACCGCACCACTCAGTTTACAAGGAAAGCACGACAACTAATTTGCGTGTCGTATTTGATGCGTCTCGAAAAACAAGCACAGGCATTTCACTCAATGATACTCTCATGACCAGGCCAACCATCCAAGACGCGATGACTTCGTTGGTCATCCGATGGCGACTCTATCAGTTTGCAATAGTTGCCGACATTGCTAAAATGTATAGACAGGTTGACGTGCATCCGGAAGACGCTTTATATCAGAAAGTTGTCTGGAGACAACATTCGAACCATCCCATCAAAGAATACAGCCTTGATACGGTAACCTTTGGAACGACATCTGCATCATTTTTAGCAATCAGGACTCTCCATCAATTAGCGAAGGAAGAAGTTAAAGTTTTTCCTAAAGCCAGCGCGGCTCTTTTAAATGAATTCTATGTCGACGATTTACTGTCAGGAGAGCACAGCTTGGAAGAATGTATCAACAAAGGAAACAAATTAATAAAACTTCTAAGATCAGGTGGATTTACACTACGGAAATGGATTTCAAATGAGAAACAAATTCAACAAGGTCTTAAAACAAAAGAAATAGAGATCCAAGAGAAATTGAATTTAAACGCGGAAAGTGGACACAAATCACTCGGGATAATATGGTATCCTTCGAACGATTACTTTACATATAAAGTCAAATCAGAAACATTACAAGAGTCATATACGAAAAGAATGGTACTATCAGAAATAGCAAGACTCTATGACCCACTAGGCTGGTTAGCACCTATTCTTATATTAGCTAAAATTATACTTCAAACCTTATGGCTACATGGACAAGACTGGGACGAACCCTTATCTGATGCGTCGAATACCGAATGGACTACTCTCCAAATGCAATTGAACGAAATAGAAAAAATAAAAATCCCTAGATGGGTAGCGTATAAACCAGAAACCAGCATAGAAATCCACGGGTTTTGTGATGCTTCACAACGAGCATATGCGTCAGTACTCTATTTGGTGACGCGTTTGCAAGCAGGAACTAGCTCCTATATCATTATGTCTAAAACTAAGGTTGCTCCAACAAAACCAACTACTATTCCACGTCTGGAATTATGTGGAGCTGTTTTATTAGCACGGGTCTTAAAAGAAGTGAAACGGTCTTTGAAATTAGATAAAATACCTACATGGTTATGGACTGATTCTGAAAGAGTTTAAGCCTGGATCAAAGGACACCCGACACGCTGGAAATCATTTGTTGCAAATCGCACCTCATACATCATCGAATCAACTGGTGGCATATCATGGCGGCACGTTCCTTCCAAAGAAAATCCAGCCAACTTAGCATCAAGGGGAATCAAACCACAAGATCTAGTCAACAATGAGTTGTGGTGGCATGATCCCAACTGGTTGAAGGAGTGTTCTGATGCATGGCCTAAAATAAAGGAAGTACAAGTAATCGATTTGGAAAGGAAACCCCAAAAAACAGTTAGCGTTGGATTAGTCGTGAGAACTCTACTTGATGAATTGGTTGAAAAATATTCGTCATTACATTAATTGATTAGGATTACTTCGTATTGCTTTCGCTTTCTTCGAATGAAAACAAAACAAGGAAAAAATGAACCATATTTAACTAAAATAGAATTAAAACATTCCTTTGATTTCTGGATAAAATATGCTCAAAGGAAAGAATTTTCAAATGAAATGTGCTGCTTACAGACTGGCAAAAGAATTGATAAGAAGAGCAAATTATTAAATTTGAACCCATTTATAGATGGTCATGGCATACTGCGAGTAGGAGGACGCCTACACAACGCACATTTTGATGAAAAACATCCTATAATCATACCAAAGAATGGAAAATTTACTCAGCTATTATTACACCAAACCCATACGGCAACATTACATGGACAAACACAGCTCATGTTGAACACACTTCGAAAAAGATTCTGGGTCATCGACGGAAGAAATGGCATTAAGCACTTCATACATCGATGCATTCGCTGCTTTCGAACCAAAGCAAAGGGTTCAACTCAGCTTATGGGGAGCTTGCCAACGGCTAGAGTGAACATTTCTCGACCATTCACCCATACGGGTTTCGATTTCTGCGGCCCTTTCGATATAAAAGACAGGCGAGGCAGAGGATGCAAAATATCTAAGGGCTACGTCGCGATATTCATCTGCTTAACCACCAAAGCTATACACATTGAAGTCGTCAGTGATCTTTCAACCCAGGCATTCTTAGCTGCGGTTCGTCGATTTATGGGAAGATGCGGATTCAGCACACATTTTTTCTCGGATTGTGGGATGAATTTTGTAAGACCAAATGCTGTGATAAAGAAGATAGAAGAAATTAACCGGTACGCTGCGAAAGTCTTCACCAATGATGGAATTCAATGGCACTTCAACCCTCCGGCATCGCCACATTTCGGGGGACTTTGGGAAGCTGGTGTCAAGTCTATCAAATCCCACTTACGCCGCATTGTAGGAAGCACACCCTTAACGTACGAGGAATTGTCCACTGTGCTAATTGTGCCCCCTGACTGATGATCCTTCTGACACCACGGCGTTAACACCAGCCCACTTTCTTATCGGATATACGATGTTAGCCGAATTAGACCTACTTGATACCACCCGAATTAGACCACCACCCGAATTAGACCTACTTGATACGAATATCAATCGGCTAGACAGATGGCAATTAACACAAAAACTAACACAAGACTTTTGGAAAAGGTGGCAACGAGAATATTTAAACAGACTACAACGAAGACCAAAATGGCTAAACAAAGAGATAAACATCAAAATCGGTGACTTGTGCCTATTAAAAGACGAAAAATTACCATCATATCGATGGGCGTTAGCCAGGATAACTGAAATCCATCCTGGAAAAGACTCATTAGTACGAGTAGTAACAGTACAATCACGCGGAAAATTGTACAAACGAGCAATATCAAACATCGCACTTTTACCAACTCAGGAAATAACGAATTGAGATTATGTGATAGCGCAAAATCCCAACTCCAATCTTGTCCTACCCACCCAAACCTGACCAACCAACATCAAAATGAACATTGAATAACATAAAAAGTGAACTTTGAATAACTTAAAAAAGTGAAAATTGAATAGCATAAAAAAAAACTCTAGCGCACCTGAACCGCTAGAAACACTAATGTTCGAAGAACAGTAGAAGAATTGTGCAGGTTTTGAGTGCATATTCCACCACATGTGCTGCTTATTACGACCAAACTGTTTCAAAAAAAGGTTTCAGATATTACCACTGGCATGAATTTCAACGTTTATGAGAGCAAAACACGGGTTAATTTTATTCGTTATCAGTTGCTTATTTCACATAATTTTGAAAGCAGCATCTCGTATAACATCAATGAAGAAAATGCTCAGTGCCTGCAGCACTGTAACTGAAGTTGGTGTTTGGGGCTGCGATCCGAAAGATTTGCAGAACTTTGCGAATTGCAACATTGATTATTTATTTTAATTGTAAATGTTTCTGGTATGAATACTAACTGTAAGCGTTTATTGATACAAAAGTAGCACAACCGACTCGTGCTGGCAACCTTCTGCCAGTATCAAAGCCAAGAATATATCACATCTGCTTCACGTTGTTATATAACATTCGAAGTTATAGGAGTATAAAGAAATTTAGAGTTACCTGCAGCGAGTTTTTTCAAATAATCGAAAGCTTAATATTTGCTGTTTATTGTCACTACAATATCATTACCATTTGAAAATTCTACGATAAAACTGCTTAATAAAGATATTGCAATTAAACACAAAACCAACAATAGCTGGCAACCCTATCGTGGCTTTTCAACCAAATTTGGCCTGAATAATGTTTATGACAGGTTTCATTAATTGTATGAAATTCGTATTGATTTCATGACTGCACTGGAAGTTATAGTGCAAAAAGTTTTATTTTCCTGAGCGAATTTTCAAAACCAAAGACATAAAAATTAACATAGCTGGCAGCACAATCGAATTTTTCAACCAAATTTCTATCAAACAGAGTTTAGAGTAAGGTTCAGCTACTGTGTCAATTTCATGAAAATCTGGTAACTTATTCAAATTTCATAGGGCAAAAAGCAGTTTTTTTTCTTTGTAATTTTTCAAGATGGCACCACTGGCACAGAGTTGCCCACAATTCAAAATCGCTTCTATCAGACCTGGTCCTATTTAAGTCCAATGCATTCTGTAAATTTCAATGGTATCTGATTATTGATTCGTGAGTTCCCGTGAACAGAAGTTTTTGATGCTAAAAATATAGGTTGACTGGGAGAGGGTTACCGTTCTTGTCCGACATGAAATTTCCAAAGTTTTACTTTGAACGTGTAGATAAAGTATAAGATTTGTATACAGATTGGTTTTATTGTAAGAAACGGACAGTTTTTGGAAATTCGATGGTTTAATGTTTTCACTTCCAAATTTTTATTTTTTCAAATTTAAGACACCAAAATTATCATAGCTGGCAGCTCCAACCGAATTTTTCGACCAAATTTCTACCAAACGTGGTATTAAATAAGATTCAGCTACCGTGTCAATTTCGTTAAAATCGAACGATTCGGTCAGAATTTATAGGGCTAAAAGCAGTTATCTTTTTTAGTGATTTTTCAAGATGGCACCACTGGCACAGAACGAGCCACATTTCAAAATTACTTCTGTCAGACCTGGTCCTATATAGGACCAATACATTCTGCAAAGTTCAATTCATTCTGCTCATCGGATCGTGAGTTTCCGTGAACAGAAGTTTTTGATGCTTAAAATATAGGTAAATTGGGCAAGGGTTACCAGGCGTGCCCGTTATACCATATCTTTTTACTAATGTTCGAAGAAGAACATTAGTATTAAAATCACTTTGGCCAAAAATTCATATTTCTATATATATATATATATATCATCAAAAAATTTCAGTGAAAAAATCTCAGGAACGCGAAATTCGATTGAGCTGAAATTTTCAGGACACATTGGTGTATATGCAGAATAGTGCCAGGTCTCACAAAAAGTTAATAATCTTTAACACTTTGGTGCCGGCGGCCATTTTAGTGGTATTTTTAATATACCTATTATTCCGTACACAAATAAGTTTTGCAAAAATAAAGTTGACGAAATAAATTTTGAACGTGTTTTACATGTGAATCGGATAATGTTTTGGAATTTTTTAACCCCATGTGTGCGCTGGGTGCCTAAAAACAGAACGGAAAAACTTGAAAATTTTTAAATTGCGATAACTTTTGACAGAGTTATTCAATCATTACGAAATTTTCAGAACATATTTGTATTATTTAGTTGTAGATTTTTGTAGCTTTTGATGAGCGTGCTGGCAACCCTGTAGCTAATGCAGACACTGAAAGTGAAAACCTTCAAATCATCGTCTCTCTTGAAAAACTGCCGTTTCTTCATAAAAAAGCCACTCATATATAAATCTTGTGCTTTGTTTACATAAACAAAAAAAAAATTTGATATGGTATAACGGGTACGCCTGGTAACCCTTGCCCAATTTACCTATATTTTTAGCATCAAAAACTTCTGTTCACGGAAACTCACGATCCAATGAGCAGAATGAATTGAACTTTGCAGAATGTATTGGTCCTATATAGGACCAGGTCTGACAGAAGTAATTTTGAAATGTGGCTCGTTCTGTGCCAGTGGTGCCATCTTGAAAAATCACTAAAAAAGATAACTGCTTTTAGCCCTATAAATTCTGACCGAATCGTTCGATTTTAACGAAATTGACACGGTAGCTGAATCTTATTTAATACCACGTTTGGTAGAAATTTGGTCGAAAAATTCGGTTGGAGCTGCCAGCTATGATAATTTTGGTGTCTTAAATTTGAAAAAATAAAAATTTGGAAGTGAAAACATTAAACCATCGAATTTCCAAAAACTGTCCGTTTCTTACAATAAAACCAATCTGTATACAAATATAATACTTTATCTACACGTTCAAAGTAAAACTTTGGAAATTTCATGTCGGACAAGAACGGTAACCCTCTCCCAGTCAACCTATATTTTTAGCATCAAAAACTTCTGTTCACGGGAACTCACGAATCAATAATCAGATACCATTGAAATTTACAGAATGCATTGGACTTAAATAGGACCAGGTCTGATAGAAGCGATTTTGAATTGTGGGCAACTCTGTGCCAGTGGTGCCATCTTGAAAAATTACAAAGAAAAAAAACTGCTTTTTGCCCTATGAAATTTGAATAAGTTACTAGAATTTCATGAAATTAACACAGTAGCTGAACCTTACTCTAATCTCTGTTTGATAGAAATTTGGTTGAAAAATTCGATTGGTGCTGCCACCTATGTTAATTTTTATGTCTTTGGATTTGAAAATTCGCTCAGGAAAATAAAACTTTTTGCCCTATAACTTCCAGTGCAGTCTTGAAATCAATACGAATTTCATACAATTAATGGAACCTACTATAAACATTATTCAGGCCAAATTTGGTTGAAAAGCCACGATAGGGTTGCCAGCTATTGTTGGTTTTGTGTTTGTTTGCAATATCTTTATTAAGCGGTTTTATCGTAGAATTTTCAATTGGTAATGATATTGTAGTGACAATAAACAGCAAATATTAAGCTTTCCATTATTTCAAAAAACTCGCTGCAGGTAACCTTGAATTTCTTTATACTCCTATAACTTCGAATGTAATATAACAACGTGAAGCAGATGTGATATATTTTTGGCTTTGATACTGGCGAAAGGTTGCCAGCACGAGTCGGTTGTGCTACTTTTGTAGCAATAAATGCTTACAGTTAGTATTCATACCGGAAACATTTACAATGAAAATAAATAACCAATGTTTCAATTCCCAAAGTTCTGCAAGTTTTTCGGATCGGAGCCCCAAACACC
This sequence comes from Nemotelus pantherinus, assembly GCA_963978885.1. Lineage (NCBI taxonomy): Eukaryota > Metazoa > Arthropoda > Insecta > Diptera > Stratiomyidae > Nemotelus > Nemotelus pantherinus. The sequence continues at coordinate 124,029,742 of OZ022264.1, read as the reverse complement.
ACCTTCAATTACAGTGCTGCAGGCACTGAGCATTTTCTTCATTGATGTTATATGAGATGCTGCTTTCGAAATTTTGTGAAATAAGCAACTGATAACGAATATAATTAAGCCGTGTTTTGCTCTCATAAACGTTGAAATTCATGCCAGTAGTAATATCTGAAACCTTCCACCATATGAGCTATAATGCATTCTTGAGACCATAGTAGAACGTGGCGTTTGAAACAGTTTGGCCGTAATTAGCAGCTCATGTGGTGGAATATGCACTCAAAACCTGCACGATTCTTCTACTGTACTTCGAACATTAGTTTTTCTAGCGGTTCAGGTGCGCTAGAGTTTTTTTTTCTTTGATTATGTAAACAAAGCACAAGATTTACATATGAGTGGCTTTTTTTTTGAAGAAACGGCATTTTTTCAAGAGAGACGATGATTTAGAGGTTTTCACTTTCAGTGCCTGCTCTAGCTACCGAGTTGCCAGCACACTCATTAAAAGCTACACAAATTTGCAACTAAATAATATCAATATGTCCTGAAAATTTCGTAATGATTGAATAGCTCTGTCAAAAGTTATTGCAATTTAAAAATTTTCAAATTTTCCCGTCCTCTTTTTAGGCACCCAGCGCACACATAGGGTTAAAAAATGCCAAAGCATTATCCGATTCATATGTAAAACACGTTCGAAATTTATTTCGTTAACTTTATTTTTGCGAAAATTATTTGTGTACGAAATAATAGGTATATTAAAAATATCACTTAAATGGCCGCCGGCGCCAAAAGGTTAACAATATCTGACATTTAAAGAGACCTGGACCTATTCTGCATATACACCAATGTATCCTGAAAGTTTCTGCTCAATCGGATGGCGCGTTCTCGAGATTATCTCACTGAAATTTTTTGATGATATATATATATATATATATATATATATATATATATATATATATATATATATATATATCTATATATATATATATATATATATATATATATATATATATATATATATATATATATATATATATATATATATATATATATATATATATATATATATATATATATATATATGGAAATATGAATTTTTGGCCGAATCGATTTTAATACTAATGTTCTTCGAACATTAGTAAAAAGTGAACATTAAACAATTTATGAACAAACATTGAACATTACATTCACTCTAGCACTTAATGATGACTTCAGTAGCCAGCGACAATCACCTCCGACCCGCCACATATAATGGAAGAACAACCGCACAACCCGCAAGACAACGACCTCGGAAGAAGCTAATACGAAAAACTCTAGCGCATCTGAACCGCTAGAAACACTAATGCTCGAAGAACAGTGGAATAATCGTGCAGGTTTTGAGTGCATATTCCACCACATGTGCTGCTTATTAGGGCCAAACTGTTTCAAATGCCACGTTTTACTTTGGTCTCAAGAATGCATTATAACTCATATGGTGGAAGGTTTCAGATATTACCACTGGCATGAATTTCAACGTTTATGAGAGCAAAACACGGGTTAATTATATTCGTTATCAGTTGCTTATTTCACAAAATTTCGAAAGCAGCATCTCATATAACATCAATGAAGAAAATGCTCAGTGCCTGCAGCACTGTAACTGAAGTTGGTGTTTGGGGCTGCGATCCGAAAAATTTGCAGAACTTTGGAAATTGAAACATCGGTTATTGATTTTCATTGTAAATGTTTCCGGTATGAATACTAACTGTAAGCATTTATTGACACAAAAGTAGCACAACCGACTCGTGCTGGCAACCTTTCGCCAGTATCAAAGCCAAAAATATATCACATCTGCTTCACGTTGTTATATTACATTCGAAGTTATATGAGTATAAAGAAATTTAGGATTACCTGCAGCGAGTTTTTTCAAATAATCGAAAGCTTAATATTTGCTGTTTATTGCCACTACAATATCATTACCAATTGAAAATTCTACGATAAAACCGCTTAATAAAGATATTGCAAACAAACACAAAACCAACAATAGCTGGCAACCCTATCGTGGCTTTTCAATCAAATTTGGCCTGAATAATGTTTATAATAGGTTCCATCAATTGTATGAAATTCGTATTGATTTCATGACTGCACTGGAAGTTATAGGGCAAAAAGTTTTATTTTCCTGAGCGAATTTTCAAATCCAAAGACACAAAAATTACCATAGCTGGCAGCACCAATCGAATTTTTCAACCAAATTTCTATCAAACAGAGTTTAGAGTAAGGTTCAGCTACTGTGTCAATTTCATGAAAATCTGGTAACTTATTCAAATTTCATAGGGCAAAAAGCAGTTTTTTTCTCTGTAATTTTTCAAGATGGCACCACTGGCACAGAGTTGCCCACAATTCAAAATCGCTTCTATCAGACCTGGTCCTACTTAAGTCCAATGCATTTTGTAAATTTCAATCGTATCTGATTATTGATTCGTGAGTTCCCGTGAACAGAAGTTTTTGATGCTAAAAATATAGGTTGACTGGGAAAGAGTTACCGTTCTTGTCCGACATGAAATTTCCAATGTTTTACTTTGAACGTTTAGATAAAGCATAAAATTTGTATACAGATTGGTTTTATTGTAAGAAACGGACAGTTTTTGGAAATTCGATGGTTTGAATTTTTCACTTCCAAATTTTTATTTTTTCAAATTTAAGACACCAAAATTATCATAGCTGGCAGCTCCAAACGAATTCTTCAACCAAATTTCTACCAAACGTGGTTTACGATAAGGTTCAGCTACTGTGTGAATTTCGTTAAAATCGAACGATTCAATCAGAATTTATAGGGCTAAAAGCAGTTATCTATTTTAGTGATTTTTCAAGATGGCACCACTAGCACAGAATCACCCGCATTTCAAAATCACTTCTATCAGACCTGGTCCTATACAGGACCAATATATTCTGCAAATTTCAATTGATTCTGCTCATTGGATCGTGAGTTTCCGTGAACAGAAGTTTTTGATGCTAAAAATATAGGTAAATTGGGCAAGGGTTACCAGGCGTGCCCGTTATACCATATCAAATTTTTTTTTTGTTTATGTAAACAAAGCATAAGATTTACATATGAGTTGCTTTTTTTGAAGAAGCGGCAGTTTTTCAAGAGAGACGATGATTTGAAGGTTTTCACTTTCAGTGCCTGCCCTAGCTACAGGGTTGCCAGCACGCTCATCAAAAGCGACACAAATCTACAACTAAACAATACCAATATGTCCTTAAAATTTCGTAATGATTTAATAATTCTGTCAAAAGTTATCGCAATTTAAAAATTTTCAATTTTTCCCGTTCTGTTTTTAGGCACCCAGCGCACACATGGGGTTAAAAAATTCCAAAACATTATCCGATTCACATGTAAAACACGTTCAAAATTTATTTCGTCAACTTAATTTTTGCAAAACTTATTTGTGTACGGAATAATAGGTATATTAAAAATATCACTAAAATGGCCGCCGGCACCAAAGCGTTAAAGACTATTAACTTTTTGTGAGACCTGGCACTATTCTGCATATACACCAATGTGTCCTGAAAATTTCAGCTCAATCGAATGGCGCGTTCCTGAGATTTTTTCACTGAAATTTTTTTATGATATATATATATATATATATATATATATATATATATATATATATATATATATATATATATATATATATATATATATATATATATATATATATATATATATATATATATATATATATATATATATAGAAATATGAATTTTTGGCCAAAGTGATTTTAATACTAATGTTCTTCTTCGAACATTAGTAAAAAACTCTCGGTTTTATGGTATACCAAATTCTATATTAGTTATCTATCTTTATAGTACATAAATTACTCATGATGTACTGAGACGTTCCACATCTCATCGGGGGGGAGTATGTTCGGGCCACGCCGGTGTTCCAGACCTACAAAATAAGGGCCTAAAGAATCGGCTCCCAGCGAACCTGCATCCTGCTTCCAACTTGCCGAATAAAAGCATAAAATTTTATATGAAAAATGATAATTTGTAAAAATCAAATCGAATTCGACACGTACCATCAAAAATAAGATTGTAGAAAATGTAAATAATGAAATTGAAAGTAGAAAATGTGTATATTAAGATTGTATTCTAAATTCGAAATCACCATTCTCAACCAAGTTCATAGTAACAAAAAAATAACGTTAGAAGACAATATGATAAAAACAATTTACCGCAATTTTCACTCTCTATCGTGGTATCAAACAGAAAGAATGAATTTGAACTGGTCGTGCTCGTTAACGTGTAATTTGATAATTTGAACTCGTGTAATAGAAATTATTAAAATCTTGAAGTGTTGTACAAGTCGAATAGTCGAAATAAATATATTTCATGTTTGAAAGCGGAGTGTTTCTTATTGATTAAACACACGGCATTCAGCAACAATCTTGGACATTGTACAAAGACCAGCAAGGGACATAATAGCCGCTTGGCTTTCTGTGAAAATACCAATATTGACCCCGAATATTCGATTACACAGAAGCCAGTCGACTGCCTGATAAATAGCCACCACCTCCGCCTGAAAGACACTACAGTGGTCTGGTAGACGGAGGGACAGCTTGAGATTCAGCTCATCTGAGTATATACCACTCCCGACTCTACTGTTTAGCTTTGAGCCGTCAGTGTACACATGGATAAGCCCATTATCAAGGGTGATACCATCACAAGCCCATTATCAAGGGTGATACCTCCGTGCATGGAATGCGAGTTGTAAACTCCAGATCCAGTATGCATTGTGGGGCGATGTAGTCAACAACCGCTGGTGCGGGTACTCCCTCGGCCAAGATCCTCGCATGACCAAACTCTGTCCTATTCCATGCTGAGATACAATTTAGTCTCACAGTAGCAAGATTAGCTTGCTTTGAGATCAGTAGGTTGGTTGGCAGCCAATGTAGCAGCACAAAGAGTGCCTTAGTAGGGGTGGAGCGGAGCGCTCCAGTTACCAGTAGTGCAGCCATTCTCCGCACTTTTTCAAGCTGCCGTTTGCAGGTAGCCTTAAGAGCAGCCTGCCACCAGAACGCCACCCCAAACAACAGAATTGGTTCCACGACAGCAGTGTAAAGCCAAGCAACAGTACGAGGCTGCAATCCCCAACTCGCCCCTATGGCTCCTTTTGCAGCAGTAAAGTGCGTTGAAAGCCTTCCGAGCTCTTTCTGCCACATTGTACGTCCATAGTAACTTCGAGTCAAGGATCAGCCCTAAGTATTTGACCTTCTGGCTCAAGTTAATGGAAATGGCTCAAGTAACTCAAAATCAGGAACTTTGTACCTCCTTGTAAACAGCACTAGTTCCGTTTTAGTAGGATTCACATTCAAGCCGCACTCACGACACCAACGCGAAATTATGTCAAGAGAGTGATTTAACCTCTCCGATAGCGTAGATAAATACTTTCCCGACACTGAAACAGCTATGTCGTCTGCATAAGCAATCACTTTGCAGCCGGCACGGTCCAGCTTTCTTAGAAGAGTATTCACCGTGATGTTCCACAGCAGAGGAGAGAGAACTCCACCCTGAGGTGTGCCCGTGCTGACTCCTCGTCTTACGCTGGCATTACCCAGCGTAGAGATTACAACTCTACTTTTGAGAAGCTGCACAATGAAAGCAATTAGCCGTTCATCCACATGATAGTTTCGCAGATAGTTTCCAAAAAGTTTTTAGAGCACCTGACCCAACAAACTCACACCTTTCTTCCTCCGATTCAACTCCAACGGCTTTTGTTAACCATTTAGAAATCTCCCGCGATGAAATACGTAAAACTATTTTGGAACTCAATTGCAACAAAGGTCCTGGGCCCGATCTTCTTCCTCCGATCTTTTTATGCAAGTGTGTAGAGCAGCTTGTAACTCCTTTGCATATTTTTTTTAATAGATCACTTTCGTCCGGAGTTTTTCCATCCAGTTGGAAGCTTTCTTATGTCACACCCATATTAAAGAATGGTGATCGACGCTGTATTGAAAATTATAAGAGCATTGTCATTTTGTCTTCGATTCCGAAACTTTTTGAACAGGCAGTATACGACAAATTGTCTCCCCTAGTTGATTTCCGTCTGAATGAGCAATAACATGGCTTTAGAAAAGGTCCCTCAACTACCACGAATTTGACAATCCAAATCTAAGAAGTTCTATGCAAAATGGAAGAAGGTTACCAAATTGACGCAGTCTACACAGACTTCAGTAAAGCATTTGACAGAGTTGACCATTCTACCTTAATTCTTAAGCTACAGAAATTCGGTATTACCGGGTCTCTACTCAGCTGGTGGACTTCCTACCTTTGCGATTGAACACAATGTGTAAAGATTCAAAGGATTTTGATCGAAAAACCTCTGGTGTACCCTAAGGTAGCCATCTTGGTCCACTTCTTTTTAATATATTTATTTCCAACCTATCTGACGTCCTAGCAGGCATACTTCATTTACTCTATGCTGACGACCTCAAACTTAATCTGACCATTGAATCGAAATAGGATGCCCTCTTTCTCCAATCCAAACTTGATTCCGTTGATCATTGGTGCAATGTAAACAAGCTCTCTCTCAACATTAATAAATGCCAGGTTATTAGTTTTTCCAGAAAATGCACGGTCACACACAATACGTACTTTCTCGGTAATAATGTGCTAACTCGAGTTGATAACATTGTTGACCTCGGTGTTATCTTAGATGAAAAACTCCGCTTCACTTTACACTACGATAAAATACTTTCTCGTGCAAACAAACAACTTGGCTTCATCAAAAGACGAGCCAAAGAATTTCGTAATCTGTGGGTCACAAGATCTTTATTCACTTCACTCGTACGTCCTATTCTCGAATACGCTTGCATTAGCTGGAATCCTGCTTTTGAAACCCACAGTGATAGACTCGAATCAATACAAAAGCAATTTTTACTTTTCGCCTTGCGAGAGCTATACAGCCCTTATGATTTTAAAAGCCTACCCCTTATGAGTTTCGACTGGGTCATTTAAACCTATCGACACTAGCCTCCAGAAGAATGGTGATACTGGCCTGTATTAAATTCGACGTCATTAGAGGCGCTATTAATGTAGAAATCCTTAATAATAAAATTTTGATAAATATCCCTGTGAGGAACACTAGGTTCAATCGTTTCCTAAAAGAATATAATCATTCGACCACATATGGAACTATTAAGTCAATTAATAGATGCTGCAGAGTATTCAACAGAATAAGCAATTTATATTCCCCTACGATTTCCATATCATCCTTCAAGTCCTCTCTTTTCCATGCCATCCGTACCGTTAACCTTAAGCTATAGCTTTGATGTAAATGTTTTATTAATTGATTGCTATTTGTTAATTTATTTGTTACTCTTTTTTTAATTTGTTTTTTACTTATTTAACTTATGTTAATAAAAAAGCCGATTTTTCCTTTAGAAGCTAGATATATTGAATTTTGTGACAAATATCGATATTTCGAGGGTAATCTGCCCTCTTCTTCAGTGTCTATCAGTCAAGAAGAGGGCAGATTACCCTCGAAATATCGATATTTGTCACAAAATTCAATATATCTAGCTTGTAAAGGAAAAATCGTTTTTTTTATTAAAATATTTTTTTGAGCTAGGAAAAAATTGGTACACATTAAATACAATTATTTAACTTGTTTGTTTTTACTTTTTCATTTACATCACTTTTCCATTTTTATTTTTATTTGATGTCCTTTTGTTATATGTGATTTTGTACCTTTATTTGGTGAATGAATACATAATATATATATATATATATATATATATATATATATATATATATATATATATATATATATATATATATATATATATATGTATATATTATATATATATATTTATATATATACATATATATATATATATATATATATATATATATATATATATATATATATATATATATATATATATATATATATATTATACATATATATATATATATATATATATATATATATATATATATATATATATATATATATATATATATATATATAAAGATTTATATATATTGATATACAGATATATATTGATATATATATATATATATATATATATATATATATATATATATTTATATATATATATATCTATATATATATATATATATATATATATATATATATATATATATATATATATATATATATCTATATATATATATACATATCTATATATATATATATATATATATATATATATATATATATATATATATATATATATATATATATATATATATATATATATATATATATATATATATATATATATATATATATATTGTTGCAACCGACTAAACTCTGTCGAGCAGTCGTCAGTGCAGCATATATTTATTGAGAAATCTTCCTGTTCTTGCCCGGCGTGCCTTTTCCCTGCCGACTAGCTCAGCCTGGCGTGGGTTTGCGGGCGGAAGATTTCTTCGTGCTATGGCACGCTGACAGTACAACACTCATCAGTCACAAACAGAAAAAAGGAAGGAAAACAAAGAAGTCCGTAGAAAACATTACTTAACTATTTATTTTACATGCATTATGACAGCTAAAAGAACTCAAAAAAAAATCAAAATACAAGCAAAAAGAAACCAAAATAAAAAAACTCTAGCGCACCTGAACCGCTAGAAACACTAATGTTCGAAGAATAGTAGAAGAATCGTGCAGGTTTTGAGTGCATATTCCACCACATGCGCTGCTTATTACGGCCAAATTGTTTCCAATGCCACGTTTAACTTTTGTCTCAAGAATGCATTATAACTCATATGGTAGAAGGTTTCAGATATTACCACTGGCATGAATTTCAACGTTTATGAGAGCAAAACACGGGTTAATTATATTCGTTATCAGTTGCTTATTTCACAAAATTTTGAAAGCAGCATCTCATATAATATCAATGAAGAAAATGCTCAGTGCCTGCAGCACTGTAACTGAAGTTGGAGTTTGGGGCTGCGATCCGAAAAATTTGCAGAGCTTTGGGATTTGAAACATCGGTTATTTATTTTCATTGTAAATGTTTCCGGTATGAATACTAACTGTAAGCATTTATTGATACAAAAGTAGCACAACCGACTCGTGCTGGCAACCTTTCGCCAGTATTAAAGCCAAGAATATATCACATCTGCTTCACGTTGTTATATAACATTTGAAGTTATAGGAGTATAAAAAAATTTAGGGTTACCTGCAGCGAGTTTTTTCAAATAATCGAAAGCTTAATATTTGCTGTTTATTGTCACTACAATATAATTACCAATTGAAAATTCTACGATAAAACCGCTTAATAAAGATATTGCAAGCAAACACAAAACCAACAATAGCTGGCAACCCTATCATGGCTTTTCAACCAAATTTGGCTTGAATAATGTTTATAATAGGTTCCAGTAATTGTATGAAATTCGTATTGATTTCATGACTGCACTGGAAGTTATATTGCAAAAAGTTCTATTTTCCTGAGCGAATTTTCACAAAAAGACACAAAAATTACCATAGCTGGCAGCACCAATCGAATTTTTCAACCAAATTTCTATCAAACAGAGTTTAAAGTAAGGTTCAGCTACTGTGTCAATTTCATGAAAATCTGGTAACTTATTCACATTTCATAGGGCAAAAAGCAAGTTTTTTTCTTTGTAATTTTTCAAGATGGCACCACTGGAACAGAGTTGCCTACAATTCAAAATCGCTTCTACCAGACCTGGCCCTACTTAAGTCCAATGCAATCTGTAAATTTCAATTCTATCTGATTATTGATTCGTGAGTTCCCGTGAACAGAAGTTTTTGAAGCTAAAAATATAGGTTAACTGAGAAAGGGTTACCGTTCTTGTCCGACATGAAATTTCCAAAGTTTTACTTTGACTGTGTAGATTAAGCATAAGATTTGTATACAGATTGGTTTTATTGTAGAAACGGACATTTTTTAGGATATTCGATGGTTTGAATGTTTTCACTTCCAAATTTTTATTTTTTCAAATTTAAGACACCAAAATTATCATAGCTGGCAGCTCCAACCGAATTTTTCCACCAAATTTCTACCAAACGTGGTTTAAAGTAAGATGCAGCTACTGTGTGAATTTCGTCAAAATCGAACGATTCAATCAGAATTCATAGGGCTAAAAGCAGTTATCCTTTTCAGTGATTTTTCAAGATGGCACCACTGGCACAGAATCACCCGCATTCCAAAATCACTTCTATCAGACTTGGTCCTATACAGGACCAATACATTCTGCAAATTTCAATAAATTTTGCTCATTGGATCGTGAGTTTCCGTGAACAGAAATTCTTGATGCTAAAAATATAGGTAACTTGGGCAAGGGTTACCAGGCGTGCCCGTTATACCATATCAAATTTTTTTTTTGGTCTATGTAAACAAAGCACAAAGTTTAGATATGAGTGGCTTGCTTTTTAAGAAACGACGTTTTTTCAAGAGAGACGATGATTTGGAGGATTTCACTTTCAGTGCCTGCCCTAGCTACAGGGTTGCCAGCAGAATCATTAAAACGTGCATTAATCTACAACCAAATAAAACAAACATGTACTGAAAATTTCGTAATCATAAAATAGCTCTGTCAAAAGTTATCGCAATTTAAAAATTTTCAAATTTTCCCGTCCTCTTTTTAGGCACCCAGCGCACACATGGGGTTAAAAAATTCCAAAACATTATCCGATTCACACGTAAAACTTGTTCGAAATTTATGTCGTCAACTTTATTTTTGCAAAAATTATTTGTGTACGGAATAATAGGTATATTAAAAAAATCACTAAAATGACCGCCGGCGCCAAAGGGTTAAAGATTATTAACTTTTTGTGAGACCTGGCACTATTCTGCATATACACCAATGTGTTCTAAAAATTTCAGCTCAATCGGATGGCGCGTTCCTGAGATTTTTTCATTGAAATTTTTTGATGATATATATATATATATATATATATATATATATATATATATATATATATATATATATATATATATATATATATATATATATATATATATATATATATATATATAGAAATATGAATTTTTGGCCAAAGTGATTTTAATACTAATGTTCTTCTTCGAACATTAGTAACAATGCTCAAATCAACTAAATCTAATAAAATAAATTCAATTCAAATCTTCATTCCAATCACTCAAATCAAATGAAAATCAAATAAAATAAATTCAATCCAAACAGTTCAAACAAAAACTAAAAATTCATGAATAATTTGGATGGGGGGGTTTTTTTTGTACTCAACCCCGGCCGGGATCGGTTTACACCGATCATACAATATTTCTGAGAATTGTTAGATAAATAATATACTATGCAGACCAATATATATGTGCGTAAATTAATTTCCAGTATTAACATATAATTATGATATAGTAGTATAAAAATACAAATTCCCCACCCACGGAATTGTAAAAATAATAAGTAATACTCAATTTAACAATAAGTGTTTGAAAAATAATTTCATATATGATCTGTACTTATTTGTTTAAATTTAAAAGAAATTTCGTTAACTCCACAGCTCTTCGACGTGCAATAATAGTTTTATTTCTCTGGTATCATACGCGTGAATTCAAACTATGTCTTTAAATTAAGAAAAGCATCCTAAGACGTGCAGTCGTCATATTTTGTCGTATCTGCATGGAATTTCGCATATACTGATTTAGTTGTAATAACTTTTTTTTTGTGCCCGCCTTCGACTTTATACTGTTCGTGCATGCCGTTCAAATAACAAAGGAACAAGAGTTACTTATCTTATCCGTGTGGTTTTTATATTTCCGATGGAGAATGCTGAAACCACTCAGTTAGTCTGCCAATTCTACACAAAGTTGCCGTCACTTATATATTGAGTTTTCCCCAGTCATTATCCAATGAAGTAAAATGTTTCTGCCAACCAAATCTCCTTTCACGTCTTTCAGGTGCTTAAACTTTTACTTTATATTTATTTAATTAATTTCTCACTTTAACTAACTTTAATAACTCATACACTTTGACTTTTATTCAAATTTCTTCCAAACCGCCAAAAATTTTCGACTTTCTCCTTCGACAGTTAATATTCAAATCCCACTTTCTTTGTTCCGAATAGAAAATTTTTTCATTATCCCGCTAGAGCGGTTTCTTTCCAATTCCAATTGCCTATCACTTCGACGCAACTAGGGCATCCCCAACACAGTAGATGCAGAAATCCACCACCAGGTTCGCTGCGCTGCTTTTTCCCTGACATAGGCCGTGTTTACTTTTAAAGTGACAGAAGGTGACGATCGCAACAAAGCTGTCTGATCATCTAGATTTGAATTGATACTGCCGGTTGAATTCATATCTGAGTCGAAATAAAAGAAACAAGCAACCTATCGTTCAAATCAATTGATGGGAAACGAGACGAATACCGTAGCAGATTATGTTGGACTCACTGCTGGAAGAACGGCGACGTGGTCTGCACCGATGGCTGCAGATTGTTTGTCAACATCCAATTGTTGGGATCGGTCTAATGTTAGAAAACTTTCTCACAGATACGTCGACCGATCATCAAGATCCTTGCGTGCTGTCTATGCGAGGGAACTAGATGAATTCTCGAAATTAAGTGATAATGCTGAACTACCACTCGAAGACCAGGGACATTTGGCCGCAAGTCGAGAAATGATGAGAATCATGCTCAATTGTGTTATTAGATTGAAAAGATTAGCTGAACAACAGACAGCCCGAATACACAATCAGAGCTACGACATGAATGAAATGTCGACAATGGTAAACAATATAAAAATATCGAGTGGATGCTTCGAATCCTGTCTAGCAGAATGAATCAGAAGGAGTTGCAGCCGAAGACACGGATGAGAACGAAGGGAAAGATACGTCGAACATGACCGAGTGTTCAGATAATGATCAAGGGATTGGAGCTTCAATGACAGAAGAGAAAACTGAATCGATTGACCCGATGTCGGATGAAAAACAAGCTTCTGCAGAACAGAAGGTAGGAGAAAATGCTCAGTAATTTTTTGTTCAAACCCTGTATTTATTTCAAAACTTCTTTTCGAAATATCCGTTTAAATTGTTTTGAATCTTATCCACAAATGGATAAAAACATTCCGAATTTTTGTTTTTTTTATAAAAAAAAACCGTTGATTACTTTTTAAGTTTGAAATATAATATAATTTGATATAAGTTCCGTAACACTCGTGGGGACGACCCAGATCCTGAGAGGTCTCATATTGCCGGGCACTACTCACTGGCCTCCGACTGTGAACATCTTCCGTCATCACGCTTTGATGTCCTTAGCGTGGTAATTTCCCAGCACCTTTCCTCTTTCGTCTACCAACTCGTAGACGACCTGCCCCAATTTACGCTTGACCGTTGCCTAAATGAATTTTGGGGCGAGTTTAGCAGCAAATCGGTCAACCGCACAGCTTAGCGAATGATTACGTACCCATACGTCTTGACCAATGGCAAAATCTTTTACACGACTTCTTAGATTGTATCTTTGCGAACCCTTGTTGTATGCCTCAGACATTTTGGTTTTGACCTGACAATGAATTTGACGTAACCGGTCACAATTTGGTACTGTCACTACCTCTCTATCCTCAAAAGCCTGTTAAGACTTCAAAAGCGCGTATTCAGAACCATGGTGGATAGGTTGGTACCCGAACATCAGGAAATGGGGCGAACAACCTGTGGCCTCATGTACTACATTACGAAATGCGGCACATGACTCCGGCAGGTTAGCGTCCCAATTCCGATGGTCGTTCCCTATGTAGGCTCGAATAGCGGTTAGGATAGACTGGTTGGCTCTTTCGGAAGCATTAGCTTGGGGTGAATAGAAAGGGGTGTTGCAATGGTTCACCCCATATTGAGCCAGGAATTCCGAGAAGAGTTTAGACACAAATTGGACTCCATTGTCAGTATGGACGATTTCAGGCACGCCTAAGGTCAAGAATATGTGTTCTTTTAAAAATTTCACTATCGATTCAGCTGTTGCCTTGGGTAGGGCCTTGAGCCAAATGAATTTGGTATAGTGATCGAGCACCACCAGCAACTGGGTGTTACCTAGCTTCGAACGAGGATATGGGCCCATAAAGTCAATAAACAAGCGTTGCATTGGCCGATCGGTAATCCTGGCAGCACCCATAGGTGGCCTCATTGTAGCATTCGTGGCCTTAACTTGCTTGCAAAAAGAACAATTGTTGACATAGCTGGTGACATCTTGACGCAGTTTCGGCCAGTAATAATAGCGTCGCAAGACTTCTAGTGTTTTACGAACCCCACAATGTGACCCCAAAGGGCTGTCATGACTACGTGCCAGCAACACTTGTCTTCCTCTTTCAGGGACCCACACCTTTGCACTGGGAATATCTAAGTCAAAACCTCCGTGTGAACCTAGATGAATATACACAACTCCGTTCTTCGTGTACAGGTTTTCGAACTGATCCGGATGTTGCTCAATCTGATTGACGAGATTCATGTAATCAGGATCCTGAAAGGTCTGTGATGGAATGTTCCCTAGCAATTGGTGATGCTCAGGAAGACAAACAACGGCACAATGAGGCCCCCCTTCAGAGTCGCGTGCTCGTGATAACGCGTCTGGTACGACATTTTGAGTGCCTGCTCGATGTTCAATGTTGAAATTGAACCCTTGTAATGTTAAGCTCCACCGTGCTAACCTCCCCGACAGATCTCTCTGGCCCATTAACCATTTCAGACTGGCATGGTCTGTGATAATGGTGAAAGGCAGCCCCTCGACATATGCCCGAAACCTTTTGACACTCTGCACCGCAGCCAAGCATTCTAGTTTGGTAACGCTATAGTTGCGTTGCGCAGCATTCAACTTCGATGACATAAAGGCGATGGGATGCTCCCCACCATTATCATCTTTCTGAAATAAAACACTGCCGATGCCGGTGGCACTTGCATTGCACTGAATATAAAAACACAACAGAGGTGCAGACACTAAAAGTTCCTTCGTCCGATCGAAAGCCTTATTAGCAGCCTCAGTCCATACGAACCTTCTTTTACCCTTCAGCAGATCCGTCATAGGTGATGTGATAGATGCAAAATTTGGAATGAAACGCCTTTACCACCCAGCCATCCCCATAAATCTCCTCACGTCCTTTACCGTTTTGGGTCGTTGATATGCTATGATGCCGGACACCTTTTCAGGATCCGTCTTTAGGACACCATCACTTATCACATAACCTAGGTATCGAATTTCTTTTTGGACGAATTTGCTCTTCTCAACATTGATGGTCAAATTTGCCTGCCGTAATAAATTGGCCACAATAGACAGCAATTTGAGATGGTCATCAAATGTTGGACTTGTTATCAGCAAATCGTCCAAATAAACGAATACCTGGTCATGCAACTCGTGAGGGATGACCTTATGCATCAATCGACACATAGTCTGTGGAGCATTGCACAATCCAAAAGGCATGACAGTGAAGTGATACAAAGGGCGTCCAGATACTGTAAACGCTGTCTTTTCCCGCGATTTTGCATCCAAAGGAATCTGCCAAAAGGCATCTTTCAGGTCCAGACTGGTTATAAAGCGTGTGGACTGCAGACGTGCTAACAGGCCCTCGATCAACGGCAAAGGATACGCATCTTTGACAGTCACCTCGTTCAATCGTCGAGCGTCCAAACATAATCGCACCTTACCGGGTTTTCTTACAATAGTGACTGGAGAGCTCCAGGAACTCCTACTCTCCTCAATTACCCCCAAAGACAGCATACGGTCCAATTCGTCGTACATCAATTTCTGCACCACTGGTGACACTGCATAGTGACGTTGCTTAATTGGTTGAGCATCATCTGTGTCTATCACGTGTGACAGCAAACTGGTTTTGCCCAATCCTAACTGGTTAAACGACGGATTTCATCGAGCCGTTGCTTATCCCTCGGAGACAACTGATGATAACCAGGGTCCTGTGGAACTAACTCAACAGCAGAACAATGCGGTGCAATTTTGAAGGCATCCCAGAAATCTATGCCCAGATAAACTGAATTGGTTAAACTGGGGCATATTAGGAAGCGTATTAGCCTCGTCTTTTCATTAAATTGCACCAATGTACTTACATACCCGAGAACAGGCGCCTTTTGGCCAGAAGCGGTATGAACTTCAGTAGGCATTGAATGTATATTCAAGCCCAACTCCTTAACCAGCTTCAATGCTCCTGCTCCCAGGATGCTTACACTTGCTCCACTGTCAAGCAAGCCAGTCAACTGCCGACCTTTGATGGAAATGGTGGCAAATGGTCGGTTATCTCCATGGATGGATACAATAGAGTCCAGACAAGCTTTCCGCAAAAATCGCCGAAGGGTGAAATATCTCCAGACGCGATTAAAACGCCTTGATGACTGTTTAGGAGCATCATGTTTTGAGTTGGTAGGCGTAACAGAAGGACATGGATTTTGAGGTGTATTTATTGACGGCGTTGCAATTCGGGGTCGACATTGGTGGCAACGTCGGTCTTTTGGGGTCTGGATGGGTGAATAGCCAGCGGAATACGCATCCTCCCCGGTGAAAGCGCATTCCTGTTGGAGTTTTCCGCTTGGCATCTAGGGCATTTAGGTTTGAGTACTCCTTCCTTACCACATCCGAAACAGAATATTCGCTGAATAGGAGCGGGACAGTCCATAAAACCATGACCCAGGTCACGACAATTCCAACATACTCGGTATTCTCCTTTTCATTCTACTTCACGACCTTTATTTAGGAAGGTGCTGGAATTTGTTTATACGGCTTGCACTTCTCGTTTTGTCAACACATTTGAGAGTGTGGAACTTACAAATTCAGAAAAGTAACGAGGGGCTGGTGGATGTGAAACTACGTGCGAATAACTTTCACCATCAGGTCTGGATTGATTTCCTTGTGCAAACCTTGCATTATAATTAGACGGTCTTAAATCAGGATCATTAAAAGAGACACCTTTAAGACCCGATTGAATCACCTGCACATTGTTTTGTACACCATCATCAGATGGAGCATATCCCTTATCCCATAACGGATGACGAGCGCGCAAAATGGGTTCAATCAGTTGACTATTGTTAAGGTAATCCGAGTCAAAATGCATCTCTTGCACTTGACGAGGCCGGCGATTGATGTCTCGGTCTGAGTTCATTCTCAAAAGTCTCCATTCGGATTCCACCAGGCAACAACGTCTGACTAACTCTCGAGTTGAAGTGAAGTCCACACCAGCTAAATGTGCTCTAAGAGCAGGAGCCATATTTCTAAATACCACACATTGAAAATCTACATCTGATAGAGGGGTATTTAATTGTAAAGAAATATTCTCGAGGGCGTCAAAGAACTCCTGAAAGCGCTCACCGGGTTTCTGCAGTCGCCCATCTAGCATTCTTCGAACATCTACATCGGACCTAAATGAGCTAAATCTTTCCAAAAATTCTATACGTAATCTATTCCACACCAGTGGATAATTCATCTCGCGGAAACGCCAATACCAGTCGGCAGCTTGCCCCTTTAAGAGTAAATGAAAGTCTGTGGCAAGTGTGGTATAAGAAACGCGATAATCCTCTGCCAAGGACAGCACCCTGAACATAAACTGTCTGGCCGTCAACCCAGAAGTTGAGCCATCAAATATTAAATTCCATTTCGAAATGGGCAGCCTTACAGATGACCGCTCACCTGAATCCATCTGCTCTCTAAAAGTTACTCGTGGTGGTTTGTTATCAGCTGGCGTATTTGGGTGAGGTGCTCGCTCCTGGTGAATAAATGAATTTTCTCCGTCAGTAACCCGTCTCCTCGATGATTCAGTGGCATTTACTCTCATTGACTCGGAAACTCGAGTGGCTTGAGCAGCTGAAGGTGACAGGCTCAGGCGTTCTAACTGATGCTGGAACGGAATGTAGCTTGGATCCCAACTATTTGTTCGGCGACGCATTGTTCAAGTATGATATATTTTTTTTTCAATTCAAACCGAATTACTCAACAATTAAGTATATTTTGCAGATAAGTATTACCAACAAACGAATAAGATTCTCAATACCGAAATCTTAGGATTCTTCTCACATATGCTAAGATGATAATACAATTATGTGCAGCATGAAATAGTTGAATACACTCGTGATGTAACGACGGAATAAAACTACTTCGTATCTAATGAATATTAATTCCAATTCAATTCATAAAAAAAATAATGATTTCTACGGATCTTCTTCGTGACAGGAATTTAAAACAGGAAGGGAAAAGGTAAAAAAAAAGTGACACTAAATGATGAAATGGGACTGGGGAAATCAGGAGAATACAGATCTCTTGTAGATGCCAGGAAATGTCCTAATGAACATTTGCCTTGATCCTGCTCAATATAAATCAATTGACTGAATAACATCTTACTGATGGACAAGAATCAAGACTAGCTCATGGGTCATCTCAATGGAAAGCTTCCTCCAGATGCGGCAAACTCAGATTAATCTTTCTACAAGATTGATTCGGTTAACAAAAAGATATTGCCCCATTTTAATTAATTAATCTGGAGGTAATCCTACAACCACAAGAGTCTGGTCAGCATTTAAAGAGAGGAGCTCTGTTAAACACATAAAACGGAGACAATAGCACGAGATGGACGCCAATGCTGCATTGACGACCGCTCGGCAAGATGATGATAGCAAATAGAAAGAGTCAGGTATATGACTGCAACCATAGCCAAAGAAGAAAAAAAAACTCTAGCGCACCTGAACCGCTAGAAACACTAATGTTCGAAGAACAGTAGAAGAATCGTGCAGGTTTTGAGTGCATATTCCACCACATGAGCTGCTTATTACGGCCAAACTGTTTCAAACGCCACGTTTTACTTTGGTCTCAAGAATGCATTATAACTCATATGGTGGAAGGTTTCAGATATTACCACTGGCATGAATTTCAACGTTTATGAGAGCAAAACACGGGTTAATTATATTCGTTATCAGTTGCTTATTTCACAAAATTTCGAAAGTAGCATCTCATATAACATCAATGAAGAAAATGCTCAGTGCCTGCAGCACTGAAACTGAAGTTGGTGTTTGGGGCTGCGATCCGAAAAATTTGCAGAACTTTGGGAATTGAAACATCGGTTATTTATTTTCATTGTAAATGTTTCCGGTATGAATACTAACTGTAAGCATTTATTGATACAAAAGTAGCACAACCGACTCGTGCTGGCAACCTTTCGCCAGTATCAAAGCCAAAAATATATCACATCTGCTTCACGTTGTTATATAACATTCGAAGTTATATGAGTATAAAGAAATTAAGGATTACCTGCAGCCAGATTTTTCAAATAATCGAAAGCTTAATATTTGCTGTTTATTACCACTACAATATCATTACCAATTGAAAATTCTACGATAAAACCGCTTAATAAAGATATTACAAACAAACACAAAACCAACAATAGCTGGCAACCCTATCGTGGCTTTTCAACAAAATTTGGCCTGAATAATGTTTATAGTAGGTTCCATTAATTGTATGAAATTCGTATTGATTTCATGACTGCACTGGAAGTTAAAGGGCAAAAAGTTCTATTTTCCTGAGCGAATTTTCAAATCCAAAGACACAAAAATTACCATAGCTGGCAGCACCAATCGAATTTTTCAACCAAATTTCTATCAAACAGAGTTTAGAGTAAGGTGCAGCTACTGTGTCAATTTCATGAAAATCTGATAACTTATTCACATTTCATAGGGCAAAAAGCGGTTTTTTTTCTCTGTAATTTTTCAAGATGGCACCACTGGCACAGAGTTGCCCACAATTCAAAATCGCTTCTATCAGACCTGGTCCTACTTAAGTCAAATGCATTCTGTAAATTTCAATGGTATCTGATTATTGATTCGTGAGTTCCCGTGAACAGAAGTTTTTGATGCTAAAAATATAGCTTGACTGGGAAAGGGTTACCGTTCTTGTCCGACATGAAATTTCCAATGTTTTACTTTGAACGTTTAGATAAAGCATAAAATTTGTATACCGATTGGTTTTATTGTAAGAAACGGACAGTTTTTGGAAATTCGATCGTTTGAATTTTTCACTTCCAAATTTTTATTTTTTCAAATTTAAGACACCAAAATTATCATAGCTGGCAACTCCAACCGAATTCTTCGACCAAATTTCTACCAAACGTGGTTTTAAACAAGGTTCAGCTACTGTGTGAATTTCGTCAAAATCGAACGATTCAATCAGAATTTATAGGGCTAAAAGTAGTTATCTCTTTTAGTGATTTTTCAAGATGGCACCACTGGCACAGAATCACCCGCATTTCAAAATCACTTCTATCAGACCTGGTCCTATGTAGGACCAATACATTCTGCAAATTTTATTTGATTCTGCTCATTGGATCGTGAGTTTCCGTGAACAGAAGTTTTTGATGCTAAAAATATAGGTAAATTGGGCAAGGGTTACCAGGCGTGCCCGTTATACCATATCAAATTTTTTTTTTTTGTTTATGTAAACAAAGCACAAGATTTACATATGAGTTGTTTTTTTTTTGAAGAAGCGGCAGTTTTTCAAGAGAGACGATGATTTGAAGGTTTTCACTTTCAGTACCTGCCCTAGCTACAGGGTTGCCAGCACGCTCATCAAAAGCTACACAAATCTACAACTAAATAATACCAATATGTCTTTAAAATTTCGTAATGATTGAATAATTGTGTCAAAAGTTATCGCAATTTAAAAATTTTCAATTTTTCCCGTTCTGTTTTTAGGCACCCAGCGCACACATGGGGTTAAAAAATTCCAAAACATTATCCGATTCACATGTAAAACACGTTCGAAATTTATTTCGTCAACTTTATTTTTGCAAAACTTATTTGTGTACGGAATAATAGGTATATTAAAAATATCACTAAAATGGCCGCCGGCGCCAAAGGGTTAAAGATTATTAACTTTTTGTGAGACCTGGCACTATTCTGCATATACACCAATGTGTTCTGCAAATTTCAGCTCAATCAGCTGGCGCGTTCCTGAGATTTTTTCACTGAAATTTTTTGATGATGATATATATATATATATATATATATATATATATATATATATATATATATAAATATATATATATATATATATATATATATATATATATATATATATATATATATAAATATATATAAAGAAATATGAATTTTTGGCCAAAGTGATTTTAATACTAATGTTCTTCTTCGAACATTAGTAAAAAATAGCTGAGGCAACAAGTTGCTCCTATTAAACATTTGCCACCCCAGCCGAAAGCATATCTGCCAAAAGAAAACCTATAAAAGAAAGCTAAATTACCTTTGGGCGCCAATTGTTGCAACCGACTAAACTCTGTCGAGCATATATTTATTGAGAAATCTTCCTGTTCTTGCCCGGCGTGCCTTTTCCCTGCCGACTAGCTCAGCCTGGCGTGGGTTTGCGGGCGGAAGATTTCTTCGTGCTATGGCACGCTGACAGTACAACACTCATCAGTCACAAACAGAAAAAAGGAAGGAAAACAAAGAAGTCCGTAGAAAACATTACTTAACTATTTATTTTACATGCATTATGACAACTAAAAGAACTCAAAAAAAAATCAAAATATAATCAAAAAGAAACCAAAATAAAAAAAAAAACTCTAGCGCACCTGAACCGCTAGAAACACTAATGTTCGAAGAACAGTAGAAGAACCGTGCAGGTTTTGAGTGCATAATCCACCACATGAGCTGCTTATTACGGCCAAACTGTTTCAAACGCCACGTTCTACTTTGGTCTCAAGAATGCATTATAACTTAGAGCCGGTTTAGACGAGCGGTTTTTTGCTGGATCCAGCACGAGCTTTCAGGCAAGAGAAGTAAAGGACGGAACGGAACAGCGAGCACGACTGATATAGTTGGCCATCGAGCACGGCAGCGATTTTTCTGTCATTTTCTTAGAAAAAATTTGAGGCACAGACATTTTTTTGTTAGAAAGCAGTCTGTATATCTATAGCCCAGTGAAATCCTACATAAAAAAGGCGAAACTTCGGAAAAATTAGGGGAAAGCTGAATTTTGGTATGAACCTTGGTACTGGTGCCTTGAACAAAATGTCAAAAGTCCCCATCGATCCGAGTGCTGCGTCACTTTTTATACGGGGTCAAAGGTCACCAAAAGTGACCTTTCCTAAATATCTCAGTAACGGTCAATTCTTTCGAAAAACAATGTATGACGAATTTGTAGCTTAAAAAATTTCCAACAAAAAATATTATATAACTTTTTCCTGTAATCATAACCGTTTTTGAGATATTTTGATCTAAACATTTGATACTAGCAGCATCCTCTTTCTCAGGGCATGTAAATATTATCCGATTTTGATTACGACTTGGAAAGTTTGTGAGTTTGTTTTTTTATGTTCAAGAGGCGCATGAAAAAAACAAGTAAACAAACTTATCTACCATACTCCAGGATAGGTGGAAAAGGGTGCTCCGAAAAGTTACCACCACCCCCCGCCCCCCTTTGCCATATAACTTGTAGGGACGTCTGCTCGCTACTCTCTTTTCGGAAATAAACTGTATTGCTGCATCATTGGTATGGGATTTTCCACGAAAAAGCAGAACAAGACAACAACATTGCAAGTGAAAATAGGTTTTGTAACATATCATGGCGCTAGGAGTATGAAAAAGCAAGATAAAAACATGGCATAATTCTGTAAACGCTCATTCTTGACATTATAGGGGCTCAACCCGCTGCAGACTATCCCCTAATAATCAGTTTTTTACCAATCCTGTGATGACTACGTAGCGCCAAAGGGACATGACACGTCTCGAAACCAATTTGCACCTGAAATTGCTTGACCTTGCCCTGATCGTTCATGGGATAAGACGGTATGGAAAAAAACTAAAAAACCGGCTATTTCGGAATGGTTCGTTTGCGGGGGTGGGTAGGGTGGTGGTAGGGTTTGGGTGTAGGGCTAGTCTCACGATGTCAATAATAGACAATTTACAGGATAAAAAGTGATCCTATCTTGTTGAACAGTGTGCAAAGAGTAGGCAACGAGCCCATTTCTGAAGATTTGGGATGGATGCTCAAGGATACCATTTCATGGCAAAGGGGGATGGGGAAACTTTTCGGAGCACGCTTTTCCATCTACCCTGGAGCATGGTTGTTAAGTTTATTTACATGTTTTTTTCATGCGCCTCTTAAACATAGAAAAACAAACTCACAAACATGCCAAGTCGTAATCAAAATCGGATAATATTTACATGCCCTAAGAAAGAGGATGCTGTTAGTTACAAATGTTTAGACCAATATATCTCAAAAACGGTTATGGTTACAGGAAAAAGTTATAGAATCTTTTTTGTTGGGAATTTTTTAAGCTACAAATTTGTCATACATTGTTTTTCTGAAGACGTAACCGTTACTGAGATATTTTGGAAAGGTCACTTTTGGTGACCTTTGACCCCGTATAAAAAGTGACGCAGCACTCGGATCGATGGGGACTTTTGACATTTTGTTCAACACGCCAGTACCAAGGTTCACACCAAAATTCAGCTTTCCCCTAATTTTTCCGAAGCAACAT
>OZ022264.1:123895217-124006088 GCA_963978885.1 Nemotelus pantherinus | reverse complement strand
TAAGCATTTATTGATACAAAAGTAGCACAACCGACTCGTGCTGGCAACCTTTCGCCAGTATCAAAGCCAAAAATATATCACATCTGCTTCACGTTGTTATATTACATTCGAAGTTATAGGAGTATAAAGAAATTTAGGATTACCTGCAGCGAGTTTTTTCAAATGATGGAAAACTTAATATTTCCTGTTTATTGTCACTACAATATCATTACCAATTGAAAATTCTACGATAAAACCGCTTAATAAAGATATTACAAACAAACACAAAACCAACAATAGCTGGCAACCCTATCGTAGCTTTTCAACCAAATTTGGCCTGAATAATGTTTATAGTAGGTTACATTAATTGTATGAAATTCGTATTGATTTCATGACTGCACTGGAAGTTATAGTGCAAAAAGTTTTATTTTCCTGAGCGAATTTTCACAAAAAGACACAAAAATTACCATAGCTGGCAGCACCAATCGAATTTTTCAACCAAATTTCTATCAAACAGGGTTTAAAGTAAGGTTCAGCTACTTTGTCAATTTCAGGAAAATCTGATAACTTATTCACATTTCATAGGGCAAAAAGCAGTTTTTTTTCTTTGTAATTTTTCAAGATGGCACCACTGGCACAGAGTTGCCCACAATTCAAAATCGCTTCTATCAGACCTGGTCCTACTTAAGTCCAATGCATTCTGTAAATTTCAACCGTTCTTGTCCGACATGAAATTTCCAAAGTTTTACTTTGAACGTGTAGATAAAGCATAAGATTTGTATACAGATTGCTTTTATTGTAAGAAACGGACAGTTTTTGGAAATTCGATGGTTTAATGTTTTCACTTCCATATTTTTATTTTTTCAAATTTAAGACACCAAAATTATCATAGCTGGCAGCTCCAACCGAATTTTTCGACCAAATTTCTACCAAACATGGTATTAAATAAGGTACAGCTACTGTGTAAATTTCGTCAAAATCGAACGATTCAATCAGAATTTATAGGGCTAAAAGCAGTTATCTCTTTAAGTGATTTTTCAAGATGGCACCACTGGCTGGCACAGAATCACCCGCATTTCAAAATCACTTCTATCAGACCTGGTCCTATATAGGACCAATACATTCTGCAAATTTCAATAAATTTTGCTCATTGGATCGTGAGTTTCCGTGAACAGAAGTTTTTGATGCTAAAAATATAGGTAAATTGGGCAAGGGTTACCAGGCGTGCCCGTTATACCATATCAAAGTTTTTTTTTTGTTTATGTAAACAAAGCACAAGATTTACATATGAGTGGCTTTTTTTTGAAGAAACAGCAGTTTTTCAAGAGAGACGATGATTTGAAGGTTTTCACTTTCAGTGCCTGCTCTAGCTACAGGGTTGCCAGCACGCTCATCAAAAGCTACACAAATCTACAACTAAATAATACCAATATGTCATAAAAATTTCGTAATGATTGAATAATTGTGTCAAAAGTTATCGCAATTTAAAAATTTTCAAGTTTTCCCGTTCTGTTTTTAGGCACCCAGCGCACACATGGGGTTAAAAAATTCCAAAACATTATCCGATTCACATGTAAAACACGTTCAAAATTTATTTCGTCAACTTTATTTTTGCAAAACTTATTTGTGTACGGAATAATAGGTATATTAAAAATATCACTAAAATGGCCGCCGGCGCCAAAGTGTTAAAGATTATTAACTTTTTGTGAGACCTGGCACTATTCTGCATATACACCAATGTGTTCTGAAAATTTCAGCTCAATCGGATGGCGCGTTCCTGAGATTTTTTCACTGAAATTTTTTGATGATATATATATATATACATATATATATATATATATATATATATATATATATATATATATATATATATATATATATATATATATATATATATATATATATATATATATATATATATATATATATATATATATATATATATATATATATATATATATATATAGAAATATGAATTTTTGGCCAAAGTGATTTTAATACTAATGTTCTTCTTCGAACATTAGTAAAAACTCTAGCGCACCTAAACCGCTAGAAACACTAATGTTCGAAGAACAGTAGAAGAATCGTGCAGGTTTTGAGTGCATATTCCACCACATGAGCTGCTTATTACGGCCAAACTGTTTCAAATGCCACGTTTTACTTTGGTCTCAAGAATGCATTATAACTCATATAGTAGAAGGTTTCAGATATTACCACTGGCATGGGTTTCAAAGTTTATGAAAGAAAAACACTTGTTAATTATATTCGTTATCAGTTGCTTATTTCACCAAACTTTGAAAGCAGCATCTCATATAACATCAATGAAGAAAATGCTCAGTGCCTGCAGCACTGTAACTGAAGTTGGTGTTTGGGGCTGCGATCGGAAAATTTGGCAGAACTTAGGGAATTGAAACATCGGTTATTTATTTTCATTGTAAATGTTTCCGGTATGAATACTAACTGTAAGCATTTATTGATACAAAAGAAGCACAACCGACAAGTGCTGGCAACCTACTGCCAGTATCAAAGCCAAGAATATATCACATCTGCTTCACGCTGTTTAGGAACATTTGAAGTTATAGGAGTATAAAGAAATTCAGGGTTACCTGCAGCGAGTTTTTTCAAATAATCGAAAGCTTAATATTTGCTGTTTATTGTCACTACAATATCATTACCAATTGAAAATTCTACGATTAAACTGCTTAAAAAAGATATTGCAAACAATCACTAAACCAACAATAGCTGGCAACCCTATCGAGGCTTTTCAACCAAATTTGACCTGAATAATGCTTATAATAGGTTCCATTAATTCTATGAAATTCGTATTGATTTCATGACTGCACTGGAAGTTATAGGGCAAAAAGTTTTATTTTCCTGAGCGAATTTTCAAAACCAAAGACACAAAAATTACCATAGCTGGCAGCACCAATCGAATTTTTCAACCAAATTTCTTTCAAACAGAGTTTAGAGTAAGGTGCAGCCACTGTGTCAATTTCATGAAAATCTGGTTACTGATTCACATTTCATAGGGCAAAAAGCATTTTTTTTTTCTTTGTAATTTTTCAAGATGGCACCACTGGCACAGAGTTGCCCACAATTCAAAAGCGCTTCCATCAGACCTGGTTCTACTTAAGTCCAATGCATTATGTAAATTTCAATGGTATCTGATTATTGGTTCGTGAATTCCCGTGAACAGAAGTTTTTGATGCTAAAACTATAGGTTAACTGGGAAAGGGTTACCGTTCTTGTCCGACATGAAATTTCCAAAGTCTTACTTTGAACGTGTAGATCAAGCGTAAGATTTGTATACAGATTGGTTTTATTGTAAGAAACGGACATTTTTAGGATATTCGATGATTTGAATGTTTTCACTTCCAAATTTTTATTTTTTCAAATTTAAGACACCAAAATTATAATATCTGGCAGCTCCAACCGAATTCTTCAACCAAATTTCTACCAAACGTGGTTTTAAATAAGGTTCAGCTACTGTGTGAATTTCGTGAAAATCGAACGATTCAATCAGAATTCATAGGGCTAAAAGCAGTTATCTTTTTTAGTGATTTTTCAAGATGGCAGCACTGGCGCAGAATCGCCCGCATTTCAAAATTACTTCTATCAGACCTGGTCCTATATAGGACCAATACAGTCTGCAAATTTCAATTAATTCTGCTCATTGGATCGTGAGTTTCCGTGAACAGAAGTTTTTGATGCTAAAAATATAGGTAAATTGGGCAAGGGTTACCAGGCGTGCCCGTTATACCATATCAAATTTTTTTTTTGGTTTTTGTAAAAAAAGCACGAAATTTACATATGAGTGGCTTATTTTTGAAGAAGCGGCAGTTTTTCAAGAGAGACGATAATTTGGAGGTTTTCACTTTCAGTGCCTGCCCTAGCTTCAGAGTTGCTAGCACGATCATCAAAAGCTACACGAATTTACAACTAATTAATATTAATATGTCCTGAAAATTTCGTAATGATTAAAAAGCTCAGTCAAAAGTTATCGCAATTTAAAAATTTTCAATTTTTCCCGTTCTCTTTTTAGGCACCCAGCGCACACATGGGGTTAAAAAATTCCAAAACATTATCCGATTCACATGTAAAACACGTTCGAAATTTCTTTTGTTAACTTTATTTTTGCAAAACTTATTTGTGTACGGAATAATAGGTATATTAAAAATATCACTAAAATGGCCGCCGGCGCCAAAGGGTTAAATATTTTTAACTTTTTCTGAGACCTGGCACTATTCTGCATGTACACCATTGTGTCCTAGAAATTTCAGTTCAATCGGATGTTACGTTCCTGAGATTTTTTCACTGAAATTTTTTGATGATATATATATATATATATATATATATATATATATATATATATATATATATATATATATATATATATATATATATATATATAGAAATATGAATTTTTGGCCAAAGTGATTTTAATACTAATGTTCTTCTTCGAACATTAGTAAAAATGCTCAAATCAACTAAATCTAATAAAATAAATTCAATTCAAATCTTCATTCCAATCACTCAAATCAAATGAAAATCAAATAAAATAAATTCAATCCAAACAGTTCAAATAAAAACTAAAAATTCATGAATAATTTGGGTGGGGGGGTTTTTTTTGTACTCAACCCCGGCCGAGATCGGTTTACACGGATCATACAATATTTCTGAGAATTGTTAGATAAATAATAGTCTAAATAATATACTATGCAGACCAATATATATGTGCGTAAATTAATTTCCAGTATTAACATATAATTATGATATAGTAGTATAAAAATACAAATTCCCCACCCACGGAATTGTAAAAATAATAAGTAATACTCAATTTAACAATAAGTGTTTGAAAAATAATTGCATATATGATCTGTACTTATTTGTTTAAATTTAAAAGAAATTTCGTTAACTCCACAGCTCTTCGACGTGCAATAATAGTTTTATTTCTCTGGTATCATACGCGTGAATTCAATCTATGTCTTTAAATTAAGAAAAGCATCCTAAAGGTCTATTCACATTGTCCAGCACGTAGCGTGTCAGACACAGCACGTGTCAAGCACGACAGATATTCTTTAGCATGTTTTGTATGGACACTTTCACATACAGCGTAACGTGTTCGTAACAGCACCCGCAGACACGGATCGTGTCCAGCACGGATTGTCGGAAAGAATATTTTCTGGTGCTGGAACGTGTCTGAAACAGTTTCGTTAGTAGCTATACGAGATACAATGTGATTTAATAGCGGATGAAGGCTGATCAATCCGTGTTGGATTGATTTGCGGATTAGTAGATCAGATCAGGAAATTTTTACAGATCGAATGGACTTTGGCATTAAAAGACTCGGATCTTGGGTTTGAAAAGTTCGAAGCCTATTTAACTTCTGTTTGTATGTGAATTTTCAACGCGGCATACTTCACCATTGTAGAAGTGGCTATATTATTAATATAAAAGTAGAATATTATTAAAACATATGGCTTGTTTCTCAAATGGATGATGCTGATTAACTACCCATATTGAGAAACTCTTAAGTAGATTTGACATAATTTTAATTTGTTTTCATAGTAACCGGACATCTCATAGTTATTGAAAGTGATAAGAGTACAGTGTTCATGACTTTAGCATAGAAACCCTGTTAATATTGTCATTTTGACTAATGTTTGAAGAACAGCCCTATACTATACTTCGAACAGTAGTGTTTATACTTATTCCGATGCGCTAAATACGCTAATTAAATAGTAATTAAGTCTGCGTTCAGGTAAAAAATAAACCATTTGCAAATGGTTTTTCTTGTACCTGAACGCAGACTTAATTACTCTTTAATTAGATTTTGGACCAGGCTGTAAGTAAAGTAGTAATAACAAATACTAGGAACAATCAATAGCATTGGTAGCTGGTTCGTTTTGTCCTAGCCTAGGTAAAACTCAGTTAGGTGAACAATGGAAATATGTATTGTTAAATACTATTTTTCATAGGAACTGAAAATTACAAACGAGCTAGAAATGATATTTAAAATTTCTTTTGGTTCTTTTCGTATTTTTTATAAGGGGTAGGGCAATAAAATGCAATTAAAGTACCTGCGTTTGTATTGTTCATTACAATTATCTGATATTTAGCGTCAGGTTTTTACCTTCTTTAGATAGAAACAATTCCACGTTTTACCATAACAAAAACCAGGAATTGTGATGATCAGTGAGTTTGGTAAACTGTAAAGCCTGCGGCATAAATTCTTGGTGTCACGCGTAAACTCATCCATATTATTTTTTGGCGGACAAAAAAAAAGTTCATAGGATTGATAGCGAAAAATTAATTGAATGTGTACGGGAGTATGTTTTTTTATACAATTGCACTGATAAGCGATACAGTGACAACAACAAAAAAGATGCAGCGTGGGACGAGATTGCCAAAGCACTGCAAGTAGATGGTAAGAAAATAATTAACTTCTTTTCAAATACTTTTGGAATAACTGACAACAATATTGTGCAACAGGAGGCTTATCTTGTGTTTTTAACATTTAATGGTCAACATTTTTGAAAGAAAAACTAAGATAGAGTTAAAATGTTTGAATTACCTGTTATTTTAAAATCTTTTCCGTAAAATCATTTCATTGTTCGCTATTTTTTTATGTGTTCTTACAAAATAGATTTTTCTTTTGAAGTATTTCTTTGCTGTTTTTTCTTTGAAAAAACACCGTTTGCAGGAAAATAAGGTTTATTCAAAACTTACAAAATATACATATTATATAATATAAAAAATTATAGACATCCAACCGATGAGTTAAAAAATTGAGCAAACTTTTCTCGAACATCGAAAGCTCTGATCGGCGCATTCTCCCCTTGGTTCGGTAAGTCTGACGAACTTCGTGACGCAATGTTTTGTGCGTCATCTAAATTACAACTTCCAGTGGTTTCAATAAAGTTAGACGCAAATAAAATTGTAGTCAGCGTCGACAACAGCCATCAATACAATCGAAAAGGTTTTTTTGTAATTAAAAAACTGCGATCCGCTATTTGCTGGCGCAGTTATAACGACGTGCTTTCCATCTATTGCTCCAATACAATTCGGGAAATTCCATACTCTCCAAAAATCGTCGGCAATGCATAACCACTTTTCTGTTGTTGGCAGAGGGATGCATTCTACCATCATTCTTTTAATGATTAAGTTGCATACATCCATGACAATACTGTGAACAGTACTTACTCCAAGTCGGTAGCTGAACGCAATTGTTACAAACGAGTCTCCTGTTGTCAGAAATCTAGAAAAAAAAATTTCATTTAATGTTTTGTTTCAGGTAAAGACTGCAAAAAAAATTGGACCTTGCTGAGGGATTGCTATAGGCGAGCAATAAAAAAGCAAAAAGAAACACGTAGTGGCCAAGAAGGCCAGTGAAAAAATGGAAGTATCAAGACGAGATGTCATTTCTTTTGCCATTCTTCAAAGAAAGGCCAACATTGTGCACACTAAAAGTGGAAGATGGCAGTGGTGGCCAAGAAGATCACTTGGAGCAGAATACTCGTCAGTATCACCAAACGACATTTCTACATCGTCGAGCATCGCATCTGTTCCTGCAAGGCGTCCAACAGAAATGAGGAACAGAAGGAAGCGACTTTGCACAGAAGAGACACCCTCAGCTGTACTTATGAAGTACATATTGGAGAACAAAAACAACACGGACGATATTGATAAGTTTTTCACTAGCATTTCCGTAACGGTGAAATCCTTTCCGCCCCGTGAAAAGGCTTTAGCAAAAGCAAAAGTGTTTGATATCATCTCCAATATGGAAATCGATATTTTAAGCAACCCGTCGTCTTCATCGAGTAATGCTTCGCAAACGTCTGTTCATTGCAATCTTGGCTCTGCGGAGGATTCTTTTACTTCACTTGCACCAACAGACGTATCGCAACAAGAGTGATATATTCGAATCATCCAGAAGAACGAATACAGCAATACGCTTTTTTACAATTGTTTAAGATTTATCATGTGTATATTTAACAACTACTTGAATAAATTATATGTGTGACTTACTTTAAACAAACTGCGAGTTTTTCTTTTGCAGACAGTGCCTCTTTAAAGGTCGTATTTTTCTTTTTAATTGCTGGTTTTATTTTTTTAACAGTAGTTCGAACTGGTAATGACTCATTTTAAAATATTGGAAAAATTTTTGCTCGTCGTCTACCAGTTGCTTAAATAACGTCCAGTATTCCCCTTCCGTTTTTCTCTGCTTCAACATCGGATGAACAGCGAAGCTTTTTTTTTAACAAGCGTTTTTCTTTTATGCTCTTCCTCTTCTTCTAATAAGCACGCTATCACTGATAAATCACTGATCGATAGATGATCAAACATTTTTACAAGTACACACTGTCCACAACTCAACTGTTTACTATTCAACAGTTAACTACTCAATAGTTCTGAACGAATTGATTGTACCTGATCCTACAACATACGACAAGAGAAAAAATTGTCTGACACGTTCAGTGCTTGAATATGTGAAATAACACCACTTATTTTGCCTGACACGTGCTGTGTCTGACACGCTACGTGCTGGACAATGTGAATAGACCTTAAAGACGTGCAGTCGTCATATTTTGTCGTATCTGCATGGAATTTCGCATATACTGATTTAGTTGTAATAACTTTTTTTTTGTGCCCGCCTTCGACTTTATACTGTTCGTGCATGCCGTTCAAATAACAAAGGAACAAGAGTTACTTATCTTATACGTGTGGTTTTTATATTTCCGATGAAGAATGCTGAAACCACTCAGTTAGTCTGCCAATTCTACACAAAGTTGCCGTCACTTATATATTGAGTTTTCCCCAGTCGTTATCCAATGAAGTAAAATGTTTCTGCCAACCAAATCTCCTTTCACGTCTTTCAGGTGTTTAAACTTTTACTTTATATTTATTTAATTAATTTCTCACTTTAACTAACTTTAATAACTCATACACTTTGACTTTTATTCAAATTTTTTCCAAACCGCCAAAAATTTTCGACTTTCTCCTTCGACAGTTAATATTCAAATCCCACTTTCTTTGTTCCGAATAGAAAAATTTTTCATTATCCCGCTAGAGCGGTTTCTTTCCAATTCCAATTGCCTATCACTTCGACGCAACTAGGGCATCCCCAACACAGTAGATGCAGAAATCCACCACCAGGTTCGCTAAAATGCTTTTTCCCGGACATAGGCCGTGTTTACTTTTAAAGTGACAGGAGGTGACGATCGCAACAAAGCTGTCTGATCATCTAGATTTGAATTGATACTGCCGGTTGAATTCATATCTGAGTCGAAATAAAAGAAACAAGCAACCTGTCGTTCAAATCAATTGATGGGAAACGAGACGAATACCGTAGCAGATTATGTTGGACTCACTGCTGGAAGAACGGCGACGTGGTCTGCACCGATGGCTGCAGATTGTTTGTCAACATCCAATTGTTGGGATCGGTCTAATGTTAGAAAACTTTCTCACAGATACGTCGACCGATCATCAAGATCCTTGCGTGCTGTCTATGCGAGGGAACTAGATGAATTCTCGAAATTAAGTGATAATGCTGAACTACCACTCGAAGACCAGGGACATTTGGCCGCAAGTCGAGAAATGATGAGAATCATGCTCAATTGTGTTATTAAATTGAAAAGATTAGCTGAACAACAGACAGCCCGAATACACAATCAGAGCTACGACATGAATGAAATGTCGACAATGGTAAACAATATAAAAATATCGAGTGGATGCTTCGAATCCGGTCTAGCAGAATGAATCAGAAGGAGTTGCAGCCGAAGACACGGATGAGAACGAAGGGAAAGATACGTCGAACATGACCGAGTCTTCAGATAATGATCAAGCGATTGGAGCTTCAATGACAGAAGAGAAAACTGAATCGATTGACCCGATGCCGGATGAAAAACAAGCTTCTGCAGAACAGAAGATAGGAGAAAATGCTCAGTAATTTTTTGTTCAAACCCTGTATTTATTTCAAAACTTCTTTTCGAAATATCCGTTTAAATTGTTTTGAATCTTATCCACAAATGGATAAAAACATTCCGAATTTTTGTTTTTTTTATAAAAAAAACCCGTTGATTACTTTTTAAGTTTGAAATATAATAGAATTTGATATAAGTTCCGTAACAATATATATATATATATATATATATATATATATATATATATATATATATATATATATATATATATATATATATATATATATATATATATATATGTATATTTATATATATACAAATATATATATATATATATATATATATATATATATATATATATATATATATATAATATATACATAAATATTATCAAAATGATAAAGGGAGATAATCTCTGGAGTGGCCAATCCGATTGAGCTGAAATTTTCGGAGAACAAAGACGCATATAGTTGGTAGGTCCATGATTTGCTAAAATTCAGATATCCTCAACCTTTGGCGGCGGCGAGCGTTTTAGTGAATTTTGAGGTACTCCTATATTTCCAAGCAGTGTAAATTTTTGTTAAAACAAAGGTTTGGGGATGAAAACATATTATGTTAAAAGCTTGTTTGTATTGAAAAATTGGAAATTTTGAGCCGTGTGTGGGTGCAGCGTGCCAGAAATCAAAACGAAGTTCATGCAGTAAATGGACCTTAATGTGAACTTAATGTTATAGGAATCTCGTACAAAAATCATGAAAGGGCTGCCAGCTATGACCATTTATGTAATTTTATGGATTTTTTTCACTGAGCGATTATGTCATTAGATTTGCAAATGGGAATGATCCTGCAATGAAAATTAACAACAAATATTAACGCTTTAAAATTTGAAAAGTTTGAGGGTGGTAGCCCTAAAATTCTTTTCACCCGTATACCTTCCAGCGCAGTGATTCAATCGAAACGAAATTTACTGGTTGGGTTTAACTTAACGTGAAGCAGATTTGGTATATATTTTGCTCGGCTACTGACACAGGGTAACCAGCATTAGCCATTTTCGTAAATATTGCCCCAACAAATGCTTCAAATTACGTACTCATATGCAAAGCATTTGCGATAAAAATAAGAAAACAATTTTTAAATTCTCCGAGTTTTGTACATTTTTCGAATGGCAGCCTCAAACAATTTTTAACCGCTGAAACTTGCGATAAAATCCTCCGATGAGAACGAAATTCAAAGGATAAGTTGATTTAAGTATGAGCTTGTTATGGTAAACTTATTGCTGCTTTGTTGGAAAAGTGTTACCAGCACTGAACATTTTCATCATTTGTGTTATAGTTGTGTTTTGTTGCTTTGGATAAGAAATGGTTGATATGATGCTACAAAAAAGTGTATTACGTCTTTCCACATTTGTTTGTCACTCAAACAAAATTTCTTCGAAAATTAGTTTTCTAGCGGTTCTGATGCGCTAGACTTTTTTGCCTTTTGATTGGACACACTGTTGTAATTGATTGAATATATCTTTGAATTCGTTTTTCTCTGGTATGCTAAATATTTCATCGGTTTCTTTTAAGTATAGCTGTGTTATGTTTCTCCTTGTCACTTTTGATGACAGTTTCTCCAATAACGAAACTAATTCCGATGGATTATCACTGCATTCAACTGTTACTTGGTTAATTCTGATGTTTATCTCTCTGGTTTTCCCCGTTTCAAATTCTAAATTTATTAAATTTTTTATGTCAGCCATCAATTCGCTGTTCCATATATAAGTTTCATTAAACTTTGTATTTTGGTTTGGTTTTTGTCCTTCTATCGTTGGTATGTTGTATTTCTCTTTGGTCATGTTTCTTGTGACTGCTAATATATTTTTATTCTTAGCATTATCTTCTTGTTTCGGGATCATTTCTTTTAATGTATCTGAGCTTCTGATAGTGCATCCGCATTGACATTCATTTTTCCTATATATATATATATATTATATCGAAGTCATGATCACATAAATCGACTCTGATGCGTGTCATTTTCGATGACGGATTTTTATGTGTAAATAACAATATAAGTGGTCTATGGTCAGTGACCACCGTAAATTTATTTCCAAAAAGATAGGGTTTGAAGAAGTGTATTTTCCAATGAATCGCCAGTAATTTTTTTTCTATCGTAGATTTGTTTATTTCGTGTTTAACGAGAGTTCTACTCGGGTAAGTTATAGGTAAGTCCTGTCCTATGTCACCTGGTGACAGTACTGCGCCTAATGCATAAGCCCTAACCAAAGATGAGTCTGCGAACGTATTCATCTGTCAAAACCAACCGGTTTTAGAGCAAAAAAGGCACTTTTTGACATACGCAAACAGGAGTGAACATAAGTGCCCATACAACGCAAAAGCGAACGTATGTCAAGTCGTATCTCATTACCACTTTACGTACGGACAGCTCATAGCAAAAATTGAGCAAAAGGCTGGTTAATGAGCATGCCACTTTTCTGGCCGTTCGGTAAGTTATGTTTGGCTGCAACATATGCTTTGCGCGGTTTACCTCGGCGCATATGCGCACGTACGGACGCAGACTCATCACTAGTTGGACCTATAGTCTGATGCATCCGTTGTGACTATGAATGGTTTGCTAAAGTCCGGGTATTGTAGAATTGGTGCATTCATTAGTTTGCTCTTGAGAAATTCAAATGCTAGTTGACATTGTTGTGTCCAATTGAATTCAACTTTCTTTTTTAGCAGGTAATTTAAACATTTTGTTATTTTAGCAAAGTCGAGAATGAATCGACGGTAATAATTGGTGAATGCGACGAATCTTCTGACTTCATCTGGATTTGGTGGTACTGGGTAGTTTTTGATTGTATCTAGTTTTCCGGGGTCAGTGCGAACTCCATCCTTGGGTATGAGGTGTCCCAAGTAAGCCACTTCGCTTCTCAAGAAATTGCATTATTTAGGATTTAGCTTAAGATAGTATTTTTTTAATCTTTCAAGTATTCGTACTAACTTTGCATTATGGTGTGCTAAGCTGCAGCCGAAAACAATTATTTCATCTACATATGAATAAGCTGCTGAGTCCAGTCCACTCAGAGCTATGGTGAGCATGCGTTGAAAGCTGTTTCAAGAAACTGTCAAACCGAACGGTAGTCGTTTAAACTGATAGTGCCCTTTGTTCGTGGAAAAGGCTGTCAATGGTCGCGACTCTTTCGTAAGCTCTATTTGATGGAATTAACTTGTCATGTGTAATGTAGAGAAATATTTAGCTCTCCCCAGACTATCTAGAACATCTTCTAGTCTTGTTAGAGGGAATTTATCATTGACTATTTTCTTATTGAGTGCTCTAAAATTTACTACTAGTCGCCATTTATTTGCGCCTAGTTCACTCTACTTCGGTGTTAGAAGTAGTGGTGAGTTGTAGGGGCTAATTGAATCCTCGATGACGTTGCTGTCTAACAATTCCTGTATTTGTTTGTTTATTTCGTTAATATGTGTATGAGGTAATCTCTAGTTCTCTATGTATGTCGGTGAGGTATCTGTTGCTTGTATTTTTACTAATGTTCGAATATTAAACTCGTTTCAACGAAAATTCATATATATATATATATATATATATATATATATATATATATATATATATATATATATATATATATATATATAAATATATATATATATATATATATATATATATATATATATATATATAAATATATATATATATATATATATATACATATATATATATATATATATATATATATATATATATATATATATATATATATATATATATATATATATATATATATATATATATATATATATATATATATATATATATATATATATATATATATATATATATATATATATATATATATATGTTATTACCGAATCTTACCTGTCTTGATCGAGAACCCTTCATCACCCAACTGGGATGCAAGGGTGGCAGTTTTCGGGAGGCTAATGCTCGCGGAAAAGATCGCTTGTGGGCGCCACTCGCTTCGTTACCGAAACCTGCCTCAATGCCGTCGCTTCGAAGCGAGAGGGCGCCACGGCTGCCACTTCAACCAGCGAAAGAAGAGATTACACCAGTGTTACAGTTATTTCACAACTATATTGAATCAATCA
The DNA here is from genome assembly GCA_963978885.1 of Nemotelus pantherinus. Taxonomy (NCBI): domain Eukaryota; kingdom Metazoa; phylum Arthropoda; class Insecta; order Diptera; family Stratiomyidae; genus Nemotelus; species Nemotelus pantherinus. The sequence continues at coordinate 123,992,077 of OZ022264.1, read as the reverse complement.
ATCAAACAATCACTAGTCTCTAATGCCGGCGCTGCGTTACCCTATCATTAATCTTCACAAATTCAGCTACAGAAATTCGTACTAAATTACTTCTATCTATGGTACTAATTAAATACCTGGAACTATCTCCGGTCGGATTCGTTTCGGTGAGTCTACTTCATTGCTATTGCTTCATGAAAATGAGGACTCCCCGCGTAGCCGCCTCTACTGCTGAATCGCCCTCGCACTTTATGTTATTCGTTGTCGCTATCGATAACCTGCGATCCACTCGCAACCGATTTCGCCGCACACGCCAGTTCGAATTGTACCAAGAGCCGCCAAATTCCGTCTGAACGTATTTATCGTACTTTTCGATCAAAAATCGTCTCGCAGCTAATTCCCGTGTGTAACTTTTCACCCACTAGCTTCGCCGAATCTCTCCCAACGTCTCCTCTTACTCGTTCACAATATGTAAGATAGAATATCGTATTAATTTTCTGCACTGCTGCTGATGAAGACTTCCCCTTACCATGGTCGCTGGCCAAAAAGGACGATCTATCACCTGCCCAACTCCCACAGGGCCTCGCTTAGCTATTGTAGTTACCGCTTCTCCGGTATCTGAAATTCCGTTGCCGCCAAAGTACTATTGGGAATATGCAGGCGGGTGCATTGGCCCATTGCACTTAATGCACGCGCCTTCGAAAAGTGCACTTTCTCGCAGTTATCGTTGTCGGAGCGCACCCTTTCCATTTGCCGCTTGGTGGCGGTTCAATCGCTACTTGACGTTTCTTGATTTCCAATTGTTTGTATTCTTTTTCATTGTGTCACATATCAGTTTTGTCATCAGTTTTGATATCGTTTTTTTCGATGACCAGACGTTTGTAGTCGGCCGGTTCTTTGCAGAGCGCGTACAAAGCGCTTCAATTAGGTTATTGACGTTCCGTAGTTACCCTTTACGATTTCGAATATCGTATCGTTTAGCAAACAGTTCGCTCGGCAAGTTAATATTCGTATGAAATCCACATTTGGACGGTCTCGTGAAGCGATTGGTGCATTAATTTCAATTGCTCGAGAAGAAAGTAGAGTTTGCGTTGTAGATATTCGGGGACGGTGTTACTAATACAGATGATTCGGGTTCTGTTTGTGATGCAGGCGCTATATTGCCGGCATTCAGCTGGAGTTCCGCGTTGATCCTTTTCGATTGGCTCTTTCGCAGCGCTATGGGTTGCTCGCTTCCGGGTCAGGTACTCGCCGATTGTTTAATATACATCGACGGCGAAGGCTTGGCTTTGCGGGGAGTGCTCGATTCCATCGATAGGGAGACCAAGTTCGTCGCGACATCAAATATCGTCACTGCACCAACCCGCGTCTGTTGTTTATACTACTTACTACTTACTACTATAATACTAACGACTATGCTACTTAGGCTAGATTACAAATTTTATTGTTATTTTTACTGTAATTCACTTCTTATTGTGTTATATGTTTTTTTTTCTTTTTTTTTTTCCTTCTTTACAACTTCCCTACTGACTGGCGTTACCTCTCCCATTTAGTATTCTTTTCATTTATCATCGTTCTTAAATTTCACAATATATATATTCCGCGAAACCGTGACATTTCCCCCCTTCCCAGAGAATCACGCAGTGATTCTCGATACATCTACTAACGTAAGACCCGATTATTATTCGGACTAGACCTGGGCTGCTCCGCGATATATTTTTGGTTCTACCTTCGACCTAACCAGTTAATCAAAAATTCCACCACCTTCATATACTCACAGCTAATTCCATTCCTTATATTTTAAGTAACAACGGCCACAAAAATAGTACTGATAATCAAAGAAAACCCGCCACCAAAACTAAACAAAGAATCACAACAACGGAAGGATGAAAACAACACGAACGCAATGCGAGCAACAATAGTAACGTTTTCTCTTTATTAATTCCTATTTTATAAACTAGTTGATTTCACTTTTAGCCCCTTGTTCACGTAAAAATTTTCCTAGCTTAGTTCCTAACACCGCCACCCCTTACTCTACGTAACTTACTTCTAATTCCCATTTACAAGCTTTAACTAACTTACTAACTACTTTCTTTTCTTCTTTTCTTCCTTTCATTACTTAATCGAGCTTTGCAGCATGTACCTTACAATTAAAACCTCCACGATTATCTCCTTATTTACCGTCACCCCACTCATTCACACAGCCACAACTAATTCAATGTCATATATCATATTTTAATGCAATCGATAATTCCTCCGGTTTATTCATGCAACATATCTCTTTAGGTCTTTAGAGTGCCATACCCCCATACTTTTCCCATTAGAGTCTTCCAACTCATAGGTCCAACCAGACACTTGCTTCCGCACCGTAAGGGGTCCCACATATTCCGGTGCTAATTTGGCTGAAAAAATTTCGCTGCATCAGATAGAATGTACCTTGTGTTTAACGACTGTTCCTGCAAAGAAGGCTTAACCAGTTGACCCACTGAAGGGCAGGGTTGAATACGTCAACCGGCGGCGACCGAGCAATAAGAGCAAGCCCTTATTACTCAGTCTACCAGTTCGTGCTGGGGAGCAGGCCCAGACACCATACTGGCAAATGCGAGGCCTATCTGATCCTCTTCCACACTTCAGGGTGTGGCACTCGGCCCAAAAACGCGGCTCCACGTCGCTTCTGGAGGATTAAGCTCCAGAGGCTAACCAAGCACCAAGGACACTGCTGCCTAGGTGGAATACAGTAGCCCCTTGGTTAAGCTCTCAACCACAACCACCGCGATGCTTCCACTAGGGGGCCAACCTCGTCGATAGGGCTGGACACAAGTCCAGGGGCTCCCTACCTCCCGCGGCCTAGTATATTTTACAACCCCGGTAGGTTGGAGATACCCTCGTGACAATCTGCAGACACGAGGTAAGCACAGCCAGTGAAGCCAGCAGGCGAACCAAAAGGATCTCTCAACTGTGGCGTGAAGCCGAAAAAACAGAGATCACGAACAGCTGAAGGCTGTCCAAAAGACAACTGAAAATAGAAAAACCTGAAAAGAATACCTGAAATAAATAAATACCAACACCAGAGAGAATAAATAATATATAAACAGCTTACATGAAAAACAAGTACTTACCATCACCACATGAATCCTGCACCTACAAAGCCCTACACAAAGAACAGAAACTGCTGCTGGGAGAAAACCCTGCAGCACGCGAAAACTGCGCAATTAGCGTGGGGAAGCAACCCCTACAGTCGTCCGCCTCCGACGCATATCGAAGACGGCCCACGCGAAACGATTCAATGAATCGAAACAATCAGCGTGGGTAAGACACACATGGACACCATCCACACTATCCACACCTAAGAGTCCGTGTACCGCCCGGAGTCTATCGTACGCAGGACAAGAGAAGAGAATGTGGCTCCAATTCTCATTGTCCGCGTCACACATAGGACACCTAGGGCTAGTAGACAGACCCTTAGGATGCAAGAACCCATTCATACTTCCATGACCTGTGAGCAGAAAGCCCAAGGCTAGACCAAAATCTAGACCCGAACAATCTGCCACGGCCCGGACATCAGGCAGAAAACAAAACGTCACACGCCCAACCTCATTCACATTCCACCGTCGTTGCCATTCACTGACCACTCACTCACGCAACAAAATATGCTGCTGCCCAGCACTAGCATTGACAACACTATTAGCAACATCTGGAGGCATCGACCTGCGGCAGGCAGGCAGGCATCGACCTGCGCGACCTGTAGCAAGTCTCCCTAAGGACAAACACCAGATCAAGCGGAGGGACACCCATAAGCACCCGCATTGCCTCTGTGGACAGAGTTCTGCATACTGGCAAGCATGCATAGAGCATAACACGCTGGCATGCATCCAACAAACTCCTACCATGCTCAGTGCATACGCAATCGCAGAGCGTCGGAGAGCTATATGCTGCATAAGCAACAAACAGACCCTCGTAGATCACCCTCGTAGCGCGTCTATTCAGGCCCCATTTGCAGCGGAGGATACGAGATATCCATCCTGCAAGCAGGGCCAACTTATCCCTTAACTTGCGAAGATGAATATTAAAATTAATCCGCTCAGACATCGTAACTCCCAGATATGTGACCGAAGTCGCATAACTGAGAGGTCTTCTGTCCACGCAAACAAGCGGGTTGTGGACGCTCGACCGAGCAGTGCGGCTATGAAACATGCCTTTCAGCATCATAACCACAGACTTCTCAGCCGAGAGCTCGACACCCACGCTTGCCCCCCATTCACAAACGAGTGCCATCATATCAGCACCTCGCTCTTCCAGTTGATTTCAAGAATCACCCTCAATCAACAAGAGAAGGTCGTCTGCATATGCACAGACTTTACATCTAGACGACAAGGCCACCAAGAGGCGATCCACCACCAAGTTCCATATATATGGACCGGCAATGGACCCCTGTGGGCAGCCTTTCACGACATCAGCCCAAACATCATCATGCACCCCACGAGCAAAAGCCTTACGCCCAGAGAAGTAGCTTGACCAAAGTGGGAGCTCTTCACATCCGCACTCTGCCAGTGCAGCCAAGATCGCCGGCCAACTCAGGTTGTCGAAGGCACTTTAAAAATCGACAAAGATCCCCAGCACATATTTATGCACTGAGGATCTAACACTCTCGCGCACAAACAGCCACGCATCGTCAGTGCAACGACCCGGGCGAAAGCCGTACTGAGCCTCAGACATCCGACCAGCCAGAAGTACTTCTAGTCTACGGATCATCACTCTCTCCAACACTTTACTAAGTGCCGGAAGAAGAGAGATTCCCCGATATGACTTGGGAAGGCTCCTGATCTTGTCAGGTGACTTCAGCAGCACGACTACCCTTCAAAGCTGCAGGAAAGCAACCCTGTAGTACACATTTCCCCAAGAAGGCCTGTACATAATCGGGAATGGCCCGCCAAATGCTTTTACACATCTGACCAGTCATCCCATCATGCCCAGGACCCTTTCTCGAGCGAACCCGACCAACACTATCATCAATCTTCCATCGCTGCAGCTCAGGAGGACCCGAGACAGCAGGTTCAGGGGGTCGAAAATCGGCATCAGCAGACTCAGCACGAGGAAAGAACTGCCTCATGAGGACCTGCACACTTTCACACCATGTCGTGGTAAATGACCCATTGTCATTTAAACTCGACATGGTATGGCGAGAGTCAACTCCTCTTCAAACCTTGTAAGCTTGACCCCAGGGGTCCGAAGCGTTACAACTGACGAAGCGCCTCCACTCTTCTACCTTGGACTTAGTGATAAGTCCGCGGTAGTCGTACATAGCTCGCTGATAGGCGAGCCTTAGTACAGCCAGCGGCTCTCCACTAACACCCCGAGCCCGGCCGCGCTGGAAGTTACGGCGTAAACGCCACACTTCTCTGCGCTTAAGGGAAAGAATCAAGGGTCCACCACCTTACCAGTCTTCTTGTTCTCATTTGAGCCCTAGAAAACATGGCATCATTAACCACCACCATACAACTAACAATAAACGAGCACTGGTCGTCCGGCTTTTTCAGCTCGAACTCTGACAAAGGAACATGCGAGGCATGCTCCTGTATCATAGATTCGTACTGAACCCAGTCGCCAGCTCTCGCTCGCCACACATTAGTCTGGGGCAGAGCAACAGGATCGGCAGCCTGAGGCGATGTTGCCACCACCTCAATAAGCGCGTGATCGCTTTTACCAGCTCCCTCGACTATGCGCCACGAATAATTCATACATAGGGCAGCAGTATTGACAATGGTAATATCAATGTCACTTACACCCCTAGGTCCATCAAACGTATATAAATGGGATGGCTCATTCAATATATGCAATTCATGCGACAACAACCATTCACTCAGGACTTCTCCTTGATGCAAAGCCTCACGCGCAGAACTCCAATTGGATATCTTGCTGTGCCACATCGAGGAAGAAGCATTCGCATCCATACACAGGATAAAGGCCCTACCACGAATATGTGGTAGCACCTCATCCAAGTAAGACAGAAATGGTTCTATGTCCATGCTGAACTGGCAATAGACGCTTATGAGGAAAATTTCCCCAAAAGCGCCCTTCGCCCAGACACAGACACCATATTCAGACGAGAGGTGGTCCACTCTCATACACTCGACAGAGACATCATTCACAACAATAGCAGCCCTGGCAATGTCCAAGCTGCTGAACACTCGCATGTGGGACGGAAACCCCTCACGCTGCCTCTACATCGCCAAGGCTCCTGGAGGAGTGCAAAGGTGCACTTCCTCTGAGACATATACACACCCAGATCATTCTTGACGGCGGGAGACTTATTACAGTTTAACTGTAGGAGTCGATACTCTGCCATTTAGTGTCTTGCACACAGGGCACACCAGTGAGCGCATTAAATGCGCGGCCGGTAGACCTTAGAAAGCACAGTTCTGGCAGTGCAGCAGGTTCACACAACCATCAACCGAATGGCCCGACTGGGAGCAGCGTGAACAGACTTGTTCGGTCATCCGGCAGCGCGACACCAAATGGTCGAACCCCAGACACCTATAGCAAGCCTGCACAGAGTCTCGCTCCGTAACACGGAACGAGTACCACTGAACGTAGACCCGTTCTGCAGCCAACAGTATCGACGCTGCTTCCTTTGTGGTTTCAAGGACAAGATTGGACACCGCATTTACTCCGGTCACTATGGGCCGGCTAACAATACGCACGCTTTTCGCAAAGCGTGCCTCAGACATTTTGCCAGCAAAATCTGCTTCATCAGCAGATCATTGCTGATGGCACATAATACCCGGTGAACAACAAGTTTCGGGCCAAGCCTCACCGTGACATTGGCCTCCAAATCATGCTTATTCAGCACATCACTGCTGACCAGCTTACGCTGCTCAGCCCCCGTAGGCACCCTGACCAGCACCGCCTCCTTTGTGGGACGGACACTGATAACACGGGTACCAGCTTTTGGCAACACGTTCTCCTTGACGGACTGTAACACCTCCTTCACCGCCTGGTTCTTTCAGCCACGAATAGCCGTGGAGAAAGACTCCGCAGGTGTAGGGGTGTTCACCGTCAAGGCAGCAGCAGTAGCAGTGTAAGTCGGCGGGATTGACGGCTGAGCAACCACTGCACCCCGAAAAGCAGCTGGTCCAGGGACATTCCCTGCAGGCACAGTCGGGGTTTATGTCCGACTCGACAGCACCTCAACGTTGCCCTCCAACTTGCTCTTCTGAGCACAGACCTCAGCCACTATTCCTGTCGACTCTCCAAATTTATCGGCAATCCTCGCCACCATTGCCGCAGGCGAGCCACCATCCACCAAGGCCTTCAAGGTCCTGTCAATGACGGCCTTCATGCGGGCAACGGGGCCAGCAGGAACCTGTTTATTAGGAGCAGCAGCAGCAGCCCTCGCGTCATCAGATTCATCATTTCTACCCGTAGCATCCGTATCCGCCATAGTAACTGAAACAACAACTCCTTCTCCCTGGCCATCGCAGCCAGTCTATCTTCCAGCACCCGAATAGCCGAAGACTCCACCTGTCCGCGACTTCGCCCCGGAGAAGCCAACTTGACCGACTTGGCGGCTTCCTCAGCTGCTCGGATAGCCTTGTTTACGGCCTCAGCATCACCGAGATCCTCTCCCTCGCTTCCTGAAACAACCGGCACAGGAGGCTCCCCCGCAGCCTTATACTCAAAATAATAATAATTGTCCTGCAAAAAACACGAAATAACACTAAGTCCAGTAGAAGCCCGGACTTAGAAAATTTCGGGGACTTAGAAATTATTCAGTCCAATGACCGAAAAATTTCTAAGTTCCAAAAACAACTTGGACTTAGAAAATTTTTAGCAAGCTAAAAATTTTCTAAGTGCCAATCAAAATTCGGACTTAGAAAAATTTCAAGTCCGAAAAATATCTGAAAATTTTGAAAGTCCCGAACTGAAAGTCCCAAACGAAATTGGAACTTAGAAAAATTTTAACCAAAAAAATAAAATAATATATAAAAATATTCTAAGTCCCCCGGACTTAGAAAAATTCCGCCACAACGCCAAAACAAGCACCTAGCGGTAACTTGTTTACCAGAAACAATGCACGTGGTTGCTCAAGCCACGATGATAAACAACCGTAGACAAGAACCAACGGTATCTTGTTTACGACAAAAATTCGACAAACAATATGCACGTAATAGCTCACACCACAACGCACAGGCAAACAAACAACCGTAGACAAGAACCTAGCGGTAACTTGTTTACGCCAAACCCAAACACGTGCACGTGGTTGCTCAAGCCACAGTACACAAATGATAACCGTATACAAGCACCTTACGGTTACAAGTTATCTTCTCCTCGTGCCGCGACAGCTCACGTGCCTAACGAGCACGAGGCTGCTTTGCAATCAAAAATGAAACAAACAAGTGGCTAACGGCAACTTGTTTACGAAATCGCTTGTCGCTAACAAGTAAGCGACAACAACGTGCACGCGGCAGCTAACGTGCCTAACGTGTACGAGACAGGAACCAAACAAATCCAATAGCTGTTCCCCGCAGGTACTTAGCCACAAAACCGCCACAACGCCTAAAATCGTAAGTCGCCAAAAGATGCGACAAAGCACGTGGTTCAAATGTCTATGCAAATGTTTCAAATTCAAATGTCAATGAATCAATTACTTACTCAGTATATTTCTCAAGCAGAGAACTACTGCACTTACAGTTATTCACAAGCAGTATGGAAGCTGCTACAAGAAAGACAGGCACTTCACAATATCAAAGCCGTAATAACGGTTTATGACCACACGCGTAACGAACGTCAAACTATCCAGAGCAACTACCAAACAAGTGCTATGATAATCCACTCATAAGTTAATACACGCGTAACGAACGTCAAACTATCCAGAGCAACTACCAAACAAGTGCTATGATAATCCACTCATACTCAAGTCAAGTCTTAAAGACTGTTCGAACGCAAGATCACTCAAATACAATATCCAGTGATACTATATATATTTATTATTCATCAAAGGGCTAACAACCGGTTTTAACCGTTTATAAAACACCCAGCTTGCACTATCCAAACGCAAATTTTAATCAATAAAATTGCACTTCAAAAATCAACGAGAATCACTCAATCACTATCTTTACACCAGCTCGATACCGACACGTCCGATCGCTTCGGCTGCTCAATCAAGAGTGGCTGCATCAGATAGAACGAAATTACGCCGCCACACCAGATCTTGCGGTAGGAACTTCTCATCTCGTCGGCGGAGATCGTACCTTTACTTCGCTTTACCCGCCGCTTTTCTCAATCGCTCTTGCACCTCTTTCAAAACCAATTTCAGTCTTTCTGCCTTCCGAGCCCCATTTTCATCCGTCTCCACATTGCCGCTTGCCTCTGGGCTGTTGAAAGTTCCAGGATGTATCACCATTTCCCTTCCAAAATTCAGAAAGTATGGTGTAACTTTCATGGTCTCATGGATGCAGGTTCTCAGAGCGCAGCCAAAATTTGGTAATTCCAAGTCCCATTTCCTATGGTTTTCTGACGCGTACGAAAGTAGCAACCGCTTAATACTTTGATTAACACGCTCTGCGGGATTCGCCTGTGGGTGATAAAGCGCGGTAAATTCCAACCCTATCCCATGCGTCTCCGCCATCTTTGCTAATTCTTTTGAACGGAATTGGACCCCGTTATCACACACGATCGTCCTTGGAACTCCAAATAAGAATAAAACATTTTCCTCCAGAGTGCGAACCACGGCGGTACCCGTTGCCTTTCTCAGCGGAAATATTAGAGGGAATTTAGTGGCATAGTCCACCACCGTCAGAATATATGCATGACCCTGCGTGGTTCGCGGCAGGGGTCCCACCATATCGACGCAAATTGTTTCCCAGGGCGATTTAGCCTCCCCCACCCTTGATAACATTTGACCTATTGGAGATCTCCGCTCCACCTTCACAGACTGGCACACCTTACACTTTTGTACGTATTTACGTACATCTGCAGCCATCTTTTGCCAATAATAAGTCTGAGCTAACCGTTCTAGTGTCTTTCGGACCCCCATATGACCCGCAGTCGGTTCGTCATGGCACTGTTTTAACACCCTTGGTCTTTCGGCATCCGAAACCACCCTTTTCCACGCCCTCTCTTCCTGGAGCCCTGGATAACGCGTTACCGCATGTTTCCACACATGGCCATCGCTAATCTGCCAATTCGGGAACCAGTCTGGATCCTTTTCTAGTTTTTCCCTCATTCGCTCGACCCATCCGTTTTCCCTGATTTCCCCACCATCTAGCTCCGCTATTTCTGTGGAACGAGATAACGCATCAGGTACTAAGTGCTCCTTGCCTTTGCGATGTACCACCTCGAAATCGTACTGTTGGAGTTTCACCGCCCATCGTGCCAACCGTCCACTGGGGTCCTTTAAGTTATTTAACCAAACCAGGGAGAGATGGTAAGTTATCACCCTGAACTTGGTTCCCTCCACATATGGTCTTAATTTTTCAATGGCCCATAGCACGGCCAGGCATTACCGCTCTGTTGTCGAATATTTCATCTCGGCGCTAGTTAGGGCTCGACTCAGATAGCTAATCACTTTCTCGCCTTCGAAATGCTCTTACGTCAACACCGCTCCCACCCCCGTATTTGAAGCGTCGGTCTGTACAATAAACGGCAGACTGTAATCCGGACACGTCAGAATGGGAGCAGATGCCAGTTTGGTCTTAGCCTGGGCGAATGCTATCTCGCATTCCTCAGTCCAAAGAAATTTCCTTTGTTTCTTGAGAAGGTTCGTTAGTGGCGACATTAGCGTTGCAAACTCCGGAATAAATCTCCGATACCACGAAACCACGAAACCAAACCAATTGTCTGACTTCCTTCACTCTTCTTGCACGAGGAATATCCATTACTGCTTTGACCTTGTCCGGGTTCACACTCAAACCATCTCCATCCACCACGTAGCCCAAATATCGAAGACGAGAACGGCAGAGCTCACATTTCTCCCTAGAGACCCTCAATCTAAAAACGTCCTTCAAAATCTCCCGATGTTTGGGGAAATCCTGGGTGACTACCACTATATCATCCAGATAAGTGAAGACGAATGGCTCTAAATCTGGTCCCAAGACCCTGTCAATGAGTCGTTGCCGGTGCATTTTGTAGCCCAAAAGGCATCCTACGGAATTGAAACAGTGCTCTGTGGGGAACAGTGAAGGCGGTGAGCTCCTTTGAATTTTCCGCCATCGGCACCTGCCAATACGCGGATTTAATGTCTAGTGAAGATAAATATTTCGCGTCTCTTAATTTATCCAAAGTTGCAGTGACGAAGGGCAGGGGATAGGCATCTCTTTCCGACACCTTGTTGAGCTTCCGATAGTCCACACAAAACCGGAACGACCCATCCTTCTTCTTAATTAAAACAATCGGCGAAGCCCACGGGCTGCACGACGGTTCCACTATCCCAGATTCAAGCATCTCATTAAGTTCCGCATCGATATGCTTTTGTACCGCCGGTGAGACGGGATAGTACCGCTGTTTGATTGGTGGAGAATTGGTCTTGATTATGTGTTCCACTCTATTAGCACAGCCAATCCCCTCATTCATCAACCCAAACTCCTCTTCGAGTAGTGCTTCTAGCTGTCCTTCTTCTTCTTTCGTTAAATGCGTTCTGCTTACCAGCTGCTCCGGCTTAAGACCCTCTACCGATGCAACCATCTCCCACTGTTCCCTCGCTACATTTAGCACTATTCCGAAAAGTTTCAGAAAGTCTACCCCCAGTATGAGATGAGGGATCGCAGGTGCTACCAAGACCCCCAGCTATCTCTCTTTCCCCTGCACTGTGATTGGGCAATACGCTACTCCTTCCACACCACAACCCACTCCGTTCACCAACCGTATGTCTCTCCGACCGCTTTGCTGAAGTTTGACCCCTAGACTCCGGATCAGCTCCCATCCCATCCCTTCCCACCAATCACTGATTTGAACGCTCCTGAATCCACTAGCCCCAGAAACCTCTGACCCTGGACTACTACCTCTAAGTAAGGGCGGTTATCCCCCTCTGCGCTGTGCAGCATATACCCCACTTGGGTATTTCTTGCGACGTTCGAAATCAGACGAGGGCCTAGTTTGTCGCCCACTAGGCCCGATTGCCGTTTCCCTGGCGACAAACCCCCGAAGTCGAATTTCGGTTATATTGGACGGCCATTGCTTGAACTCCATTTCCTCGTCCCCCCTCCCTACAGTCAACACACCTCGCCCTAACCGTTCCAACTCTTCCACACCCGAAACACTTAGCAGGATCCTGACACTCCCTCGACGTATGTCCAGACTTCTTACAATTCCAGCACGTGATGCTTCTACATACGCCCGGTACTTTCACTGCGGCTAAGTTTTGCGATTCCAAATACGCCAGGTCCGGTTCTAGTAATCTCGGAGTTCTTCTTGGGGTAGGTGGCACGAATGACTCCACGGACACTCTCGTCGCCTCCTATGAACGCCCCAGCGTCACCAGTTCTCCGATCGATTCAAATTTCACCAGAGCCAGCTGAGTCTGGTAAAAGGGAGCAATATTTTTACGGAGTATTTTCAACTTTTCCGCTTCGCTCGGTTGGTCACTCAATTTCATCCAGCAGCCTATCATCGTAGTCTGCGGGAAGGAATTCGGCTTGTAACTCCTTCACCAGGCCCTCCCAACTCTGGCAGATTGCGCGGTATGCCCGAAACCAGATTAGAGCTTTTGCTTCAATGAGGTCCACGGCCGACCGGAACAGCTGCGCTTTTGTTAGTCCCTTCGCCTCCCTAAGCTCTTCCACCCGTTCGAGGAACGCGCTCACCGAATATGGCAATTCTCCACTAAATTTCAACCCCCACTTTTGGAGATCTATCGGCTTTTGAGGCTGAAACATCGGAGTACTCGGGGCTGACAATGTTGGACTGTCCAGAGTCCATACCTCCTCAGACTCCTTGCTTTCTGCGCCGCCTGCCTTGAAGAGCAGGTCGCCCATAGCTATCATTAGTTGGCCCTTGGCCTACCTCAAGAAGTCTCTTTCTTCCCCCGTTTCCCCTTTCATTCTACCCAAACGTCGCAGGGCAAAGCATATTTTCCCCTTGAATTTACTAAATTCCGGCGAATTAAAGTCGCCCATAAATGGGTCCACCAACATTTTGATCTCAGCTATTTTTGCGCTTATCGCCTCTCGGTCCTCTGAAAATGAAAACGGATACGTTGCCATTGCAACAGACTCACCCAAGGCTACTTCGCTTCTTAACGCCCCCCTCAGTAGTTTCCGCATGGTTTCCAACGTGTCACCAGGCAGACCCCGGATTGCTAGCTCATACGCGAGTTCGTCCTTACTCAGCCGATCGACCGAGATCTTTCCGACACCGCTTCCGCTAGCCATTTTCTAATGTTCGCCCTTCACCAAAATCTATCCAATAAAACTAAATGAACGAACTGTCCAGTCACCAAATACCCACTGCCACCAGAACCCAAGCGCCTCTCGTACTGCGTGAATATCTGCTGCCTTTGATGTGGGGCGGTAAATATGCAGCAGTAAATCTAAAATTCCTCACTTGTTTCAAAAACCTGCCTCAACTTTTTACTTGCTTATTACAAACCGCAACAAATAGCTTAGCTAAACTGCTGAAACCACTGGTGGTTGCACAATGAGATCGACGAAAAAGTATACTACTATCACAATTCCCGTGCCCTACCCACGCAACAAAAAAATTATCCGACAAATTAGTACTAAGTTCGAGTTTTAGCTTTTACAATGCAACATGTCTACCTGACCGTTACTTTTCCACTCAACAGCGTCTTTGCTGTTGATCACGCGAGCGTCGGAGACCTACTCTCATCAACAAGACAATATTCCTCTTCCAATTGAACCAACGTAACGCAAATCACAATCCCCAATTCCCAGCGCTTGCTCTGTACTTAGTTACTTTGACTATTATATCGAATCCACAAGAATCACGAGTCGGACACAAGCTACCACCTAGAACAACCCGAATATCGATTTTCAAACCCAGAACTTCGCACATAAACTATACACACCGCACTGAACAGGCAGCAGTAAATTCTTTCAACCTCGTTGTTAACAATCTGGAAATACTGACACAATTTTCTTAGCCTCTACCGCTACCGCTATTTCTCAAAATTCCACTTGCTTAGTGCAAAGCTTAATTAAAATTCCCGTTTCCAATTTACGTATTTCAATAGCATTCGCGTTCTCAAAATAATTTACTCTTTTTGATCAAATTTTGACTCAATCGTTAACTCTTTAAAATTAAGTACCGTTTTATCACCCCTTAGAACGTTGGGCGCCAATTTATTACCGAATCTTACCTGTCTCGGTCGAGAACCCTTCATCCCCCAACTGGGATGCAAGGGTGGCAGTTTTCGGGAGGCTAATGCTCGCGGAAAAGGTCGCGGGTGGGCACTGCTCGCTTCGTTACCGAAACCTGCCTCAATGCCGTCGCTTCGAAGCGAGAAGGCCGCGACGGCTGCCACTTCAACCAGCGAAACAAGAGATTACACCAGCGTTACAATTATTTCACAACTATATTGAATCAATCAATCAAACAATCACTAGTCTCTAATGCCGGCGCTGCGTTACCCTATCATTAATCTTCACAAATTCAGCTACAGAAATTCGTACTAAATTACTTCTATCTATGGTACTAATTAAATACCTGGAACTATCTCCGGTCGGATTCGTTTCGGTGAGTCTACTTCGTTGCTATTGCTTCACGAAAATGGGGACTCCCCGCGTAGCCGCCTCTACTGCTGAATCGCCCTCGCACTTTATGTTATTCGTTGTCGCTATCGATAACCTGCGATCCACTCGCAACCGATTTCGCCGCACACGCCAGTTCGAATTGTACCAAGAGCCGCCAAATTCCGTCTGAACGTATTTATCGTACTTTTCGATCAAAAATCATCTCGCAGCTAATTCCCGTGTGTAACTTTTCACCCACTAGCTTCGCCGAATCTCTCCCAACGTCTCCTCTTACTCGTTCACAATATGTAAGATAGAATATCGTATTAATTTTCTGCACTGCTGCTGATGAAGACTTCTCCTTATCATGGTCGCTGTCCAAATAGGACGATCTATTACCTGCCCAACTCCCACAGTGCCTCGCTTAGCTATTGTAGTTACCGCTTCTCCGGTATCTGAAATTCCGTTGCCGCCAAAGTACTATTGGAAATATGCAGGCGGGTGCATTGGCCCATTGCACTTAATGCACGCGCCTTCGAAAAGTACACTTTCTCGCAGTTATTGTTTTCGGAGCGCACCCTTTCCATTTGCCGCTTGGTGGCGGTTCAATCGCTACTTGACGTTTCTTGATTTCCAATTGTTTGTATTCTTTTTTATTGTGTCACATATCAGTTTTGTCATCAGTTTTGATATCGTGTTTTTCGATGACCAGACGTTTGTAGTCGGCCGGTTCTTTGCAGAGCGCATACAAAGCGCTTCAATCAGGTTATTGACGTTCCGTAGTTACCCTTTACGATTTCGAATATCGTATCGTTTAGCAAACAGTTCGCTCGGCAAGTTAACATTCGTATGAAATTCGCATTTGGACGGTCTCGTGAAGCGATTGGTGCATTAATTTTAATTGCTCGAGAAGAAAGTAGAGTTTGCGTTGTAGATATTCGGGGACGGTGTTACTAATACAGATGATTCGGATTCTGTTTGTGATGCAGGCGCTATATTGCCGGCATTCGGCTGGAGTTCCACATCCATTTTCGAAGAGAAATTGTTTAAGTGCAGTCATAATCGGTCGTTCATTGATACCCAGTTGAAGAGGGTGGTCGACGGCCGCGTCGATCCTTTTCGATTGGCTCATTAACAGCGCTATGCGTTGCTCGCTTCCGGGTCAGGTATCCGCCGATCGTCTAATATACATCGACGGCGAAGGCTTGGCTTGGCGGGGAGTGCTCGATTCCATCGATAGGGAGACCGAGTTCGTCGCGACACCAAATATCGTCACTGCACCAACCCGCGTCTGTTGTTTATACTACTTACTACTTACTACTATAATACTTACTACTATACTACTTAGGCTAGCTTACAAATTTTATTGTTATTTTTATTGTAATTCACTTTTTATTGTATTATATGTTTTTTTTCTTTTTTTTCCCTTCTTTACAACTTTGCTACTGACTGGCGTTACCTCTCCCATTTAGTATTCTTTTCATTTATCATCTGTCTTAAATTTCACAATATATATATTTCGCGAAACCGTGACAATATATATATATATATATATATATATATATATATATATATATATATATATATATATATATATATATATATATATATATATATATATATATATAGATATATATATATATATATATATATATATATATATATATATATATATATATATATATACATATATATAAATATATATATATATATATATATATATATATATATATATATATATATATATATATAGATATATATATATATTTATATTTATATCAGCAAAATGATTAAGGGAGGTACTCTGTGGAGTGGCCGATCCGATTGAGCTGAAATTTTCGGAGAATGTAGATATAATTAGAATGTAGGTCTGATATCCTTAACCTTTTGGTGGCGGCGAGCGATTTAGTGAATTTTGAGGTACTCCTATATTTCCAAGTAGTGTAAATTTTGGTTAAAACAAAGGTTTGGGAATGAAAACATATTATGTTAAAAGCTTGCTTGTATTGAAAAATTGGAAATTTTGAGCCGTGTGTGGGTGCAGCGTGCCAGAAATCAAAATGAAGTTCATGCAGTAAATGGATCTTAGTGTGAACTAAATGTCATAGGAATTTCGTACAAAAATCATGAAAGGGCTGCCAGCTATGACCATTTATGTCATTTTGTGGAATTTTTTTACTGAGCGATTATGTCATTAGATTTGCAAATGGGAATGATCCTGCAATGAAAATTAACAACAAATATTAACGTTTGAAAAATTTGAAAAGTTTTGAGGGAGGTAATCCTAAAATTCTTTTCACCCGTATACCTTCCTGCGCAGTGATTCAATCGGAACAAAATTTACTGGTTGGATTTAACTTAACGTGAAGCAAATTTGGTATATATTTTGCTCGGCTGCTGACACAGGGTAACCAGCATTAGCCATTTTCGTAAATGTTGCACCAACAGATGCTTCAAATTACGTACTCATATGCAAAGCATTTGCGATAAAAATAAGAAAATAGTTTTTAAATTTTCCGAGTTTTGAACATTTTTTGGATGGCAGCCTCAAACAACGTTTAACCGCTGAAACTTTCGATAAAATCCTCCGATGAGAACGAAATTCAAAGGATAAGTTGATTTAAGTATGAGCTTGTTATGGTAAACTTATTGCTGCTTCGTTTGGAAAGTGTTGCCAGCACTGAACATTTTCATCATTTGTGTTAGAGCTAAGTTTTGTTGCTTTGGATAAGGAATGGTTGATATGATTCTACAAGACAGTGTATAACGTGTGTCCACATTTTTTTGTCACTCAAAGACAATTTCTTCGAAAATTAGTTTTCTAGCGGTTCTGATGCGCTAGAATTTTTTTGAGTGTAGAAGTTGTTTGTGGATAAAACTTCACCTTCTTGGTGGAGTATATGTTGGTATGTTCTGAGAATTTCTAATAGAGACTTCTGGCCTTTCGCATTTTGATGGTTTATTTTAACATGCTTCAATATATCTTTAAATCTTTGTTCGGCCCTGATTTTTCGGGCTACTGAGTTACTCATTTCACATGGTTTGAAGTTTCTTAATGGTTTGGTTTCAATTCTGAGATTTTCAAGTATTACCTCTTCTTCATTTGTGTTTAGTATCTTAATGTGTTTTATGCCTTTTACTGGGATTATTGAACTGGCTATATAGACTGCTGGTTTAATTTCTTTGTTAGTGGTTACACTGTCTTCCTCTATGTTAATATCGATGGGACAGGCGTATTCCCACATTAGTGGTACTGTTACCCTATGTTTTCTTGTAGCGATGGGTATAATATGGTTTTCATAATTGATATTTATTGTTATTGTGTATGTTTCGTAGTTTATTTTCGATAAATTTTTGGTAAAAAAATCCCTTTCCTAATATTCCGTCCGTAAGAATAGGAAAATCAGATTCCACTATTTGAAATGGAAAATTGATGTTATTTCCATCAATACTCAAATTTAAATTAGTCGTTCCAATCGACTGTATTTGTTCATCAGTTATTCCGGAAAATTTACATCTTTTCTGTTCATTTATGATTTGATCATCTGGAATCGCACTTGCTTTACACAGTGACACATCTGCTCCTGTGTCAGCCAATGACTTTAAATATTTTCTATTATCTTTGCAGTAAATTGAGACGTAGTTCTCAAGCTGTTTTGGTCCCGGGGTCAACTTTTATTATTCGTTGTCGCTGGCCTCCGGGCTCGTCGCGTTTCCCTGGACTATATTTATTCGTTGTCTGCTATCGTTAAAATTTCTATTATTGGGTCTGCTGTTATCGTAGTTTCTGTGGCTTCGATGATTTACTTCATAGCCCTTTGAGTTGTGATTGTTTCTATTTTTATTATTTCTATAATTGTTATTTTGATTCACTTGGTTATTTCGACTAGTATATGTATTTCTGTTATTTCTATAATTATTCGAATTATTCATTTCACTTGGTCTCGAATTGTAATTGTATCTTTTATTCCTATTTTGGTTCGTGCCGTAATTCCTTTTATTGTTATAACTATATGACGTGTTATTATTATTGAATCTGCTTCTACTGTTATGGTTATATTGTTGATTATAATTCGGTAGTTTATCAATATACATTATATTTTCCGGTGTTCTATTTCCGGTGTCTCAAATTCAGTTGCGATCTGTATCGCTTCTATAGATGTTTTAGGTTGTGCAGCAAAAATAGTAGGCTTAAGAGTTTCATTTAATCCATTCTTGAAAATTGTAAGCGCGTAAGAACCATTTGACTTTACTATCACTGCCTTTTCTTGTACAGTCGTATTTCGTCTTAGGTTACTTATTTGTATTTCACTTAATTCACTTATGAGCTCAGACCGCTTTTCTCCATATTTTACCGTTCCGCGTTGCTGTAGCTGAGTCAATTGTGTGTGAATTTGCTGTAAGGTTTTCCTACTTTTGTACCTATTCTTTAGATGTTTCTCTTCTGCTGAATAATTGTTTATATCTAATGTACTTAGCTGTACTTTTATGCTTGCTCCTAACTTTACGTTTTTAACGAAATTGAATAAACTTAATTTCCCATCTTCATTTAGAATTTCATTTAGTAACCCAACTATTGTTAAAAATGCATCTACTTCTTTTGGGTTTCCGTTGAAGGTTGATATCAATTTTAATGCTACTTCTATATTCAAAGTTCCCATTTGGTTTTCTACTGCTTGCTTTAACTTTTCTTCTAATAATTCTTTCGCTACACTATATTTGTCCAAGAATATTTTTTGTCCAAGATAAGATAATATTTGTCCAAGAAAATTCACACACCGTACTCATAGAAGTGATCATAAGTAAGGCATAGTCGCAAAAGTAATTACTACATAACACAAATAATTGATCCGAATAGTTGAACAGTTTGATTCATCGTACAAAAGATGACTGTTTAGTTTTACTGTTTAGCTCAGTGGACAACTGTGTTTTGAATTTTTGTTTGTTTCTTGAATGACGAAAGTAATCGCATTGTGAATATTTAAGGGGGAGGTTTTTCTTTTGCTTTTTCTCAGTTTCACTTCGATATTTTTTCTGGTTTTTATTTTTATTTATTGGGTTTCTAATATAGTAAGCTGTAATCTCACGGCTGAAAAATATTTTTTTTTTCAATTAATGCACCAAAAGATACTCGTTGTCGAAAAGGTAAAACGAAAGTTAGAAGAGCAAACAGCCGAGATAGAGGGTACTACATTTGATTTACCGTTTGTATCAAACCAGATTTTTTACTAATGTTCGAAGAACATTAGTATTAAAATCGATTCGGCCAAAAATTCATATTTCCATATATATATATATATATATATATATATATATATATATATATATATATATATATATATATATATATATATATATATATATATATATATATATATCATCAAAAAATTTCAGTGAGATAATCTCGGGAACGCGCCATCCGATTGAGCTGACACTTTCAGGATACATTGGTGTATATGCAGAATAGGTCCAGGTTTCTTTAAATGTCAGTTATTGTTAACCTTTTGGCGCCGGCGGCCATTTAAGTGATATTTTTAATATACCTATTTTTTCGTGCACAAATGATTTTCGCAAAAATAAAGTTAACGAAATCAATTTCTAACGTGTTTTACATATGAATCAGATAATGCTTTGGAATTTTTTGACCCTATGAGTGCGCTGGGTGCCTAAAAAGAGGACGGGAAAATTTGAAAATTTTTAAATTTCGATAACTTTTGACAGAGCTATTCAATCATTACGAAATTTTCAGGACATATTGACATTATTTAGTTAAAGATTTGTGTAGCTTTAAATGAGCGTGCTGGCAACCCTGTAGCTAGGGCAGGACCTGAAAGTGAAAACCTTCAAATCATGGTCTCTCTTGAAAAAATGCCGTTTCTTCAAAAAAAAAACACTCATATGTAAATCTTGTGCTTTGTTTACATAACCAAAAAAAAAAAAAAAGATATGGTATAACGGGCCCGCCTGGTAACCCTTGCCCAATTTACCTATATTTTTAGCATCAAAAATTTCTGTTCACGGAAACTCACGATCCGATGAGCAGAATTATTTGAAATTCACAGAATGTATTGGCCTTAAATAGGACCAGGTCTGATAGAAGTGATTTTGAAATGCGAGCGATTCTGTGCCAGTGGTGCCATCTTGAAAAACCACTAAAAAAGATAACTGTTTTTAGCCCTATAAATTCTGATTGAATCGTTCGATTTTGACGAAACTCACACAACTGCTGGACCTTACTTTAAGCAACGTTTGGTAGAAATTTGGTCGAAAAACTCGGTTGGAGCTGCCAGCTATGATAATTTAGTTGTCTTCATTTTGAAAAAAAAAATTTGGAAGTGAAAACATTCAAACCATCGAATATTCAAAAAAATATCCGTTTCTTACACTAAAACCAATCCGTATATAAATCTTATGTTTTATCTACACGTTCAAAATAAAACTTTGGAAATTTCATGTCGGACAAGAACGGTAACCCTCTCCCAGTTAACCTATATTTTTAGCATCAAAAACTTCTGTTCACGGAAACTCACGAACCAATAATCAGATACAGCTAAAATTTACAGAATGCATTGGACTCAAGTAGGACCAGGTTTGGTAGAAGCGATTTTGAATTGTGGGCAAGTCTGTGCCAGTGGTGCCATCTTGAAAAATTACAAAGAAAAAAAAACTGCTTTTTGCCCTATGAAATGTGAATAAGTTACCAGATTTTCATGAAATTGACACAGTAGCTAAACCTAACTCTAGTCTCTGTTTCGTGGAAATTTGGTTGAAAAATTCGATTGGTGCTGCCAGCTATGGTAATTTATGTGTCTTGGATTTTGAAAATTCGCTCAGGAAAATATAACTTTTTGCACTATAACTTCCAGTGCAGTCATGAAATCAATACGAATTTCATACAATTAATGAAACCTGTCATAAACATTATTCAGGCCAAATTTGGTTGAAAAGCCACGATAGGTTTGCCAGCTATTGATGGTTTTGTGTTTAATTGCAATATCTTTACTAAGCGGTTTTATCGTAGAATTTTCAAATGGTAATGATATTGTAGTGACAATAAACAGCAAATATTAAGTTTTCGATTATTTGAAAAAACTCGCTGCAGGTAACCCTAAATTTCTGTATACTCCTATACTCCTATAACTTCGAATGTAATTAAACAACGTGAAGCAGATTTGATATATTCTTGGCTTTGATACTGGCGAAAGGTTGCCAGCACGAGTCAGTTGTGCTACTTTTGTATCAATTAATGCTTACAGTTAGTATACATACCGGAAACATTTACAATGAAAATAAATAACCGATGTTACAATTCGCAAAGTTCTGCAAATTTTTCGGATCGCAGCCCCAAACACCAACTTCAGTTACAGTGCTGCAGGCACTGAGCATTTTCTTCATTGATGTTATATGAGATGCTGCTTTCAAAATTATGTGAAATAAGCAACTGATAACGAATATAATTAACCCGTGTTTTGCTCTCATAAACGTTGAAATTCATGCCAGTGGCAATATCTGAAACCTTCCACCATATGAGTTATAATGCATTCTTAAGACGAAAGTAAAACGTGGCATTTGAAACAGTTTGGCCGTAACAAGCAGCACATGTGGTGGAATATGCACTCAAAACCTGCACGATTCTTCTACTGTTCTTCGAACATTAGTGTTTCTAGCGGTTCAGGTGCGCTAGAGTTTTTTTACTATTTTACTCATATGGTAAGCACAAGGAATGGCTTCAAATTGTAATATCATATCAATGTATAATCATTATAATGTACAATGATCTGAAAATTTAGTAAAAGATAGTTTTTTACCAATCATGATTTTATAGACTTGCATAAACCTAAACATTTGCCTTGGGTGTGTGTATATGTAAGAAGCCTGTATTGCACCCAAGAATTCATATTGTTGTCATGATCATACAGTGACTTACACATCCAACTAGAATACGAATGTAATAAATTTCGATTATGCAGTTCGATGCGAAAAAAATGGATACATATTGCAAGCCAATTAAAAGGAATTTTTTTCTAGTTTTATTATTTGTTGCAAAAATCATATAAACCCAAACTGTTAATTCAACAAAATAATAATACTCCAACTCAAAATGTAATGCCACACGACTAACCGGAAAGTACATTTTATAAGCCGCTGTATTCGTATAACGGTACTTTTTAATTCAAACAAGCCATTGTAATACACGGTTATATTCATTTACGTAGAAGTTCTCTGTTTGTGTGAACTTTTCCCAAAGTGAAGTTGTACAATGGCTATTTCACGGAAACAGACATCATTGGAAATGAGGAACCTTATTTTGCAGCTTCGAGGAGAAGAGAAAATTTTAAAAGAAATTTCAAATATTGTGCACAGTAGCACTTCAACGGTATACGACATAGCTAAAAAAAATTGAAACAGAAAATCGAGTGAGTAATAACAGTAGAACGGGCGAAGGAAAAAAATTAACTGACAACGATGCGAAGTATATTAAACAGATTATTGAGAAAGATCCGTTTATATCAGCAGATGAAATTAGAATTGAGGTTGAGCAGAACAGGGAAAAGATAATCTCCGTGGAAACAATTCGAAGCTGCATAAGAAGTTTCGGATTGAATGACCAAACAGTAATCAAAACAACCATACATTGTAGAGAAAAGTAAAAAGAGAAGACTGTGCTCTGCCAAAGCCCACTTAAATAAGGCCTCTAAGTTTTGGAACCGAGCAGTAAGTTCTTCTTTACCACAAATATATTTCTAATTTTTATATTGTTACTAATGTTCGAAAAACAATAGTATTAAAATCGCTTCGCCGAAAATTCGTCATATATATATATATATATATATATATATATATATATATATATATATATATATATATATATATATATATATATTTATATATATCAGCAAAATGGTTAAGAGAGATAATCTCTGGAGTGGCCAATCCGATTGAGCTGAAACTTTTGGAGGACATAGATGTATATAACAGGTAGGTCCAGCACTTGCTAGAATTCAGATATCTTAAACCTTTTGGCGGCGGCGGGCATTTAAGTGAATTTTCAGGTGCTCCTATATTTCCAAGCAGTGTACATTTTTGCTCAAAAAAAGTACTAAGAATGAAAACTTATTATGTTTTAAGTTTGCTTATGATAAAGAAGCCGAAATTTTGAGCCTTGTGTAGGCACTGAGTGCCTAAAAGTAGGCAAGGATTTTTTTTCAAAATTCGATTTATCATAACTTCTAAGAAAAACAATGGATCATCGTGAAATTTTTAGAGCGTATTGACATAGACTAAAATTTTACACACATGGACTTTCAAGACTGTGCAGGCAACTCTGTAGCTACAGCAGGCTCCTGAACAAAAATCCTTCAAATCATCGAGTCTCCTGAAAAATTTTAGATTTTTGAAAATAAATTCAAATTATTGATAAATTTTGACTTTTGCCACCAAGTCAAATAAAATTCCGCGGTAAACAAGAACGGTAACCCGTCATCAAATTACCTCTATTTTCAGCACTCAAAACTTCTGTTCACGAGAACTGACGATCGGATAATGCGATCAATATGAAATTTACAGGAAGTGTTGGAATTTGCTAGGACCAGGTCTGATAGAAGTGATTTTGAAAAACAAGCAACACTGTGGCAGTGGTGCCATCTGGAAAAATCGCTGAGAAAAAAAACTGGTTTTTGGCCTATAGCTGCCGATTTAGCCACCAGATTTTAACGAAATTCACGCAGTAGGTGAACCTTACTCTAAGATAGATTTCATAGAAATTTGGTTGAAAAATTAGTATAGGGACGCCAGCTACGGCAATTTTGGTCTCCTAAATATTGTAAATTTGGTCAGGAAAATATAGATTTTTTCCCTATAACTTCCGATGCAGTGACGAAATCAAAACGAAATTCACGTGAAAAGCATATCTTGTTGCGGTTGTAGTTCTGTAGGAATTTTGTTGAAAAACCGTGAAAGGGTTGCCAGCTATGATGAATTTCGTAATTTATTTACATTGCTTTATCGAGCGATGTTGTCATAAAATTTCCATATGGGAATGATCCTGCATTGACAATTAACAACAAATATTTACGTTTCAAAAATTTAAAAAGTTTGCACGATGGTAACCCTAAAACTTAATTCACTCCTATAACTTACAGCGCAGCCATTCAATCGAAATGAAATTCATAGGCTGGGTTAAACACAACGTGAAGCAGCTATGGTGCTAGCACATGATTGCCAGCACCGGACAATTTCGTAAATATCGCACCAACAGATGCTTCCATTTTCTATTTATAAGCAAACCATTTACAATAAAATAAGCAACCGATATTTAAATGTTCCGAGTTTTGGAAATTTTATTGTTTGTTACTTGAATCTACATATAACCAAGTTTATTAGCTTATTCATAAGCATAATTTATGACAAACGACTTCGATTATATAAAAGCACTAAAAGATTATATAAAAGCAAAGCATCTAAGTTATATATCTATATGCTTTAAGAATCGTCAAAAATTGGTGCAACTGCATCAAATTCTTTATATAATGTTATTTTATTTGAATAATAAAGCTCTTTGCCCTATAGCCTCCAGTACAGTTATGGTATCATAACGAAATTCATATGGCGAATTGAAATTATTGTAAACAATATTCAGTAGAAATCTAGTTTGAAAAACAATGATAGGGTTGCCAGCAATGATTGTTTTTGTATTTTTTGACAAAGCTTTAGTAAGCGATTTTATCATAAAGTTTTCAAATCGTAGTGGTCTTGTAGTGAAAATACACACCAAATACTAAGATCTAGAAAGTTTGAAAGCTCTTGCGCATTGTAACCCTAAATTTCTTTTTATCCCTATAACTTCCAATGCAGTAATTGACTTCAACGTGAGGCAGATATGACTTATTTTTGGCTTCAGTGCTAGCAAAGGACTGCTAGCACGAGGTGTTTTTGTTATTTTCGTACCAATAAATGCTTGCATTAAGTATTCACATCGCGAATATACGATATATAACAATATATATGAGAATACATACAATATATGATATATAAGACAATAACAACAATATAACAACAATATATGACAATACACTCAAAATCTGCACAAATCCTCTACTGTTCTTCGAACATTAGTATTTCTAGCGGTTCTGATGCGCTAGGGTTTTTACTAATGTTCGAAGAAGAACATTAGTATTAAAATCACTTCGGCCAAAAATTCATCTTTCTATATATATATATATATATATATATATATATATATATATATATATATATATATATATATATATATATATATATATATATATATATATATATATATATATATATATATATATATATATATATATATATATATATATATATATATATATATATATATATATATATATATATATATATATATATATATATATATATATATATATATATATATATATATATATATATATATATATATATATATATATATATATATATATGTATATATATATATATATATATATATATATATATATATATATATATATATATATATATATACATATATACATATATATATATATATATATATATATATATATATATATATATATATATATATCATCAAAAAATTTCAGTGAAAAAATTTCAGAAACACGCCATCCGATTGAACTGAAATTTTCAGGACACATTGGTGTATACGCAGAATAGTGCCAGGTCTAACAAAAAGTTAATAATCTTTAACCCTTTGGCGCCGGCGGCCATTTTAGTGATATTTTTAATATACCTATTATTCCGTACACAAATAAGTTTTGCAAAAATAAAGTTGACGAAATAAATTTTGAACTTGTTTTACATATGAATCGGATAATGTTTTGGAATTTTTTAACCCCATGTGTGCGCTGGGTGCCTAAAAACAGAACGGGAAAACTTGAAAATTTTTAAATTGCGATAACTTTTGACAAAGCTTTTCAATCATTACGAAACTTAACGAACGTATTGGTATTACTTAGTTGTAGATTTGTGTAGCTTTTGACGAGCGTGCTGGCAACCCTGTGGCTAGGGCAGACACTGAAAGTGAAAACCTTCAAATCATCGTCTCTCTTGAAAAACTGCCGCTTCTTCAAAAATTAAGCCACCCATGTGTAAATCTTGTGCTTTGTTAACATAAACAAAAAAAACATTTGATATGGTATAACGGGCACGCCTGGTAACCCTTGCCCAATTTACCTATATTTTTAGCATCAAAAACTTCTGTTCACGGAAACTCACGATCCAATGAGCAGAATTAATTGAAATTTGCAGAATGTATTGGTCCTACATTGGACCAGGTCTGATAGAAGTGAATTTGAAATGCGGGTGATTCTGTGCCAGTGGTGCCATCTTGAAAAATCACTAAAAAAGATAACTGCTTTTAGCCCTATAAATTCTGATTGAATCGTTCGATTTTGATGAAATTCACACAGTAGCTGAAACTTATTTAATACCACGTTTGGTAGAAATTTATTTGAAAAATTCGGTTGGAGTTGCCAGCTATGATAATTTTGGTGTCTTAAATTTGAAAAAATAAAAATTTGGAAGTGAAAACATTAAACCATCGAATTTCCAAAAACTGTCCGTTTCTTTCAATAAAACTAATCTGTATACAAATCTTATGCTTGATCTACACGTTCAAAGTAAAACTTTGGAAATTTCATGTCGGACAAGAACGGTAGCCCTTTCCCAGTTAACCTATATTTTTAGCATCAAAAACTTCTGTTCACGGGAACTCACGAATCAATAATCAGATACAGCTGAAATTTACAGAATGCATTGGACTTAAGTAGGACCAGGTCTGATAGAAGCGATTTTGAATTGTGGGCAACTCTGTACCAGTGGTGCCATCTTGATCAATTTCCAAAAAAAAACTGCTTTTTGCCCTATGA
The DNA here is from genome assembly GCA_963978885.1 of Nemotelus pantherinus. NCBI lineage: Eukaryota > Metazoa > Arthropoda > Insecta > Diptera > Stratiomyidae > Nemotelus > Nemotelus pantherinus. Next base: position 123,964,524 of record OZ022264.1, on the reverse strand, counting down.
AATTTGAATAAGTTACCAGATTTTCATGAAATTGACACAGTAGCTGAACCTTACTCTAAACTCTGTTTGATAGAAATTTGGTTGAAAAATTCGATTGGTGCTGCCAGCTATGGCAATGTTTGTGTCTTTGGATTTGAAAATTCGCTCAGGAAAATAAAACTTTTTGCCCTATAACTTCCAGTGCAGTCATGAAATCAATACGAATTTCATACAATTAATGGAACCTACTATAAGCATTATTCAGGCCAAATCTGGTTGAAAAACCACGATAGGGTTGCCAGCTATTGTTGGTTTTGTGTTTGTTTGCAAAATCTTTATTAAGCGGTTTTATCGTCGAATTTTCAATTGGTAATGATATGGTAGTGACAATAAACAGCAAATATTAAGCTTTCCATTATTTGAAACAACTCGCTGCAGGTAATCCTAAATTCCTTTGTACTCCTATAACTTCGAATGTAATATAACAACGTGAAGCAGATGTGATATATTTTTGGCTCTGATACTGGCGAAAGGTTGCCAGCATGAGTCGGTTGTGCTACTTTTGTATCAATTAATGCTTACAGTTATTATTCATACCGGAAACATTTACAATGAAAATAAATAACCGATGTTTCAATTCCCAAAGTTCTGCAAATTTTTCGGATCGCAGCCCCAAACACCAACTTCAGTTACAGTGCTGCAGGCACTGAGCATTTTCTTCATTGATGTTATATGAGATGCTGCTTTCGAAATTTTGTGAAATAAGCAACTGATAACGAATATAATTAACCCGTGTTTTGCTCTCATAAACGTTGAAATTCATGCCAGTGGTAATATCTGAAACCTTCCACCATATGAGTTATAACGCATTCTTGAGACCAAAGTAGAACGTTGCGTTTGAAACAGTTTGGCCGTAATAAGCAGCTCATGTGGTGGAATATGCACTCAAAACCTGCACGATTCTTCTACTGTTCTTCGAACATTAGTGTTTCTAGCGGTTCAGGTGCACTAGAGTTTTTACTAATGTTCGAAGAAGAACATTAGTATTAAAATCACTTTGGCCAAAAATTCATATTTTTATATATATATATATATATACATATATATATATCATCAAAAAATTTCAGTGAAAAAATCTCAGGAACGCGCCATCCGATTGAGCTGAAATTTTCAGGACACATTGGTGTATATGCAGAATAGTGCCAGGTCTCACAAAAAGTTAATAATCTTTAACCCTTTGGCGCCGGCTGCCTGTTTAGTGATATTTTAATATACCTATTATTCCGTACACAAATAAGTTTTGCAAAAATAAAGTTGACGAAATAAATTTTGAACGTGTTTTACATGTGAATCAAATAATGTTTTGGAATTTTTTAACCCCATGTGTGCGCTGGGTGCCTAAAAACAGAACGGGAAAACTTGAAAATTTTTAAATTGCTATAACTTTTGACAGAGTTATTCAATGATTACGAAATTTTTAAGACATATTGGTATTATTTAGTTGTAGATTTGTGTTGCTTTTGATGAGCGTGCTGGCAACCCTGTAGCTAATGCAGACACTGAAAATGAAAACCTTCAAATCATCGTCTCTCTTGAAAAACTGCCGTTTCTTCAAAAAAAAGCCACTCATATGTAAATCTTGTGCTTTGTTTAGATAAACAAAAAAAAAATTTGATATGGTATAACGGGCACGCCTGGTAACCCTTTCCCAATTTACCTATATTTTTAGCATCAAAAACTTCTGTTCACGGAAACTCACGACCCAATGAGCAGAATGAATTGAAATTTGCAGAATGTATTGGTTTTAAATAGGACCAGGTCTGATAGAAGTGATTTTGGAATGTGGCTCGTTCTGTGCCAGTGGTGCCATCTTGAAAAATCACTAAAAAAGATAACTGCTTTTAGCACTATAAATTCTGACTGAATCGTTCGATTTTGACGAAATTCACGCAGTAGCTGAACCTTATTTAATACCACGTTTGGTAGAAATTTGGTCGAAAAATTCGGTTGGAGCTGCCAGCTATGATAATTTTGGTGTCTTAAATTTGAAAAAATAAAAATTTGGAAGTGAAAACATTATACCATCGAATTTCCAAAAACTGTCCGTTTCTTACAATAAAACCAATCTGTATACAAATCTTATACTTTATCTACACGTTCAAAGTAAAACTTTGGAAATTTCATGTCGGACAAGAACGGTAACCCTTTCCCAGTCAACCTATATTTTTAGCATCAAAAACTTCTGTTCACGGGAACTCACGAATCAATAATCAGATACCATTGAAATTTACAGAATGCATTGAACTTAAGTAGGACCAGGTCTGATAGAAGCGATTTTGAATTGTGGGCAACTCTGTGCCAGTGGTGCCATCTTGAAAAATTACAAAGAAAAAAAACTGCTTTTTGCCCTATGAAATTTGAATAAGTTACTAGATTTTCATGAAATTAACATAGTAGCTGAACCTTACTCTAATCTCTGTTTGATAGAAATTTGGTTGAAAAATTCGATTGGTGCTGCCACCTATGGTAATTTTTATGTTTTTGGATTTGAAAATTCGCTCAGGAAAATAAAACTTTTTGCCCTATAACTTCCAGTGCAGTCATGAAATCAATACGAATTTCATACAATTAATGGAACCTACTATAAACATTATTCAGGCCAAATTTGGTTTAAAAACCACGATAGGGTTGCCAGCTATTTTTGGTTTTGTGTTTGTTTGCAATATCTTTATTAAGCGGTTTTATCGTAGAATTTTCAAATGGTAATGATATTGTAGTGACAATAAACAGCAAATATTAAGCTTTCCATTATTTAAAAAAACTTGCTGCAGGTAATCCTAAATTTCTTTATACTCCTATAACTTCGAATGTAATATAACAACGTGAAGCAGATGTGATATATTCTTGGCTTTGATACTGGCGAAAGGTTGCCAGCACGAGTCAGTTGTGCTACTTTTGTATCAATAAATGCTTACAGTTAGTATTCATACCGGAAACATTTACAATGAAAATAAATATCCGATGTTTCAATTCCCAAAGTTCTGCAAATTTTTCGGATCGCAGCCCCAAACTCCAACTTCAGTTACAGCGCTGCAGGCACTAAGCATTTTCTTCATTGATATTATATGAGATGCTGCTTTCAAAATTTTGTGATATAAGCAACTGATAACGAATATAATTAACAAGTGCTATGCTCTCATAAACGTTGAAATTCATGCCAGTGGTAATATCTGAAACCTTCTACCATATGAGTTATAATGCATTCTTGAGACAAAAGTAAAACGTGGCATTTGAAACAATTTGGCCGTAATAAGCAGCGCATGTGATGGAATATGCAATCAAAACCTGCACGATTCTTCTACTGTTCTTCGAACATTCGTGTTTCTAGCGGTTCAGGTGCGCTAGAGTTTTTTTTATATTGCAAGTACTTTTTACCGAAGATGAGAGAAAATTCAATTTGAGAGGATCCGGTGGCCGCAGATTTGTAAGGTGACGTGCAAATTAAGCATGCATGCCAAAAAATACTAAAGCTAAATTAAAACATGGTGGAGGCTCAGTAATGGTCTGGGGCTGTATTTCTGCTGCAGAAACAGGAGTCTTCATTTTATTCAAGACATAATGGATCGATTTCAGTATGTTGATGTTTTCAAAGCGAATGTGAAAAATTCGTGGAATAATTTGGGTATTTCGGATAATTTAATTTTTTATCAGAACAATGATCCATAACACAAATCATATATTGCTAGATCCTGGTTGCTTTATAATTGTACCCACAAGTTGGACACATAACCTTAGTCCCCAGACCTGAACATTATTGAGCATATTTGGCAAGAAGTTGGACGTAAAATATACAATATATAATATAATATTAAATATATATAATATAATATTAAAAATATTAAGGCCAATGACACACTTGGCGGTTCCACCGAAGCATTTAACGCTTCGCTTTGGCGCATCGGTTGACACACACACAGTGGTTTTCAGAAACATTTATCGAGTCGGTTTAGTTACAAATTACGTCGCAGTATCATCTGATGCTTGTGAAAATAGAAGTCGTGTATACATATATATGTATATATGTATAAACTTATACATAAATGTAAAATATAAATAAATATATATATATATATATATATATATATATATATATATACATATATATATATATATATATATATATATATATATATATATATATATATATATATTTACATATATATATATATATATATATATATATATATATATATATATATATATATATATATTTACATATATATATATATATATATATATATATATATATATATATATATATATATATATATATATATATATATATATATATACATATATATATTTACATATATATATATATATATATATATATATATATATATATATATATATATATATATATATATATATATATATATACATATATATATTTACATATATATATATATATATATATATATATATATATATATATATATATATATATATATATATATATATATATATATATATATATATGTTTATATACAGGGGGTTTGGTACTCGGTGGTCACTATTGTAAGGAGGCATTCGTTGATATATTTTGAGCAAAAAATAGTTTTTCAGGGCGGTCCGGTTTTCAAAACCTACGGAGTTACAGGGTGGCCAATAAAGCTGTTTCGGACCTGTACCCTGACACTTAAATCATTTGATCTTGAAAACTAATAATCATAACGCATATTTTTATGGCTTGCATTTTATGGAATCAAATAACCTTTAATTTTAAGTATCATCCTAAATTGTAACTATACCTGATTTTGAGATATTTACTTGAAAACACAAAACTTTGGCACTTCTACCCCACAAATTTTGTGTTCAATGTCGTTTTTCTCAGAAAATTTCATGAAAATATGTCATAACTTTTTTTATAGGCTATATTGTTGGTTAAAAATGTTGCATACATATTTATGACTTAGATTTGACCGTTCCGCAAGTAGTAAGCGAAAATACATATCGCTATATGTTAAGTGGCCCTCGTTTTCGATCTTCACTCTTTGCTTGAACTGAAAAAATCAATTAAAGGTTTTTACGATTTATTTCAAAATTTTTGAGCTACCATTAATTTTAAAATTGGCCACCTTTATTTTGAATACACGCTAAAGCTCGTTTCGTAAGCGTTCTATTCATATTCATACTTCTCAACTGCTGCCTCATTTCTGTTGCAGCCGCATCGATCCTGGTATTTAGGTCTTCCAATGTTGATACTTCCGTTGTGTAGATAAGGGATTCCATCCGTCCCCATACAAAAAAAACCCTAGCGCACCTGAACCGCTAGAAAACTAATTTTCGAAGAAATTGTCTTTGAGTGACAAAAAAGTGTGGAAAGACGTAATACACTGTTTTGTAGAATCATATCAACCATTCCTTATCCAAACCAACAAAACTCAACTATAACACAAATGATGTAAATGTTCAGTGCTGGCAACACTTTCCGAACAAAGCAGTAATAAGTTTACCATAAGAAGTTCGTACTCAAATCAACTAATCCTTTGAATTTCGTTCTCATCGCAGGTGTTCATCGAAAGTTTCAGCGGTTAAACGTTGTTTGAGGCTGCCATCCGAAAAATGTTCAAAACTCGGAAAATTTGAAAATTGATTCCTTATTTTTATTGCAAATGCTTTGCATATGAAAACGTAATTTGAAGCATTTGTTAGTGCAAAATTTACGGAAATGGCTTATGCTCGTTAGCCTGTGTCAGCAGCAAAGGAAAATACATACCAAATCTGCTTCACGTTAAGTTAAACCCAACCAGTAAATTTCGTTTCGATTGAATAACTGCGCTGGAAGTTCTACGGGTGAAAAGAATTTTAGGGTTATCACCCTCAAAACTTTTCAAATTTTTAAAGCGTTAATATTTGTGGTTAATTTTCATTGCAGGATCATTTCCATTTGCAAATCTAATGACATAATCGCTCAGTAAAGAAATTTCACAAAATTACAAAAATGGTCATAGCTGGCAGCCCTTTCATGATTTTGGTACAAAATTTCTACGACATTTGGTTCACATAAAGTTCCATTTACTGCGTGATCTTCGTTTTGATTTCTGCACTGGACCGGAAGTTATAGGGAAAAAAGCTTTATTTTGCTGAGCAAAGTTGCAAGATTTAGGAGACATAAATCACCATAGCTGGCAACTCTATTCTAGTTTTTCAACCAAATTTTTATCAAATATTACTTAAGGTAAGATCCAAGTACTGTATGAATCTTGTCCAAATCTGATGGCTGAATCGGAAATTATAGGCCTAAAACCAGTTTTTTTCTCAGCTATTTTTCAAGATAGCACCACTTCCACAGAGTTGCCCCCATTTCAAAATCACTTCTATCGGACCTGGTCCTAGCCAATACCAACATATCCTGTAAATTTTATAATGATCGGATTATCCGGTCGTCAGTTCTCGTGAACAGAACTTTTGAGTGCTGAAAATAGAGGTAATTTGGTGATGGGTTGCCGTTCTTGTGCAAAACGGAATTCTGAAAATTTTATCTTGAGATGAAGGACAAAGGATAAAATTTATCAAACATTTGAAATTTTGGTCAAAAATCAAAAATTTTTCAGGAAGGTCAATGATTTGAAGGATTTTTTTTCAGCAGCCTGCCACAGCTACAGGGTTACCCGCTTTATGCTGAAAATCTCTACGTGCTAAATTTTAGTCAACATAAATACGCTCTGTAATTTTCATGATGATCCGTTGTTTTTATACAAGTAATGACAAATCAAAATGTGAAAAAAAATCCTTGCCTACTTTTAGGCACCCTGCACCCACACACGGCTCAAAATTTCTAATTATTTATCATAAGCAAGCTAAGAACATAATTGGTTTTCATTCCCAATACTTTTCTTTAACAAAAATCTACACTGCTTGGAAATATAGGAGTTCCTCAAAATTCACTAAAACGCTCGCCGCCGCCAAAATGTTTAGGAAATCTGAATTTGAGAAAGTCGTGGACCTACCCACTATATGCACCTACGTTCTCCGAACATTTCAGCTCAATCGGATCGGCCACTCCAGAGATTATCTCCCTTAATCATTTTGCTGATATATATATATATATATATATATATATATATATATATATATACATATATATATATATAAATATATATATATATATATATATATATATATATATATATATATATATATATATATATATATATATATATATATAAAGAGATATGAATTTTCGGCGAAACGAGTTTAATACTATTGTTCTTCGAACATTAGTAAAAATCCATAATTGTTAGATCAGGAGATCTCGCAGGGCAGTGGATTGGTCCATTTCTACGGATCCAGCGATTGGTATAATTGGAATTCAACCAATCTCTGACTGGTAGGCCATAGTGAGCTGAAGCACCATCGTGTTGATAAAACATGGAAGCCAATCGTTGCAGCGGAATATCCTCCAATAAGTCCTGCAGATCATGTCTTAAAAAATGTTAAATATTGGTACTATTCAAAGTAGGTGAGAGCCTAATAAGTCCAATTAAATCGTTACCAATCACTCCTGCCCATAAATTTACGCTGAACATATGCTGAAACGATGAAGTCCGTCTCGTGTGTGGATTGCTCTCAGCCCACGTATGTTAATTGTGAAAGTTTTGTGATACCATCCCTGGTAAATCAAGGCTCATCCATCCAGAGAATGGTGTTCAACAAATTTTCGTTGTCTAATTGTTTCTCAAGGAGCCAATTGCAGAATTCCATCCTTTTGGGCAAATCGATCGGTAGCAGCTCCTGCACTGGTGTGCACCTGTTCATCTTTATTCGTTATTTTAGCGGGTGGCTTGTATATCATTATTCGTAGTTTCTTATGCGCATTATCTTTACCTTTTCGTTGCAACAGGTTAAATACTTTCTTAAATTCTTCATTGTCTATAGATTTCAATATAATATCATCACTTGATAATGAGAGTTCTTGGATTTTGTTACGTCTAGCAAAATTTAATAGTTTCTCCATAATCAAAACGTGTTCTGAATGTGGATTATCACTATTATTCTCATTACGTTTGTTTTTGTGGGTATCCCTATTTATTGTTAGCTTTGCATTAACGGAAACTGGTTTCACGTTTGATATATCGCTACAATATACTTTTACAATATCTTTCGTACGTACGATATCAATACCTTTATTTTCATCATTGCGCAGGATAAATTTTAACATCATAACACCGGTGATATCCAACAAGCTAGTGCAATCCCAACAATAGAATTGATCAGGTTCTAATTTTACGTAGTTGCTTTCGCTGCCGGTTTCTCGCTTTTTATCGTCTGTTTTGTTTGCCATGCCCCTTGTAATTGCTAATAGTTTACGCTTTGCTGTTTCATCTACAACTGGAGGTATCAATGCTTTTAAAGAGTCAGAATCCAACTCAATCCTTGACAAGGCATCAGCATTCGTGTTCATGCTGCCTTTTTTGTACGCAATCGTGAAATCATAATCCGATAAGTCAACTCTAATTCTAGTGAGTTTTGATGAAGGATTTGAATGGGTGAATAAAGATACTAATGGTCTATGGTCTGTGACAACTACGAACTTCCTTCCGTAGAGATAAGGTCTGAAAAAGTTTATGCCCCAATGTATGGTTAAAAGTTCTTTTTCTATGACTGGTTTGTTAATGTCGTGTTTTGCTAGTGACTTGCTTGCATACGAAATTGGTAAATCCTGTCCAATTTCACCTTGTGACTTAGCGCCTAATGCGTAATTAGATGCATCGGTTGTTAAAATGAATGGCTCTTCAAAATTTGGATACTGCAGAATTGGTGGCTCAATTAATTTATTTTTAAGTGTTTCATACGCTTTTTGACACTCTTCGGTCCATTCAAATGTAACGTTCTTTTGCAGTAGCGAGTTCAAACTTTTGGCAATTCCGGCAAAATTTGGAATAAAACGCCTGTAGTAGTTGTAGAACGCAATAAATCTGCGTACTTCATCTGCACATTTCGGAACCGGATAGTTTCTGATCGTCTCGAATTTAGATGCGTCTGTTTAAACACCCTCACTGGCTATCAAATGCCCTAAATACACTACTTCCGATTTCAAAAAGTGATATTTCCCAGGGTTCAACTTCAAGTTGTACTGTCGCATTCGCTGTAACACTTTACGAAGATTGTCATTGTGGTGTTAGACACTGCATCCAAAGACTATGATGTCATCTACGTATAGGAATGCCTCATGACTTTAACCACTCAAAGCAATCGTCAACATCCGTTGAAAACTGTTGGACGAAATCTTTAATCCAAATGGTAGTCTCTTGAATTGATAGTGACCATCACTGGTCGAAAACGCGGTGACGGGTCTAGATTCTTTCTCAAGTTCGATTTGGTGGAACGAACTAGTCATGTCCAAAGTTGAGAAATATTTCGTTCTACTGAGCCTGTCTAGAACGTCTTCCAATCTAGTCAAAGGGAACTTATCATTGATGATTTTGTCGTTCAATCTACGAAAATCCACTACAAGTCTCCACTAAGCTTTACCATCTGAAGTCTTCTTCGGTACAACCAAAAGTGGTTAATTGTATGGGCTTACTGATGGTTCGACAATATCATTATCTTCTAAGTCTCTGACCTGTTGTAATATCTCTTCGTTTTGTGCTTAAGGTAGCCTCTAATTCTTAATGTAGACTGGACTATTGTCTGTCATCTGCAGCTTTTGTTTAAAGAAATTGTTTGTTGTCAACTTCTCTTCCTCTAAGTGAAAAACATCTTGATACTCTTTGATTATCTCAAGCAAGCTGTCCATAGATCTTTTGTCCAAATTATCTTTATCTAATACTCCCAGCAATTTCTCGAAACGCTTCTGATCACCTCTCTGTTGTTTTCCTGCATATACCTTGTAGTTTCTCAGTGGTTCAACTTCAACGTTGAAGTTGTTTATGACTACATCTTTATCAATTGTGTTCAGAACCTTTACGTGTCGAGCGTCTTTGGCTGGTATAATAGTGTTTCCGATGAAAACACCCTTCTCAATCTCTGCGTTCAGCGCAATGCTGTCTTCATCGATGCTTACATTTACCAGAACTATCGCTTCAGCTCTCGCGGATATATTAATTCCCGAATGGTTCTGACGTTTTGTATCCATGGGTAATACAATTTCTTCATCTGACACACTAAAAGAAATTGCGAATATTTCATAATCTATTTTACTTATGAAACTGACCAATAGATCTCTGCCGATAATACCGTCTGTACTGATCGGAAAATTGTCGTCCACTATGTGGAATAATTCTGTTACTCTTCTATTCCCAATTAACAAATCTAATTTCGAAGTACCTAAAGACGTAGTTACTTCCTTAGTAATTCCAGTTAGCTTAATTTTATCCTTGCTATTCACTCTATGTTCTAACGCCTTAAATATACCTAGTTTACAAATTGATACGTCTGCTCCCGTATCTATCAAGAAAGTAGTTGTCTATTCGCTCCATCATTATAAATTCTTACAAAATTTGTGCAGCCATCTGTTATTCTGTAAATTTGACATTCTTTACTCGTGTTATTTATTCCGGGAGGTTCTTCATTTCCTCTCCGGAACCTAGGACGTTTCCCTGGTCGGAAATAACATGTAGGCCTCTAGTATTGCTACTTTGGTTGTTACTATGGTTGTTGGCATAGCTGTTATTCCTACGGTGATTACCTCTGTGCTACTCGTGGCCTGCGATTCTAATGTCTCAATCTCTTGCGCTAGGGATACTGCCTCAGCAAAAGTTTTGGGCCTAGCTGAAAATATTGTGCCTTTCAGCAGGTCATTACTTTTGAAGATCGTGAGTGCATAAGTATCGTTCATTTGCGCGATAACCCTCTTTTCTGGTTCTGCAGCTTGATTACCTAGCCCTTGTATCTGTAATTGATTAAGCTCATCTACCATAGATAAAATTTTATCCTTATATTAGTAACAGATGATCTGTTTTGACACATGCTACTGAGCATAGAATGAATCTGTGGTACCGTTTTATTGTTCTTAAACCTGCTAGACAATTAATTTTTCAAAGATTCAAAAGTGCTGATTGAGGTGTTAATCAAAGATAGTCTTACATTCGCGGTAAGCTTAACCTTAGTTACAAAATCTATGAGTTGGGTTTTTCCTGCAGCGGTTAATGTTGAATCTAGTAATTCTTCTATTTTCAAAAAGGATTTTAATTCCTTATACCTTCCCTCGAAAGTAGGAATTATTTTTATGGCAGCCTCCAGACTGAACTCAGACATCTTGGCTTTGTCTTCTAACACTTGTAAACTGGTCTCTAATTCTTCGGTGATGTCGCACTCTTGTTGGACGTCTTCCGCAGAATATCCTTGTTTACCAAGCTGTAGCCAGATTTCTCCCTCCAATATCGCTGATACCGCTTTGAACTTTAACTTGATATCTAGAACCTCAGAGTTTTCGTCATTAAAATTACTGATAATTTTCCTAAATCTTTCTTTACGCGTCTTTAAATCGTTCAATTTTTCTTTTAATGTTTCAAACGTATATAAATTCTTTGAACTTTTTCTCAAATTCCTCGAAACTTGCTCGTTTTCTAAAATCAAACCTCCTAAAGTGTCCATACATATTTATTATATGACTGGAACTTTACAAAAAGGAACCGTACATTTCATGAATAAAAGTTTAAAATTCATGTATCAAATCATATATATTGTTTTTATTATTTTTAAACATCTATACTTCTATTTAGTCTTTTGGCTACATATTCCTTATTCTTTTTATTATAAAAATAAAATACTCCTATCACTATACAAAAAATTGCTACCGTCGTCAATGACTGCTGATACTCCTGTATCGCAGTTACTTCCTCTGTTGGGCAGTTATTTCCCATCTTTTAGGTCTCCTAATTTCCTTTGAAAATATTCCTTCTGCTGCCCAAAAGCAATTCGTATCAATCTATGCAGTTCTGCGCGTTCGCGTTTTAGTCTCGTTTTTCTGCCTCCACGTGGCCGTCTCGGCTTGGGGATGGTGCTCAAAATGTCTTCTTCAGCCTTCCGTTTGATAAACTCCTCTATTTTCCTAGGCCTGGGTCCAGGTGTAATTATCGGTGTTGGTTGATAGTGCGATGGTGTGGTTGTCACCGGCTCAGGGACGTATTCTTCTTCTTCCACTCGCTCCTCTCCTTCTTCGCAGCTGCCTGAATGCTCACTGTTGACTCCAAAATTCGGTTTGTCAGGATCGCCATTCAATAAATATTGTCGGTCATGAATTAATGTTGTAGACGAGCCTTGGGATGCTTCTGTTGAGTCCTTACTGTTGTGGAGGAAAAGTTTCTTAGACTCAAGAGTAGAAAATAAGATAAAGCTGAATCAACCTACCAAAGCGGCGAGGCCGCAGTTAATGCTGGCACCATGTTTAAGCTACCCTTAAACATTTGCCGTGCTTTCTATTGCTTTGCAAGAATAATCCTCGCAAGAGCAGATTCAGAGTAAAACAACCGTTTCAGTCAGTATACTCAGACGAATCTATTTTCAATTAATTCTACAACTCCTTATATACGATTTTACAATCATAATTCAACCTACTTTATTACTTAAACTCAGCATGCCCTGAAATAAATCATCAACGCATATATTTTCTCATGATACAATATTCTACATGATTCACACTTGGCCTATTTTCTCACGCTACGCTCAACCGATATTCCTAGCGCCACTTAATCAACATGCACAAGAATTATTGTCATGTGCGCTCATTCATACTGAAACCATATATCATGTTATTTGGGTCGCGTGCCATGGTGACAACAAGAATCTATGTCAATAGCAACAAGAATCTATATAGCATTCGAATATACCATATGGCGTGGATATTCACAGTCACTTCTCGGAAATTTGATATGGTCCGTTGAGCCAATGCCTCCTAGATGTACGGGCCGTCAGGCTACGTAATCGTTCTCGTTGTGACGTCATTGCAGTAGGCCATGTTGACATTTCCACGAGGCAGTGCCGACACACACGGAGATTTCACTTGCGGTTTTTAAACTAAAATATGATTAAAACGTTAGTTTTTTGTGCGTGGACGCGTTGTAGTAATAATATTTAGTCATAGCTTGAATTTTGTGTCAATCAATTGTATCGAAAGTGAATCGACACATAACACCACATAACCTAAGAACATCTGATAAACATTTCGTGGCGAATTTTTCTAATTATACCGCGCGCACCGCATTAATTTGTGTTTTAGCTGTTCACTAGCACTGTTCCCCGGATCTCACTTTGTTTTCACTTTCCTCACTTTAACACAACCCGTACAATTAACATTTTCCCGCGGACGTCCCATAAGACTATGTGTGTTTTTCGTGACATTTTGGCCTACTGCTCTGACGTCATCATTCTGCATTACGGCCCGTACTTCTAGGAGGCATTGGTTGAGCGCAAGTATAGTGCATTATACTTGACCTATACAATACGTGTGGTCTGCTAGCTCATATCTCATTACGTAGACGATATTAGTGGATTGCATAGTTTATGTTTTGATTTATTTGTTTTGATTTGATTTATTTCAGGCATGGTGATGGTGTATCATTACAATTTGTGCAGATTTTGAGTGTGTATTCTACCACTACTTACTTTTCCTACTTGAAACTAATAAACCCTAAGTAATAATAGAATCTAAGTTTATTTTAATTTCGGTGAATTCATCGAAAGTTACTGCGGTATAAAGGTGTTTGGGGGTGCCATCCGAAAAATGTCTAGAGTTTAGAAAATTCAAACAATGTTAACTTATTTTCATTGCAAATAATTGCGATGAAAATATTCAATGCAAGCATTTATTGGAACGAAAGTAACAAAAGGGCCTAGTGTTTGCAGCTCTTTGTTGGCACCGAAGACAAAACTATATCACATCTTACTTACGTTGAAGTCAGCCTGTTCTGCGAATTTTGTATTGATCCGATGACTGCATTGGAAGTTATAGGGGTACAAAGAAATTTAAGGTTACCATTCGCAAAAGTTTTTAAACTTTCTAGATCTTAATATTGCCTGTTTGTTTTCATTATAAGATCATTACGATATGAAAATGCTACGCTAAGAACGATTACTAATGATGTACCAAAAAATACAAAAACAACCATAGCTGGCAACCCTGTCATTGAGTTATACTTAAATTTCTACTGAATATTGCCTACAATAAGTTCAATTTGCCATTTGAATTTCGTTATGATTCAATTACTGCATCAGAAGCTACAGGGCAAAGAATTTTTTTTCCTCAGGAATTTTCCAAATTTAGGAGACTAAAATTACCATAGCTGGCAGTTCTAGTCGGATTTTTCAACCAACTGTGGCTTAAAGTAAGGTTCACCTACTGTGTAAATTTGGTTAAAATCGAATGACTGAATCAGAATTTATAGGGCTTAAAGCAGTTATTTTTCTTAGTGATTTTTCAAGATGGCACCACTGGCGCCAAACTGCCCGCATTCCAAAATCGCTTCTTTCAAACCTGGTTCTAATTAAGACCAATACAATCTGTAAATTTCAACTAATTCTGATTATCGGATCGTGAGTTTCCGTGAACGGAAATTTTTGATGTTAAAAATGTTGGAAAATGGGGATAGGGTTACAAGGCGTGCCCGTTGTCAAATTTCAAATTTTTTACTTTGGCTATAAACACAAAGCATAAGACTTGTTTATGAGTGGCTTTTTTGTCCATAAGGAATGTAAACGAGCTGCTTATAAAACATTCCAAACTTTCCACGTAGACACGTTAAACTGCAACGCCAATCATCGAATACTGATTGATGGGTCAGTTTCCACTGCAAGCAGTATTTCTTCATCGGTCCGTACAGCGATTGTAGGCGCAGGATTTGCGTTTACTTGGCTCTTCCTAACGCTGCCAGTTTCCCGAATCCTTATGTATAGTTGTTGAAACACTCTCCGTCCAGGAATCCGTCGATGGGGATATCTCTGTTGATACAAAGATTTTGCCGCTTGTGAACTTCCCCGGCACTCTCCATATACGAACATAATATCTGCATATTCGTCATAAGTGTAGTGGGATATTTTGAATTTATGTTTGACATTTTAGTAATATCTTCTAGTTCGAGTAATGTACCGAAACTCACAATAATTTGAAAGTGGTTCTGTTTTTAAAGGGTCTATATTTTTACGTATTCCATTAATAGAGGCGAAGAACTTTACCCAATTTAAGCCTTAACATCCAGATAGGTGCTTCAATTACGTTGAAAATAATTTTAATTTAGTTTATTTTACTG
Source organism: Nemotelus pantherinus (assembly GCA_963978885.1). NCBI lineage: Eukaryota > Metazoa > Arthropoda > Insecta > Diptera > Stratiomyidae > Nemotelus > Nemotelus pantherinus. Next base: position 123,949,294 of record OZ022264.1, on the reverse strand, counting down.
ATTGTTTTTGCCAGTTGTAATACGCCAGTTGTAATAATTACTTTTTAAATTAATGGGCAGTAAAAAAACTTAAGAACAAATAACTATTTAAACTACTATTTTGAACGAGGGCCACTTTACATATAGCGATATGTATTTTCGCTTACTACTTGCGGAACGGTAAAACCTAAGTCACAAATATGTATTCAACTTTTATAGCCAACAATATGGCTTATAAAAAAAACTTAAAATTGCATCTTTTAATGAGATTTTTTAAGAAAAACGACATTGAACACAGAATTTGCGGGGTTTGTGTTTTCAAGTAAATATCTAAAAATCAGGTAAAGTAACAATTTAGGATGCTACATCAAATAAAAGGTAATTTCATTCCATAAAAAAACAAGCTATAAAACTATGCGTTATGATTATTAGTTTTCAAGATATAATGATTTGAGTGAGTCAGGGTACAGGTTCAAAACAGTTTTATTGGCCACCCTGTAACTCCGTAGATTTTGAAAACACGGACCGCCCTGAAAAACAATTCTTTGCTCAAAATATATCAACGAATGCCTCCTTACAATAGTGTCCACCGAGTACCAAACACCCTGTATACATATATATATATATATATATATATATATATATATATATATATATATATATATATATATATATATATATATGTATATATATATATAAGTATATATATATAAATATATATATATATATATATGTATATATATATATATATATATATATATATATATATATATATATATATATATATATATATATATAAATATATATATAAATATATATATGTATAAATATATATATATATATATATATATATATATATATATATATATATATATATATATATATATATATATATATATATATAAATATAAATATATATATATATACATATATATATATATATATATATATATATATATATATATATTAATTTTTTAACTTATATGTATAAGTTTATACATATATACATATATATGTATACACGACTTCTATTTCCACAAGCATCATATGATACTGTGGAATTTTGGGAATCAAGGTCGATTTTGCTGAAAATTTGGATTTAAGCTCTACTAACCCTCTTTTTCAAAATCTACCCTGTGCCGAACCGGCTTTTTATTTTTAGGGGTTCAAACTACCCCTTATTGCAAAAAAATTTAAAAAAAAATAGATTTTAGCATATATTTGGTTAAAATAAAGTTTAAAATATTTATTTGTAGACTACTCGACACTCTCAAACGAATTTTTAATTAATCAGACATATGTAACCCCCGTAAAACATCCCCCAAGGGGTAGTAACTTTGAAAACTAGTATTAAAAATGTTTTATATAATTTTAAATGATTGAAAATTGTGTCATTAAATTTGAATTATCGTTAGAATGAAATTATTGTTTTGAAAAATACTTCAACCCTTATAAACCACCCCCTGCAAGTATGATATATTAAAAAATATTAAAAAAAATTTATTTTTTAGAATTAGAAATAATTGTAAACTGCATCTATTGAATTGAGAATATTTTATTAAATCAGACAGATGCAACCCCTGAAAATCATCCCCTAAGGGGTAGTAACTTTGAAAACTAGTATTAAAAATGTTTATTATAATTTTAAATGATTGAAAATGTTTCATTAAATTTGAATTATTGTTAGCATGAAATTATTATTTCAAAAACTACTTCAACCCTTATAAATCACCCCCTGCAAGTATGATATATTAAAAAATATTAAAAATTTTTTTTTTGAATTAGATATAATTGTAAACTGCATTCATTGAATTTATTCATTGAATAATTTATTACCCTGGTAAGCGGACCATATATTTATAAAAATTAGTACAGTTATTACATTATATTTATAAAAATTAGTAATTGTCGCTGTCGTCGTCTTCTTCGTCTCTTGTTCTCTCATTCTGCTGTTCATCGTCACTCTCGCTATTTTCATTTTCGTTCTGATCCAAAATGGGTGCTCTGTTTAAGCATACAACACTTAATACGCATAAACAAAGATTTTTAACAAAAAATGGAAGAATAAAAAAGCCACGTGTATATTCTTTCGATTCTAACAGTGTACTGCTTACATCAAGAGCAGAAACGAGAAGCATCATTCCAAACATACAAAACAATACATATGATATATATATATATATATATATATATATATATATATATATATATATATATATAAATATATATATATATATATATATATATATATATATATATATATATATATATATATATATATATATATATATATATATATATATATATATATATATATATATGTATGTACATGAACAAACATATACCAACACAGATGTAAAAAAAACGGGAAAATACTTTCACAATGCGCCAGCTGTTGCTTGGATGTAGCTCCGCTTCTCTTTCCTTATTCTTAAATGCTCCAATATTCGTGCTGCAAAATTTAAAAAAAAAGCAGTTTGTTTTTCGACGATAACTCCTGTATTTTTTAAGCAAAAAACTTTAAAAAAAAACATTTTTAGAGAAATGGAAGGGCTTTAACGTCATGTTTATTAAAAGAAATTTCAACCATTATTTTTGAAAAATGGTGAGTTCAAAGGGGTTGGGTGTGCCACAATTATTGCATGAATGCAAACTTTGAACCGCCATATCTCCTTCAATTTTTATGATAAAAGAATATAAAAAATACAAAAATTTTCAGTAAAAAAAATGCTACAATTAATATTTGAAACAATTTTTTGTGTTATAAATACTTTTTGATTTATTTAAGAAAAATGCATTTTCTTTTCAAAATTACAAAAATGCCGATTTTCATTTAAACAATAATTTTTTCTAAACTAAGCATTTCAAACCTGTCAAATCATATGGATTATACCAATTATACCTAAATAAAGTTAATTGCAAGTAGGGAGCTATTAATTTCTATTAGGGTTGTAATGACGAGGGTTGATTTCTTGCATTTTAAAAAAAAAAATGGATAATCACTTTATTTTGGTCATAAGTCAGTCAATTCTTATGCAAAAGACTTTTATTAGAGCTCATTTGAAAGGGTTTTTAATTTACTATAAAAAATTTTTGGTTTGTTTTCTCCAAAAATTTCACCATATTCGATATATTTGAGATTGAAGGTTCTCAATTTCGGGGTTCTTCGAAAATGAGCACCCTTCAAAGAGCAATAACTCAGTCGCTATTAGGTCTACATAGATCGTTCAGGCACGAATCTCTTTGTTTTTTTATAAGCTACAACTTTGCTGAAATGATTTTTTGGCAAAATTGAAATTTTTCAAGTTATTCATGAAAAACGGTTAAAAAAAGGGGTTGTTTTTAACGAAAAATGCACAGTTTCAATCGCTAATAAATCGGGAAGGATCAACTTTACAAAAAAACTTTATAGAACAAAAGTTGCTTAGAATTGGTCAATCTATCGACTTCCATGGTTAATTTGATTGAAAAAATGTTCATCCCCTAGATGGGGTGGTTTTCACCTCAAGGGCAAAAGCCCGGTTCGGCACAGGGTAGATTTTGAAGAAGAGGTTTAGTAGAGCTTAAATCCAAATTTTCAAGAAAATCGACCTTGATTCTCAAAATTCCACGGGAAAACGGCTGTTGACTGGACTATTATTTTCGAAGAAAATAAGTATTAAACTCGTTTCACCAAAAATTCATATTTCTTTATATATATGCATATATATATATATATATATATATATATATATATATATATATATATATATATATATATATATATATATATATATATATATATATATATATATATATATATATATATATATATATATATATATATATATATATATATATAAATATATACATATATCATCAAAATGAATAAGGGAGATAATCTCTGAAGTGGCCGATCCGATTAAGCTGAAACTTTCGGAGGACGTAGATGTATATAGTAGATAGGTCCAAAATTTGCTAAAAATTCAGATATTCTAAACCTTTTGGCGGCGGCGAGCGTTTTAGTGAATTCTGAGGTACTCCTATATTTCCAAGCAGCAAGAATTTTTGTTAAAAAAAGGTATTGGGAATAAAAACCTATTATGTTTTAAGCTTGTTTATGATAAAGAATTGGAAATATTGAGCCGTGTGTGGGTGCTAAGTGCCTAAAAGTAGGCAAGATTTTTTTTCAAATTTTGATTTGTCATTACTTCTGACAAAAACATTGGATCATCGTGAAATTTGCAGAGCGTATTGATGTTGACTAAGATTTAACAAACATGGATTTCTAAGGTAGTGCGGGTAAGTCTGTAAATGCGATAGGCTCCTGAAAAAAAATCCTTCAAATCGTTGACCCTTCTCAAAAATTTTCGATTTTTGACAAAAAATTCAAATCATTGATAAATTTGAACCTTTGTCCATCGTGTCAATTTAAAATTTTCAAAATTCCGAGTTGGACAAGAACGGCAACCCATCACCAAATTTGCTCTTTTTTCAGCACTCGAAAGTTCTGTTCACGAGAACTGAAGACCGGATTATCCGATCATAATTTAATTTACAAGACATGTTGGTATTAACTAGGACCAGGTCTGATAGAAGTGATTTACAAATGCAAGCAACCCTGTGGCAGTGGTACCATCTTGAAAAATCACTGAGAAAAAAAGCAGATTTTTGCCTATTACTTCCGATTCAGCCATCAGATTTCAACAAAATTCACGTAATATTTGGATCTTACTTTTGGTAACATTTGGTGAAAATTTGGCTGGAAAATTAGCATAGAACTGCCAGCTATGGTGATTTTTGTCTCCTAAATCTTGCAAATTTGCTCAGCAAAATACAGCTTTTTTTCCTATAACTTTCGGTCCAGTCATGATATCAAAGCGAAGTTTATGCATTAAACAAACATTAATGTGGACCAAATGTCGTCAAAATTTCGTATCAAAATCATGAAAGGGCTGCCAGCTATGACCATTTTTGTAATTTTTTTGCATATCTTTACTGAGCAATTATATCATTAAATTTGCAAATGGGAATGATCCTGCAATGAAAATTAACATAAAATATTAACGCTTTAAAAATTTGAAAAGTTTTGAGGGTGGTTACCCTAAAAATTTTTTTCACCCGTATAACTTCCAGCGCAGTGATTTAATCGTAACAAAATTTGCTGGTTGAGTTTAGCTTAGCGCGAAGCAGATTTGGTATATATTATGCTTTGTTGCTGACACACGGTAACCAGCTTTAGCCATTTTCGTAACTATTGCACCAGCAGATGCTTCAAATTACATACTCATATGCCAAGCATTTGCAATACAAATAAGAAATCAATTTTTAAATTTTCCGATTTTTGAATATTTTTCGGATGGCAACCTCAAACCACGTTTAACCGCTTAAACTTTCGATGAAATCCTCCGATGAGAACGAAATTCAAAGGATAAATTGATTTAAGTATGAGCTTGTTAAGGTAAAGTTATTGCTGCTTCGTTGGGAAAATGTTGTCAGCACTGAACATTTTCATCATTTGTGTTATAGTTGAGCTTTGTTGCTTTGGATAAGGAGGGGCTTATATGATTCTACAAAACAGTGTATGACGTCTTTCCACACATTTTTGTCACTCAAAGACAATTTTTTCGAAAATTAGTTTTCTAGCGGTTCTGATGCGCTAGAGTTTTTTAATATTTGCGTAGGTTGTTTTGGTATATTTTAAGTCCAACTTCTTGCCAAATATGCTCAATATGTTCAGGTCTGGGGACTAAGGTTATGTGTCCAACTCGTGGGTAGAGTTGTTAAGCAATAACGAAACCATAAACAGTGTTCGGTAGTAGCGAAATCTTGAGCAGTGCAATTTGGCGCAATTGATGTTGATTGTACTTTTGTTTTTGCAAATTCGGTTGTGACATTTATATTTTCAACAACGGCAGTGTTAAGTGAAAGCATTTTATCAACGGGCACCGGTGGATTGCTATCAAAGCTCAGTTCAGGTTTTTCTTTCCTATGTTGAGTCCATTGAACTCCCGGCTGTTAAGGTGAACTTTCATACCGAAAAAAAGTTCTTATACTACGGCTTCGCGGTTTGAGGAGGACCATAAATACGACGAAAGACGAAAGCTTAATACGAAGAAAGCTTTTGGGATCACAACAAAGGCAGGAAATTTTTAACCTGAGTCCACATAGCAGATACAGAAACCAACTTTGGAGACCTAATTTGGAAACGACGAAAACTTTTGGGACAATTTTAACATCAAAGTCAACAAACTTTAAATCTTCGTTCAACCAGCTGATATTTAAACCAATTTGGATACACAATGGTCAATTGTGGATTGTGTAGTGAACCTACCCAGCGCGGTGTCAAAGACTCTATTACATGTTCAAATTGTAATTCTCTAATCCACTTCAAATGTGCAGGCCTTACTTCATCAGATGTTTCGTTTCTGAAGGATAATAATAAGACTAATCAGTGGAAATGCAAAAAATGCTCGACGAAACAACGCAACTTATCGCGCTCTGATGATACCCCAGTTAAAAGCAGTGGAGCGTCCTTTTCGAACGAACGGTCTTCCGAACACCAAGACCTCCTGCGTAAAATCGACCAGCTTATTGAAAGCAACAACTTTGTGGCTAAGCAACAAGAGGATGCAATGAAGCAACTCCAGATTATAACAGGGGAAATCAAGCAACTTCATAGTAAGATCAAAGCACTAGAGTTAACAAACGCTTTGAAAGACCAGCAGATAAATAGACTGGAAATGCGAATTGGCAGGCTGGAGCAAGAAGCAAATCTGGATAAGGTAGAATTATCTGGATTGAGGATCGAGCCCCAAAAGGACACTCTGCACACGGCCCAACAATTCTGCAAACAAAATTTTAATCTAAGTGAAGATACTATCATCAATGCGTTCTTACGACGCTCTAAAGCGGACAACATTCCACCGTTAGTAATTCAATTTCGAACATCACTCGCTGCAGTACAATTTTTGGCAAAGCATAAAGGTAGAAACGCTCTGGAGGATAAAGTTTACTACATTAACCCGCATTTAACTCCAACATTGAGAAAATTATTGTGGATGGCTAAGTCTAAGGCTAAGGAAGCTAACTACAAATACGTATGGTTCCGAGATGGAGTAATCCGATGCCGAAAAAATGATGGAGACCGTATCATAGTCATTAAATCTGAAGCCGACCTGGATTTTTTAGTTTAAGCTCTTTATTATTACCGCTGTTATGCAAAAAAGTTTCATTTTTCCTTCTTAAACTATAGAATAATTTTCTCACAGCTAAGAACAATTTATTGTTCATATATTCTCACCTTTTCTCTTATTCTATTTTTATTTCTTTTATTTCCAACGACTTTCATATTTTCATAAATACACACACATCTCTCCATTGCACAATGCACAATCTAAATCAAAGCAAAACCAAAGAAAAACCTAGCTTAACTTTATTCTTTCTAAATCTTATACGTCTCACCTTTTTTCTCTCTTTGAGGGCATAGCCCAGATAAGTCACTGCATTAAATATTCTTTGAGTTCTTATGTAAATGGCTAATGATCTACTGAACTGTATAGAGGAATGTACAGCGTTCACGGAATGGACATGCGGCAATTTAATTGATTTCGCAAAACAAGCAGATCTAGATAGTACAGAGCATTTCAGTATATTCCACACCAACATTAGGAGCCTTAACAAAAATTTCAATGAGCTTATTTTGACACTTTCCGACATTGAAAACAGATTCGACGTATTAGCTTTGAGTGAATGCTGGAATATAGCGAATCTTCAATGCTTCCAAATAAATGGTTACACGGGCTTCAAGTCTGAAAAAATATTAAATCAAAACAGCGGCGTTGCGATTTATGTTAAAAACCTACATAGCGTGAATAACTTTGAGGAACTTAATTTTTCTGGGGCGACAGCAATATCAGTGGACATAACATTATTGAATAAAATTCCCATAAAGATATTAGCCATATATAGATCACCAGGTCACTGTGAAAACACTTTCCGTTTTGAGCTTATTGACTTGCTATACAATATCAAGCATGAAAACGTTGTTTTGCTAGGGGATATCAATATCAATTTGTTAAATCTTTCACTAAGTGAGTACATAAACTCGTTAAATGAATTAGGGTTTCATTCATATGTGAACCAAAGCACTAGAGGGGAAAATTGTTTAGATCACATATTTTCTAACCTAAAACCTGTATTATTTGGTTCCATCGAGTCTGCAGTGGTTGACACGGGAATCACTGATCACAAGAGTACGGTTCTACTTCTGTAAGTACAAGTCAAGGGGAAAAAACTCCAAAAGCTGAAGAGCCAACGATCACCAGAAAAATCAATTTTCCTCTATTGGTAGACTTTTTAGCCAAGGAAACTTGGACCACAGTTTTGTTTGGTGGTAACGTAGACGAATCTGCCCAAGCTTTTCACAACACCCTCTGTACCGCTATTGACAGAAGTAGCACATCCTTTCCTCAAATTAAAAAAAAATGTCGTAAACTTAAACCGTGGATAACAGCCGGACTTGTAAATTCTATAAGAACGCGTAACAAGCTAGGAGTAGCTCTGCGAAAAAATCCCAATAACAATAGTTTAAAGCTATATTTCAAAAAATATAGAAACAAATTAAATCACCTCATTTATATAACGAAGGCTAATTATTTTAGAAAAATTTTACAAAACTCCGAAAACGATGGGATGAAAGTATGGAAAGCTATCAACTTAGCAACAGGACGAAAAAAGTCAATAAGCCACATATCCAATATAAAAACGGACACTGAATTGCTATCAGTAAAGGATAGTGCAGAACGAATTGCTAATGCTTTCAACCAGCACTTTTGCAACATCGGGAAAAACATGGCGCAAAAAATTGCCAATAAAAATAATCATACATCAACTAGTGAATCATTTCATTCTGCATCGCCAGGAATGATTAATCCTGTTTCTGAGGATGAAGTCATTTCAATCATCGAAAATATGAAAGGCAACTCGAGCCCAGGGTTTGATAACATCACAGTAGAATGCCTCAAGAAAATTAAAACTTTTATTAGCAAACCTCTAGCACATCTTGCTTCACTCAGTTTCGATTGTGGAATCTTTCCGCAAATTTATAAAACAGCAATTGTAACACCAATTCACAAGGCTAATAGTAAATTAGATGTTAATAACTACCGTCCAATTTCTTTGCTGTCTAACATATGCAAAGTTAATCGACTTCTATTTCCACAAGCATCATATGATACTGTGGAATTTTGGGAATCAAGGTCGATTTTGCTGAAAATTTGGATTTAAGCTCTACTAACCCTCTTTTTCAAAATCTACCCTGTGCCGAACCGGGCTTTTTATTTTTAGGGGTTCAAACTACCCCTTATTGCAAAAAAATTTAAAAAAAATAGATTTTAGCATATATTTGGTTAAAATAAAGTTTAAAATATTTATTTGTAGACTACTCGACACTCTCAAACGAATTTTTAATTAATCAGACATATGTAACCCCCGTAAAACATCCCCTAAGGGGTAGTAACTTTGAAAACTAGTATTAAAAATGTTTTATATAATTTTAAATGATTGAAAATTGTGTCATTAAATTTGAATTATCGTTAGAATGAAATTATTGTTTTGAAAAATACTTCAACCCTTATAAACCACCCCCTGCAAGTATGATATATTAAAAAATATTAAAAAAAAATTATTTTTTAGAATTAGAAATAATTGTAAACTGCATCTATTGAATTGAGAATATTTTATTAAATCAGACAGATCCAACCCCTGAAAATCATCCCCTAAGGGGTAGTAACTTTGAAAACTAGTATTAAAAATGTTTATTATAATTTTAAATGATTGAAAATGTTTCATTAAATTTGAATTATTGTTAGCATGAAATTATTATTTCAAAAACTACTTCAACCCTTATAAATCACCCCCTGCAAGTATGATATATTAAAATATATTAAAAAATTTTTTTTTTAATTAGATATAATTGTAAACTGCATTCATTGAATTTATTCATTGAATAATTTATTACCCTGGTAAGCGGACCATATATTTATAAAAATTAGTACAGTTATTACATTATATTTATAAAAATTAGTAATTGTCGCTGTCGTCGTCTTCTTCGTCTCTTGTTCTCTCATTCTGCTGTTCATCGTCACTCTCGCTATTTTCATTTTCGTTCTGATCCAAAATGGGTGCTCTGTTTAAGCATACAACACTTAATACGCATAAACAAAGATTTTTAACAAAAAATGGAAGAATAAAAAAGCCACGTGTATATTCTTTCGATTCTAACAGTGTACTGCTTACATCAAGAGCAGAAACGAGAAGCATCATTCAAAACATACAAAACAATACATATGATATATATATATATATATATATATATATATATATATATATATATATATATATATATATATTATATATATATATATATATATATATATATATATATATATTATTCTTAAATGCTCCAATATTCGTGCTGCAAAATTTAAAAAAAAAGCAGTTTGTTTTTCGACGATAACTCCTGTATTTTTTAAGCAAAAAACTTTTGAAAAAAAACATTTTTAGAGAAATGGAAGGGCTTTAACGTCATGTTTATTAAAAGAAATTTCAACCATTATTTTTGAAAAATGGTGAGTTCAAAGGGGTTGGGTGTGCCACAGTTATTGCATGAATGCAAACTTTGAACCGCCATATCTCCTCCAATTTTTATGATAAAAGAATATAAAAAATACAAAAATTTTCAGTAAAAAAAATGCTACAATTAATATTTGAAACAATTTTTTGTGTTATAAATACTTTTTGATTTATTTAAGAAAAATGCATTTTTTTTTCAAAATTACAAAAATGCCGATTTTCATTTAAACAATAATTTTTTCTAAACTAAGCATTTCAAACCTGTCAAATCATATGGATTATACCAATTATACCTAAATAAAGTTAATTGCAAGTAGGGAGCTATTAATTTCTATTAGGGTTGTAATGACGAGGGTTGATTTCTTGCATTTTAAAAAAAAAATGGATAATCACTTTATTTTGGTCATAAGTCAGTCAATTCTTATGCAAAAGACTTTTATTAGAGCTCATTTGAAAGGGTTTTTAATTTACTATAAAAAATTTTTGGTTTGTTTTCTCCAAAAATTTCACCATATTCGATATATTTGAGATTGAAGGTTCTCAATTTCGGGGTTCTTCGAAAATGAGCACCCTTCAAAGAGCAATAACTCAGTCGCTATTAGGTCTACATAGATCGTTCAGGCACGAATCTCTTTGTTTTTTTATAAGCTACAACTTTGCTGAAATGATTTTTTGGCAAAATTGAAATTTTTCAAGTTATTCATGAAAAACGGTTAAAAAAAGGGGTTGTTTTTAACGAAAAATGCACAGTTTCAATCGCTAATAAATCGGGAAGGATCAACTTTACAAAAAAACTTTATAGAACAAAAGTTGCTTAGAATTGGTCAATCTATCGACTTCCATGGTTAATTTGATTGAAAAAATGTTCATCCCCTAGATGGGGTGGTTTTCACCTCAAGGGCAAAAGCCCGGTTCGGCACAGGGTAGATTTTGAAGAAGAGGTTTAGTAGAGCTTAAATCCAAATTTTCAAGAAAATCGACCTTGATTCTCAAAATTCCACGGGAAAACGGCTGTTGACTGGACTATTATTTTCGAAGAAAATAAGTATTAAACTCGTTTCACCAAAAATTCATATTTCTTTATATATATGTATATATATATATATATATATATATATATATATATATATATATATATATATATATATATATATATATATATATATATATATATATATATATATATATATATATAAATATATACATATATCATCAAAATGAATAAGGGAGATAATCTCTGAAGTGGCCGATCCGATTAAGCTGAAACTTTCGGAGGACGTAGATGTTTACAGTAGATAGGTCCAAAATTTGCTAAAAATTCAGATATTCTAAACCTTTTGGCGGCGGCGAGCGTTTTAGTGAATTCTGAGGTACTCCTATATTTCCAAGCAGCAAGAATTTTTGCTAAAAAAAGGTATTGGGAATAAAAACCTATTATGTTTTAAGCTTGTTTATGATAAAGAATTGGAAATATTGAGCCGTGTGTGGGTGCTAAGTGCCTAAAAGTAGGCAAGATTTTTTTTCAAATTTTGATTTGTCATTACTTCTGACAAAAACATTGGATCATCGTGAAATTTGCAGAGCGTATTGATGTTGACTAAGATTTAACAAACATGGATTTCTAAGGTAGTGCGGGTAAGTCTGTAAATGCGATAGGCTCCTGAAAAAAAATCCTTCAAATCGTTGACCCTTCTCAAAAATTTTCGATTTTTGACAAAAAATTCAAATCATTGATAAATTTGAACCTTTGTCCATCGTGTCAATTTAAAATTTTCAAAATTCCGAGTTGGACAAGAACGGCAACCCATCACCAAATTTGCTCTTTTTTCAGCACTCGAAAGTTCTGTTCACGAGAACTGAAGACCGGATTATCCGATCATAATTTAATTTACAAGACATGTTGGTATTAACTAGGACCAGGTCTGATAGAAGTGATTTACAAATGCAAGCAACCCTGTGGCAGTGGTACCATCTTGAAAAATCACTGAGAAAAAAAGCAGATTTTTGCCTATTACTTCCGATTCAGCCATCAGATTTCAACAAAATTCACGTAATATTTGGATCTTACTTTTGGTAACATTTGGTGAAAATTTGGCTGGAAAATTAGCATAGAACTGCCAGCTATGGTGATTTTTGTCTCCTAAATCTTGCAAATTTGCTCAGCAAAATACAGCTTTTTTTCCTATAACTTTCGGTCCAGTCATGATAACAAAGCGAAGTTTATGCATTAAACAAACATTGATGTGGACCAAAGGTCGTCAAAATTTCGTATCAAAATCATGAAAGGGCTGCCAGCTATGACCATTTTTGTAATTTTTTTGCATATCTTTACTGAGCAATTATATCATTAAATTTGCAAATGGGAATGATCCTGCAATGAAAATTAACATAAAATATTAACGCTTTAAAAATTTGAAAAGTTTTGAGGGTGGTTACCTTAAAATTTTTTTTCACCCGTATAACTTCCAGCGCAGTGATTTAATCGTAACAAAATTTACTGGTTGAGTTTAGCTTAGCGCGAAGCAGATTTGGTATATATTATGCTTTGTTGCTGACACACGGTAACCAGCTTTAGCCATTTTCGTAACTATTGCACCAACAGATGCTTCAAATTACATACTCATATGCCAAGCATTTGCAATAAAAATAAGAAATCAATTTTTAAATTTTCCGATTTTTGAATATTTTTCGGATGGCAACCTCAAACCACGTTTAACCGCTTAAACTTTCGATGAAATCCTCCGATGAGAACGAAATTCAAAGGATAAATTGATTTAAGTATGAGCTTGTTAAGGTAAAGTTATTGCTGCTTCGTTGGGAAAATGTTGTCAGCGCTGAACATTTTCATCATTTGTGTTATAGTTGAGCTGTGTTGCTTTGGATAAGGAGGGGCTTATATGATTCTACAAAACAGTGTATGACGTCTTTCCACACATTTTTGTCACTCAAAGACAATTTTTTCGAAAATTAGTTTTCTAGCGGTTCTGATGCGCTAGAGTTTTTACTAATGTTCGAAGAAGAACATTAGTATTAAAATCACTTTGGCCAAAAATTCATATTTCTATATATATATATATATATATCATCAAAAAATTTCAGTGAAAAAATCTCAGGAACGCGCCATCCGATTGAGCTGAAATTTTCAGGACACATTGGTGTATATGCAGAATAGTGCCAGGTCTCACAAAAAGTTTATAATCTTTAACCCTTTGGCGCCGGCGGCCATTTTAGTGATTTTTTTAATATACCTATTATTCCGTACACAAATAATTTTTGCAAAAATAAAGTTGACGACATAAATTTCGAACAAGTTTTACATGTGAATCGGATAATTTTTTGGAATTTTTTTAACCCTATGTGTGCGCTGGGTGCCTAAAAAGAGAACGGGAAAATTTGAAAATTTTTAAATTGCGATAACTTTTGACAGAGCTATTCCATGATTACGAAATTTTTAGGACATGTTTGTTTTATTTAGTTAAAGATTTGTGTAGGTTTTAATGATTGTGCTGGCAACCCTGTAGCTAGGGCAGGCACTGAAAGTGAAAACGTCCAAATCATCATTTCTCTTGAAAAAATGTCGTTTCTTAAAAAAAAAGCCACTCATATGTAAATTTTGTGCTTTGTTTACATAAACAAAAAAAAAAATTTGATATGGTATAACGGGCACGTCTGGTAACCCTTGCCCAAGTTACTTATGTTTTTAGCATCAAAAACTTCTGTTCACGGAAACTCACGATCCAATGAGCAGAATTTATTGAAATTTTCAGAATGTATTGGCCTTAAATAGGACCAGGTCTGATAGAAGTGATTTTGAAATCCTAGCGATTCTGTGCCAGTGGTGCCATCTTGAAAAATCACTAAAAAAGATAACTGCTTTTAGCCCTATAAATTCTGATTGAATCGTTCGATTTTGACGAAATTTACACAGTAGCTGCACCTTACTTTAAACCACATTTGGTAGAAATTTGGTTGAAAAATTCGGTTGGAGCTGCCAGCTATGATAATTTTGGTGTCTTAAATTTGAAAAAATAAAAATTTGGAAGTGAAAACATTCAAACCAGCGAATATCCTAAAAAATGTCCGTTTCTACAATAAAACCAATCTGTATACAAATCTGATGCTTAATCTACACAGTCAAAGTAAAACTTCGGAAATTTCATGTCGGACAAGAACGGTAACCCTTTCTCAGTTAACCTATATTTTTAGCTTCAAAAACTTCTGTTCACGGGAACTAACGAATCAATAATCAGATAGAATTGAAATTTACAGAATGCATTGGACTTAAGTAGGGCCAGGTCTGATAGAAGCGATTTTGAATTGTGGGCAACTCTGTTCCAGTGGTGCCATCTTGAAAAATTACAAAGAAAAAAAACTGCTTTTTGCCCTATGAAATGTGAATAAGTTACCAGATTTTCATGAAATTGACACAGTAGCTGAACCTTACTCTAAACTCTGTTTGATAGAAATTTGGTTGAAAAATTCGATTGGTGCTGCCAGCTATGGTAATTTTTGTGTCTTTTTGTGAAAATTCGCTCAGGAAAATTAAACTTTTTGCCCTATAACTTCCAGTGCAGTCATGAAATCAATACGAATTTCATACAATTAATGAAACCTATTATAAACATTATTCAAGCCAAATTTGGTTTAAAAGCCATGATAGGGTTGCCAGCTATTGTTGGTTTTGTGTTTGCTTGCAATATCTTTATTAAGCGGTTTTATCGTAGAATTTTCAATTGGTAATGATATTGTAGTGATCATAAACAGCAAATATTAAGCTTTCGGTTATTTGAAAAAACTCGCTGCAGGTAACCCTAAGTTTCTTTATACTCCTATAACTTCGAATGTAATATAACAACGTGAAGCAGATGTGATATATTCTTGGCTTTGATACTGGCGAAAGGTTGCCAGCACGAGTTGGTTGTGCTACTTTTGTATCAATAAATGCTTGCAGTTAGTATTCCTACCGGAAACATTTACAATGAAAATAAATAACCGATGTTTCAATTCCCAAAGTTCTGCAAATTTTTCGGATCGCAGCCCCAAACTCCAACTTCAGTTACAGTGCTGCAGGCACTGAGCATTTTCTTCATTGATATTATATGAGATGCTGCTTTCAAAATTTTGTGAAATAAGCAACTGATAACGAATATAATTAACCTGTGTTTTGCTCTCATACACGTTGAAATTCATGCCAGTGGTAATATCTGAAACCTTCTCCCATATGAGTTATAATGCATTCTTGAGACAAAAGTAAAACATGGCATTTGAAACAATTTGGCCGTAATAAGCAGCGCATGTGGTGGAATATGCACTCAAAACCTGCACGATTCTTCTACTGTTCTTCGAACATTAGTGTTTCTAGCGGTTCAGGTGCGCTAGAGTTTTTTAATATTTGCGTAGGTTGTTTTGGTATATTTTAAGTCCAACTTCTTGCCAAATATGCTCAATATGTTCAGGTCTGGGGACTAAGGTTATGTGTCCAACTCGTGGGTAGAGTTGTTAAGCAATAACGAAACCATAAACAGTGTTCGGTAGTAGCGAAATCTTGAGCAGTGCAATTTGGCGCAATTGATGTTGATTGTACTTTTGTTTTTGCAAATTCGGTTGTGACATTTATATTTTCAACAACGGCAGTGTTAAGTGAAAGCATTTTATCAACGGGCACCGGTGGATTGCTTTCAAAGCTCAGTTCAGGTTTTTCTTTCCTATGTTGAGTCCATTGAACTCCCGGCTGTTAAGGTGAACTTTCATACCGAAAAAAAGTTCTTATACTACGGCTTCGCGGTTTGAGGAGGACCATAAATACGACGAAAGACGAAAGCTTAATACGAAGAAAGCTTTTGGGATCACAACAAAGGCAGGAAATTTTTAACCTGAGTCCACATAGCAGATACACAAACCAACTTTGGAGACCTAATTTGGAAACGACGAAAACTTTTGGGACAATTTTAACATCAAAGTCAACAAACTTTAAATCTTCGTTCAACCAGCTGATATTTAAACCAATTTGGATACACAATGGTCAATTGTGGATTGTGTAGTGAACCTACCCAGCGCGGTGTCAAAGACTCTATTACATGTTCAAATTGTAATTCTCTAATCCACTTCAAATGTGCAGGCCTTACTTCATCAGATGTTTCGTTTCTGAAGGATAATAATAAGACTAATCAGTGGAAATGCAAAAAATGCTCGACGAAACAACGCAACTTATCGCGCTCTGATGATACCCCAGTTAAAAGCAGTGGAGCGTCCTTTTCGAACGAACGGTCTTCCGAACACCAAGACCTCCTGCGTAAAATCGACCAGCTTATTGAAAGCAACAACTTTGTGGCTAAGCAACAAGAGGATGCAATGAAGCAACTCCAGATTATAACAGGGGAAATCAAGCAACTTCATAGTAAGATCAAAGCACTAGAGTTAACAAACGCTTTGAAAGACCAGAAGATAAATAGACTGGAAATGCGAATTGGCAGGCTGGAGCAAGAAGCAAATCTGGATAAGGTAGAATTATCTGGATTGAGGATCGAGCCCCAAAAGGACACTCTGCACACGGCCCAACAATTCTGCAAACAAAATTTTAATCTAAGTGAAGATACTATCATCAATGCGTTCTTACGACGCTCTAAAGCGGACAACATTCCACCGTTAGTAATTCAATTTCGAACATCACTCGCTGCAGTACAATTTTTGGCAAAGCATAAAGGTAGAAACGCTCTGGAGGATAAAGTTTACTACATTAACCCGCATTTAACTCCAACATTGAGAAAATTATTGTGGATGGCTAAGTCTAAGGCTAAGGAAGCTAACTACAAATACGTATGGTTCCGAGATGGAGTAATCCGATGCCGAAAAAATGATGGAGACCGTATCATAGTCATTAAATCTGAAGCCGACCTGGATTTTTTAGTTTAAGCTCTTTATTATTACCGCTGTTATGCAAACAAGTTTCATTTTTCCTTCTTAAACTATAGAATAATTTTCTCACAGCTAAGAACAATTTATTGTTCATATATTCTCACCTTTTCTCTTATTCTATTTTTATTTCTTTTATTTCCAACGACTTTCATATTTTCATAAATACACACACATCTCTCCATTGCACAATGCACAATCTAAATCAAAGCAAAACCAAAGAAAAACCTAGCTTAACTTTATTCTTTCTAAATCTTATACGTCTCACCTTTTTTTCTCTCTTTGAGGGCATAGCCCAGATAAGTCACTGCATTAAATATTCTTTGAGTTCTTATGTAAATGGCTAATGATCTACTGAACTGTATAGAGGAATGTACAGCGTTCACGGAATGGACATGCGGCAATTTAATTGATTTCGCAAAACAAGCAGATCTAGATAGTACAGAGCATTTCAGTATATTCCACACCAACATTAGGAGCCTTAACAAAAATTTCAATGAGCTTATTTTGACACTTTCCGACATTGAAAACAGATTCGACGTATTAGCTTTGAGTGAATGCTGGAATATAGCGAATCTTCAATGCTTCCAAATAAATGGTTACACGGGCTTCAAGTCTGAAAAAATATTAAATCAAAACAGCGGCGTTGCGATTTATGTTAAAAACCTACATAGCGTGAATAACTTTGAGGAACTTAATTTTTCTGGGGCGACAGCAATATCAGTGGACATAACATTATTGAATAAAATTCCCATAAAGATATTAGCCATATATAGATCACCAGGTCACTGTGAAAACACTTTCCGTTTTGAGCTTATTGACTTGCTATACAATATCAAGCATGAAAACGTTGTTTTGCTAGGGGATATCAATATCAATTTGTTAAATCTTTCACTAAGTGAGTACATAAACTCGTTAAATGAATTAGGGTTTCATTCATATGTGAACCAAAGCACTAGAGGGGAAAATTGTTTAGATCACATATTTTCTAACCTAAAACCTGTATTATTTGGTTCCATCGAGTCTGCAGTGGTTGACACGGGAATCACTGATCACAAGAGTACGGTTCTACTTCTGTAAGTGCAAGTCAAGGGGAAAAAACTCCAAAAGCTGAAGAGCCAACGATCACCAGAAAAATCAATTTTCCTCTATTGGTAGACTTTTTAGCCAAGGAAACTTGGACCACAGTTTTGTTTGGTGGTAACGTAGACGAATCTGCCCAAGCTTTTCACAACACCCTCTGTACCGCTATTGACAGAAGTAGCACATCCTTTCCTCAAATTAAAAAAAAATGTCGTAAACTTAAACCGTGGATAACAGCCGGACTTGTAATTTCTATAAGAACGCGTAACAAGCTAGGAGTAGCTCTGCGAAAAAATCCCAATAACAATAGTTTAAAGCTATATTTCAAAAAATATAGAAACAAATTAAATCCCCTCATTTATATAACGAAGGCTAATTATTTTAGAAAAATTTTACAAAACTCCGAAAACGATGGGATGAAAGTATGGAAAGCTATCAACTTAGCAACAGGACGAAAAAAGTCAATAAGCCACATATCCAATATAAAAACGGACACTGAATTGCTATCAGTAAAGGATAGTGCAGAACGAATTGCTAATGCTTTCAACCAGCACTTTTGCAACATCGGGAAAAACATGGCGCAAAAAATTGCCAATACAAATAATCATACATCAACTAGTGAATCATTTCATTCTGCATCGCCAGGAATGATTAATCCTGTTTCTGAGGATGAAGTCATTTCAATCATCGAAAATATGAAAGGCAACTCGAGCCCAGGGTTTGATAACATCACAGTAGAATGCCTCAAGAAAATTAAAACTTTTATTAGCAAACCTCTAGCACATCTTGCTTCACTCAGTTTCGATTGTGGAATCTTTCCGCAAATTTATAAAACAGCAATTGTAACACCAATTCACAAGGCTAATAGTAAATTAGATGTTAATAACTACCGTCCAATTTCTTTGCTGTCTAACATATGCAAAATTATAGAAAAACTTGCAAAAAAACGTTTAATGACATTTTTAAATAGGCATAATTTCATAAATGAAAACCAATTTGGTTTCAGACCAAAATTTAGTACCCAAGATGCGCTGGAAAAATTTACAGGTTTAGTTGCAGAAGCTTTGGACAAAGGACGAAAACCATTAGCTGTATTTCTAGATCTAGCAAAAGCATTTGATTCCATCCCCCATAAAATGATTGTTGCTAAACTTAACAAATATAATTTTGATTTAAAATGGATTATATGGATTGAAGACTATTTGCGAGACCGTAAGCAATATGTTAAAATCTTAGGAAAGTAAAGTTTTAAACTTCGAATACGGAATTCCTCAAGGGACTGTACTAGGCCCTATTTTATTTCTAATCTATGTAAATGATATCTTTGCGCAACATATCAAAGGGCAATATGGAATTGTTGCATGGGGCTGTGCATCACAAAATGCTTTACTCCCACTGAAAGTTATGCAGAAGTCTTTACTCAAAATCTTATTGCACAAGCCTAGACAATTTAGCAGTGAACAACTCTTTAGTTCAATCAATGTTTTAACAGTGGAGCAAGTCAATCAATTATGTACGGTAATACAAATATTTAAAGAATTTGCTGCCGGTAAACTCCAAACTAATACAAATAGAACGAGAGGTGGTAGCGAAGAGTTTTTGTTACTTCCAAACCGTATGACGCAACTAGGTCAGAGCCATTATACATATATAGGAATAAAACTTTTTAATAACTTGCCAAGGTCCATCAAGAGAGCTCATAATTTAGAAATGTTCAAAAAAAAACTGAAAGAATTATATTACGAGAGTTAACAATAAATTCGCTCTCTTTATCTTTCTCTCTCTCTCGCACACACACTATTTCGTTGTTTTTGGTTTATGCGTTGGTCTTAAGATAATGCTTTAGCTAGGTGTGTTTTTACTAATGTTCGAAGAACAATAGTATTAAACTCGTTTCGCCGAAAACTCATATTTCTTTATATATATATATATATATATATATCAGCAAAATGATTAAGGGAGATAATCTCTGGAGTGGCCGGTTCGATTGAGCTGAAATTTTCGCAGAACGTAGATGTATATAATAGGTAGGTCCACGACTTTCTCAAATTCAGATATTCTAAACCTTTTGGCGGCGGCCAGCGTTTTAGTGAATTTTGAGGTACTCCTATATTTCCAAGCAGTGTAAAGTTTTGCTAAAGAAAAGTATTGGGAATGAAAACTAATTATGTTCTTATCTTGTTTATGATAAAAAATTGGAAATTGTGAGCCGTGTGTGGGAGCAGGGTGCCTAAAAGTAGGCAAGGATTTTTTTTCAAATTTTGATTTGTCATTACTTCTAAGAAAAACAATGGATCATCGTGAAATTTGCAGAGCGTATTAATGTTGCCTAAAGTTTAGCACATGTGGATTTTTAGGACAGTGCGGGTAACCCTGTAGCTACGGCAGGCTCCTGAATAAAAAACCTTCAAATCATTGACCTTCCTGAAAAATTTTTGATTTTTGACAAAAAAATCAAATCACTGATAAATTTCAACCTTTGTCCATCATGTCAAATTAAAATTTTCAAAATTCCGATTTGCACAAGAACGGCAACCCATCACCAAATTACCTCTATTTTCAACACTCGAAAGTTCTGTTCACGAGAACTGACGACCGGATTATCCGATCATAGTGAAATTTACAGGACAAGTTGGTATTAGCTAGGACCAGGTCTGATAGAAGTGATTTTGAAATGCGGGCAACCCTGTGCCAGTGGTACCATCTTGAAAAATCACCCAGAAAAAAAACCGGTTTTTGGCCTATTACTTCCGATTCAGCCATCAGATTTTGACAAGATTCATCCAATACTTGGATCTTACTTTATGTAACATTTGATGAAAATTTGGTTAAAAAATTAGAATAGAGTTGCCAGCTATGGTGATTTTTGTCACCTAAATCTTGCAAATTTGCTCAGCAAAATAAAGCTTTTTTCCCTATAACTTCCGCTCCAGTGTAAAAATCAGAACGAAGTTCACGCAGCAAATGGACTTTAATGTAAACCAAATGTCATAGAAATTTCGTACCAAAATCATGAAAGAGCTGCCAGCTATGACCATTTTTGTAATTTTGTTTAATTTCTTTACTGAGCGATTATGTCATTAGATTTCCAAATGGAAATGATCCTGCAATGAAAATTAACAACAAATATTAACGCTTTGAAAATTTGATAAATTTTGAGGGTGGTAACCCTAAAATTTTTTTTACCCGTATAACTTCCAGCGCAGTGATTTAATCGAAACGAAATTTACTGGTTGGGTTTAACTTAGCGTAAAGCAGAATTGGTATGTATTTTGCTTTGCTGTTGATACAGGCTAACCAGCATTAGCCATTTCCGTAAATATTACACCAACAAATGCTTCAAACAACGTTCTCATATGCAAAGCATTTGCAATAAAAATAAGGAATTCTTTTTTAAATTTTTCGAGTTTTGAACATTTTTCGGATGGCAGCCTCAAACAACGTTTAACCACTGAAACCTTCGATGAAATCCTGCGAAGAGAACGAAATTCAAAGGATACGTTGATTTGAGTATGAGCTTGTTATGGTAAACTTATTGCTGCTTCGTTCGGAAAGTGTTGCCAGCACTGAATTATATGTGTTATAGTTGAGTTTTGTTGCTTTGGATAAGGAATGGTTTATATGATTCTAAAAAAACAGTGTATTACGTCTTTCCACACTTTTTTGTCACTCAAAGACAATTTCTTCGAAAATTAGTTTTCTAGCGGTTCAGGTGCGCTAGAGTTTTTTTACTAATATGCTTCTTTTCTCTTATTTTTATATTGTTCTAGACATTAAATTATTGCTTTCATTTTATTATTTCACACAAGGCTGTGCGAATTTTATTTTATTGTGCCTAATATAACGTAGACGGTCTTACTCGGCTATGTATTTTCTTTTTTCTTTTTCTTAATAATTTTTTTATTCAAACTTTAAATATTATTTATGTATATATTTTATAATGAACTGGAATCGCTTCTTTCTTGTAATTGTATAATTTGAAATGAAAAATTATCTACAACTCCTCACTCCTAATACAAGGTTCCTTACCTTAAAAGGAGGAGTAGTGTATTAAAATTGAATTCTTATTCTGTAATTTATTGTCATGTTTTGAAAATAAAGCACTATATATAAAAAAAAAAAAAATTATAAAGCAACCAGGATCTAGCAATATATGATTTGTGTTTTGGATCATTGTTCTGATAAAAAATTAAATTATCCGAAATACCCAAACTATTGCACGAATTTTTCACATTCGCTTTGAAAACATCAACATACTGAAATCGATCCATTAGGTCTTGAATAAAATGAAGACCCCTGTTTTTGCAGCAGAAATACAGCCCCAGACCATTACTGAGCCTCCACCATGTTTTAATTTAGCCGTAGTATTTTTAGGCAAGCATGCTTAATTTGCACGTCACCATACAAATCTGCGGCCACCGGATCCTCTCAAATTGAATTTTCTCTTCTTCGGTAAAAAGCACTTGCAATATAAAAATTAGAAATATATTTGTGGTAAAGAAGAACTTACTGCTCGGTTCCAAAACTTAGGGGCCTTATTTAAGTGGGCTTTGGCAAAGCACAGTCTTCTCTTTTTACTTTTCTCTTAAATGTATGGTTGTTTTGATTACTGTTTGGTCATTTAATCCGAAACTTCTTATGCATCTTCGAATTGTTTCGACGGAGACTATCTTTTCCCTGTTCTGCTCAACCTCAATTCTAATTTCATCTGCTGATGTAAACGGATCTTTCTCAATAATCTGTTTAAGGGGTTACACCACAGTAGAGAGCGAAAATTTAACGTTTTTCTACGATTTTTTTTTAAGTGGAAGGAAAAGTAAAAAAGTAATTCTCCTTAAGAATGCTGGTTAAGCATATTTTGAAGTTTTTTAAAAAAATTTGTTAATTCAAATATATTACAAAATGGCTGCCCAACAGCCGTTTCTGCGGAACGGTTTTTTTTTGGAGGGGCTCTGCGGCACGCAGTAGAAGTGCACCAAAAATTATTCTGGAACAAAATAAAAAAAAAATTCTTAAAGAACATTAGTATAGCTAGAGAAATGCGTAGGGAATTTTGAAAATATTTATTTTTGTAAAATTGGCGAGCATTTGAAAAAAAAAGTGCATTTTCCTTCAAAAAAACCGGCACTTATTTGTAGCTAAAAAATCGATATATTGACTTATTGAAAATCGGCTACGTATTTCTATGCGGAATGTTGTTTTAAAGATGTGATATTAATTTGGAGTGAAAAAATAGAAAATTGTTTGAGTTATGCTGCGTGCCGATTTGAAAAAACGTGTTTCGAGAAAAACGCGTTTAAAGGTTTGACTCGTGTTTCAAGTATGATAAAATAAAAAATGTTGATCATTTAATTTTTTTTACCTTCAATCAATATCCAAATTTACTTTATACATCGATAACGTCAGAATCCACTTTCAATTTTTTTGCCGAAGCGCTGACACCGGCCGAATCTTCTTCCGCCTCATATCTGTTCGACGGTCGTCGTTTCGTCACGTTGGTCCGTCGCCGCGTCTTATACGATATTTTTGAGCTTTTAGGGCTTGTACACACTTTTTTTTCACTCATTGTAACTTACATAAATGTCTTGCTACAAATAACGTGTGCGAAATTAGCACTGCAAAAAAATCGTAATTCGAATAACTTCCACGCAAAATTGACGTCTTTTCTCAACATCAAAGGACACTGTACTACTAAACTTTGTGTTCAGCATGCTTCAAAATGTTTCTAACGACTTATATTAGTGTATTAGAGAAGTTGGAAATCGTATGATAAGACATAATGCTGTACCCAATGAGCAGGTGTCGTATCTATCGCAGGTAGTCATTTTCGAGCAGTCGGGACGAGTCGAAAAAGTGCTCGAAATTTCTTTGAAAACGATTTCCAGCAGGTATGAAACCGTTTGCCTCTTATTCTAGAGGTTTCAAAGGATTTTTTAAGCCAATAAAAAGAAAATCAAAACTTCGCATCGTTGTCAGTTAATTTCTTTCCTTCGCCCTTGCTACTGTTATTACTCACTCGATTTTCTGTTTCAATTTTTTTTAGCTATGTCGTATACCGTTGAAGTGCTCCTGTGCACAGTATTTAAATTTCTTTTAAAATTTTCTCTTTTCCTCGAAGCTGCAAAATAAGGTTCCTCATTTCCAATGATGTCTGTTTCCGTGAAATAGCCATAGTACAATTTCACTTTGGGAAAATTTCACACAAACTGAGAACTTCTACGTAAATGAATATAACCGTGTATTACAATGACTTGTTTGAATTAAAAAGTACCGTTATACGAATACAGCGGCTTATAAAATGTGCTTTCCGGTTAGTCGTGTGGCATTACATTTTGAGTTGGAGTATTATTATTTTGTTGAATTAACAGTTTGGGTTTATATGATTTTTGCAACAAATAATAAAACTAGAAAAAATTTCCTGTTAATTGGCTTGCAATATGTATCCATTTTTTTCACATCGAACTGCATAATCGAAATTTATTACATTCGTATTCTGGTTGGATGTGTAAGTCACTGTATGATCATGACAACAATATGAATTCTTGGGTGCAATACAAGCTTCTTACATATACACACACCCAAGGCAAATGTTCAGGTTTATGCAAGTCTATAAAATCAAGATTGGTAAAAAACTATCTTTTACTAAATGTTCAGATCATTGTACATTATAATGATTATACATTGATATGATATTACAATTTGAAGCCATTCCGCGTGCTTACCATATGAGTACAAAGTGTAGAAATATGAAGTTTGATACAAAAGGTAAATCAAATCTAGTACCCTCTATCTCGGCTGTTTGCTCTTCTAACTTTCGTTTTACTTTTTCGACAACGACTGTCCTTTGATGCATTAATTGAAAAAAAATATGTTTCAAACGTGAGATTACAGCTTACTATATTAGAAACCCAATAAATAAAAAAAACTCTAGCGCACCTGAACCGCTAGAAAACTAATTTTCGAAGAAATTGTCTTTGAGTGACAAAAAAGTGTGGAAAGACGTAATACACTGTTTTGTAGAATCATATCAACCATTCCTTATCCAAAGCAGCAAAACTCAACTCTAACACAAATGATGTAAATGTTCAGTGCTGGCAACACTTTCCGAACGAAGCAGTAATAAGTTTACCATAACAAGCTCATACTCAAATCAACTTATCCTTTGAATTTCGTTCTCATCGCAGGATTTCATCGAAAGTTTCAGCGGTTAAACGTTGTTTGAGGCTGCCATCCGAAAAACGTTCAAAACTCGGAAAATTTAAAAATTGATTCCTTATTTTTATTGCAAATGCTTTGCATATGAGAACGTAATTTGAAGCATTTGTTGGTGCAATATTTACGGAAATGGCTAATGCTGGTTAGCCTGTGTCAGCAGCAAAGCAAAATACATACAAAATCTGCTTTACGTTAAGTTAAACCCAACCAGTAAATTTCGTTTCGATTGAATCACTGCGCTGGAAGTTATACGGGTGAAAAGAATTTTAGGGTTACCACCCTCAAAACTTTTCAAATTTTTAAAGCGTTAATATTTGTGGTTAATTATCATTGCAGGATCATTTCCTTTTGCAAATCTAATGACATAATCGCTCTGTAAAGAAATTTCACAAAATTACAAAAATGATCATAGCTGGCAGCCCTTTCATGATTTTGGTACGAAATTTCTACGACATTTGGTTCACGTTAAGGTCCATTTACTGCGTGATCTTCGTTTTGATTTCTGCACTGCACCGGAAGTTATAGGGAAAAAAGCTTTATTTTGCTGAGCAAAGTTGCAAGATTTAGGAGACAAAAATCACCATAGCTGGCAACTCTATTCTAATTTTTCAACCAAATTTTTATCAAATGTTACCTAAGGTAAGATCCAAGTACTGTATGAATCTTGTCCAAATCTGATGGCTGAATCGGAAGTTATAGGCCTAAAACCAGTTTTTTTTCTCACCTATTTTTCAAGATGGCACCACTACCACAGGGTTGCCCGCATTTCAAAATAGCTTCTATCAGACCTGGTCCTAGCCAATACCAACATATCCTGTAAATTTGATTATGATCGGAGTATCCGGTCGTCAGTTCTCGTGAACAGAACTTTTGAGTGCTGAAAATAGAGGTAATTTGGTGATGGGTTGCCGTTCTTGTGCAAAACGGAATTTTGAAAATTTTATCTTGAGATGAAGGACAAAGGATAAAATTTATCAAAGATTTGAATTTTTTGTCAAAAATCAAAAATTTTTCAGGAAGGTCAATGATTTGAAGGATTTTTTTTCAGCACCCTGCCACAGCTACAGGGTTACCCGCTTTATGCTGAGAATCTCTACGTGCTAAATTTTAGTCAACATCAATACGCTCTGTAATTTTCATGATGATCCATTGTTTTTCTTACAAGTAATGACAAATCAAAATTTGAAAAAAAATCCTTGCCTACTTTTAGGCACTCTGCACCCACACACGGCTCAAAATTTCCGATTATTTATCATAAACAAGCTAAGAACATAATTAGTTTTCATTCCCAATACTTTTCTTTAACAAAAATTTACACTGCTTGGAAATATAGGAGTTCCTCAAAATTCACTAAAACGCTCGCCGCCGCCAAAATGTTTAATATATCTGAATTTGAGAAAGTCGTGGACCTACCTACTATATACACCTACGTGCTCTGAAAATTTCAGCACAATCGGATCGGCCACTCCAGAGATTATCTCCCTTAATCATTTTGCTGATATATATATATATATATATATATATATATATATATATATATATATATATATATATATATATATAAAGAAATATGAATTTTCGGCGAAACGAGTTTAATACTATTGTTCTTCGAACATTAGTAACAAGAAAAAATATCGAAGCGAAACTGAGAAAAAGCAACATGAACAAAAATAGTTTTGTATGGTATTTGGGGTCGAAAACCTCCCCCTTAAATATTCACAATGCAATTACTTTCGTCATTCAAGAAACAAACAAAAATTCAAACCACAGTTGCCCACGGAGCTAAACAGTAAAACTAAACAGTCATCTTTTATATGATGAGTCTGTATCTTGATATTTTAGACACAGTTGTGGCTATACGTGTGGGGATAGTGGGGCTTAGCTCCACCATCTTTTTTCATTTCAAAATATATAGAAAGAAACCTATGTTTATTTCAATTATTACAGACAACAATAAAATTTCATTTTAACGGATCAAATTATCAAAATACTTCATTTACCTACTGTTCTTAAAATCTATTAAAATAGTTTTAATGTGATCCCATTGATTTCAAGCTTGGAAAAATACTACAAATTAAATCCATTTTTTTCCTTTTGAAGCTAGATTTATCGACATTTTTTGACATGTAAAAAAATTTATCTATATCTAGCTTCAAAAGTCAGGAAATTCGGTTTTATTTTAAGTACATTAAAGCACTTTTGGCTCGTCTCTTCAAAACTTGTATTTAATTACACAAAATCGTATAGTTCATTTCAAGAAAACCAACTTTGCTGACGCAATATGTGCGTGATACTTTTATCATATCCTCTTTCACATGCGCGCTGGAATAAGCTGTATAATAGCCCCAAAAAAGAGAGAAATGAATGAAAAAATTCAATGAGCGCAAAATGTGTGCATGGTTTAGGCAATAACTCAAAGAGTATATAGGGGCTTAATCCTTTATTTAAGGTTTTACTGTTGTGTCGCTTTTTCATCGTTCGCCTACCGAATGAAGTGTGTATAGTATGAGTGGGTTAAATTCAGTTAATTGGTTTTTAAGAGTAAATGGTGGTTTTGCTTTCACAGTGCTTGTTGATATTTTCATTTAAGTACCCAACATGAAAAAAGTGTATGCTTAGTGTATGCTAATTTGTTGCTAGACCGACTCGATAAATGCTTCTGAAAAGCGCTGTGTGTGTGTCAACCGACGCGCCAAAGCGAAGCGTTAAACGCTTCGGTCGAACCGCCAAGTGTGTCATTAGCCTTAATATTTTTACTTATTTTCGAAGAAAATTAGTATTAAACTCGTTTCGCCAAAAATTCATATTTCTTTATATATATATATATATATATATATATATATATATATATATATATATATATATATATATATATATATATATATATATATATATATATATATATATATATATATATATATATATATATATATATATATATACATATATATATATATATATATATATATATATATATATCTATATATATATAGATATATATATATATATATATATATGTATATGTATATATATATATATATATATATATATATATATATATATATATATATATATATATATATCTATATATATATATATATATATATTATATATGTATATAATATATATATATATATATATATATATATATATATATATATATATATATATATATATATATGTATATAATATATATATATATATATATATATATATATATATATATATATATATATATATTTATATATATATATATATATTTATATATATATATATATATATATATATATATATACAGTGCTGTGCAAAACTTAAGCAACTCACTACATGTCGGAATGAAAGGGTAAATTACAATCAAAATATAAAGAATTTTTTTCCTCTTTTATTTTTAATTTACACGTTAGCATGTTGCTTAAAGCTCTGCAATAAAAACAGTACATCAGTATTTTAACTGTTCTTAAAAAATAGACAAAAACAAAATACACCAACAAAAAGGCTGTGCAAAATCTAAGCAACTTTCAAAACGCAGCTACGATTCCCAGTCAGAACAAAAGATAACGGGGATTTCTCGGTGTTTTTTTTTTGTTATCTGATGTTCGTGTCAATTAGATCAGTATAGGTCGTCTTCCCTTTGGGTTTAGTTGTGTGAAAAAAAAATAAATTTAAAATGCAGCGTAATAATACGATAATAGATTTAAATCAAACGTAATTTTGCTATATTATTCCGGAAAAACGCAAATAGAGATTGCCAAGTCGTTAAATATAAACAAATCTTTAATTTCAAGATGGATTACGAAATATAAAAACACGGGTAGTGTGAAAAGTGTAAATTTTGGTGGAAGGCCGCGTAAAACTACAATTAGAAATGACTTACAGATAAAAAAATTGATAAAAATAAAACCGTTTATCACGTCAAAAGAAGTTGTAAAAGAGCTAGGCTTAAATGTCAACTCAAGCACTGTTCGCAGACGGGCAATTTGCTAAAAACCATCTTGACTGGTCAGTTGCTAAATGGAAGAGCGTTTTATTTAGCGACGAATCCAAGTTCAACCTCTTCAAATCTGATGGCTTATCCCGTGTGAGGCGTGAGAAGGGGCAACAACTGAATCCATGCTTCTGTAGGAAAACGGTGAAACATGGGGGAGGAAGCGTCATGGTCTGGACATGTTTCTCAGCATTAGGTCTTGGTCCCTTTCATAGAATAACAGAAATGATGGACAGATTCATGTATAAGGACATCTTAGAATCTAGAATGTTACCTTATGCAGAGTCGAATATGCCACTTCGATGGGTGTTTCAACATGATAATGACCCGAAACACACATCGAAGTTGGCTAAAGAATGGCTTAGCTCTAAAAGTATTCAAGTTCTTGATTGGCCGGCACAATCGCCCGACTTGAATCCAATAGAAAACTTGTTCAGTATATTGAAACGGCGTATGGGAACAGTACAGTTTGCAAACAAGGACCAATTGTTTACAAACCTAAAAACCGAATGGGAAAATATTGACATATCAATTTTGAATAATTTAGTTGAATCAATGCCTCGCAGATGTGCCGCAGTTATAAAAAATAACGGCTATTACACGAAATATTAATAAAAGTTGCTTCGATTTTGCACAGCCTTTTTGTTTGTGTATTTTGTTTTAGTTTTTTTTAAAGAACAGTTAAAATACTGATGCACTTTTTTTATTGCAGAGCTTTAAGCAACATACTAACGTGTAAATTAAAAATAAAAATGGGATAAAAAATCTTTATATTTTGACTGCAATTTCCCCATTCATTCTGACATGTAGTGGGTGGCTTAAGTTTTGCACAGCACTGTATATATATATATATATATATATATATATATATATATATATATATATATATATATATATATATATATTTATATATGTATGAAGTTATGATCCTTAATTTGCACAAGTGCATAAACTTGTACAAATTGGCCGCAACTCTAAACTACCAATTCGAAAATGCCACACTGCAAGATTTGCACAAGTGCATAAACTTGTACAAATCTGCCGCAATTGTTTACTACCACTGAAAAGTCTTCAAACAAAGGGAACACGTTCTCTTTGATGGTTGAAACTAGACTGGTGTCTTTATTAAATTCTACTTCACTTATATCTAATTAACAATAGTTCTGCATTGCAAAAAAAACTCACCCGAACGTGGTTCCCAGCAAAATTGCAAGCGCAACCTAATCTGTTTGCAGACAAACAGGTCACGTTGCGCTCGCTGTGGGAACTTTGTCTAGCGCGCACAAGCAAATTCCACA
Source organism: Nemotelus pantherinus (assembly GCA_963978885.1). Taxonomy (NCBI): domain Eukaryota; kingdom Metazoa; phylum Arthropoda; class Insecta; order Diptera; family Stratiomyidae; genus Nemotelus; species Nemotelus pantherinus. The sequence continues at coordinate 123,918,208 of OZ022264.1, read as the reverse complement.
ATTTAGTAATTTCAGACGCGCCAGACAAAGTACTTTTCGGGTTGCGTGCACATCACACGATCAAGATTTTGTTTTTATGAAATATATGATTTCGTACACATGATATAATTAAGATTTTATTATATGATTTCGTACACATGATATGATCAAGGTGTTATCATTAATGGAGTATATGATTTTGTACATCCTCCCCGCGTTGAACGGTCCGTTCAAACCTCTCCTTGGCTTACTGGCAAGCTGTGTCTTCTTGGTAGTGGTATTGGCCGTTTACATCGATTGCCACGTTGATGATTATGCCATTTTAAGTCTAAATAAAGTGCAATGGCAATAATCAAAACGAAGCTGATGGCAATAATCAAAACGAAGCTGATATATCCAATCGTATATTGATGGATATCATGGCTGTCCAATCCATTAAAGATAGCAGAGTCTTGAGCGTGTAGTTGTCGCTTTAGCTCTTCCAGTTCCGCAGCATAGGTTTGATGATGGTGTGAAGTTTTATTGATTGAATTGGCATTTAATTCAATGTTCGTGTTGGGCCGATGGACTCGTGTATAAGATGCGCCAAGTTCGCTTGTGTAAACTTCACGACCTTGAATGGTGACTGTGTCAGATTTGAGCGTGCAATCTGAGTCCATTTTGAGAATGCCGGAGCCTGCCAGTGTCATGGTTGAGGGTTTGCCACCGCAAACAAGATTAATTATTGCATTTCGTGGGAATGCATAAATCCACTCGCTCGAAAGAAGAATTTGGCTCCACAGGGATGAAGGTTTAAGTTCCGTCAAACTGCATTCGACTGGGGATTGAATGTCCTTCAAGAGAGTGACTTCACAGGTGCTGATATTGGCTTCCTTATGATACAATGGGTGAGATTGTTGGCACATGTGAATGGTTGGTTCGATTTGGTTGCATGTCGCATATTTTTCCTCTGTGAGCGGATAGTACAAATCACGGTGTTGACTGACGATCAAGTATCGGGAGCCGGGAAGTATTGCCACCAGTCGGTTGTGCCTTGCTACTGGTATGGGATAGAGTCTGAATAGGTCGAAGGTAATTGTGTTGACGAGTGGGATCTTAAACTCAAATATAACCATGTCTTCGGTTACTCTGGCGCTAATCGAAGATAATTTGAACAGCCTTAGAAAATTGTCGTGTGTTGTTGGGAACCGCAGTGTGTCCGGCAAATGCTCCTTTATGTTGGATATCTCCAAGCTAAGTTGTTTCTGCGACAACAACAATGGATTAAAATTTCCGTGTTGGGTGTCGGTGATGGTGCTTACAATAGAGGCCTGAGTTCGTTGCAGATTGATGGTAATCAGTGTCATTTGAGCCGACAAGGACCTTATTCTGCACAACGTACTCTGTCACCTTATTCTGACTATTCTCAGGATTTGGGCCTCTTACCATGTTGTTCAGGTGACCCAGTTCTTGTTTTATCACCTTGAACCTTTCTTGGACCGTCTGTTTGCTTTTTCCGATGGTTTATTAATGTGGAGTCGATGATAGACGTTTGGTTCTTCAGCAAGAAGTATAATTTTTCCTGGTTTCCCTTTATACCCTTGATCGTGTGTGCCATTTGGTTGGCATAGTCTTCATCCAGAACACCAAACAAAGATTTCGCGACATTTCCAACAATATTGAAAGCTCCTCTTTTAGTTCTGACCTTGAGCAACTGATTGATGTTTGAAAGTTCATGTCGCAAATGCGTGAAGTGGTCGTTTAGCGTCAAACAGCTGGTCTTGAATGTTCCTCGTTCACAAAGCTGTTGCAACATGTTCGTCCCGTTTTCTAATGTTGCAAGCTCTGTCCAATATGGTCGGAGATCATAGTATATGACAAGCCTCCATTCACTTGTTGACAAAGATGCATTTCCTTATGATTGAAAATGCAATCCTGGATGAGGCCCAACAGTTGTGACCTTAACAGGTTCTGCATTCACACACGGTACCAGTAAGCAGGTCAGTAAGAGTGAGACCAACGACGCCCCTAGTCTCCGTTTTTTGGGCTGATCCTTTGAGGAAGTGGGTTGTGGTTCTTCTTGGATAAATGTGCGCCTTTTAGACTCAGTCATTTTCGCCTCTGGTATGGTTTCCACACAGGGAGTATCCTCATCAAGTGGTAATGGAGCAAGACGATGAATGGCTCGCTTTAAGACACCTGAAGAAGTCTTCACGTCGGCGACTCGAACATGACCATCATCACCCTTATGGACCTTTATAATCCGTCCGAGTGGCCATTTTGCTACCGGAGTGTTGTCTTCCTTGATGAGTACAACCAAACCGGGCCGAGCATCTTGACTATTTTGCTTCCATTTTGATCGATGCTGAAGTTGATTTAAATATTCTTCTGACCAGCGAAGCCAAAATTCGTTTTTAATTTGGCTTACAAGTTTCCATCGAGTCAGTAGTCCCACCCTCAGAGGCTCTGCCTTGGCATCAACCATAGCGGTTGGAGGTTCTCCGATGAGGAAGTGTCCTGGCGTCAACGCTGCGAGATCGTTGGGATCTGATGGCAATGGGGTCATCGGCCGTGAATTTAGAATGGCTTCAACTTCCACCACCAGCGTGTGTAGTTCTTCATAGGTTAAGTTGACTGCTGAAGCTCCCCTTCGTAGTAAGGATTTAGCAGACTTGACTGCCGCCTCTCACAATCCACCAAAATGAGGCGCACGAGGTGGTATGAAATGGAAGTCGATACTCCGGGCACTGCACACTGCTGTTATATCTTCTTGTCCCTTCTCGGAGTATACAGAGTTTGATAGCTCTTTTAGCTGATTATTGGCTCCCACAAAATTGGTTGCATTGTCGCAATACAAATTTCTACAATGACCACGTCTTCCAATGAATCATTTCAGACAGCCGAGAAACGCTTCAGTGCTGAGATCACTCACCAGTTCCAGGTGCACTGCCTTTGTAGCAAAGCAGCAAAATATTGCGATGTAGCCCTTTTGGGGTCGTGTTCCTCTACCACGGTAATGGACCATTAATCGACCACAGAAATCGAATCCTGAATTCAGGAACGGTCGTGCAGGCTGTACACGCGCTGCTGGTAGGTTTCCCATAATTTGGGACATCAGTTGTGGGTTGGCACGAGTGCATCGTATGCATCGTTGAACAATAGATCGAGCCAAAGTTTTGCCTTTTATTGGCCAGAACCTTTGTCTTGTTAGGTTCAGTAGTGCCTCTGGTGCAACATGACAGTTGGCTTGGTGAATGTCAGTCATGAGCAGCTTGGTCAATGGATGGTTGTAGGGGAGTAATATCGGATGTTTAGCGCTCGGATTTAGATTTGAGGGCTGCAGTCATCCGCCCCCAAGTAATATTCCTTGCTTGTCAAGGAAGGGTGTCATGGACAACAAAGGACTTTTTTTGTCAATTTGCCGTTGATGTGCCAGATTTTGGATTTCATTGCGAAATTCGTCCTTTTGAATATATTTGATAATTACGTCCATCGCTCGGTCCAGCTCTTCACTTGCTAACGACATTCTCATCTTCTTTTTGGGGTCAAACCGTTTAGTGATGCAATTAATGAACCTTAACACATAGGCTGTGATTCGCTGCAGCCTTTTGAATGAGTTGCCATGTTCAATACCGTCAATGAAGTGATTTGATGGCCTTGTTGTGGTAACCATGGCTGTTTTTTTCTTTCCAACCCACATGACGATTTCTTTGCATACTCGGGCGGCCATAGCGATTTGGACCCATGTAAAAAGGGTGGTCCGTATAACCAAATATTACACACAGCCAATTCTGCTGGTGCAATACCTCGTGAGAGAATATCAGCTGGGTTGCTTTTTGAGTCAACATGTCTCCATTGACTAGGTATCGAAACCGATTGAATTGCAGATACTCTATTTGCGACGAACGTGTTGTACGAAGAAGCTGTCGAGTTAATCCACGCGAGAACAATTTCTGAATCACTCCAGAAAAAATGAACCACCTCTTTCATGTGCAGCGCAGTCTTAACTCGTTGAGCCAGTTCAGCTCCGAGTTTAGCAGCACAGAGTTCCAAGCGTGGAATAGTTATATTTCGAATAGGTGCAACTCGAGATTTAGCGCATAAAAGCCGTACGATAATTCTACCGTCGTTTAGGGTGGCTCGAGTGTACACTGCAGCTCCATACGCCTTTTCTGAAGCGTCACAGAAGATGTGTAGCCGAGTTTGTTTGGGGACTTCTTTTGCAAAAGCGTGTCTAGGGAATTGTGCCTTCTGCAATGATTGCAAACTCTTGCGAAAATCGTTCCACCTGGTGAACATTCCTTCCGGCAGGGCTGCATCCCAATCCAACTCCAAACGCCATATGTCCTGCAGAAATAGTTTCGCTGTAACGATGACGGGTCCCATAATTCCCAGTGGATCGAACATTCTAGCTATGTCAGAGGCTACCGTCCTTTTCGTTATCTTGGTATCCTTTGGATACAGATTAATGCGTATTTGGAAATCATCTACTTTAGGGAGCCAAGTTAGGCCAAGCGTTTTAATAAAGTCTTCAGTGTTACTGTTAAAATCTAGTTGCACCTCTTTGTCGTCAGGTGCAATGTTGTGTAAAAGGCGAGGATGGCTGCCACACCATTTGCGAAGCTTCATCCCGGCACTTCTTAGCATTTCAATCAGTTCAGCCTGTGTTTGAACTGCTTCTGCTAAATTATTGGACCCGGTCATAATGTCATCCACGTACAGGTCTCGTTGTAGGACATTGGCGCCTAGTGGATAGCGCTGAATTTCGTCTTGGGCGAGTCTTTGGAGGCATTTGGTTGCCAAATATGGAGCGCATGTTGTTCCATATGTAACGGTGTTCAACTGGTAGTACCGTAGTGGCTGGTTTAACGCAGTTCTCCAAATCAATAGCTGATATTTGTGGTCTTCAGGATGCATCACTATTTGCCGGTACATTTTTTCTATGTCGGCTGTAAAAACATAGCGAGGTAGTCGGAAGCGGAGCAAGATTGAAAACAAATCGTCTTGGATAGTCGGCCCGGTATGTAGAATGTCGTTTAACGAGAGGTTTGTAGATGTCTTGCAAGAGGCATCGAACACGACCCTGAGTTTAGTTGTACTACTGTCGGGTTTCAAGACACAGTGGTGTGGAAGGAAATAACGTGATCCTTCACATGAATGCAACGCTACTTCCTGCATGTGGCCAAGGCTGATATACTCGTTCATGAACTCTTCGTACTGCTGCTTCAACTCAGCGTTCTTTTGTAGCCTCCGTTCTATCCCAAAGAATCTACGAGTGGCGATATCCTGTGATTCGCCCAGCCTCTCAGGGTCATCCTTGAACGGAAGTCTTACCATGAATCGACCTTCGTGGGTTTTTTGTGTTGTCTGGCAGAAGTGTGTTTCACAAGATTTTTCCGCCAAAGTATACTGGGGTTTGTTCTCCGCCACTTCCTTCAACTTCCAGAATCTTTCAATAGTGTCACTCAATTTTTTATCCTCAGCAAGAACCCCACAAGTTACAAACGAGGATTGGGCTGAGCCAATTTTACCAGCGACTATCCATCCTAGAAGCGTGTTTTGCAAAATTGATAAGTCGCTGCCTAACTTTATTTGACCGATAGACAACATGTCGTAGAAATGTTCGGCACTCAATAGGAGATCGACTCGTTCCGTAAGATGGAAGTTTGGATCGGCCAGCTTCTAGTTTTTCGGTATGGACCATTGTGATATGTTCAATTCCACAGATGGTTGAGGAGATATATTCTTCTCCATTACATACGCTTCCAAACGCGTGGTACATCCATTCAACCTTGACTGAAGGGTGACGTTAACCCTTTTCTGTGCTCGTTCTGTCGATCCGCCGACTTTCTCAATGAAGGTAGAGCGCTGAGTTGACGCAAAACCTAGTTTTCTTACTATTCGATCAGTAATAAGGTTTATTTGAGAACCCGGATCCAGTACCGCTCGGCATTCTATTGTTTTGCCATTGTTGCCAACTAGCGTGACAACCGCGGTGCTTAGGAGCACAAATTTCGTCTCTCCTTGCCTATTAAGCGTGGTCAAGGAGAGTGCTGCACCATCTTGTTTGGCTTCATGATTGTCTGTGGACGATGTTGAGCCTTCTGATGGCATTTTTAGTTCGTTGGGCTTAGAAGATATCCCTAAGTGCAGCAGGCTATTATGCTTCCTGGAACACTCCTTACAACCTCGTGATGAACAATGCGAAGCCTTGTGTCCCTCTCGGAAACAGTTGACGCACAACTTCTTCGCTTGGACAATTTTTAATCTTTTTGATGGGGTGAAGCGCAGAAAATCTGGGCAATAGTAGACTGGATGAGCTTGATTGCACACCAGACATGATGGCATAGTGACGGCACCACTAGTAGATTTCACGTTTTTCTTACGAGTTTCTTGAGGGTTCTTCGTTTGATTGCCAAGTGCTTCTAATGCTTGAAAGCGTAATTCCAAAAATGCTAGAAACTCTTTTAATGACTGGAGCTGGCGTGGGTTGACCAAGGATTGCTCGTAACGTGTGGGTTGCAGTATCGAGCTTTTTGATGAGGATGTAAAGAAGTAACGGATCCCAATCTTGCGTAGTTATGTTGATATTTTCCAGACCTCTTATGCATTCTAGCGTGGTGTCGTGTAAAGATCTCACCGCAACTGCAGAGGGTCTTTCACCTGCGCTAGATTGTTGGGCCATAAACTTATTGAGGAGAGCAGTAACCAATTATCTGCGATGTTCGTATCGTTCCTTTAGGGTCTTCCATGCGGCCTCGTAGTTGTCTTCGGAAAGCGCAAAATTCCGTATAAGTTTTTCTGCTTCTCCTGTGAGATTTGCCTTTGAATACCACATTTTTTGGCACTTCGATAACTGTTGGCTATGTACCATTTGGGTAAATAGATCGTGAAACTGTCGCCATTGGAGATAGTCCCCGTCAAACCTTGGTAGATTAATTTTCGGTAGGTTCAACCCAGGACATATCGTTGTTGAGGCTGGCTGGGCAGATGTCTCGATCATATCATCAAGTTTATGTTCTAATTGTATAAGCCAGCCCTGAGACAATTCTTCTAAGTTTATGTGGTTGGCTAGGTCAAATCCGTTGGCTTCAGGATCTATGCCGATTTCATAAATATTCTGTTGCTGCTCTTCCAACTGGGACCAATAACGATTGATTGAGGCAATTTTTAATTTATAAAATTGCCGAGATTGATCTTTTCCTTCTTCTAGTCGGGAGAAGAGTCGTCGTAGCGCATCTGCGAGTACGTTATATCGTCGCACCTGCTTAATGAGCTCGGATGATGTTGATATCTCCGATCCCTCTTTTCTGCCTTCGCAAGGTGCCTCGACCTCTTCTCCTTCTCTTTGATCAGCCTGCCTCAAGCCCTTTAATTTCTCCTTGAAATATGCTTAGAACGTTTGGACGTTAGTTTGGGTTGTCTCGTACAACCCACTCAAAAAATAGGGATGCGTCAAAGACACATCTTTCAGCGAGCGGATCTTTGTATCCGTCTCCTCGAAGGCGTTCCATTTGGCTTCGAGTCGCCTAAGCCGCTCTTCGTAGTACTCGGCCTCTTGTTTGCGACTCACGGGATCCTTTTTATAGTTGGAGATGATCGCGTCAACCTCCTCTGAAAGGCGCGTCTGCACCTCAGCTAAGCTGTCCATTATCGACACGTGATCTTTGGATCACGTCGGGGTCACCAATGTTTAAAGTCAGAGCTGCTTTGCCCTGGCTGTGGTCATTTTATTTCTCCGACTCTGCAGAATCTGTGTTGCAATGTATGCAAATGTTTTAAGCGTTGGCCCTGTGCCGCAGCTTCAATGCTTCAGTACTTTAACTGAGCAAATTGGTTAGTTGCACAAGCGCATAAACTTGTACAACCCGAAGTTATGATCTTTAATTTGCACAAGTGCATAAACTTGTACAAATTTGCCGCAACTCTAAACTACCAATTCGAAAATGCCACACTGCAAGATTTGCACAAGTGCATAAACTTGTACAAATCTGCCGCAATTGTTTACTACCACTGAAAAGTCTTCAAACAAAGTGGAACACGTTCTCTTTGATGGTTGAAACTAGACTGGTGTCTTTATTAAATTCTACTTCACTTATATCTAATTAACAATAGTTCTGCATTGCAAAAAAAACTCACCCGAACGTGGTTCCCAGCAAAATTGCAAGCGCAACCTAATCTGTTTGCAGACAAACAGGTCACGTTGCGCTCGCTGTGGGAACTTTGTCTCGCGCGCACAAGCGAATTCCACAATTTAGTATTTTCAGACGCGATACACAAAGTACGTTTCAGGTTGCGTGCACATCACACGATCAAGATTTTGTTTTTATGAAATATATGATTTCGTACACATGATATGATTAAGATTTTATTATATGATTTCGTACACATGATATGATCAAGGTGTTATCATTAATGGAGTATATGATTTTGTACAATATATATATATATATGTATATATATATATATATATATATATATATATATATATATATATATATATATATTATATATATATATAGATATATATATATAAAAATATATACATATATCATCAAAATGAATAAGGGAGATAATCTCTGAAGTGGCCGATCCGATTAAGCTGAAACTTTCGGAGGACGTAGATGTATATAGTAGATAGGTCCAAAATTTGCTAAAAATTCAGATATTCTAAACATTTTGGCGGCGGTGAGCGTTTTAGTGAATTCTGAGGTACTCCTATATTTCCAAGCAGCAAGAATTTTTGTTAAAAAAAGGTATTGGGAATAAAAACCTATTATGTTTTAAGCTTGTTTATGATAAAGAATTGGAAATATTGAGCCGTGTGTGGGTGCTAAGTGCCTAAAAGTAGGCAAGATTTTTTTTTCAAATTTTGATTTGTCATTACTTCTGACAAAAACATTGGATCATCGTGAAATTTGCAGAGCGTATTGAAATTGATTAAAATTTAACACACATGGATTTCTAAGGTAGTGCGGGTAAGTCTGTAAATGCGATAGGCTCCTGAAAAAAAATCCTTCAAATCGTTGACCTTTCTCAAAAATTTTCGATTTTTGACAAAAAATTCAAATCATTGATAAATTTGAACCTTTGTCCATCGTGTCAATTTAAAATTTTCAAAATTCCGAGTTGGACAAGAACGGCAACCCATCACCAAATTTGCTCTTTTTTCAGCACTCGAAAGTTCTGTTCACGAGAACTGAAGACCGGATTATCCGATCATAATTTAATTTACAAAACATGTTGGTATTAACTAGGACCAGGTCTGATAGAAGTGATTTACAAATGCAAGCAACCCTGTGGCAGTGGTACCATCTTGAAAAATCACTGAGAAAAAAAACAGCTTTTTGCCTATTACTTCCGATTCAGCCATCATATTTCAACTAAATTCGCGTAATATTTGGATCTTACTTTAAGTAACATTTGGTGAAAATTTGGCTGAAAAATTAGCATAGAACTGCCAGCTATGGTGATTTTTGTCTCCTAAATCTTGCAAATTTGCTCAGCAAAATACAGCTTTTTTTCCTATAACTTCCGGTCCAGTCATGATATCAAAACGAAGTTTATGCATTAAACAAACATTGATGTGGACCAAATGTCGTCAAAATTTCATATCAAAATCATGAAAGGGCTGCCAGCTATGACCAAATTTGTAATTTTTTTGAATATCTTTACTGAGCAATTATATCATTAAATTTGCAAATGGGAATGATCCTGCAATGAAAATTAACATAAAATATTAACGCTTTAAAAATTTGAAAAGTTTTGAGGGTGGTTACCCTAAAATTTAACCCAAACCACGTTTAACCGCTTAAACTTTCGATGAAATCCTCCGATGAGAACGAAATTCAAAGGATAAATTGATTTAAGTATGAGCTTGTTAAGGTAAAGTTATTGTTGCTTCGTTGGGAAAATGTTGTCAGCACTGAACATTTTCATCATTTGTGTTATAGTTGAGCTTTGTTGCTTTGGATAAGGAGGGGCTTATATGATTCTACAAAACAGTGTATGACGTCTTTCCACACATTTTTGTCACTCAAAGACAATTTTTTCGAAAATTAGTTTTCTAGCGGTTCTGATGCGCTAGAGTTTTTTAATATTTGCGTAGGTTGTTTTGGTATATTTTACGTCCAACTTCTTGCCAAATATGCTCAATATGTTCAGGTCTGGGGACTAAGGTTATGTGTCCAACTCGTGGGTACAATTATAAAGCAACCAGGATCTAGCAATATTTGATTTGTGTTTTGGATCATTGTTCTGATAAAAAATTAAATTATCCGAAATACCCAAACTATTGCACGAATTTTTCACATTCGCTTTGAAAACATCAACATACTGAAATCGATCCATTAGTCTTGAATAAAATGAAGACCCCTGTTTTTGCAGCAGAAATACAGCCCCAGACCATTACTGAGCCTCCACCATGTTTTAATTTAGCCGTAGTATTTTTAGGCAAGCATGCTTAATTTGCACGTCACCATACAAATCTGCGGCCACCGGATCCTCTCAAATTGAATTTTCTCTTCTTCGGTAAAAAGCACTTGCGATATAAAAATTAGAAATATATTTGTGGTAAAGAAGAACTAACTGCTCGGTTCCAAAACTTAGGGGCCTTATTTAAGTGGGCTTTGGCAAAGCACAGTCTTCTCTTTTTACTTTTCTCTTAAATGTATGGTTGTTTTGATTACTGTTTGGTCATTTAATCCGAAACTTCTTATGCATCTTCGAATTGTTTCGACGGAGACTATCTTTTCCCTGTTCTGCTCAACCTCAATTCTAATTTCATCTGCTGATGTAAACGGATCTTTCTCAATAATCTGTTTAATATACTTCGCATCGTTGTCAGTGAATTTCTTTCTTTCGCACTTGCTACTGTTATTACTCACTCGATTTTCTGTTTCAATTTTTTTTAGTTATGTCGTATACCGTTGAAGTGCTCCTGTGCACAGTATTTAAATTTCTTTTAAAATTTTCTCTTTTGCTCGAAGCTGCAAAATAAGGTTCCTCATTTCCAATGATGTCTGTTTCCGTGAAATAGCCATAGTACAACTTCACTTTGGGAAAAGTTCACAAACTAAGAAACTTCTACGTAAATGCACACAAACTGAGAACTTCTACGTAAATGAATATAACCATGTATTACAATGGCTTGTTTGAATTAAAAAGTGCCTTTATACGAATACAGCGGCTTATAAAATGTGCTTTCCGGTTAGTCGTGTGGCATTACATTTTGAGTTGGAGTATTATTATTTTGTTGAATTAACAGTTTGGATTTATATGATTTTTGCAACAAATAATAAAACTAGAAAAAAATTCCTGTTAATTGGCTTGCAATATGTATCCATTTTTTTCACATCGAACTGCATAATCGAAATTTATTACATTCGTATTCTGGTTGGATGTGTAAGTCACTGTATGATCATGACAACAATATGCATTCTTGGGTGCAATACAGGCTTCTTACATATACACACACCCAAGGCAAATGTTCAGGTTTATGCAAGTCTATAAAATCAAGATTGGTAAAAAACTACCTTTTACTAAATGTTCAGATCATTGTGCATTATAATGATTATACATTGATATGATATTACAATTTGAAGCCATTCCGCGTGCTTACCATATGAGTACAAAGTGTAGAAAAATGAAGTTTGATACAAAAGGTAAATCAAATGTAGTACCCTCTATCTCGGCTGTTTGCTCTTCTAACTTTCGTTTTACTTTTTCGACAACGAGTGTCCTTTGATGCATTAATTGAAAAAAAATATGTTTCAAACGTGAGATTACAGCTTACTATATTAGAAACCCAATAAATAAAAACAAGAAAAAATATCGAAGCGAAACTGAGAAAAAGCAACATGAACAAAAATAGTTTTTTATGGTATTTGGGGTCGAAAACCTCCCCCTTAAATATTCACAATGCGATTACTTTCGTCATTCAAGAAACAAACAAAAATTCAAACCACAGTTGCCCACGGAGCTAAACAGTAAAACTAAACAGTCATCTTTTATATGATGAGTCTGTATCTTGATATTTTAGACACAGTTGTGGCTATACGTGTGGGGATAGTGGGGCTTAGCTCCACCATCTTTTTTCATTTCAAAATATATAGAAAGAAACCTATGTTTATTTCAATTATTACAGACAACAATAAAATTTCATTTTAACGGATCAAATTATCAAAATACTTCATTTACCTACTGTTCTTAAAATCTATTAAAATAGTTTTAATGTGATCCCATTGATTTCAAGCTTGGAAAAATACTACAAATTAAATCCATTTTTTTCCTTTTGAAGCTAGATTTATCGACATTTTTTGACATGTAAAAAAATTTATCTATATCTAGCTTCAAAAGTCAGGAAATTCGGTTTTATTTTAAGTACATTAAAGCACTTTTGGCTCGTCTCTTCAAAACTTGTATTTAATTACACAAAATCGTATAGTTCATTTCAAGAAAACCAACTTTGCTGACGCAATATGTGCGTGATACTTTTATCATATCCTCTTTCACATGCGCGCTGGAATAAGCTGTATAATAGCCCCAAAAAAGAGAGAAATGAATGAAAAAATTCAATGAGCGCAAAATGTGTGCATGGTTTAGGCAATAACTCAAAGAGTATATAGGGGCTTAATCCTTTATTTAAGGTTTTACTGTTGTGTCGCTTTTTCATCGTTCGCCTACCGAATGAAGTGTGTATAGTATGAGTGGGTTAAATTCAGTTAATTGGTTTTTAAGAGTAAATGGTGGTTTTGCTTCCACAGTGCTTGTTGATATTTTCATTCAAGTACCCAACATGAAAAAATTGTATGCTTAGCTTAAACGTGATTTGATATGACACATACAGATCTGTGCGAATGATATTTGTGCAAAATGTTGATTGGATTAAAATTATGCGGGAAAATTTTATATATACTGTTTTTCAATATGATCGATTTTTAAAGACCCTTTCAAAAGGATGCAGGGGATAGTTTTTAATTTTCGTCTTCTACGAATCCTGAATATTTATTCGTTGAAATTTATCAAACTTAAAGAAGTCCCCCAAGATTCATGGTAATTTGCGGGATTTTTCAGTCCCCGAAATGTACAATACGTGTTTAACCCTTTGGCCTACAACCACGAACGAGACTCGTGGTAAAGAACTGGGACCATTAACAATAAGCACGAGTCTGACTCGTGGTACATCGTTCGGGGCAAATGTAAACAAGACGAGCATGACTCGTGATATGTCATTCAGGACAAACAATCAGACTCGTGGTTCAACTGTTCTCCATATTCTTTTAGTTACGTGTAATTTTCATTGCGTTCACACTTTTCGGAACTAATTGATATTCCGGTTATAGACTTTTTTCTGACTATGGCCTAAGCAAACGAGAGATGGTGAGTAGGTCAAGGGGTTAAAAGCCTGGAGCATCCAATTAATTGCTTTCAATTGATTCAATGGGTTTCCTAAGACGCTGTTACCATAAGGAAAACAACGAACTGTTAATGACAATTTTAATTTTTCCTAGTAGCTTTGTAATAAAATATTCGGTCAGGCAAAAACAGTAACAGTACATTAACGCAGTACAAAAGGCAAAAAAAAGTTTTTTTTTGTGAAATCAATTGGAACAAGTTTATTATGATAATCAAATCGAAAAAAAAGACTTCCATTTATGCTATTCTCGTTAGAGGATATATATGTAGGTTTGAAATATAATAATCTTGTTTAAACCAGTCAAAATTAATATTTATGATGCAATGCTCAAAAATATGTCATCTGCTATTGAACTGTAAAGCTTTTTTTAAAAGATAATAATTTTACTTTTTTTAAACAAACAAATAATTTTATTGAAATATGTTTTGCCATTAATTGTGGCTATGGTGCTAATTAGGCACTTGAATCAAATTAGCTAGCACAATTTACAAAAGCACCAGCATTTGAACTAGTACTTTTAGGACAACAGTCATATGAACAGTAATATAATTCAGAAATCACACCTGATTCTTGTTGTTGATAATTTTATTCACTGTGTAATCCGTATTTATGCAAAATAATTGCTTACATTTCAAACTTTTAATCAAACAATTAATTAATATGCAGTAGCCAAAATCGAAAGATCATTAACTGCCATTCCATGAGTGCATGTGAAGTACGCAAATATGTATATGCAAGCATATCGGCTCACGCGTGTATGAGCATATATCTGTACATACATGAGCTTGCATAAATGCTGTAAAATTGAGTTGCATACGATGATTCTAAACATACTCCTCCCGTTGAACAGTTGTTCAACTTTAGTGGACTGCAACGGTGAAAAAAGAGCTGGTTGCTGTTATTCTCGGTAATGGTACTGGTATCGTCATTGGGCCTGTAGTATGATGTCGTTGATAGCACCGCTTTATGCTACAGATAATGGCTGCTGCGATGATGATTGATAACCAGAGGCTGATGTATCCTTCAGTGTAATGGTGTATGTTGTGCTCGCTAATATTGGTTGGTATGTTGATTTGAAGTTTTAGCACATGTTCCTTCAGCACTGAATGCTGTTCATGTTGCAAATGGAACTGATGCTTGTGCTCATCTTCGGACGCGATGGTTTTTTGAATGATGTTTACGAAGAACACAATGCTGTCTTCTGGAATGTATGAAGTATGCCGTCTAGTTCCTATAAGGATATGTCCTTGAATGGTAATCAGTGGTTGCTTGATGATGCAGTTTCTTTCAATGGTTAAAACACCAGATCTTTGAAGGGTCATTCGAGAAAGAATGTTATTGCAGATTATACTATAGATCCATGAGTTTGGTTCGTGATGTTGAATCCACTGAGGTGCTGGACTGACTGGCTTGGTGGTACATGATGGTGTAGTTGTATGAGACAACAGGCATATTTCGCGGCTACTTTGACCAGAACCTTGTCTGAATAGGGCATGATGATGCCGACATAAGAATCGATCTTCGTCGGTTGTACTACATTGCCGCAATTCGTCTTTATTGAGTGGATAATATTGTTCACGGTGAGGATCCACAATGAGATGTGTTGACGCAGTAAAAAGAGCAACGGAATTGTTTCTCTTTTTCCATGGAATTGGTATTAGGCTGAGTAACTGAAACTTGTCTGCAGCGATGAGTAGAATTTTTACAGTAAAAATAATGTATTTCTCTGTTATTTGGCTTTGTATTGTCATTAAGTTATAAAACTTCAGCAAACTTTCAGTAGTTATCGGAAGGGTGACTGTTTTGGGCAGGATAGTCTGGAGTTTAAACAACTCAACTTGTAGCTGTCCTGGTGGCAACAGGATTGGATGGATTCGTCCATGTTGGGAATCCATTACAATATCGAGCAGTGAATTTTGTATCCGCTGATACTTTATTAATGCCATAGATGCTTGAAAAGTGATTTCTGTGCATTTCAGATACTTGTTCCGAAACTTCAAGTTTTCTTGGCCAAGTTGTCGTCCGGTTTATAGCGTTCTCGATGCTTGAAATTCGCCTTCAATATCTTGCTGATCTTCTTTCATAATGTTAAGTGTACTATCAATGAAGGAAGTTTGATTGTGTAGAATCGAAACAAGCTGGTTGTTGCTTTCGCAAAGCTTATCAATAGTGCCAGAGAGTTTATCTGCATATTCTGAGTCGTGTACTCCAAAAAGGTAATGAGCTACGTTTCCAACAAAATTAAAGGCAGCTCGCTTGTTGCGTTGGTTGTCAGCCGGTATCAGAAGTTTGTTATTAATTTTCAAATCTTGAATGTTACTTTTGAGATGTGATCCTATTCTAGAGCACGTGTTGGTTTGGGTTCATTTTTCGCAGAGCTGTCTTATAATGTATGGATATCTCTTAATGTTTTGGAAATGTTTCCAATATGGTTGCATGTCAAAATAAGTTACAAGATTCCATTCGCTCATGATCATTCCAGCAGAACCCAATATCTCAAAATATATGCCTAGATTATGATCGAAAGATTTGATATATACAGATTGAACGCTGGGTGGTACCGTAGCCAAGCAAATGCAAAGTAAGGTCATTACCATCGATCCTGCGGTTAAGCGAGGCCGCTAGTTTTGTAGCGGGCCGTGAGCGGGTCAAAAAAAAAATTTATTGCACCACTGAACGAACAATCAAACGTCGATTTTCATTTTTCAATTAAACTTTATTGCATGTACGGACGACACAACTTATGCACATTCTCATCTGCGGGATTCAACTGGGGCGAGAAATTATGTTACTTCTGACTATATGTGATTTGTCTGCTGAGTCAGCGTCTGGTTTCACATTATTTAGGAATTCAGCATTGAAGATTCGCAGATCTTTACATGCGGTGTCAGTTGTCCCAGACCCTGACTTAGATATTATGTTCGTGTTGGCATGTGGACTTGTTGCTGTTGCATTTTGTATGCAATGAAGAGGTGTCATATACATAACTTCTCCTCCCTCACAATAAGAATTCTCCTGAATTCTATTTTCTACAGTAACTTTAACAATTCCTCGCCTTTTTTTGAAATATGCTAATGTCCCGCGTATGGTAAGTATAACAAAAAAGATAACAGCTAAATTAATTCTGTATGACCATTTTTTGTGAACTTGGAGTTCTTTGATTTTGTTTATGTTAATTAAATTATCAATTATTACATCATCTTAAGTAATTTTATCTACAAAATTGTTTGTTTCTTTATTTGATGGTAAATAAAAACGATCTTCTATTTTTTCTTGAATATTTGCGAAATAATGGTCTAAAATTTTTATTGTATAATTATTGAAATGAATTAATATGTTTCCGGTGACTGTTAGTTCTCCTGAATCACAATTTTGGCTCACATTTAATTGCTTTGCGTTTTTAATAATTATTGTTTCCATATCTAATTGAATAATTTCAATATTAGTATTTTTTATCAATTTGCAGTTTTTGGAAAATATACAATGTTAACTTATGCTAAGTTCATTTAAAGTATTGAGTTTTTCATATTTATAAGATATATTATTATACACGAATATAATTTCTTTCGGAGAATCAATTTCTTTGTTTTCTTTATTTGGAATTGGAATGATTGCTTTTAGCTGGACTGCTACGAATTCTCCAGGAAATTTATTGGCGCATAATAGCATGCTATTTTTGGATTCTGCCAAACCTATTTTGACATATTGTAATTTTTGTACGTCAATATCGAATTGTACAATTTCATCATCCGTTAAAATACTGGGATGCAATAAACCACTTCTTGCGGATGCTACATTGTCTTGCAAATTTTCAATTCTATTTTTCAGCAGCTGAATTTGGAAAAGTTGGTCGTAGTAGAGATTATTCTTAAATGTATTGTTTGACAGTTGATTAATTCTTATATTCTTTATTAATTCTTATATATACATATACACTCAGAGTCATAAGTCTACAAGCAACCAATAAAAAAGGGTTCGTAAGAATGTATTTTAAATATCAATCAGTTTATTTAATTCAATTTATATTTTTCGTAAACACTAATAAAAATAACATGTTGACGCCAAATTTCATTCAACGTGTTAGCAAAACAGCCGAGATAACGATACTTTTGTTCTTCTGGGAAGCAAAACAAAGAATCAAAAGTCTACAAGCAATAATTATAAAAAAGTTTTAAAATGTTAAAATTAAATGTGTCATATAATTTAATAGCTAGTCGGATAGCCGCGACGCTTAAGAACTTCCAATAAACGGTTTTTCATCGAAGCTACAAGTTTACTGGTCTCCTGAACTGTTATTTCCGCCCACTCCTTTAATATTATATCTTTGAGCTGTTGTTTTGTTGAAATAGTATGTTTGCGTATTTTTCTTTCCAATAGCGCCCATAAATGCTCAATGGGGTTTAAATCTGGTGATTGTGGAGGCGTGTGTAATTGTTTTGGGGCCTTGTACAGTAACCAAGTGCGCACAATTTCCGCAGTGTGCTTGGGGTCGTTATCGTGTTGAAAATAGAAAATTCTTTGTAGTCCCAATTTGTCAGCACTGGATTGCATATTACGTTTTAAAATATTTAAATATATATGTTTATCCATCGTTGTTTCCACAAACTCCAGGTTGCCCGTACCATTGGCTGCCATACAACCCCAAACCATCACTCCACCACCTCCATGTTTTACCGTTGGGTAAAGATTGCTCTTATTGTATGCTTCTCCTCGCTTACGCCATATTAATTTGCGTCCCTTTATGCCGAAAATACAGAACTTCGATTCATCGGAGAAAAGTACGTTGTTCCAGAACTCTTCAGGCATATTTAAGTATTTCTTTGCGAAAGCTATGCGCTTTTTTCGATTGATTACAGAAACAAGCGGTTTCTTTCGTGCTACTCTAGCATGAAAACCAGACCGTCTCAAAATTCGTCGTGCAGTAACGACAGAAATACTTTTGGCAAATCTTTGCTGAACATCATTTGCAATTTGCAATGCAGTCAAGCGTGGATTATTCTTCACTGCATTCAATATTGAGCGGTTTTCACGGGACGTCAGCTTTGGTGGGCGACCAGAACGAGGTTTTGACCTGATAATTCCGGTAGTTTTAAAATTTTTTATTACGGTATACACTGAGCAGTGCGATCTTTTAACCAATTGTCCAATTTCTCGGTTTGTCTTCCCTTCCTTCCAGAGCTTAATGATGATTTCCCTCTCGCCGACACTTATTTCTTTCCTTTTAGACTCCATAATAAAAATTTTACCTGTTTTTACAAAAAAAACTAGAGACTTTATTCTAGGTATCTGATAAATTAATATATCAATAAAATGTAATCAAAATTTTAAGCAAATTACCTTCTGCACGCTCGCAAGATCGCAACAATAATGACCGCTTGTAGACTTTTGATCGTTTGCTATGTTACGCTGAAGAACAAAAGTACTGTTATCTCAGCTGTTTTGGGAACACGTGCAAAGAAATTTGGTGTCGGCACTGTGCATTGAATATTTCATCAGAAAAATAAAAACGAAGTTTGCTAATTTGTTGACTTTTGGAAAAATAGTCTAAATAACATTTTTTTATTGGTTGCTTGTAGACTTATGACTCTGAGTGTATATATATGTATATATATATATATATATATATATATATATATATATATATATATATATAGATATAGATATATATATATAGATATAGATATATATATATATATATATATATATATATATATATATATATATATATATATATATATATATATATATATATATATATAGATATATATATATATATATATATATATATATATATATATATATATATATATATATATATATATATATATATATATATATATATACTAGGAAGCTTCGCCCCCTGCTCGATTCGCTCACCAACCCCCAGACCATTTACGATTTTACATTGTCCATTTTACTGGACGTATGTACTAAAGTCATGCGAAAATGAATAAAAGTTCACAGTCGCAGTACATATATATACATATATATATATATATATATATATATATATATATATATATATATATATATATATATATATGAATATATATGAATATGAATGAATATATATATATATATATATATATATATATATATATATATATATATATATATATATATATATATATATATATATATATATATATATATATATATATATATATATATATATATATATATATATATATATATATATATATATATATATATATATATATATATATATATATATGTATATATATGTACTGCGACTGTGAACTTTTATTCATTTTCGCATGACTTTAGTACATACGTCCAGTAAAATGGACAATGTAAAATCGTAAATGGTCTGGGGGTTGGTGAGCGAATCGAGCAGGGGGCGAAGCTTCCTAGTATATATATATATATATATATATATATATATATATATATATATATATATATATATATATATATATATATATATATATATATATATATATATATATATATATATATATATATATATATATATATATATACATATATATATATATGTATATATAAGAATTAATAAAGAATATAAGAATTAATCAACTGTCAAACAATACATTTAAGAATAATCTCTACTACGACCAACTTTTCCAAATTCAGCTGCTGAAAAATAGAATTGAAAATTTGCAAGACAATGTAGCATCCGCAAGAAGTGGTTTATTGCATCCCAGTATTTTAACGGATGATGAAATTGTACAATTCGATATTGACGTACAAAAATTACAATATGTCAAAATAGGTTTGGCAGAATCCAAAAATAGCATGCTATTATGCGCCAATAAATTTCCTGGAGAATTCGTAGCAGTCCAGCTAAAAGCAATCATTCCAATTCCAAATAAAGAAAACAAAGAAATTGATTCTCCGAAAGAAATTATATTCGTGTATAATAATATATCTTATAAATATGAAAAACTCAAGACTTTAAATGAACTTAGCATAAGTTAACATTGTATATTTTCCAAAAACTGCAAATTGATAAAAAATACTAATATTGAAATTATTCAATTAGATATGGAAACAATAATTATTAAAAACGCAAAGCAATTAAATGTGAGCCAAAATTGTGATTCAGGAGAACTAACAGTCACCGGAAACATATTAATTCATTTCAATAATTATACAATAAAAATTTTAGACCATTATTTCGCAAATATTCAAGAAAAAATAGAAGATCGTTTTTATTTACCATCAAATAAAGAAACAAACAATTTTGTAGATAAAATTACTTAAGATGATGTAATAATTGATAATTTAATTAACATAAACAAAATCAAAGAACTCCAAGTTCACAAAAAATGGTCATACAGAATTAATTTAGCTGTTATCTTTTTTGTTATACTTACCATACGCGGGACATTAGCATATTTCAAAAAAAGGCGAGGAATTGTTAAAGTTACTGTAGAAAATAGAATTCAGGAGAATTCTTATTGTGAGGGAGGAGAAGTTATGTATATGACACCTCTTCATTGCATACAAAATGCAACAGCAACAAGTCCACATGCCAACACGAACATAATATCTAAGTCAGGGTCTGGGACAACTGACACCGCATGTAAAGATCTGCGAATCTTCAATGCTGAATTCCTAAATAATGTGAAACCAGACGCTGACTCAGCAGACAAATCACATATAGTCAGAAGTAACATAATTTCTCGCCCCAGTTGAATCCCGCAGATGAGAATGTGCATAAGTTGTGTCGTCCGTACATGCAATAAAGTTTAATTGAAAAATGAAAATCGACGTTTGATTGTTCGTTCAGTGGTGCAATAAATTTTTTTTTTGACCCGCTCACGGCCCGCTACAAAACTAGCGGCCTCGCTTAACCGCAGGATCGATGGTAATGACCTTACTTTGCATTTGCTTGGCTACGGTACCACCCAGCGTTCAATCTGTATATATCAAATCTTTCGATCATAATCTAGGCATATATTTTGAGATATTGGGTTCTGCTGGAATGATCATGAGCGAATGGAATCTTGTAACTTATTTTGACATGCAACCATATTGGAAACATTTCCAAAACATTAAGAGATATCCATACATTATAAGACAGCTCTGCGAAAAATGAACCCAAACCAACACGTGCTCTAGAATAGGATCACATCTCAAAAGTAACATTCAAGATTTGAAAATTAATAACAAACTTCTGATACCGGCTGACAACCAACGCAACAAGCGAGCTGCCTTTAATTTTGTTGGAAACGTAGCTCATTACCTTTTTGGAGTACACGACTCAGAATATGCAGATAAACTCTCTGGCACTATTGATAAGCTTTGCGAAAGCAACAACCAGCTTGTTTCGATTCTACACAATCAAACTTCCTTCATTGATAGTACACTTAACATTATGAAAGAAGATCAGCAAGAGATTGAAGGCGAATTTCAAGCATCGAGAACGCTATAAACCGGACGACAACTTGGCCAAGAAAACTTGAAGTTTCGGAACAAGTATCTGAAATGCACAGAAATCACTTTTCAAGCATCTATGGCATTAATAAAGTATCAGCGGATACAAAATTCACTGCTCGATATTGTAATGGATTCCCAACATGGACGAATCCATCCAATCCTGTTGCCACCAGGACAGCTACAAGTTGAGTTGTTTAAACTCCAGACTATCCTGCCCAAAACAGTCACCCTTCCGATAACTACTGAAAGTTTGCTGAAGTTTTATAACTTAATGACAATACAAAGCCAAATAACAGAGAAATACATTATTTTTACTGTAAAAATTCTACTCATCGCTGCAGACAAGTTTCAGTTACTCAGCCTAATACCAATTCCATGGAAAAAGAGAAACAATTCCGTTGCTCTTTTTACTGCGTCAACACATCTCATTGTGGATCCTCACCGTGAACAATATTATCCACTCAATAAAGACGAATTGCGGCAATGTATTACAACCGACGAAGATCGATTCTTATGTCGGCATCATCATGCCCTATTCAGACAAGGCTCTGGTCAAAGTAGCCGCGAAATAAGCCTGTTGTCTCATACAACTACACCATCATGTACCACCAAGCCAGTCAGTCCAGCACCTCAGTGGATTCAACATCACGAACCAAACTCATGGATCTATAGTATAATCTGCAATAACATTCTTTCTCGAATGACCCTTCAAAGATCTGGTGTTTTAACCATTGAAAGAAACTGCATCATCAAGCAACCACTGATTACCATTCAAGGACATATCCTTATAGGAACTAGACGGCATACTTCATACATTCCAGAAGACAGCATTGTGTTCTTCGTAAACATCATTCAAAAAACCATCGCGTCCGAAGATGAGCACAAGCATCAGTTCCATTTGCAACATGAACAGCATTCAGTGCTGAAGGAACATGTGCTAAAACTTCAAATCAACATACCAACCAATATTAGCGAGCACAACATACACCATTACACTGAAGGATACATCAGCCTCTGGTTATCAATCATCATCGCAGCAGCCATTATCTGTAGCATAAAGCGGTGCTATCAACGACATCATACTACAGGCCCAATGACGATACCAGTACCATTACCGAGAATAACAGCAACCAGCTCTTTTTTCACCGTTGCAGTCCACTAAAGTTGAACAACTGTTCAACGGGAGGAGTAT
>OZ022264.1:123865956-123895017 GCA_963978885.1 Nemotelus pantherinus | reverse complement strand
AGTTCGTCTTTTTCCTTTGCGTTCGATATTATGCTCATACATTTTTGTACTGTATTGTTGTCTTCTTCTTCTGCAATTCTTTTCCTTTTCCTGGCTGAAATTTCTTTAACTGCTTCAGCTGAATCGATATCGCTAAGAGTATTCTGCACTTCTTCTTCATCCAAATTATTTTTTCCCTTCTGAAATAAATGAAGGTTAACATTTTATTGCACATATTTATTTCAGATGCCTAATACAGAGAACGAATGGATAGAAATAGCCGAAGACTTTGAACGAAAATGCAATTTTCCAAATTGCATTGGTGCAATAGACGGGAAGCATGTACAAGTTAAAGCACCAGCAAATTCAGGAAGTCTTTATTTTAACTACAAAGGAACACATAGCATCGTTTTACTGGCATTAAGGGACGCAAATTATAAATTTATTTATATCAATGTAGGTTCGTCAGGACGAAATAGTGATGGCGGTGTTTATGCCACTTCTGAGTTATCAAAGGCACTAGAAAATAAAACATTAAGTATTCCAAATCCAAAACCGATGCCAAGAAGAATAAAAGCCATTCCATTTGTGGTAGTCGGAGATGATGCGTTTCCTATGAAAGTATATTTAATGAAACCATTCAATGCCAAAAATTTGAGCATTTCTGAAAGAATATGCAATTATCGGATATCTCGTGCTCGAAGAATCATTGAAAATATTTTTGGAATATGTTCAGCTCGATTTCGAGTTCTTAAACGATCTATCGAATTGCCACCAAACACAGCGGAAAAAGTAGTTATTGCTATTTGTGTACTTCATAATTTTATAATGTCTAAAACATCATCAAAATCAATGTACGCTCCAACAGGAACTTTCGACATAGAGAATGAGAACGGAACATTGACGCCAGGCTCTTGGAGACAAGAAGCATCTAGCTTTGAACCACTTGAAAGAGATTTACAACGAAATCTGTCTTTTGTAGCAAAAGATGTTCGTGAAGAGTTGAAAGAATATTTTTGTAAAGAAGGCGAAATATCTTGGCAGCGAAATTATATAACAAAGTTTATGGTTTTTACTATTAATATTTGAATAAAGTAACTTACTTACCATAGAATCTGTATTTTTCCCTTCTATATTATGACGAAACATAAAAATCATCGCATCGAAGAATTCCCACTTTGATAAATATTTTTGTGATAAGCCCCTGCCTGACTTCACATTCTTTATTTTTGTGTTTTCCTTGGAATATTGTGCTCGTAAAGTGTG
The DNA here is from genome assembly GCA_963978885.1 of Nemotelus pantherinus. Taxonomy (NCBI): domain Eukaryota; kingdom Metazoa; phylum Arthropoda; class Insecta; order Diptera; family Stratiomyidae; genus Nemotelus; species Nemotelus pantherinus. The sequence continues at coordinate 123,893,772 of OZ022264.1, read as the reverse complement.
CATTTTCTTTTTAACTTCTTCCACTGGGACATCTATTTCACTGGCTATTTCATTTAGTGCAATATTTCTCCTATTTCGGTCATGATATTCCTTGCTCACAACATTCCATAGACATTCTCTTCCTTCGATTAAAGATAATAGTTGGTGGAGATAATAGTTTCGTCCAGTTGTATTTGGCCATGTCCTATTTTGTGAAACAAAATTTATATTCTACCATTTACAAATTTTGAAATACTTATCGTAAAAAATATCGAAATTGCTGCCACTACCGTACACACAATACTGACACTTCTCAAGGCACAAATCAATGCTTCCTACATTCAACAAAATTTTGGTTGAATTTTACCCTTATAATAGTAGGAAACTGGTTTTCTACTATTAAAGATGTAAATTTACAAAAGTGCTTAAAATGAAAAAAATTTTTACGACCAAATCGTGTAATTTTACCTTAAAAAATGATGCAATTGTTTGGCTTTGGCGCAAAAGTGAATCGCAAACTAGTAAATTTACACCCTTTTTGCTTCAATTTACAAAAAGCTGTGTATTATTCAGCTGATATGACGTAAAAGCAAAAAAAATCACATCGAATGTGTAAAAAAATTTGTGATTCGTTATTTTAAACGAAAAAAATGAATATATTTCCTAGTGTCAAAGTATTAATTATAGGCCCACTTTTTAGAGTGTAGAAGTACGGGCCGTAATGCAGAATGATGACGTCACAGCATTAGGCCAAAATGTCGCGAAAAACACACGTAGTCTTATGGGACGTCCGCGAGAAAATGTTTATTGTACGGGTTGTGTTAAAGTGAGTTAAATCAAAACAAAGTGGTAAAAGTAAACATCTTCCCACGTTACAAAACTGCCGACGCAAGGGCTGCATCGCAACATGAAACCACGATTCGTGGTGCGTTTGGTATAATTGGAAAAAATCGGTAGGAAATGTTCATCAGTTGTTGTTAGTATATGTGATGTTCCGTGTCGATTTACTATCGCGATGCAATTGGTCGCTACAAAATGAAAGTTATGGCTACATATTATTATTATAAAGCGTCCACGCACAAAAAACTAACGTTTTATTCATATTGTAGCTAAAAAACCGCATGTGAAATCTCGGTGTGTGTCGGCACTGCCTCGTGGAAATGGCAAAATGGCCTAACGCCATGATGTCACAGCGACAACAATTACGTAGCCTGACGGCCCGTACTTCTACGAGGCATTGTACTAATTGAATCGGCAATAACAAAACAAAAAGCTGCAGATGCAACCGCAGCAAAGTTTCAACCAAATCAATATTTTTATGCTGCACTTGCAACTCATTGAGCGATTTTACAGCTATTCCCAATTCGGGGTTGGGAATATACCGAAATTCGTGAGCTTCCTCTACGTGTTATTGTATTTGTGTGTACACGATAATTCTGTGTACGTACACGTAGATTTTCATTATGGCGGCATCTGACTACTGCTGTTCACTTCGTTCGAGCATGTGCATGGACGCAGCTTTCCGATATGGCGGCTTCTGACCAACGCTGCTTGCTTCGTGTCAGCACGTCCGTGTAGTCAGATTTCCAATATGGCAGATTCTGACTTATCCTATTCACATCGTGCGAGCATGCTCGTGCAGAAGATTTCCCCTAGCGGCTTCTGCTGATTGGTGCTCATTTCGTAAGGGCGTTTCCATACAGGGAAATTCTTTACATGGCGACTTCTGAAAAACGCTGTTCATTTCGCCGGAGCGTGTACAAACGGGCACACTTCTAATATGTCAGCTTCTGACGAGTGCAGTTCACTTCGTAGATGAGTATTCATGTAAGGGAATTCCAATGTGGCGACTTCTGAAATTCACCGTTTACTTCGTTGAAGCGCGTGGAAACAGGGTAATTTGTTTTATTGATGCTTCTGGCGAGTGCTGTTCAGTTAGTTGGTGCGTGTCTGGTGAATAGCGACGTCGCCACTTCATGCATCAACGTTACATGAACCACTTGCGATGATGGCTATGTGGTTTAGGCATTTGGCGGCACCGCGGCCGTGAATCGCATTAATGTTCTAAGCACATTTTAGCACTTTCGAGATATTCGATGATTTGTGTTTTGATTTGTACTGCAAATAAATAAATATTTTCGTTTATTTTAAGTTAGCTGTATAACCATACAGCACACAATTTTAGCAGGAGATCAAGAACAGAGGTCATTTTTGAATATTGATTTTAGCATACTTCCACAAAAGATAAGTATTTGAAATTTAACAGAATGATGCAGTAGAGCAGGGGTGGGAAAACGGTCGACCACAAACAGTTCGACAGTCGATCACAGACATTTTTAATAATTTAGTAGGTTAATTTAAAATGTGAACGAAAAATTTAGTTTACGATTTATTCAGTACATTTTGGAATGGGCCTTGGTAGATCCAATCGGACAGTCCACGCAGTTTCAGTTCACACAAAAGCTCGCAAAGCCTTGGTGGCGGAGAAGCCAACGGGAAAATCCGAGATCAATTTGTGCAATTTATAGATTTATATCATTTTAGTAAAACTGCTTCACTAAATCTCGTATACGTATACGGTTGTTTCATTTCCTTAAATCTCTGTGTTCTATACACCTTGCCTGCATTTGCATTCGTCTCCCTGCTACCGAGATACTAAATTGTCACACACAGCGTAACAAAAGTTAATCTCAATTTTAGATCAAATAAAATAAAAATCTTTTCACGCCAATGTAGTTTGTGTAGTTCATTCTTTCGAGCTAAATAGTGACATTTGGTGTTTGAATTTTTAAAATTGAATTGTGTAAATGTCTTTGCAATAATAAAATCGTTCAAAAATTAAAATTCTTGACTTATTATCCGTCAGAAATGATAAGTGTCTCCGCTTTTCTGCATTTTCAAAATTTTCGCTCGAAAGAATGACCAGATAATGGAGACATGTCAAAATTTAGCTTCACGATTAACTCAGTACTAGCCTAAAAAATGAACTGCACCTACTAAATTAGCGTGAAATGATTGGAGACATGTGCCAAAGCTATTTGCATTTTCAAAGCGAAAGCATGTTACAAGCAATTTTTCACGCTTAAAAGTGAGTACAACTCTTGTTATTTTCAAGCTAAATTTTTGCCGAAATATATTTCACGTCAAAATTTGCATGAAAATTTAACGTAAAATCGAAAACAGTACTAAACTTTAGATGATTTAGCACAGGAAGATTTTTGCAAAGATTTCAAAATTTTTGCCTGAAATTATTGCATTTTCGGACACATTGGGAAAAAAACATGAACAATTGGAAGATCCAGTATGGGTAAAGATATTAGCATTTCTTACAGATTTTATGGGCCGTTACAGCTTGCTAAATTTACAATGACCAGGAAATGGAAAATATTGTTGACTTGTTGAGTTCGGTAAATGTTTTTAAGTAAAATTGAAACCTTTTGCTTCACAATTAAATAGGCAAAATTTTTAAATATTTTCCATATTTTGAAAAACATATTAAACTGACTTGTGAATCTAGCTGAAAGCTGAAAGACATTCTTCAGTTCGCGAAAGAGTCCGGGGCCTTCGATGGCTGCTTGGACTGATTTTTTTTCTCCTGCCGCATTTATCTCGTAGCAATATGTACCAATAGGTCCATGTGTGGCCTTGTGCCAACTGGTACAACCTAACCTAACCTACAGGTGCATGTAATATTGAAATGTTTTGTCCTGAACTGGAAAATTTTAAACAAGAATTCAAGAGACGATTTGCAAATCTCAATAACCTTCAACCGATTTTTGAATTTATTTCATTTCCTTTTAGAGAATTCGATAACGAGGGTATTTCATCAAATCTAGCATTGTGCTTCAGTGCTTACAAGCCTAACTCTACAATACTTTTTGATGAAATGGAGAGTAACTCATATACATCAAAAATTAATTCAAAATATTTATTAATAAAGTACATTGCACAAAGTAGTAATACAATGTATTTCATATATTAATATCAATAAACACCTTAATTTAATTTTTGTTTGTTTTTAATTTAACCTATTTTTCGAAGTTGATCGCACATAAATTAAAAAAATTAATGTCGATCATACCAGTATTAGGTTTGCCCACTCCTGCAGTAGAGTATGTAATTTTCGAGTATTACTGACGCAAAATTGAGCAACATTTTGAAAGAAAGTTTATGGGAATCAGGGCAGAGCGAGTGTTTGATTTAATTTCTAATTATATTTATGAGAGAAAATATATTTAGAAGAACCAAGACAGCACATTTTAAATTAATAATTTAAAATAAGGGGCATATCATGTGAAGCGGGCAACGAAAAAAAGTCGAGGCTCTGGATTTCGTTCGAACTTCAAGTTGCCACGAAGCAATCACACAAAATAATATCTCTCAGATTTATGATAGATTTTGTCTACAAATTGAATTGTAATAGAGAAAGCATTGCGGTTATTCCATTATAGATAACGTTTAATTCATTTGAACGTTGAATATTTGTGAATTTGATTAAATTGTCACACCAAAGCTAAGTTGGTGCCATTTTGGAAATAAATGTATCAAAGTTATGTCTTAACAGTTCTGTTTTGATCAGACATAAAAAAATATAATAATATTTTGTGCTTCCACCAGACATTTCGTAGACTTACGGGACACATTGATGTGTATTATATATGAGTTTGAGTGGATTTTAGTGATGTGTATGCAAGCCAATCGTTGCAGCGCGTACGTATACAAACATCTTTCACACCATTAACCCTGCTGTTTTTTTTGCAAAATGTAAAACAGTTAATTGATTCACTGATTTTCGTAGTCAAATAAATATTAAGAAATTCCCCAATCTCATAGGATATGTCTCGTTCATCAGATTACTTTTATGATGAGTCATTTTTCTACCAACAATGCTACCATCAAACTTTCATATTATAAACCTCTTACAAAAAAAAAACAGTTACAATTGGGAATTTCGGTCATAGCGGACAACCCAAAACGATTTATATCTCTTTAGCTTTCGATGGACTCATCTAGTAAAAACGTAATTTACAGCATAAATTGTTGTTGAGCCAAGTTAACAATGCGTTATCAATATTTTGCATTTTCATCACAATTGCACTGCTTGATACTTCTAACGGAATTTCATATGCTATACATTCTAAAATTAAAATAAGTAGTAAGCGTTTAAGCCGTGTTATTGCGAATGATTAAGACCTTGACTCCTACGAGAGTTAATCCTGGAAAGTGGTGCATTGCTTTCTAAATAGGCTAATCGTAATAAAGGTTGCGTTTGCTGCAATATGCGTTCTAAATCTACTTATTTTCTCTATTTTCCTTTGAATATCAGTCTTTATAGTAGTTCATATGCACAGTAGTTTTTAATTAGATACAGCGCACGTGGCATTCCGCTCAGATGCATTTTCGGAATGATATTGCATTTCGATGCATGCTGTTTGGTGGATGGCCACCAAACTGTTCGACGAAGTGAACAGCGGCCGCTAGAAGCCACGATATTAAAAATTTCCCTTTTGGACACGCCCTATTGAAAACAAATCACAATCTTTGTGTTTGTAAACCAGATTGCCGCTCAAATTTCTATGGTTACACGATTTCATCGGGATTTCAAACCGGTTTTAATCCGATCTTCGTGTATCCATACAATTTGATCCGGCACACATACATATGAACGCTTCGTACAAAACCGGTATTCGCAAATCAAGCTCCTGAAGAGCTTCCGTGCACGTACACAGTCTGCGCACACATACATGGAAATCGGGCTAAAGCTCACGAATTACGGTATATTCCCAATCTCGAATTGGGAATTGCTGTAAAAACGCTCATTGAAAAGCTGTTCATACATCGCCTACTTTTTAAGCTGCAAGCTGCAACCGCAGTCTGGCTGCAGGAGCAGTTTTCAAGGTTTCTACATTGATCACACATCGCTACTTGCTGTGAACGCAGTTTTTTGTGCTGCGCAGCGCAAAAAGTAGCGATGTCTGACCGTAGCTTAAGCTGCCTGTTAATGAGTTACATGGGCCATAGGGTACATACACATGGCATGCATTGTTATTATTTGTCGCTAATCGTAAGGAAAATTATTGTTTGCTGATATATTTGTGAACAAGCTCGGTTTCGTATGATGTGCCAAATAGATATTGGCCGAGCCCAGGCGAGCCGAGTGTGTGGGCGGTCCAGACGAGCGACTTTGAAAGGTGTCACAGGCGCTCGTGCCACATCCGATCGGAATGGATGTTGAGCACGAGCCAAAGCGATTCGAGACGAGCTGTCAAATGCCGTCCACATGTTGGCGGCCTCGTCTGACTTCGGCTCGCCTGGCCTCGGCCAATATCTATTTGCTACATGAGAGATATGTCTGTTGATTGTCGAGAAACTATCGTTTTTAGGAAATGCTGCCGTTAGCAGAGCTCGCACTTCGTGGACAAAATTTGAAGTAGAAGCTGAAAATAAATTGAAGTAGATTTGAAGTCGAAAGAAGTGAAGTAGATGAACGAATGGGGTCACTTAATTTAAAACAGTAATCTATTTTTCATATAAAGTAGGTAAATATTATTTTTACAATAACGGAAAAAATACTGACTAAAGCAACGTCAAAAACTCAAATTAGAAGTTATTTAAAAAATCAATTAAAGCATAATATAAGTTTTATATACAAAACATAATTATATTTGCAGTCTTGACCATTTGATTGCGAAACAGTATTATTTTTGAGTAAAGTTTAGCGTTAGTGACTTGCAGTAAGTTGTTCTTTGCATTGAAACAGCATTAGACTAGAAAAGTGTTGCTGTCGAACCTCGATGCAGGAAAATAAGAACACGAAAAAGAAAACCTCTCTCTGATTCAAGTCGAAGCAAAAATGGAGTGGAATCCGAAGAAACTGAAGGTGTGAAGTAGCTATCATTTCCAAATTAAACTAAAGTAAATCTTCTTGAAATTGAGTAAAGTGTGAGCCCTGGACGTTAGTACATGAACCATTTGCGATTATGGTTGAGTAAATTTATGAAAATGATTAGACTTTTGTTGTCGTTTGACAATAAAAACCGAAAGATGTTACATGTTTCTATATAGGGATATTGCACTAGTCCCCGGAAAAATAGTGAAGTGTTTAATTTTAGTTCGGTATTAATAATTAAGAGCTTAATATTTAGTTTACAAACACGCTTTTTCATACATTACGATGAGTTGCGAGTCTTTTGTATAAATTTTGAATTCAATAAAGTAAATAAGTATGCTGATATTCCAAGTAAATGAACTTGAGCAAAATTGTGCTAGTCCCCTTACACCATGAGTCAGTGTTCAGACAACTTTGATTTAGACTTCGCGCAAAGCTAGAATTGCTTGCTAAAATAGCGGTTACTATATTTTACTAGAATTAACACATGATATATCCTGTAAGCAGGGCCGGGGTTTCCATAGGCACATATGGAGCAGTCACACCGGGCGCTGGCAAAAAGAGGGCGCAACTAATCAAACGTAAAGATTTACCCTCTCACCTCCAAAAATTTGATCTAAAGCTATCAGTCACTTAGTCATACTTATTAACATTTTCCGTTTTAAAGAAAATATGTTCGAATTTCTATTTCCATTTAAAAAATCAGCTCTTCGCAAAAAATAGTTTTTTCTACCCGAAAATCCCATCAGAATGCAAAGCAATATATGAAATCACCATACATGATAGTCATTACCTGCAATGCAGTCGTATAATGGTAGAAAGTTGTTTTGCTTAAAGTTCATAATATACATATGTACGTAAATTACTTGCAGCAAACACTGCCTTCACATGCAAGAATAAGAACTGCCTACACCTTACAGGCAATGCAAGAAAACACTGTTAATTTTCCCACAAAAACTATTTCCCTTAACAGTCTATGACATTCCTCGATAAAAAAGCATTAAACTAATAAAATCGCTGTAATATTTCCATCCTAAGTTGAAAATTTACATAAAATATTGTTGGACATTACTTTTCTCGTTGGGATTTAACTTAATCATCAATACCCGTACGTACTATTAACAAGAAGCACCAGAACATATTGCTCCTAGTCTATTCCAAACGAGCACTCTGCCTACAAAAATATGTATCGATCGATCCGCAGCGAATGGTGCACTGGGCGAAGTCTGCGCCATTAAAGTTTTTACTAATGTTCGAAGAAGAACATTAGTATTAAAATCACTTTGGCCAAAGATTCATATCTCTATATATATATATATATATATATATATATATATATATATATATATATATATATATATATATATATATATATATATATATATATATATATATATATATATATATATATATATATATATATATATATATATATATATATATATATATATATATATATATATATATATATATATATACATATATATATATATATCATAAAAAAATTTCAGTGAAAAAATCTCAGGAACGCGCCATATAATTGAACTGAAATTTTCAGGATACATTGATGTATATGCAGAATAGTGCCAGGTCTCACAAAAAGTTAAAAATCTTAAAGCCTTTGGCGCCGGCGGCCATTTTAGTGATATTATAAATATACCTCTTATTCCGTACACAAGTAAGTTTTGCAAAAATAAAGTTAACAAAATAAATTTCGAACTTGTTTTTCATGTAAATTGGATAATGTTTTGGAATTTTTTAACCCCATGTGTGCGCTGGGTGCCTAAAAAGAGAAGGAAAAAATTGAAAATTTTTAAATTACGATAACTTTTGACAAAGCTATTCAATCATTACCAAACTTTCAGAACATATTGCTATTTTTTAGTTGTAAATTCGTGTAGCTTTTGATGAGCGTGCTGGCAACCCAGAAGATAGCGCAGGCACTGAAATTGAAAATCTCCAAATTATCGTCTCTCTTGAAAAAATGCCGCTTCTTCAAAAAAAAGCCAGTTATATGTAAATTTCGTGCTTTTTTTACATCGACCAAAAAAAAAATTTGATATGGAATAACGGGCACGCCTGGCAACCCTTGCTCAATTTACCTATATTTTTAGCATCAAAAACTTCTGTTCACGGAAACTCACGATCCAATGAGCAGAATTAATTGAAATTTGCAGACTGTATTGGTCTTAAATAGAACCAGGTCTGATAGAAGTAATTTTGAAATGCAGGTGATTCTGTGCCAGTGGTGCCATCTTGAAAAATCACTAAAAAAGATAACTGCTTTTAGCCCTATAAATTCTGATTGAATCGTTAGGTTTTAACGAAATTCACACAATAGCTGGACCTTACTTCAAACCACGTTTGGTAGAAATTTGGTTGAAAAATTCGGTTGGAACTGCCAGCTATGATAATTTTGGTGTCTTAAATTTGAAAAAATAAAAATTTGGAAGTGAAAACATTCAAATCATCGAATATCCTAAAAATGTCCGTTTCTTACAATAAAACCAACCGGTATACAAATCTAATGCTTTATCTACACGTTCAAAGTAAAACTTTGGAAATTTTATGTCGGACAAGAACGGTAACCCTTTCCCAGTTAACCTATATTTTTAGCATCAAAAACTTCTGTTCACGGGAATTCACGAACCAATAATCAGATACCATTGAAATTTACAGAATGCATTGGACTTAAGTAGGACCAGGTCTTACAGAAGCGATTTTGAATTGTGGGCAACTCTGTGCCAGTGGTGCCATCTTGAAAAATTACAAAGAAAAAAAACTGCTTTTTGCCCTATGAAATGTGAAATAGTAACCAGATATTCAAGAAATTGACACAGTAGCTGGACCTTACTTTATACTCTGTTTGATAGAAATTTGGTTGAAAAATTCGATTGGTGCTACCAGCTATGGTAATTTTTGTGTCTTTGGTTTTGAAAATTTTCTCAGGAAAATAAAACTGTTTGCCCTATAACTTCCAATGCAGTCATGAAATCAATACGAATTTCATACAATTAATGGAACTTATCATAAGCATTATTCAGGCCGAATTTGGTTGAAAAGCCTCGATAGAGTTGCCAGCTATTGTTGGTTTTGTGTTTGTTTGCAATATCTTTATTAAGCAGTTTTATCGTAGAATTTTCAATTGGTAATGATATTGTAGTGACAATAAACAGCAAATATTAAGCTCTCGATTATTTGAAAAAACTCGCTGCAGGTAACCCTAAATTTCTTAATACTTTTATAACTTCGAATGTAATATAACAACGTGAAGCAGAATGTAATATAACAACGTTTCAAAGGAAACGCATCATCTCCGACTACCACAAATGGAATGGCTTTTATTCTTCTTGGCATCGGTTTTGGATTAAGAATACTTAATGTTTTATTTTCTAGCGCCTTTGATAACTCAGAAGTGGCATAAACACCGCCATCACTATTTCGTCCTGACGAACCTACATTGATATAAATAAATTTATAATTTGCGTCCCTTAATGCCAGTAAAACGATGCTATGTGTTCCTTTGTAGTTAAAATAAAGACTTCCTGAATTTGCTGGTGCTTTAACTTGTACATGCTTCCCGTCTATTGCACCAATGCAATTTGGAAAATTGCATTTTCGTTCAAAGTCTTCGGCTATTTCTATCCATTCGTTCTCTGTATTAGGCATCTGAAATAAATATGTGCAATAAAATGTTAACCTTCATTTATTTCAGAGGGGAAAAATAATTTGGATGAAGAAGAAGTGCAGAATACTCCTAGCGATATCGATTCAGCTGAAGCAGTTAAAGAAATTTCAGCCAGGAAAAGGAAAAGAATTGCAGAAGAAGAAGACAACAGTACAAAAATGTATGAGCATAATATCGAACGCAAAGGAAAAAGACGAACTTAGCGTTTTTGGAGAGTATGTTGCTTCAGAGCTTCGGTCACTAAAGGATGCTCCAGAGCTCATGCTTTATTTAAAAAGTTCTTTTCAAAAAATTATTTTAGAAATTTCAATTCAATACATGGCGAGAAAATATAGCTTGTCATCATCAGAGCCTGCAACTCAATCATCAAACTGTGAAAATGATTTAAATTTTTTTCAATTTTAAAATTCAATAATTTTTAGTTTAATTTGAATGAAGAAAAAAATTTAAACAATTATCTGAACTCATACATTTTTTATTTAATGAAATAAAGTTAATGAAATATAGTTAGATGTTTTTAATGTTTGAATTTTTACGTATGTTTTCTTATTATTCCTTATTATTCCTGTTAAACTATAATGAAATACATTTTGTTTATTTTTTACCTTTAAATACTTTTCCTTTAATACATTGAAAACTGCTTCACAGGTTTCTTTTACTATTATAGAAATAGTATTTGATGGCACACGAAACAGGTACATTAAAGATTTATAACTGTCGCCTTTTAATCATCAATACCCGTACGCACTATTTACAAGAAGCACCAGAACATTTTGCTCCTAGTCTATTCCAAACGAGCACTATGCCTACAAAAATATGTATCGATCGATCCGCAGCGAATGGTGCACTCGGCGAAGTCTGCGCCATTAAAGTTTTTACTAATGTTCGAAGAAGAACATTAGTATTAAAATCACTTTGGCCAAAGATTCATATTTCTATATATATATATATATATATATATATATATATATATATATATATATATATATATATATATATATATATATATATATATATATATATATATATATATATATATATATATATATATATATATATATATATATATATATATATATATATATATATATATATATGTATATATATATATATATATATATATATATATATATATATATATATATATATATATATATATATATATATATATATATATATATATATATATATATATATATATATATAGATATATATATATATATATATATATATATATATATATATATATATATATAAATTATATATATATAAATATATATATATATATATATATACATATATATATGTGTATATATATATATATATATATATATATATATATATATATATATATATATATATATATATATATATATATATATATATATATACATACATATATCATCAAAAAATTTCAGTGAAAAAATCTCAGGAACGCGCCATATAATTGGACTGAAATTTTCAGGATACATTGATGTATATGCAGAATAATGCCAGGTCTCACAAAAAGTTAAAAATCTTAAAGCCTTTGGCGCCGGCGGCCATTTTAGTGATATTTTAAATATACCTATTATTCTGTCAAAAAATAGCTTTTCCGACATTAAAGTATCTTGAATGAATTCTGAACATGTTTTAAATATGAATATGATAATGTTTTTGAAATTGTTAATCCTTTGTGTGCCCTTAGCGCCTAAAATGAGATTGGGCAAATTTGAAATTTTTTAAATTGCGATAACTTTTTATTTGATTATCAAATCATTATGAAACTTACATATCGTATTACTGTTGTTGAGTTGCACACTTGCATATTTTTTGATGAGCGTGATGGTAACCCTGTAGCTACGGCAAGCGCTGAAATTGAAAACATTCACCCGATCGAATTTCCTAAAAAATGCCCGTTGCTATCAATGAAAATCAACTTGTATACAAATCTTATGCTTTATCTATTCAGTCAAAGTAAGATTTTGGAAATTTCATGTCGGACAAGAACGGTAACTCTTTCCCAATTAACCTATATTTTTAGCATCAAAAACTCCTGTTCACGGGAACTCACGAACCAATAATCAAATACAGCTGAAATTCACAGAATGTATTGGTTTTAAGTAGGACCAGGTCTGATAGAAGCGCTTTTGAATTTTCACTCTGTGCCAGTGGTGCCATCTCGAAAAATTAGAAAGAAAAAAAAAACTATTTTTTGGCTTATGAATTCTGATTCAGTTACCAGATTTTTATGAAACAGATACAGTAGCTGAACCTTACTCTAGACCATGCTCGGTACAAATTTGGTTGAAAAATTCGATTGGTGCTGCGAGCTATGGTAAATTTTGTGTCTTTGGTTTTGAAAATTCGCTCAGGAAAATAAAGCTTTTTGCCCTAGAACTTTCAATGCAAACATGAAATTAATACGAATTTTATGCAATTAATGGAACCTATCATAGGCATTATTCAGGCCGAATCTGGTTGAAAAGCCAAGATAGGGTTGCCAGCTATTGTTTATTTTGTGTTTATTTGCAATATCTTTATTGAGCGATTTTATCGTAAAATTTTCAAATGGTAATGATTTTGTAGTGACAATAAACAGCAAATATTATGCTTTCGATTATTTAAAAAATGTCGTGGCTGGTTACCTTTAATTTCTTTATATTCCTACAACGTCGATTCAGTCATCGGATCGAGACAAAATTTGCAGGGTAGGTTAACTTCAACGTAAAAGAGATGTGATATAGTTTTGGCTTTGATACAAGCAAAAGGCTGCCAGCACGAGTCGGTAGTGCTAATTTTGTATCAATAAATGCTTACAGTTAGTATTCATACCGGAAACATTTACAATGAAAATAAATAGCCAATGTTTCAATTCCCAAAGCTCTGCAAATTTTTCGGATCGCAGCCCCAAACACCAACTTCAGTTACAGTGCTGCAGCCACTGAGCATTTTCTTCATTGATTTGAGATGCTGCTTTCAAAGTTTTGTAAAATAAACAACTACTAACGAAAACAATTGGCAAGTGTTTTGCTCACATAAACTTTGAATTTCACGCCAGTGGTAATATCTGGACCCTTTCGACCATATGAGTAATAATGCATTCCTGAGACCAAAGTAAAACGTGGCGTTTGAAACAGTGTGGCTGTAATAAGCAGCTCGTGTGGTAGAATTTTCACTCAATATCTGCACGATTCTTCTACTGTTTTTTGAACATTAGTGTTTCTTGCGGTTCAGGTGCGCTAGAGCTTTTTACTAATGTTCGAAGAACATTAGTATTAAAATCGCTTCGCCGAAAATTCGTCATATATATATATATATATATCAGCAAAATGATTAAGAGAGATAATCTCTGGAGTGGCCGATCCGATTGAGTTGAAATTTTCGGAGAACATAGATGTATATAACAGGTAGGTCCATGACTTGCTAAAATTCAGATATCTTAAACGTTTTGGCGGCGGCGGGCATTTAAGTGAATTTTCAGGTACACCTATATTTCCAAGCAGTGTAAATTTTTGTTAAAAAAAAGTACTAGGAATGAAAGCTTGTTATGTTTGTAGTTTGTCTATGATAAAGAATTGAAAATTTCGGGCCAGGTGTAGGCGCTGAGTGCCTAAAAGTAGGCAAGGATTTTTTTTCAAATTTCGATTTATCATAACTTCTAAGAAAAACAATGGATCATCGTGAAATTTGCAGAGCGTATTGATGTAAACTAGAATTTAACACAAATGAACTTTCAAGACTGTGCAGGCATTTCTGTAGCTACAGCAGGCTCCTGAAAACAAATCCTTCAAATCATCGAGTCTCCTGAAAAATTTTTTATTTTTGAAAATAAATTCAAGTTGTTGACAAATCTTGACTTTTGTCCACCAAGTCAAATAAAAATTTCAAAAATTCCGCGGTAAACAAGAACGGCAACCCGTGATCAAATTACCTCTATTTTCAGCACCCAAAACTTCTGTTCACGAGAACTGACAATCAGATTATGCGATCAATATGAAATTTACAGAACATGTTGGTATTTATAAGGACCAGGTCTGATAGAAGCGATTTTTCAATACGGGCAATACTGTGGTAGTGGTGCCATATGGAAAAATCACTGAGAAAAAAAACTGGTTTTTGGCCTATAGCTTCTGATTTAGCCACCAGATTTTAACAAAATTCACGCAGTAGGTGAACCTTACTCTAAGATAGATTTCATAGAAATTTTGTTGAAAAATTAGTATATGGACGCTAGCTACGGCAATTTTTGTCTCTTAAATATTGTAAATTTGCTCAGGAAAATAAAGGTTTTTCCCTATAACTTCCGATGCAGTGATGAAATCAAAACGAAATTCGTGTGAAAAGAATATCTTGTTGCGTTTCTAATTCTGTAGAAATTTTGTTGAAAAACCGTGAAAGAGTTGCCAGCTATGATGAATTTCGTAATTTATTGACATTTCTTTATCGAGCGATGTTGTCATAAAATTTCCAAGTGGGAATGATCCTGCAATGACAAATAACATCAAATATTTACGTTTCAAAAATTTAAAAAGTTTGGACGATGGTAACCCTAAAATTTAATTCACTCCTATAACTTACAGCACAGACATTCAATCGAAACGAAATTCATAGGGTGTGTTTAACACAACGTGAAGCAGCCATGCTGCTAGCACATGATTGCCAGCACCGGACAATTTCGTAAATATCGCACCAACAGATGCTTCCATTTTCTATTCATAAGCAAACTATTTACAATAAAATAAGCAACCGATATTTAAATATTCCGAGCTTTGGAAATTTTATTGTTTGTTACTTGAACCTATAACCGAGTTTATTAGTTTATTCATCTGCATCATTCCCCTTCTATGGTAAGCATAATTTATGACAAACATCGAAGTCGTAAAAATAAAAGCACTAAAACATCATATAAAAGCAAAGCATTCAAGGTTATATATCTATATGCTTTTAGAATCGTCAAAAATTGGTGCAACTGCACCAAGTTTTTTTATATAATGTTATTTTATTTGAATAAAGCTCTTTGCCCTATAGCCTCCAGTACAGTCATGGTATCATAACGAAATTCATATGACAAATTTAAATTATTGTAGACAATATTCAGTATAAATCTATTTTGAAAAACAATGATAGGATTGCCAGCTATGATTGTTTTTGTATTTTTTGAAATAGCTTTAGTAAGCGATTTTATCATAAAATTTTCAAATCGTAGTGGTCTTGTAGTGAAAATACACACCAAATACTAAGATCTAGAAAATTTGAAAGCTCTTGCGAATGGTAACCCTAAATTTCTTTGTATCCCTATTACTTCCAATGCAGTGATCGTATCAACACGAAATTCGCAGAGCAGGTTGACTTCAACGTGAGGCAGATAGGACTGCTAGCACGAGGTGTTTTTGTTATTTTGGTACCAATAAATGCTTGCATTAAGTATTCACATCGCGAATATACAATATATAACAATATATATGACAATACGTACAATATATAATATATAAGACAATAACAACAGTATAACAACAATACATAACAATACACTCAAAATCTGCACAAATCCTCTACTGTTCTTCGAACATTAGTATTTCTAGCGGTTCTGATGCGCTAGGGTTTTTTATATGAAGTTTTCTACATGGCGAGAAATTATCATGAATATCGTATACGTGGGCATGGCGCAAGATCCCAATATTGCTCCATTTACTATGGTATGCCATTCTAGCCCAGTCACTTTAGCAATCAACCTCGAAATGAGAGATATTAAGCTGAATTTTTTGTATATACCTTCATTTTGGGGACCTCAAAGTTGCCTCAAAAGTCTCATAAAATCTCGTGTCTGCGTCGAAAGTTATTCAAGGTCACAGGTGAGAAAAAACAGTTTTTTGCGACTATCTTAGTTTTTATTGCTTCAATGATGTTAACACATAGGATTGAAATATTAGAGCATAAAATTTGCGACACATTTTATTTGAAAATTTTTTTTGATGCGCTCAACCGTTTTTCCGATAGAGGGCGCTAAGCGCGCATCACTCAGCCATATGTACTGTAATGCAAGGTCAACCGTGAAACCTTCAGTTTTGAATTATTTGTATTATTTATCAGTAAATACATTGTATTTAATAGCATTTGACATATATGCAATTTATTTTAATATATATTTTACATATTTTTAATCTATCAATCTTTAATAATTTAAATAGTAAAAGTATTACTTTTCTTCTTCTTCATCGTCATCTTCTGGACGTTTGGGAATTTTTGTATCATTGTTATCATCTTCGTAACCTTGAATTGGTGTTTCAAGACCTTCCTGAATTTCATGGTCAAAAGCACTCTCTTGCTCACAGACACTTTGCAATGAAACAGAATTGAGACAAGCTTGCCCATTACACTGGCCACAAGCTTAAGTGCTTTGCAGCCCTGATTTTCTACATCGGTACCGTGCACCACATCCATTCTTACAATTACAAAATAGAGTATTCAGTAATTCATCGGAAGCTGGTGGTAATATTGTTGTCATTGGCTGCAGGAACTCATTTTGGAGCACCCAACCCCATTCCTGGGGTTCTAAATCATGCCCTAACTATTTTTGAACTTGGTAATATACACAGTTTATATGATAATGGGCCGCTGTACTTGTCGGTTGAAGATTAGATAATTGGACAGGTTTATTAATTTTTGTAGATTTAATGAACTGAGTATATCGAAGATAATCGATACTATCCCCAGATATTGGAGCATTGTATATCGCTAGTAAGATCCGAAGGCCATTATCGTATAATTATTGGACAGGGCAGTTTTCTTCTAGAAAAACTTGAACTAGTTCGTCAAAATTGGTAAGCTGTTCTAGTGCTTTTATGAAAGTTTTTTTTTCCTTTTTTAAACAGCGCAGAAGTTGTATCACATCCACTGAATGCATGTAAAAATAAAACATGTTTTTTAGAAATGGGATATTTGTCAAAACTTGTTGAAGAATATATTTGTGTTTTGGCATTGCCTTTGCCAACTTTTTTAAAGAAAAATGTCTTCTTGATGTAATTGGGTGCGTCCAATTAAAATAACTAGTAAATCTATGTCTTCTCCTATAATGATGGAGGTCCTTTCATGTTTGGATTTTTCGATAGCTGTTTCTATAATTAGAACATCAGCATCATCTCTCGCTTGTTTTGTTGTGATATTTACACTCTCAAACTTTTCAATGAGCATACCAATAAGTTTCTTTTTATTACATCGATTTGACAAACACTTTTCTTGGCCAATTTGCACAATCATTGTTTTGTCGAAACAAACTTCATAAATAATACAAATAAGTCAAAACTGAAGGTAGTATTCACAGGTACTCACGGTTGACCTGGCATTACAGTACATATGGCTGAGTGCTGCGCGCTTACCACCCTCTATCGGAAAAACGGTTGAGCGCATCAAGAACTACTTCAAATAAAATGTGTCGCAAATTTTAAGCTCTACAATTTCAATCCGGTGTGTTAACATCATTGGAGCAATAGAAACCAAGATAATCGCAAAAAACTGTTTTTTCTCACATTTGACCTTGAATAACTTTCGACGCAGACACGAGAATTTATGATACTTTTGACGCAACTTTTAGAACCCCAAAATGAAGGTACATACAAAAATTTAGCTTATTATCTCCCATTCCGAGGTTGACCCTTTTTTTATGCTCAAATGACCGATTTGAGCAAAAATTTTGTGATGAAGAGATATTTTGCTAAATGTTAATGCAAATCTTAAAAATGTATATTGGATTTGTAAGTTAGATAATGAAATTTGGGGTTGAATTTTGATTTTTTTTTTTTATAATACCTTTATTGAACTGTTTCCTTCGTATTAGAAGCTTCAGTTAGTTTTAAAAGCTTACATGCTAAAACAAGTGATGTGCACTCCTCACACTTCAAGACGTGAACATTTTGGACCCAAGTTACTTTATTGACATAAGGCCACACAGCAAAGACCAAAGCTATGATCTGTTTTATAGAATTACAGTGTTCAATGTTTGAAAGAGTTTGAAAAGCATAGAAATTGGCTACGCAGGTTGTTTTTCTACGTTAAAGATGGAAGGTCCAACGGGTCAGTTCTTTTCAATCGCTGAAATTTACGATGAGTTAGTATTTTTTTGCCAGCTTGTTGTGGTGATGAGCGAGGGCTGCAATATGTTTTCCACTACGGTTCTTAATTTCTTCTGAAATTGTCTCGATTCGCAGGTCTTTATGGAGATTGGCGTTGCGAAAGTATCACGGGGCTCCGGTGATATATCGAAGTATTCTTTATTGGGTCCTATGGATGATGTTGATGTTTGAAGCGCGGGCTGCACCCCAAATTTGTAAGCCATATGTCTAGATTGGCTTTAAGACAGACTTATAGACGAGCAATTTAGAGTCGAGAGAAAGTTTTGACATGCTATTGAGCATCCATTTGAGGTTTATGAATTTGAGCTTCAGTTGTGGATTTTTAGCTTCAATCTGCCGTTTCCAGGTGAGCCTCCTATCAAGATGCAATTCGAGATACTTTACTTCGTTACTTTGAGGTATAGGTACATTATTTAGGTATACTTGAGGACAAGTCTGTTTTAGCAGTGTGAAGGTAACGTGTATGCATTTGGTTTCGTTCATTCTGATTCTACATTTCACTAGCCATTTTTCAAGAAGTGAGATGTGGCCTTGCAATGTACAGGATGCCGTAACTGGGTCTGAATCAGTGCATAGTATGGCAACTTCATCCGCAAAGGTAGCTATCGTTGTTTTGTCGCATATTGGGAGATCAGATGTGAATATAGTGTAAAGTACCGGTCCCAAAACACTTCCTTGTGGTACACCAGCATGCACACGGTGTTTAGCGATACAATAGTTTTTGTATCTCACCTGGAATTTGCGGTTGGTCAGGTAGGAGAAGAGTATTTTGTGGAAGCTTTTTGGAAGCATTGATTCAATTTTGAAGATCAACCCTTCGTGCCAGACTTTATCGAAGGCTTGAGTTACATGTAAAAAGATTGCTGAGCAGTACTTATTGTCTTCGAATGCTATTTTAATGTCTGACGCGATTCGATGGACCTGTTGAATGGTGCTGTGATGTCTTCGAAACCCAAATTGCTGTTCTGGAATTATTTTTGCATCTTCTAGTATCGGTAGTAGCTTTTTCAACAGAACTTTCTCGAAAACTTTGGAGACGCATGACAAAAGACTAGTAGGTCTGTATGACTTCACTTGAGAAGAGTCCTTACCAGGCTTAGGGATCATTATGATCTCACCTGTTTTCCAAACTTGAGGAAAATATCCGATTTGAAAGATAGCATTAAATAGATAAGAAAGCCAAAAGAATACGATCGGTGGCATCTGTTTGAGCATAGCATTGGTGATGAGATCAATTCCCGGAGATTTTTTTGAGCATGTTTTCTGAATAATGATATCTTGCACTTCGTTAGCCGAAGTCTTGATTGGTTCTGAGTCCTGAGCATTGACATTAGTTGGAAAGTCACATGTTGCCGTGGTGAAAGGTGTGAAAACCTGTTCTAGGTGAACTGCGATGGCGGTGGCTTTCTCTGCGTCACTTTTGGCCCATTGCCCGTTGACAGTTCTTAGTGGGGCTTCCCTGATGGTAGGTTTGTTGATTTTTTAACTGCCTTCGACAATGAATAGTCGGCATTTTTAGTGGGACTGAGGCTCTCTAAGAATGAATGGAACTTTAACTCGTTGTCTTTCGCAAGTGTCAGTCGGAGCTCACTAGAAGCTTTGTGTCGTGTTTTAGTTTGGAGAGACCGGTGCAGCTGCCAATTCCTTCGTGCCAGTCTTTTTTTTGTACTAAGATTTTTATTGATGAGGAGTATGTTGTTTTCCGAGTTGAGGGATGTAGTTCCATTTTAGGTGTCGCGGTGTCGAATGCCTCCAAGACATGCTCGTTGAAAAGAATAATAGCGGAATTGACATCATCTGGTGATTTGAGAGATGCACTAAGAGATGTTGAGCTGGTGAGGTGTCGTCTGAATGCACTCCAGTTGGTTTTTTGTGAATATCTACGCTTACAGCAAGCGAAGTGGGGTGATATGTCCATAGTAATGATGACAGGAGAATGATCTGAGGACAAATCAAAAACTACTTCTGATTTTGCGGGGTTTGGAGGTATTCTCTTCGAGATTGCAAAGTCTATGATGTCCGGAATTTTGTTGATATCTGACGGCCAATATGTTGGCTGGCCGGTTGAGATATGACTCAAACCATAGGTTTGTAATGTTTCGAAGAGTGCTTTGCCCCTCGGTGTTATGAGACGAGATCCCCAAAACGTGTGTTTCGCGTTAAATTCACCAGCCACGATGAATTTGGTTCCCAGCGATGAGAAGAAGCTTTCCAATACTGCCTTTGAAATGTTGTACCTCGGTGGACAGTAGATGGACGAAATTACAATCCCGCTCGACTGCTCATGTAGGCCAATGGATGTCGCTTGCATGTAATTTTCGCTGAGTTCTTCCAAAGGATGATGGAGCAGATGTTTCTTAATAAGTATTGCAGACCCGCCTCTAGCCTTACTATCTGGGTGTTTGGTATCGTAGAAGATGTAGCCTGGGATGTCGAATTTATTATTTTTTTCTGTGAGGTGCGTTTCCGATAAGAGAAACACATCAATGTCGTGGGTTGATATAAAGCAGGTTATTTCCGCTTTATGCTGGACAATGCCATTTGCGTTCCAATGGGCGATCTTGAATGAGTTCATTTGCTGTTAGTGAGAAATTGGAACAACATGTTTTGATTTTTAAGTAATTCTTGCATCATGTTACTCATCGTCATCATGAATCGATTCATGTTGTCTGAGAGCGTTGACAAAATCGAAGAGAGTTCGTTGTTGGAGCTGCTTTGAGCAGTGGTTTCAGCAGAACAATGTGCGTTTCGTTTGATTGCGGCGAAACATTTGAAACCATTAGTTACAAGTGATGAAGGTGCAAAAGTCTCCGGCATGAGGACTGGTCTATTAGTTGCAATAATTAGAGCCTGATGAGCGTGGTTCTGAGGCGGGAATAACTTTACTTTCAGAAATTGGAATACTGGGCAACCTCTGTAGTTTGCAGTGTGGTTGTTACCACAATTGCTACATTTTTTAATTGCAGGACCTAGTTTACTCTTGTCACAGGACTTGGTAACGTGAAACTCGCCACATATAACACACACGCTAGAGAGTGAACAATATGTTTTGGTGTGACCATATTCTTGACAATTTGCACTTTGCACGGGACCTTTACGTTTGATTGGCTCTTCGACGGTGATTCTGCGGTGCATAATATATCGCAGGCTATAAATTTTGTGAGTTTCACCTTTTTTGGGCTTGCTGGCTTCGGGCTCTAGTTCCACTTTTAACAGTGGCTGGGGCTGTTTGAATTTATTAAATATATTTGTAATAAATTTAACTGCAAAACCGATTTTTTCGAGCTCCTGCTTTAACTCATCAACATCAATATCAGGTTCTATGCCTTTCATTACCAGCGACAATCCTTTGCAACTTTTTAGTTGGTAAGTAGAATATTGACGACGCTGTGAATCCAACTCTTTTGTCACCTTCCTGAAGTTTTCTTCAGAACAAACTTGCATTTTGGTCTCAGAAACGTGACCACGTTTTAGCGGTGTTACATGAAAGTTGTTTTTACCAGCAATTGATACCAACATGTTGACTAAGCTATTGCTTGTTTTTTCTCTGAGGTATATTGGCGGTGGCTTAATTTGCTTTGGCAACGAAGCAATTTCGGAGTCGTTTGCGGTTGCAAGTAGTTGGTAGTAGTTCCTACTGGTAGAAGCTTGCTGATCATCGGGCTTAGAAACTTTCTTCTCGTTTCCAATTTGAGACGAGTGGGGACTTCGCCGTCTTTTGACAATGTTGAAGTATCGGTCCAAACCCTTTTTCTTGTCCGCATTTGGAGGCCTCGCATCTACGTTAGCATTAGATGCTCCATTTTCATTAGATGTGTTCCCAACCATGTCATTCAGCTGCTTACGAGACGGGATAGCTTCGTTTGTTTTTTGTTGGATGCTCTGTAGGTAGCTGTCTTGGATTGAGTGGATATCAATTTGTTCTAAGCTACTGTACTGTCTCTGATTTTTTGTAGACATATCAAAGACAGTAATTAGAATGGATCATGCCTCGGATGTGGAATGTGTTAGCTAAGCACAAGTGTCCCAAGTTGACGGCTAGGTGGCGCTGCGTGCAATTATTCCACGTGATACAATTATTTTGATTTCAACTTTAGAATTTTAATTGTGTATTATTTTTGAATTTGATTTGAGAATTTTATTTATGTAATTGAAAGTTATTTTCGAATTTTTAAAATCCGAACATCACTTAACAAAAACTGAAGCGGGGCTGATGGGAGATGAACCGACAGCTTTTGTATCAGAGAGCGGAGTACGTACCCACTGCGCTATTGTGGCTGTTGAAGGTTAGAACAGCAGAAAAGTATAACAATATCAGGTTGACGCGCACTTAGTTTACTGAAAAAAAACTAACCGTACTTCTTGAGTTTCTTTGTTCGATGATGCACTTTCACAGCTTGAAAGAAAGAAACAAAGTGTGCTAGGAGGTCAGATCGTGAACAAGATAAGCGATGCACAAAAAAACAGCCAAGACGACCTTTCGGAGCTATTATGCTGACGACACGATAGACACGGCGTTACGCGGCATACGACGGCCTTCCCTTTGGGGGATACCCGAAAACGAAGATTTATTTTTGATCAAGATTTCGAACTGTAGATTAAATGATTCGATGTTGAGGAATGGTATCAAACGATGCCGAGAGTAGTAATCACAAAGTTGAACACTTTTGATATGTTGATTTGCACTTTAGAACCTTGTTACTAATGTTCGAAGAAGGACATTGGTATTAAAATCACTTTGGCCAAAAATTCATATTTCTATATATATATATATATATATATATATAGATATATATATATATATATATATATATATATATATATATATATATATATATATATATATATATATATATATATATCATCAAAAAATTTTAGTGAAAAAATCTCAGGAACGCGCCATCCGATTGAGCTCAAATTTTCAGGACACATTGATGTATATGCAAAATAGTGCCAGGTCTCACAAAAAGTAAATAATCTTTAACCTTTCGGCGCCGGCGGCCATTTTAGTGATATTTTTAATATACCTATTATTCCGTACACAAATAAGTTTTGCAAAAATAAAGTTGACAAAAAAAATTTTGAACGTGTTTTGCATGTGAAGCGGATAATATTTTGGAATTTTTTTAACCCCATGTGTGCGCTGGAAGCCTAAAAACAGAACGGGAAAACTTGAAAATTTTTAAATTGCGATAACTTTTGACAGAGCTTTTCAATCATTACGAAATTTTAAAAACATTTTGATATTATTTAGTAGTAGATTTGTGTAGCTTTTGTAGAGCGTGCTGGCAACCCTGTAGCTAGGGCAGGCACTGAAAATGAAAACCTCCAAATCATCGTCTCTCTTGAAAAACTGCCGCTTCTTCAAAAAAAGGCCACTCATATGTAAATCTTGTGCTTTGTTAACATAAACAAAAAAAAATTTGATATGGTATAACGGGCACGCCTGGTAACCCTTGCCCAATTTACCTATATTTTTAGCATCAAAAACTTCTGTTCACAGAAACTCACGATCCAATGAGCAGAATTAATTGAAATTTGCAGAATGTATTGATCTTAAATAGGACCAGGTCTGATTGAAGTGATTTTGAAATGCGGGTGATTCTGTGCCAATGGTGCCACCTTGAAAAATCACTAAAAAAGATAACTGCTTTTAGCCCTATAAATTCTGATTGAATCGTTCGATTTTGACGAGATTCAAACAGTAGCTTACCTCAAACCACGTTTGGTAGAAATTTGGTCGAAAAATTCGGTTGGAGTTGCCAGCTATGATAATTTTGGTGTCTTAAATTTGAAAAAATAAAAATTTGGAAGTGAAAACATTCAACGATCGAATTTCCAAAAACTGTCCGTTTCTTACAATAAAACCAATCTGTATACAAATCTTATGCTTTATCTACACGTTCAAAGAAAAACTTTGGAAATTTCATGTCGGACAAGAACGGTAACCCTTTCCCAGTCAACCTATATTTTTAGCATCAAAAACTTCTGTTCACGGGAACTCACGAATCAATAATCGGATACCATTGAAATTTACAGAATGCATTGGACTTAAGTAGGACCAGGTCTGATAGAAGCAATTTTGAATTGTGGGCAACTCTGTGCGAGTGGTGCCATCTTGAAAAATTACAAAAAAAAAAAACTGTTTTTTGCCCCATGAAATTTGAATAAGTAACCAGATTTTCATGAAATTGACACAGTAGCTGAACCTTACTCTAAACTCTGTTTGATAGAAATTTGGTTGAAAAATTCGATATGTACTGCCAGCTATGGTAATTTTTGTGTCTTTGGTTTTGAAAATTCGCTCAGGAAAATAAAACTTATTGCCCTATAACTTCCAGTGCAGTCATGAAATCAATACGAATTTCATACAATTGATGGACATTATAGACATTATTCAGACATTATTCAGGACAAATTTGATTGAAAAGCCACGATAGGGTTGCCAGCTATTGTTGGTTTTGTGTTTGTTTGCAATATCTTTATTAAGCGGTTTTATCGTAGAATTTTCAATTGGTAATGATATTGTAGTGGCAATAAACAGCAAATATTAAGCTTTCCATTATTTGAAAAAACTCGCTGCAGGTAATCCTAAATTTCTTTATACTACTATAACTTCGAATGTAATATAACAACGTGAAGCAGATGTGATATATTTTTGGCTTTGATACTGGCGAAAGGTTGCCAGCACGCGTCGGTTGTGCTACTTTTGTATCAATAAATGCTTACAGTTAGTATTCATACCGGAAACATTTACAATGAAAATAAATAGCCAATGTTTCAATTCCCAAAGTTCTGCAAATTTTTCGGATCGCAGCCCCAAACACCAACTTCAGTTACAGTGCTGCAGGCACTAAGCATTTTCTTCATTGATGTTATATGAGATGCTGCTTTCGAAATTTTGTGAAATAAGCAACTGATAACGAATATAATTAACCCGTGTTTTGCTCTCATAAACGTTGAAATTCATGCCAGTGGTAATATCTGAAACCTTACACCATATGAGTTATAATGGATTATTGAGACCAAAGTAGAACGTGGCGTTTGAAACAGTTTGTCCGTAATAAGCAGCTCATGTGGTGGAATATGCACTCAAAACCTGCACGATTCTTCTACTGTTCTTCGAACATTAGTGTTTCTAGCGGTTCAGGTGCGCTTGAGTTTTTTTAACTAAATTTCCACGCAGAGATTTCCGCATCAGTCATTCCGTTTGACGTTTTGACATTTTGTGGGGAATATGTATGAAAACGGGAGTAAATTTATAAAAGTTTTATGTATGTACTGGCAACAATTTTGTCATTTATTTGCTTTTCATTTTCCTGATGTTAAGTAACGGTATTTTGCAATTCTATTAGTACAATGCTTAGAGTAGTGATTTTTCTGAACAACATTTATTGGCAAATTTTTGTCTTTGTGGCTGTGTTTTGTTGTTGGATTTTATATATGAAAGATTGATTATCTACTAGAATGTCATCAACTGCTAGCAGAAAATTGCCGAGCAGTGTAAATAGAAGACTAAACCGGCTCTTAGAGCAAGCGATAGTGCGAGATAAAGGATAAATCCCTAAGTTTATTGGAGCAGACAAATCGGTAAGTGCATCTGCTGATCAAGTTCAACAACGTTGAAATTGGGGCAGTTTCTACCTCGAATAAAAATGCCAGTAGTGCCCCTGATATAAGTCACAGAGGGCTTACTGCATCAAACTTTGACTTTGAAAATCCTTGTAAGTGACCAGAACTAGACGGTTAAGTTGTACAAATTATAGATGAAAAAGGTTCCATTCATTTAAAAAATTATAATTTTCTCTCAACTAACAAAAGGAAGTTGGCCCTACAATTTTACCAGAAAATTTTCAAAAAACGGGAAATCTATGTCTCGTCAGTGGCTTGTATATTCGAAGTCAGTGGATGCTGTTTTTCATTTTTGCTGCATGTTTCGACGAACAATTTTTCTAATACTTCGACAAGCTCTTATGCAACATTTAAAAAAGTGGAAAGATATTGAAAAAATTCTTAAAGTTTGTACTACTGTAGATAGGGAATTGGAAAATAAATATAAAAAGAAATGGAACTTTGGCAAAACGTGCTCAAACGTCTCATAATTTTTGTTAAATTTTTAGCTTCACAATCTTTGGCTCTAAGAGGAGAGTCTGACAGTTTTTAAAGCAAAGCTAATGCAAACTTTTAGCAGCTTGTAGAATCGAGTGGGAAGTTTGATTTAGTACGCGCAGAGCAATTGCGGCGAAGTCATAATAATGAAACTCGAAGTCAATATCTCACCAAAGATATTCAAAATGAGCTAATTAAGCTTCTTTCGAACGCAGAAACACTGAAAAGTCCAGTGGAATTAGGTTGACAAAATTAGTTTTAAATGACCTTGAAAAATTAGATACCACTTTGTTTGGTTGCAGAGGCAAAGGATATTACAATAGACCCATATGAAAAGCAAGCACTGAGGAATGCAAACTCAAATTAAATTATTAGAGCTCAGAGCATTTTTGTTCCTTGCTCATCACACTCTATGAATTTGGTAGTTTCAGATGCTGCACACTGCTTTACAATTGCAATTTCGTTTTTTTTTGTTTTATCACGTCTTTTTTTAAACTCTACAGCACTATGGCAGGCTTTGAAAAAGTATATAGTGTCGCTGGCCTTTAAACCGTTGTATGAAACAAAGTGGGAAAGTAAAATAAATGCACTTAGACCTTTGGCTTTTGATTTAGGCGAAATTCAATCAAACCGCTGAATGCTTAGGTAATAAAATTATAGAATTCCAATTTTGGTGCTGCGTTTTGATCTGGTAGGCATTTTAAACAAAATAAATAGAAAAAAAAACAAACAGAAATCATTCGCCCCGGCCCTGACAGTAAGACCCAATTCAGCCTGGATACGATATATACAATATTTTTGTTTTTTTTCCTATCAGCACATTCTATAGTTCAGCAGGTGAACTAGAAATGAAGAATATAATTTCTGCACTAGTGAATTCATTAGTACAAGTGTGTTGTTGATTCCAATGCGTACACTCTATTCTTTTCTGGATAAAAGAGCAAAAAACCACGCCTATTGTTTATTTGTTTAACCTGATGGCTCTTTCAAATCAAAATGTTTTATGCTTTACATTGTAAAATTACGTAAAATGAAGGGAT
>OZ022264.1:123818456-123860956 GCA_963978885.1 Nemotelus pantherinus | reverse complement strand
TTATTGCTGCTTCGTTGCGACAGTGTTGCCAGCACTGAGCATATTCATCATTTGTGTTATAGTTGAGCTTTGTTGCTTTGGATAAGGAATGGTTGCTACGATTCTACAAAAAAGTGTATAACGTCTTTCCACATTTTTTTGTCACTCAAAGACAATTTCTTCGAAAATTAGTTTTCTAGTGGTTCTGATGCGCTAGCCTTTTTTTGGTATCTTATTTTCAACAAACAAGGTATGAAAATTTAACTTCTAAATGAAATAAACATTAAAATCAAAAGAACTAAACAAATTTAATTACAGATTTAAACACAGATTTGAAAAAGGTATGAAATACAGATGAATACAATACGAATAAATATCAAAGAATTAATTAAAAAATTCTATTGATGGCTTTATATATTTATTAAACTTTCACTATTCAACACATTCATTAAAAATCCGTTGTCGTTGATATCGTTTCGTAGATGTTGCCGCTTGCACTCATCTGGTTGCCTCGGTTGTTCGTTAACGACTGTCCTTTCGGTTGTACGTCTCACTGTCGTCAATTTCGCTTATTACTAATGTTCGAAGAACAATAGTATTAAACTCGTTTCACCGAAAATTCATATTTCTTTATATATATATATATATATAAATATATATATATATATATATATATATATATATATATATATATATATATATATATATATATATATATATATATATATATATATCAGCAAAATGATTAAGGGAGATAATCTCTGGAGTGGCCGATCCGATTGAGCTGAAATTTTCGGAGAACGTAGGTGTATATAGTAGGTAGGTCCACAACTTTCTCAAATTCAGATATCCTAAACCTTTTGGCGGCGGCGAGCGTTTTAGTGAATTTTGAGGAACTCCTATATTTCCAAGCAGTGTAAATTTTTGTTATAGAAAAGTATTGGAAATGAAAATTAATTATGTTCTTAGCTTGTTTATGATAAATAATTGGAAATTTTGAGCCGTGTGTGGGTGCAGAGTGCCTAAAAGTAGGCAAGGATTTTTTTGCAAATTTTGATTTGTCATTACTTGTAAGAAAAACAATGGATCATCATGAAAATTACAGAGCGTATTGATGTTGACTAAAATTTAGCACGTAGAGATTTTCAGCATAAAGCGGGTAACCCTGTAGCTGTGGCAGGGTGCTGAAAAAAAATCTTTCAAATCATTGACCTTCCTGAAAAATTTTTGATTTTTGACAAAAAATTCAAATCTTTGATAAATTTTATCCTTTGTCCTTCATCTCAAGATAAAATTTTCAAAATTCCGTTTTGCACAAGAACGGCAACCCATCACCAAATTACCTCTATTTTCAGCACTCAAAAGTTCTGTTCACGAGAACTGACGACCGGATAATCCGATCATAATCAAGTTTACAGGATATGTTGGTATTATCTAGGACCAGGTCTGATAGAAGCTATTTTGAAATGCGGGCAACCCTGTGGCAGTGGTGCCATCTTGAAAAATAGGTGAGAAAAAAAACTGGTTTTAGGCCTATAACTTCCGATTCAGCCATCAGATTTGGACAAGATTCATACAGTACTTGGATCTTATCTTAGGTAACATTTGATGAAAATTTGGCTGGAAAATTAGAATAGAGTTGCCAGCTATGGTGATTTTTGTCTCCTAAATCTTGCAACTTTGCTCAGCAAAATAAAGCTTTTTTCCCTATAACTTCCGGTCCAGTGCAGAAATCAAAACGAAGATCACGCAGTAAATGGACCTTAACGTGAACCAAATGTCGTAGAAATTTCGTACCAAAATCATGAAAGGGCTGCCAGCTATGATCATTTTTGTAATTTTGTGAAATTTCTTTACAGAGCGATTATGTCATTAGATTTGCAAAAGGAAATGATCCTGCAATGATAATTAACCACAAATATTAACGCTTTAAAAATTTGAAAAGTTTTGAGGGTGGTAACCCTAAAATTCTTTTCACCCGTATAACTTCCAGCGCAGTGATTCAATCGAAACGAAATTTACTGGTTGGGTTTAACTTAACGTAAAGCAGATTTTGTATGTATTTTGCTTTGCTGCTGACACAGGCTAACCAGCATTAGCCATTTCCGTAAATATTGCACCAACAAATGCTTCAAATTACGTTCTCATATGCAAAGCATTTGCAATAAAAATAAGGAATCAATTTTTAAATTTTCCGAGTTTTGAACGTTTTTCGGATGGCAGCCTCAAACAACGTTTAACCGCTGAAACTTTCGATGAAATCCTGCGATGAGAACGAAATTCAAAGGATAAGTTGATTTGAGTATGAGCTTGTTATGGTAAACTTATTACTGCTTCGTTCGGAAAGTGTTGCCAGCACTGAACACTTACATCATTTGTGTTAGAGTTGAGTTTTGTTGCTTTGGATAAGGAATGGTTGATATGATTCTACACAACAGTGTATTAAGTCTTTCCACACTTTTTTGTCCCTCAAAGACAATTTCTTCGAAAATTAGTTTTCTAGCGGTTCAGGTGCGCTAGAGTTTTTTTCTGTGTGCGTGTGACAACTCGGCCACCCTGCTGTGAGCTTGCCTCAAGCTCTTCGTCATTATCGTCATGATCACTTTCGTCATCAAAGGGATCTATCTCCGGACTAAGCACACACCACCGCTTAATATTTTCTGAAGAATGTACCGATGCCATTCGCCGTTTCTTTCCCGCTGATTCAACATCTTCAATCAGGTAACGATTGTTTTGAAGTACTTTTGCCACAACGTATGGGACTTTGTACTTTGGTTCTAGTTTGTGCGGAATCCCAGTTGCCGATGGGACATGTCGAATTACAACCAAATCGCCTTCATTATATACAGTTGGCTGTTTATGTCGTTTGTCGAACCGAAGTTTCCATTTTTCCCTTGCGGCTACGATATTCTGCAAAGCTTGCTGTCGCTTTTCTTCGATGTCGACCTTAGGGTTATCTATCTCGTCTGCCACTGCTTGAATGATTCGATTTCGAACTAAATCTCGCAGGGTCAAAATCGAAAATGAGTTCGTTCGGAGCATAGTTCGTCGTTGAGTTCTTCTGGTTGTTTATTGCAAATTGCATCTTATGCAGTTATGCATCCCAGTCGTATGTTTTCGTGTCATCTGTGCGTATTAGGTGTAAAATAATTGCATTTGCACGCTCTACTTGTCCGTTTGACCTTGCTGTCCGAACAGCTATGAGCCCATGACGAATGCCGTGCTCGTTGCAAAATTTAGCGAATTCTTTTGAGGTGTACGCGGAACCTCTATCGAATATAATACGTTCCGGAAGTCCAAAAAATGATAATTCATTTATCGTTTTAATTGCGGGTCGTGTTTTTGTGTCCCGTACAGCTTTCATGATCACAAACTTACTAAATGGATCACTGACTGCAATTACATATTGATTTCCGCTGCCGCTTCGTGGAAACGGTCCGAGATGATCAATATGCCATATTCGGAATGGAATTGGAGTGATTGGTTCTGCATGAAGTTCGCCTTCTGGTTTTCCTCCTATCTGTTTATGATAGCAACATTCAGGACACGCCTTTATGAAGTTGTTGCGAAACAGCCTCGCTAAACCAGCACCCACACACACACACAAGCATTGGGAGTGCAATGTTGCATGCGACGGCCGAATGCATTGCATTGAAAAACAGGCTTTGCTAATGTATTTGATTGTCGCATGTGCCAGTGCATTTCATCGGGTTCGCTGACCTAAGCGCAGCTGATTTGCAACGATATTTGCATCAGCTGCGTTATCAGGCCAGTGAAAACGGGACATGTTTGGTGTTGTGCGTGCAGAAGACTTGCCGCACAACTGAGCAAGAGAAAAAACGGGACGTGGCGGCAACGGGAGCTTGTCTGCTGGGGCAGTGGGAGATGGAATTCGGTTTTCAGTTCTGGGTGGAAGAGGATGGTTTTTTGGGACGAGAAAAAAAGAAAGTGTGATCCGAACAAGTCAGGAGTGGATTAGTAGTGACGATCAGAGAAAAATTGTCGGGTTCGAAATCACTAAATTTTGGGGTAGCGGTTGAGGATTGAGTGCGGTGATAAGTGATACTGGAAAGGCGTAAAATACAGATATCTGAGAAATAAACTTCTACGACAAAATAAGACATTTGGCGAAATAACTATGAAAATAAGATTGAGCAGAGGACTGAAATAAGTGATTTTTGGAAAAAAAGTGAAAATCGAACATTTGAGATTAGTGGTGTGAAAAATTGAAGAAAAAACATTTCCTTTGTAATCACTGGTGTGCAAAACTGTTAACTTTTCGAATGAAATAAACGTTGAATTGGTGAATTCGGGATAGAAGAAGAGGAGTTTCCTAGAATCAATGGAAAAGTAGATGTGCCCCAACAGTGAAATTTGCAGTTACTGTTTGAGGCCTTGTCTTGCGGGAAATCATTTAGTGAAAGGCAATGTTGAAGTCTTTCTTTCTGTGAAGTTTGTCGATTGAGCAGTACCAGCGGATGCAGTGATAAGAACCAGAGAAGCAATGGTGAAGTCTTTCTTTCTGTGAAGTTTGTCGATTGAGCAGTACCAACGGATGCAGTGATAAAAAAAACTCATACGTTACGATAAAATATAAGAATTCATGGTTACCTGGCAAGTTAAAGTTTAACATATAGCAGAAAAGAAAGGTAAATACGTGAAGGCATATTATTAGAAAAATTTAAGTTCAATTTCGTACTTTGAGTTCAATTGTTTTCTGAATCCAAGAAGGGCAAGATAAGTCCAATTATTAGAGATATTTTATTCCGAATGGTGTGGGGGTATTTTGTATAATCAGATTTTCTCTATTTCAAATTTGAATTTTTTTTTCTTTGTTTATATATAATTTTGTGTATTATCTATTTGGAATGAATAATGTATGATCCATGTGAACGAATTCCGGCCGTGGTTGCGTATATACATAGCCCCCTACAAAATTAATGCATGGTTATGATTATTTTTATTTGGTATTATGTAATCTAGTGCTCTTCTCATTCTTGCTTGCAGTACAAGGTTGTAGTTATAATTTCATTATTCTGCATCATCATTTCATTTTTTTCTTTTTTTTACTATTTTCCTTTCTTTTGCATGTAATTTTTGTTTTTATGAGAAAATATATATATGATGAAAATTAACTAACTTGCTCTTTTAGTGATTCCTACATGTTTTCTTCCTTTCCCTTCCTTTCCTTTTTAATTCTATCATGTGCTAAACGTTGTGTTGTCTGCGTGCCATAGTACGAAGGTCGGGTTCGTCCCAAAAACCCACGCCGGACTGAGCTAGCTGGCAGGTTAGGCACGCCGGACAGACCCGAGTCCGACCTCAAATAATATGTTGCACTGACGACAGCTCGGCTGTCATAGTTTCGCAACAAATGGCGCCCAAAAATTTAGGCATATGTACATAGGTTTTGATTTGGTAATTTAATTTTTGGTTTTCTTCAGAATTTTTTTTAGTCAATTTTGTATGTTTTTTTTTTATTAAGTTTGGTTTTTGATTTCATTTCTTGCTCCGCATGATTAATCTGATGGGCTGGGGTGATATTTGTTCCAGGGAGCACTTGATTGCCTCAGACTTATTTTTTTTTCTTTTTGGCCATAGTTGGCAACTTAATCAGATTATTCATGTTGGATTTCATTTAAACTAATCCTTTTTTGTCTTTTTGTATTTTAAATGTTTTTTTTTTCCTTTATTTCATTCCGGTCGAGCGGTCGTCAGTGCAGCATTGGCGCCCATTCTCGTGCTATTGTGAGTTGTCCAGTGTATGACAGAGGGACGCCTCTTTTCACTTGTGTACTGACTCTCAGCTTGAGGCGAAACAAAAGGAACCACTCGAGTTGAAAGTCGCTGAAATATCCTTCGGTTGTGAAGTCGCTTGGCCTAGAGGCAAGCAGTTTTGATTTTTGTCAGCGCCTCGAGCCTTTTGTTTCTTGCAGGGAAGTTCGATGATACTAGATCGTGACTGAGTCCACCGATTTGACGGTGTAGGTCTACTTGATTGTAACCTGGTGAGCAGTTCACGAAATAGAGTCATCGAATTTTCTTGACTCAGCTGGGAAGTTCAATTTGTTGACATTTGTTTACCATTTCCTTAATTCCCATTTTCTCATTATGTGTTCAAATTTTATTACCTTTTCCTTTCCTTCACAAACATCCTTACGGGAAGAGAAATGTAGGAATCATTAATTTTTTTTGTATGATTTGCATCTATTTTCATTTTTGTTTTTTTGGAAAAGAAAAACTTTTCTTCTTTTGTTTAATTTTTGAGAGGCTACGGAGTACTTTTGGTAATAGTTCATCATTTGCATTGCACTTACCAGAACTGAAAATATTTTATCGCGTCACAAATTTTAATCTGGTTCATCACGAGTTATTTTTAGAGGAAGGGAGAAGTTACATTTCTTTCTCGCTGCTTGTTTGATTTTTCGGGTTTATTTTAGCTTTGAGAGGAAACTGTAGGTGATCGGGTTTTGGGTGAATTTGTGAATTGGAAATATTCTGGTTATTTGTTAGTGCCTAGGTTTTGACTTTGATATTGAAATTTTATTATTCGAAATAATTGTGTCGAAATGCGGCGGAGAACGGCGAGTTGGGATCCCAGTTATTCTCGCATTGATCGAGAACTAGGGCGCCTCAGTCTTTCAACTTCCAGTACTCCACCAAAAGTTGGTCCCGGACATACAGGTGTGCCACCCAGTACTGCTCCGGAGCCTATTCGCATTAATAATGAACATCTTTCGTCCACGCTTACCATGGGCCCGAATGCTGCTGAACCACGGGTTACTTTTCGAGATGGCGTTCGAAGCATGGAACACTCGCGAGCATTGGTTCCTATCACTAAATGGGGATTAATGTTCGATGGAGTTTCTAAGGACATGGATGCACGGCAGTTTTTGTTTCGCGTATCCACTATGGCTAGTGATTACGGAGTGTCGGGGCAGGAATTGGTCAGAGATCTACATCTGCTTTTAAAAGGTATGGCTGTCAATTGGTATTGGCAAGTCCGAGATCTTTACGGCGTTCTCACGTGGCAGCAACTAAAAACTGAATTTTTGGAGCGTTTTGCTCCGCATCGCACGGACGTCGACATACGACGAGCAATAGATGCTCGCAAGCAAAGGCCGAATGAGAAATTCATAGAATTTTATGAATCAATTGAATCTTTGGCTTTACAGTTGCAGGTGCCTTTACTGGAGGTGGACCTCCAGTGTATTCTATTTAGAAACATGAATACTCGCCTTCAGGAGCATCTAGCAGGTTTTGATTTCACGACGACTCGTGAGCTTGTCAGGAGATGCAATCGCATTGAGTCTGTGTGGCGTGAATTGGAAACTGAACGTCGAGTGACACGTCGTCCATATGATGTTAACGAAGTATACTTAGATGACGAGATCGTGGGGCGTCCAGAACCCCGACGTCGCCTGTCACCAGTACACTTTGAAGAACGGGCCCGTAATGCCGTTAATTATGGGGAAACGAATGAGCCTGATTTTGATCAAACCGAAACTTCAAACCAGGTGCATGAAGTCATGCCGAAACGATTTGGTCTAGATCGGCAATCTGATAATCACCGGGGACAATTTCGCATTTGCTGGAATTGCAAAGACCTGGGACACTCTTTTCTCGACTGTTCGGTCCCCATCAAAAAGACCTTTTGCTTTGGGTGTGGCACCGAAGGAGTGCTGAAACCGCAGTGTTCTAGATGTCGACCCTATGTCGTAGGAAGAGATACTGCGTGGGGGGGGGGGGGAAGGAATCAGACTGTCATCCCTAGATATGGTAATCGTCATGGGAAGGTGGATGCAGCAACAAATGTAGATCCGGAGTTGCAACGTCTACCCTGA
Source organism: Nemotelus pantherinus (assembly GCA_963978885.1). Taxonomy (NCBI): domain Eukaryota; kingdom Metazoa; phylum Arthropoda; class Insecta; order Diptera; family Stratiomyidae; genus Nemotelus; species Nemotelus pantherinus. Next base: position 123,853,133 of record OZ022264.1, on the reverse strand, counting down.
CAGGATACTTCACGTCTCGGTTATATTTCTTCGCAATTTATCTATACATCACCACACACGCATACCTCCAGCACCCAAGTTAATTCTTATGACACTCAAGACCTTTCAGTCAACGACTCGTATGATGAGCCTACATGTCCCAAATCATTTCGACCTGTTTGTTTGGGGTTGTCCTCGTCCAAGCGCTTCGATCGATCTTGGAGGTACTTCGCGGCAAAGAAATTTTTAAAACGCGCCACCGTTGAATCGATTGTCACCATTAATGGTGATAACCGCCCTTTCGCTGTGATCTACATCAAGGGACGAAAGTTAACGGGGTTACTAGACAGTGGGGCTAGTGTCAGCATACGCGGCGCTGGTTCTTTGGATCTGCTCACAGACTTGGGGCTGTATATGCATACAATGCGGACCCACGTCCAGACAGCTTCGGGTCAAAAGAGTAAAGTGGTGGGATATGTTGGCAGCCTGGTGCGATTTAACGACCAGAGTAAATGGATGCGGTTTTTGGTCGTCCCATCTCTAACCCACCCTGTCTATCTGGGTATGGACTTTTGGGACCTTTTCAAAATCGCTCCAACGCAATGTCACTCGGTCGAGGCCCTTACAGAGCCTGGGTGCCCTGGTTTTCACCTATTGACCACTCAGGAGCAGCAACGACTCGACCTTGTCATACATCAGTTTCCTTCATATAACAAGGAGGGCCTGGGCAAAACCAACCTCGTGTCCCATAAGATCGACACGGGTTCCGCTCAGCCCATTAAACAACTACACTATGCCATGTCACCGGTTATACAGAAACTGATGTATGACGAACTTGATCGTATGTTGTCACTGGGTGTGATAGAGGAAAGCCATAGCGCGTGGAGTTCCCCCGTCACCTTGGTGAGGAAGCCTGGCAAGGTTCGTCTGTGTCTTGATGCTCGACGTCTGAACGAGGTCACCTTAAAAGATGCATACCCGTTACCTCTCATTGAGGGACTGTTGGCACGCCTACAAGACATCCGGTTCATCACTAGTTTGGATTTGAAAGACGCTTTCTGGCAGATTCCATTAGACGAAGCATCACGTGATAAAACTGCCTTTACCGTCCCTGGCAGACCTTTGTATCGTTTCACGGTTATGCCGTTTGGTCTGTGCAACGCTCCGCAGACTATGTGTCGGTTAATGCACAAAGTGATACCACACGAACTGCAGGACAAGGTATTTGTTTACTTCGACGACTTGCTCGTCACAAGCTCAACATTTGATGAGCATTTGGAGCTCTTGAGCACTGTTGCGAGACGGCTCAGAGATGCCAACTTGACCATCAATGTTGAAAAAAGCAAGTTTGTCCAAAAGGAGATCAAGTACCTTGGCTTCGTGGTTAGTGATGGGATCTTACGAACCGACCCGGAGAAGGTGTCAGGTATTCTGACATATCCAGAGCCCCGAACGGTAAAAGACGTGAGACGGTTCATGGGAATGGCGGGATGGTACATACGTTTTATCCCAAATTTTGCTTCCGTCACTGCTCCACTCACGGATCTGCTAAAAGGCAAGCGTTCTTTCAACTGGTCTTTGGCTGCTAACAATGCCTTCAATGAAGTCAAGAAACTGTTGGTTTCCGCTCCGGTGTTAGCCAATCCAGATTTCACAAGGCATTTTTATATTCAATGTGACGCTAGTACATTGGGTATTGGAAGTGTCTTGTTCCAGAAGGATGATGATGGTGGAGAACATCCCATCGCGTATATGTCCCTGAAACTTAACGCGGCGCAACGCAACTACAGTGTTACCGAATTGGAATGCTTAGCTGCGGTGCAAAGTGTTAAGAGGTTCAGAGCGTACGTCGAGGGGCTGCCCTTCACTATCATCACAGATCATGCCAGCCTAAAATGGCTGATGCAACAACAGGATCTGTCTGGACGATTGGCTCGCTGGAGCTTGAAGCTGCAGGGATATGATTTTCAGATTGAGCATCGGAAGGGTAGTCTCAACGTCGTCCCAGACGCTCTGTCAAGAGCCTGCTTTTCTGATGATCAGGTGGCTTCAATTGGAAAATGTCTTCCCGAGCACGAGCATCTGGGTGTGATTATTCCAGAAGCTGCGTTTCAGGAGCCCTCCTATAAGCATTTGAGGAAGCAAATTGTGGAACACCCCCAAAAATTTCAGAATCTGAACGTGTCGAACGACAAAATATACATCACACTGGGTTCGCTCGATGCCTCTATTTCGGATATTCCCCAAACGAAGTTATGGGTCCCTGATGGTCAGCAAGGGGTGCTCATAGCAAGAGCTCATGATGATCCTCGTGGGTCGCATTGTGGAATTCGAAAAACGATTGAACTGCTTCAAAGGTATTTTTATTGGCCTCGCATGAGGCAAGATGTCATGCGACATATCAAGAATTGCGTGACCTGCAAGCAGATCAAGCCTTCGAATTCCATTCAAAGACCATTCATGGGATCACAGCGAGAAACGGAGCGACCTATGCAGCGCCTCTTTGTGGATTTTATGGGACCATATCCACGTTCGAAATCGGGTAACACACAGTTGTTTGTGGTCTTGGATCACTACACTAAATTTGTGTGGCTCAAGCCCATGGCTAAGGCAACCGCAGACGCTGTTGTAAAATATCTCGAACGCGAAATTTTCTTAACTTTTGGGGTCCCCGAATGGCTCCATTCAGATAACGGAGTTCAATTTATTTCCAAGACATTTGCTGAGTTGTTGGTAAACTATGGAGTGCAACACTGTTTTACTCCAGTGTATTCTCCGCAGACGAATGCTGCAGAGCGTACTAACGTGTCAACGTTAAACGCCATAAGGGCCTACATAGGATCCGATCATGCGAAGTGGGACGAGAAGCTTTCTGAGTCGTGCTCTGCTTTTCGTAAGGTAGTGCATAAGTCGACTGGCTTTTCGCCTCACTTCCTCATGTTCGGATATCATCCTATTCAGCATGGCTCAGAGTACGCGCTGCTAAGGATTCTTAAGGCTTTGGAAGACGGAGAAATCCAATTGCAATCAAACGTTGACCGGCAACGTTTGGCGCAAGATCTTGTGAAAGACAAGTTGAACGAAGCATACAAAAAAAGCGCCCAACATTACAATCTGCGAGCCAGACCACGAATTTTCTCTTTGGGTCAAAGAGTCTCCGTCCGGAACTTCGTTGTGAGCAAGGCAGTAGATCGCTTTGCAGCAAAGTTCGCCCCACGATTTGTCCCTGCCATCGTTAAGCGAAAAATCGGTCAAGTCACATACGAATTGGAAGATGCAAGTGGTAAGGTGTTGGGTGTTTTTCACTCAAAAGACATCCGGGACGGAGTCGGAGACGTACCTTTTGATTCTGCATAAATTCCGAAATTGAAACGTTGGTAACACATTTTGATTGTGCCCGGCTGTGAGACTTCAGGGTCTGGGTCGTCCCCACGATTGTTGCGAAACAGCCTCGCTAAACCAGCACCCACACACACACACAAGCATTGGGAGTGCAATGTTGCATGCGACGGCCGAATGCATTGCATTGAAAAACAGGCTTTGCTAATGTATTTGATTGTCGCATGTGCCAGTGCATTTCATCGGGTTCGCTGACCTAAGCGCAGCTGATTTGCAACGATATTTGCATCAGCTGCGTTATCAGGCCAGTGAAAACGGGACATGTTTGGTGTTGTGCGTGCAGAAGACTTGCCGCACAACTGAGCAAGAGAAAAAACGGGACGTGGCGGCAACGGGAGCTTGTCTGCTGGGGCAGTGGGAGATGGGATTCGGTTTTCAGTACTGGGTGGAAGAGGATGGTTTTTTGGGACGAGAAAAAAAGAAAGTGTGATCCGAACAAGTCAGGAGTGGATTAGTAGTGACGATCAGAGAAAAATTGTCGGGTTCGAAAATCACTAAATTTTGGGGTAGCGGTTGAGGATTGAGTGCGGTGATAAGTGAAACTGAAAAGACGTAAAATACAGATATCTGAGAAATAAACTTCTACGACGAAATAAGACATTTGGCGAAATAACTATGAAAATAAGATTGAGCAGAGGACTGAAATAAGTGATTTTTGGAAAAAAAGTGAAAATCGAACATTTGAGATTAGTGGTGTGAAAAATTGAAGAAAAAACATTTCTTTTGTAATCACTGGTGTGCAAAACTGTTAACTTTTCGAATGAAATAAACGTTGAATTGGTGAATTCGGGATAGAAGAAGAGGAGTTTCCTAGAATCAATGGAAAAGTAGATGTGCCCCAACAGTGAAATTTGCAGTTACTGTTTGAGGCCTTGTCTTGCGGGAAATCATTTAGTGAAAGGCAATGTTGAAGTCTTTCTTTCTGTGAAGTTTGTCGATTGAGCAGTACCAGCGGATGCAGTGATAAGAACCAGAGAAGCAATGGTGAAGTCTTTCTTTCTGTGAAGTTTGTCGATTGAGCAGTACCAACGGATGCAGTGATAAAAAAAAACTCATACGTTACGATAAAATATAAGAATTCATGGTTACCTGGCAAGTTAAAGTTTAACATATAGCAGAAAAGAAAGGTAAATACGTGAAGGCATATTATTAGAAAAATTTAAGTTCAATTTCGTACTTTGAGTTCAATTGTTTTCTGAATCCAAGAAGGGCAAGATAAGTCCAATTATTAGAGATATTTTATTCCGAATGATGTGGGGGTATTTTGTATAATCAGATTTTCTCTATTTCAAATTTGAATTTTTTTTTCTTTGTTTATATATAATTCTGTGTATTATCTATTTGGAATGAATAATGTATGATCCATGTGAAAGAATTCCGGCCGGGGTTGCGTACATACATAGCCCCCTACAAAATTAATGCATGGTTATGATTATTTTTATTTGGTATTATGTAATCTAGTGCTCTTCTCATTCTTGCTTGCAGTACAAGGTTGTAGTTATAATTTCATTATTCTGCATCATCATTTCATTTTTTTCTTTTTTTTACTATTTTCCTTTCTTTTGCATGTAATTTTTGTTTTTATGAGATAATATATATATGATGAAAATTAACTAACTTGCTCTTTTAGTGATTCCTACATGTTTTCTTCCTTTCCCTTCCTTTCCCTTTTAATTCTATCATGAGCTAAACGTTGTGTTGTCTGCGTGCCATAGCACGAAGGTCGGGTTCGTCCCAAAAACCCACGCCGGACTGAGCTAGCTGGCAGGTAAGGGACGCGGGACCGACCCGAATCCGACCTCAAATAATATGTTGCAATGACGACAGCTCTGCTGTCATAGTTTCGCAACAAAGTCTCGAACTAGCTTACGAGCTCTTGGAAACCAGAACAAATTTCGAACTCCATTTAGTGTTTTGGCTTCTCCAAAATGTCCTTTTTCTTCATGGAATAAACGCAAGACTCGCCATCTTATAGCTTTCGGGACCACCAATTTTAGCTAACTGTCATCTCAACGATACAACAGAGAGTTTTTCACTTCGTAATCCAACATAATTTGTTTTTTTTGATCCGATGGTTTTTTCCCTTGAATAATTTCAATTGTGTCCTTAATTTTTGAGTCTTGTGCCTGCATTCCCGCTAGCCAATCTGCTTGTCACAGTTCGATTCTAAATACATTTTCACCTGCTGTTTTGATATTCGATGCCTCATTTGCTGATGCTCGGCTCATAGCATCGACATGTTGCATTTTATCTCCTGCTCGATGGATTATGGTGAAATTGTATTCTTGCATACGTAGCCACCATCGAGCAATGCGTGGAACTAGTGGTTTTCGAAGTTTCGTTGCACTGATCGCAGCACAGTCTGTGATAACATCAAATTCTTTACCAAGAAGATAGATTCGAAACCGCTCGATTGTTTCAACTACTGCCAAAACCTCTAACTCGTGACTGTGGTATTGCGTTTCTTGATCGCTGCACTGTCGACTGTAATATGCAACGGGTTGTAAGGGTTCGTCAATGACACGCTGCAGTAAGACGCCAGCAATTCCCAGCTGACTTGCATCCGTATGCACTTCGTGATGTGCATTTGCATTATACACTTGCAACACTGGTTTACTCGTAAGAGCTAGTTTTAAGCTCTCGAAAGCTACCTGTTGCTCCGACCGCCATTCAAATGGGCAATTATTCGTTGTTTTTAACAGTCTAGTTAAGGGTGCCGCCTTGTGTGCGAAATTTCCGATGAATCGTCGGAAATAACTAGAAAGGCCCAAAAATCGTCTGACCTCTTTCACATTTGTTGGTACAGGAAAATTTCGTATTGCCTCAGTCTTGATATCACCTGGAGCAATACCGTCCATTGAAACCGTGTGTCCCAAAAAGGTTACTTGCGTTGCTAAAAAACAGCATTTGTCGACTCGAAGCGTAAGCCCTGCCTCCTCCAGAATGTTCAGACTCTTTCAATGTATCTATATTTTCTTCGATCGTGTTTGTCGCAATTATTATTTCGTCTACATAAGCAACAACTTTGCGCTTCATTTTTCGAATCAGTGACGTCATTACACGTTGGAAAACTGCGGGTGCGTTTACCAAACCGAACGGCATACAATTGAATTCGTATTGCCTGTTGGTTGTTACAAATGCTGTAAACTGCCGGGACGAGTCAGCAATCGGTATCTGGACGTCTCAGCAATCGGCACATTAAATCCAGGGTCGTAAAGAACTTGTTTCCAGACAGACATGCTAATTGTTCTTCCACAGTTGGCATTGGAAAAGGTTGTTTCACAGTTATTGAATTTAACAACCGGTAATCTATGCATAAGCGATCTGATCCATCCGGTTTCTTCACCATCACAATCGGTGAAGCATATGCTGACTCACTCTCACGAATAATTCCGGCGCCAAGCAACTCTGTTATTTTATCTTCGATTACGGCTCTCTGAGCGAAAGGAACTCGCCGTAGATGTTGATGAACTGGTACATCACTTGTCAATGTAATTTTCAACTCTGTCGTTCTACATCGCCCTAATTGAGATACATCTTTCGCAAAGCACTATGCGTAACTTGCCAACACGTCTGTGAGATTGTTTTTGTCCTTTTCTTCCAACTGTCCACATTTGAACCCTGTCGCAATACGTTTAATTGTGCATTTACCATTTTCGATCACAACACTAACGTTCTTTTTATTTAACGTGTCGACGCCTAATAAAATTGATTCCGACAATAGCTTATCGTTCACGACATTAAGTTCCATTCCGATCGATACACTGTCAATGTTAAGTTTAGCACATATCTTCCACGTTGTATGCACTTCACCTCCTGCAAAGCCTCTGAGAACTTCGTTGCAGTTTTTTAGTTGTAGCCCTGTCTTTTTCGCCAACGATTTTCGAATCAAAGTTTTCTCACTAGCCAAATCTACAATGGCCATAACATTAACATCACCAATAGTTACACTAAACTTTGCAATTTCGGCGGTCTTGCTTAATATGTTATTGATATGCATCTTTCTGTCACAATTTTTACTTGTGTGAGTCGTTCGTGCACAATATTGACATCTACCCTTTCTTTGGGGTTTCGGACAGTTCACGGAAAAGTGTCCTGGCTGATTGCAATTGTAGCACACAGTTCGTAATGGCATTTTTGCGGGAGCTGATTTTGTTGGAGAATGTGAATTATTTTTCGTAGTTGTTCCGGACATCGAATGCGACGGAGTTGCATGTTGCGAGTTGCTCACAAACCTATGTATTGCGGACAGCAACTCACCCGTATTAGCAAAATACAGACTCGCAATACTGTTTTGCAACAGATTGTGCTTTACACCGTTCCGAAAATACTTTATAATATCGGCATCACACAATCCACCTCGTCTTCCCACAGCAATTATTCGATGCAAATAGTCTTGCACGTTCTCTCCAATTTTTCGTGTAGTAGTACTCATCTTCAGATGTATATCAGCCGCACTATCCTCACAGGGAAAATCTTTTTTCAGCTGCTGCGCAAAATCATCAAATGTTGTGTGTAGGATCTCAAGACCATCTGCCCATACTTTCGCATTCCCCTTCAGCTTCATTAGTATTGCACACATTAGAGAATTTTCCTCCCATCCATACACATTCCACAGTTGTCGTATACGCTTTACTAACTGCAGTGCCGTCAGTGATGTTGGTAGTGAGCAGGGATGCCAGGTTGGGGAATTTATCCCCAAAATGGGGAAATTTAAAAAGCCAGGAGATATTTTAGGGAAACCCCACATTGTTCACTTATAGGGGATTTTCTGGGGATTTTTGATGTAAATTCGTATAAGTCAAAATCTGGGAAATCCCCGATGATACCAAGCTCAAATTGGCTGCATTTCCTTTCAGCCAAAGCAAAAAACGACTTGTTACGATTTTTGTGAATCTATTCGAATAAGTTCAAGTACACAAGCAGGTCTATAGAAATATTGTCACGAATGTATAGAAAAGCATGGGAAAACGAGCCCGAATTCTCAGGTAATTATTGCACTTTTAAACCATTTCACGCGGAACTATATTTTCATAAACCGTAGTTTGGATATCGCCTTTAGCAGGTGATGAGACAAAAGTCTTCTGCAAACTGTGTGGATGTAGTCTTCAAGCACAGAAAAAAAAATTTGAGGAAGCATTTGAATAGCAAGAAGCACTTGGACGCTTTCAAGCACTCAGAATCGGCAAATTCATAGAAAAAAATATCGCAATATATGAAAGTGACAATTTCCACGAAAAGAAAAATTGCTGAGCTGAAAATAGTTTTAAAAATTTATTACGGAACACTCCTCAGTATCATCGGTTGACCATCTTACATTGTTGATAAAATCGTTGGATGAATCATCTTCAGTTGAGTGAATTGCAATTACACAGAATTAAGTGCATGGCCTTGATAAAAAATGTTATATCTCCATGTCTTCTGAAAGATTTGATTTTAGATATTGGTAAAAACCCGTTTTCCATCATAATTGATGAGAGTACTGCCGTTGACTCCACAAAGATGATATGTCCAATGGTAAAATATTACAGCCAGAAAAGGCAGCAAATAGTTACAAGTTTCTATAAACTGGTCGCCATTGTTTTTTTTATGCTAGTTCGCTCGTTAATACTTTTGAGTCAATTTTTAAAAAAGATGGACTGAAAATAGAGAATCTTGTAGGAATAGTAATTGATGGGGCGAATGTAATGGCAGGTGCTCGTCATTCATTTTCGTCAATACTAAAATCATCTCATAGTAGCCTTTTAGTAGTAAAATGTATTTGCCATTCACTGCATTTGGCAGCAGAGCACGCTTGCAAAAAAGCGTTTCCAAAGGCTTGGATTTCATTGTAAAAGAGTGCTTCAGTTGGTTTTCTATTAGTTTGAAAAGACAAGTGGAATATCGGAAAATATATGTGGCTTTAAATGATAAGCTACCATGAAAGATAGATAAACTTTCTGGTACCCGATGGCTAGCCAGATATGAAGTAGTTCTGAAGATAGTAGAACAATGGGATGCATTCAAACTATATTTCGCTCTTGCAAAGGCTAAATCTTACACTGCAGAGCAATTATATGACTTGATGAATTCAGAGCCTAATTATCTCTACTTCGTATCTCTCGCGCAGTATTTAAAACAAGTCACAGATGTTAATAAAGCTTTCCAGGCTGAAAACGTAAATTCATTACAGTTATTTGATGATTTGAACTGCCTTCTATATACTTATCTGCGTATTCTGTTACCACCTCAAATACTCAGCTCAATTAAAAATGAAGAGATCCATAATTTTCAATTAGGACTTATTATGAGTTCTGAATCAATAAATTTCAGATACTCATTTAACCAACCTAGATTAAATGTTAAAAACCACAATGCACTTCAATCGGCTAAAGAAAAATGTAAGGAATTTTTGAAACATTTGTGCGATCAAATACAAACCAGGATACCAGAAAATATGGAAATTCTGAAAAAAATGAGTGTACTTACTTCTTCGACAGCGACTTCCCAAGTTAAACCAGATATAACAGATCTGGCTGTGCATTTTATAGATAACTGTGTGAATATAGATTCCGCTGTGGAAGAATGGAATAATTTACATCTTCTAGTATGGTCGAAACGAGAAAATGACATCGAGTTCTGGGCAGAAGTTTCGAACTACAAAAGTACTACTGAATCAAACCGTTTCTGCAATATATCTAAATTAGCTTTCACCATAACCTCGCTGCCGTTTTCAAACGCTGAAGTAGAAAGGGCGTTTTCATTGGTCAACATTGTTAAAAACAAATTGAGAAACCGAATGTCAATTTCTACAGCAGATTGCATAATCCGACTGCGCTTCAAGCTAAAAAATGGTGGATGCGTATATTTTTCCCCGTCAGAAAGTATGCTAAATATGTTAACAACAGATGTCGTGTATAACAACGATAATGATGCAGAAGATCAACACATCTTAGACGCGTTTTCTAGTCAACATTTTTGACGCAATTCGTTTTTCTGCGCATGGATAAAATATTTGTTAAGAATATTTAATTAGCTTCAATTATATTTTTCTACTTTCCTAAAGACATAATTACACATATGTATTGAAATTTAAAGCCAGCAATCCTTTGAGTTAACATATAATATATAAGAAGTATGTAATAGCATCAAAAGTGAGTACAAAGTTTTTTTGCACGATTGAACGCATTAATTTTTTCAACAAGAATCAAAATTAATGATCTTATTGTTAAAAGAAGCATAATTTAGCGCAAAATATCTTTTGACTTTCATATGGAAAAATGGGGAATTTTCAGGAAAAAAGGTTGATTTTGGGGAATTTTCCACATCATAATGGGGATATTCTTCGACTGGCACCTGGCAATCTGCACATCTGCAATGTCTCTCACCGAGAAGTTTGTGTGTGTAGATGGTGGCACACAATATTTTACCGTCTGTTCTCGTTGCATCTTATGAGTCGTTGGTTCGCTTGAGAATGCACCGCTCTCACTAGTGCCTGGTTCAGCTGCGTGCGCACTTTCGTGGATGGGCTGAGGTGGTGTGAGAGAGCTCACGACGCTACCTCCTGGGACGTGTGCGTTAAACGATTGTGATGGTATTGTTGTGGCGTCCTTTGTTGCAATCAATGCTGTAATGGCCGCCAATTGCGATGATATTGTCGCCATATTTTGTCCCAAATTCTGCACAGCCTCTTGCAGATCTTTAACATCGTCCGCCAGCGTTTGAACGTTCTCGTTCTTTTCATCAATTTCGATTTTATCACTACCGACTGCTTCTTTTAATCGTTCCACTAGCTGCACCTTGTTACCCGACGCGTGTAATTGCCGATCCTTTAGCAAACTCCTAAGAGTATTTGCTGTCAAGCTGTCAATTTCCACTGTTTGCTTCATAATCGTTTAAATGTACGTATTACCCACTACACTATGGACGTAAGACTCCCACTTTACACTATGGACGCAAGGATCCCACTTCTGATTTGTCAAAGAATTAATTAAAACATTCTATTGATGACTTAGTATATTTATTAAACTTTCACTATTCAACACATTCATTAAAAATCCGTTGTCGTTGATATCGTTTCGTAGATGTTGCCGCTTGCACTCATCTGGTTGCCTCGGTTGTTCATTAACGACTGTCCTTTCGGTTGTACGTCTCACTGTCGTCAATTTTGCTTATTTTTCTGTGTGCGTGTGACAACTCGGCCATCCTGCTGTGAGCTTGCCTCAAGCTCTTCGTCATTATCGTCATGATCACTTTCGTCATCAAAGGGATCTATCTCCGGACTAAGCGCACACCACCGCTTAATATTTTCTGAAGAATGTACCGATGCCATTCGCCGTTTCTTTCCCGCTGATTCAACATCTTCAATCAGGTAACGATTGTTTTGAAGTACTTTTGCCACAACGTATGGGCCTTTGTACTTTGGTTCTAGTTTGTGCGAAATCCCAGTTGCCGATGGGACATGTCGAATTACAACCAAATCGCCTTCATTATATACAGTTGGCTGTTTATGTCGTTTGTCGAACCGAAGTTTCCATTTTTCCCTTGCGGCTACGATATTCTGCAAAGCTTGCTGTCGCTTTTCTTCGATGTCGACCTTAGGGCTATCTATCTCGTCTGCCACTGCTTGAATGATTCGATTTCGAACTAAATCTCGCAGGTCAAAATCGAAAATGAGTTCGTTCGGAGCATATTTCGTCGTTGAGTTCTTCTGGTTGTTTATTGCAAATTGCATCTTATGCAGTTCTGCATCCCAGTCGTGTGTTTTCGTGTCATCTGTGCGTATTAGGTGTAAAATAATTGCATTTGCACGCTCTACTTGTCCGTTTGACCTTGCTGTCCGAACAGCTATGAGCCCATGACGAATGTCGTGCTCGTTGCAAAATTTAGCGAATTCTTTTGAGGTGTACGCGGAACCTCTATCGGATATAATACGTTCCGGAAGTCCAAAAAATGATAATTCATTTATCGGTTTAATTGCGGGTCGTGTTTTTGTGTCCCGTACAGCTTTCATGACCACAAACTTACTAAATGGATCACTGACTGCAATTACATATTGATTTCCGCTGCCGCTTCGTGGAAACGGTCCGAGATGATCAATATGCCATATTCGGAATGGAATTGGAGTGATTGGTTCTGCATGAAGTTCGCCTTCTGGTTTTCCTCCTATCTGTTTATGATAGCAACATTCAGGACACGCCTTTATGAAGTCTCGAACTAGCTTACGAGCTCTTGGAAATCAGAACAAATTTCGAACTCCATTTAGTGTTTTGGCTTCTCCAAAATGTCCTTTTTCTTCGTGGAATAAACGCAAGACTCGCCATCTTATAGCTTTCGGGACCACCAATTTTAGCTTACTGTCATCTCGACGATACAACAGAGAGTTTTTCACTTCGTAATCCAACATAATTTGTTTTTTCTGATCCGATGGTTTTTTCCCTTGAATAATTTCAATTGTGTCCTTAATTTTTGAGTCTTGTGCCTGCATTCCCGCTAGCCAATCTGCTTATCACAGTTCGATTCTAAATACATTTTCACCTGCTATTTTGATATTCGATGCCTCATTTGCTGATGCTCGGCTCATAGCATCGACATGTTGCATTTTATCTCCTGCTCGATGGATTATGGTGAAGTTGTATTCTTGCATACGTAGCCACCATCGAGCAATGCGTGGAACTAGTGGTTTTTGAAGTTTCGTTCCACTGATTGCCGCACAGTCTGTGATAACATCAAATTCTTTACCAAGAAGATAGATTCGAAACCGCTCGATTGTTTCAACTACTGCCAAAACCTCTAACTCGTGACTGTGGTATTGCGTTTCTTGATCGCTGCACTGTCGACTGTAATATGCAACGGGTTGTAAGGGTTCGTCAATGACACGCTGCAGTAAGACGCCAGCAATTCCCAGCTGACTTGCATCCGTATGCACTTCGTGATGTGCATTTGCATTATACACTTGCAACACTGGTTTACTCGTAAGAGCTAGTTTTAAGCTCTCGAAAGCTACCTGTTGCTCCGACCGCCATTCAAATGGGCAATTATTCGTTGCTTTTAACAGTCTAGTTAAGGATGCCGCCTTGTGTGCGAAATTTCCGATGAATCGTCGGAAATAACTAGAAAGGCCCAAAAATCGTCTGACCTCTTTCACATTTGTTGGTACAGGAAAATTTCGTATTGCCTCAGTCTTGATATCACCTGGAGCAATACCGTCCATTGAAACCGTGTGTCCCAAAAAAGTTACTTGCGTTGCTAAAAAACAGCATTTGTCGACTCGAAGCGTAAGCCCTGCCTCCTCCAGAATGTTCAGAAACTCCTTCAATGTATCTATATTTTCTTCGATCGTGTTTGTCGCAATTATTATTTCGTCTACATAAGCAACAACTTTGCGCTTCATTTTTCGAATCAGTGACGTCATTACACGTTGGAAAACTGCGGGTGCGTTTACCAAACCGAACGGCATACAATTGAATTCGTATTGCCCGTTGGTTGTTACAAATGCTGTAAACTACCGGGACGTCTCAGCAATCGGTATCTGGACGTCTCAGCAATCGGTATCTGGACGTCTCAGCAATCAGCACATTAAATCCAGGGTCGTAAAGAACTTGTTTCCAGACAGACATGCTTATTGTTCTTCCACAGTTGGCATTGGAAAAGGTTGTTTCACAGTTATTGAATTTAACAACCGGTAATCTATGCATAAGCGATCTGATCCATCCGGTTTCTTCACCATCACAATCGGTGAAGCATATGCTGACTCACTCTCACGAATAATTCCGGCACCAAGCAACTCTGTTATTTTATCTTCGATTACGGCTCTCTGAGCGAAAGGAACTCGCCGTGGATGTTGATGAACTGGCACATCACTTGTCAATGTAATTTTCAACTCTGTCGTTCTACATCGCCCTAATTGAGATACATCTTTCGCAAAGCACTCTGCGTAACTTGCCAACACGTCTGTGAGATTGTTTTTGTCCTTTTCTTCCAACTGTCCACATTTGAACTCTGTCACAATACGTTTAATCGTGCATTTTCCATTTTCGATCACAACACTAACGTTCTTTTTATTTAACGTGTCGCCGCCTAATAAAATTGATTCTGACAATAGCTTATCGTTCACGACATAAAGTTCCGTTCCGATCGATACACTGTCAATGTTAAGTTTAGCACATATCTTCCACGTTGTATGCACTTCATCTCCTGCAAAGCCTCTGAGAACTTCGTTGCAGTTTTTTAGTTGTAGCCCTGTCTTTTCCGCCAACGATTTTCGAATCAAAGTTTTCTCACTAGCCAAATCTACAATGGCCATAACATTAACATCACCAATAGTTACACTACACTTTGCAATTTTGGCGGTCTTACTTAATATGTTATTGATATGCACCTTTCTGTCACAATTTTCACTTGTGTGAGTCGTTCGTGCACAATATTGACATCTACCCTTTCTTTGGGGTTTCGGACAGTTCACGGAAAAGTGTCCTGGCTGATTGCAATTGTAGCACACAGTTCGTAATGGCATTTTTGCGGGAGCTGATTTTGTTGGAGAATGTGAATTATTATTCGTAGTTGTTCCGGACATCGAATGCGACGGAGTTGCATGTTGCGAGTTGCTCACAAACCTATGTATTGCGGACAGCAACTCACCCGTATTAGCAAAATACAGACTCGCAATACTGTTTTGCAACAGATTGTGCTTTACACCGTTCCGAAAATACTTTATAATATCGGCATCACACAATCCACCTCGTCTTCCCACAGCAATTATTCGATGCAAATAGTCTTGCACGTTCTCTCCAATTTTTCGTGTAGTAGTACTCATCTTCAGATGTATATCAGCCGCACTATCCTCACAGGGAAAATCTTTTTTCAGCTGCTGCGCAAAATCATCAAATGTTGTGTGTAGGATCTCAAGACCATCTGCCCATACTTTCGCATTCCCCTTCAGCTTCATTAGTATTGCACACATTAGAGAATTTTCCTACCATCCATACACATTCCCCGGCTGTCGTATACGCTTTACTAACTGCAGTGCCGTCAGTGATGTTGGTAGTGAGCAGGGATGCCAGGTTGGGGAATTCTGTCCCCAAAATGGGGAAATTTAAAAAGCCAGGAGATATTTTAGGGAAACCCCACATTGTTCACTTATAGGGGATTTTCTGGGGATTTTTGATGTAAATTCGTATAAGTCAAAATCTGGGAAATCCCCGATGATACCAAGCTCAAATTGGCTGCATTTCCTTTCAGCCAAAGCAAAAAACGACTTGTTACGATTTTTGTGAATCTATTCGAATCAGTTCAAGTACACAAGCAGGTCTATAGAAATATTGTCACGAATGTACAGAAAAGCATGGGAAAACGAGCCCGAATTCTCAGGTAATTATTGCACTTTGAAACCATTTCACGCGGAACTATATTTTCATAAACCGTAGGATGGATATCGCCTTTAGCAGGTGATGAGACAAAAGTCTTCTGCAAACTGTGTAGATGTAGTCTTCAAGCACAGAAAAAAAATTTGAGGAAGCATTTGAATAGCAAGAAGCACTTGGACGCTTTCAAGCACTCAGAATCGGCAAATTCATAGAAAAAAATATCGCAATATATGAAAGTGACAATTTCCACGAAAAGAAAAATTGCTGAGCTGAAAATAGTTTTAAAAATTTATTACGGAACACTGCACAGTATCATCGGTTGACCATCTTACATTGTTGATAAAATCGTTGGATGAATCATCTTCAGTTGAGTGAATTGCAATTACACAGAATTAAGTGCATGGCCTTGATAAAAAATGTTATATCTCCATGTCTTCTGAAAGATTTGATTTTAGATATTGGTAAAAACCCGTTTTCCATCATAATTGATGAGAGTACTGCCGTTGACTCCACAAAGATGATATGTCCAATGGTAAAATATTACAGCCAGAAAAGGCAGCAAATAGTTACAAGTTTCTATAAACTGGTCGCCATTGTTTTTTTTTTGATGCTAGTTCGCTCGTTAATACTTTTGAATCAATTTTTAAAAAAGATGGACTGAAAATAGAGAATCTTGTAGGAATAGTAATTGATGGGGCGAATGTAATGGCAGGTGCTCATCATTCATTTTCGTCAATACTAAAGTCATCTTATAGTAGCCTTTTAGTAGTAAAATGTATTTGCCATTAACTGCATTTGGCAGCAGAGCACGCTTGCAAAAAAGCGTTTCCAAAGGCTTGGATTTCATTGTAAAAGAGTGCTTCAGTTGGTTTTCTATTAGTTTGAAAAGACAAGTGGAATATCGGAAAATATATGTGGCTTTAAATGATAAGCTACCATGAAAGATAGATAAACTTTCTGGTACCCCATGGCTAGCCAGATATGAAGCAGTTCTGAAGATAGTAGAACAATGGGATGCATTGAAACTTTATTTTGCTCTTGCAAAGGCTAAATCTTACACTGCAGAACAATTATATGACTTGATGAATTCAGAGCCTAATTATCTCTACTTCGTATCTCTCGCGCAGTATTTAAAACAAGTCACAGATGTTAATAAAGCTTTCCAGGCTGAAAACGCAAATTCATTACAGTTATTTGATGATTTGAACTGCCTTCTATATACTTATCTGCGTATTCTGTTACCACCTCAAATACTCAGCTCAATTAAAAATGAAGAGATCCATAATTTTCAATTTAAAGGACTTATTATGAGTTCTGAATCAATAAATTTCAGATACTCATTTAACCAACCTAGATTAAATGTTAAAAACCACAATGCACTTCACTCGGCTAAAGAAAAATGTAAGGAATTTTTGAAACATTTGTGCGATCAAATACAAACCAGGATACCAGAAAATATGGAAATTCTGAAAAAAATGAGTGTACTTACTTCTTCGACAGCGACTTCCCAAGTTAAACCAGATATAACAGATCTGGCTGTGCATTTTATAGATAACTGTGTGAATATAGATTCCGCTGTGGAAGAATGGAATAATTTACATCTTCTTGTATGGTCGAAACGAGAAAATGACATCGAGTTCTGGGCAGAAGTTTCGAACTACAAAAGTACTACTGAATCAAACCGTTTCTGCAATATATCTAAATTAGCTTTCACCATAACCTCGCTGCCGTTTTCAAACGCTGAAGTAGAAAGGGCGTTTTCATTGGTCAACATTGTTAAAAACAAATTGAGAAACCGAATGTCAATTTCTACAGCAGATTGCATAATCCGACTGCGCTTCAAGCTAAAAAATGGTGGATGCATATATTTTTCCCCGTCAGAAAGTATGCTAAATATGTTTACAACAGATGCCGTGTATAATAACGATAATGATGCAGAAGATCAACACATCTTAGACGCGTTTTCTAATCAACATTTTTGACGCAATTCGTTTTTCTGCGCATGGATAAAATATTTGTTAAGAATATTTAATTAGCTTCAATTATATTTTTCTACTTTCCTAAAGACATAATTACACATATGTATTGAAATTTAAAGCCAGCAATCCTTTGAGTTAACATATAATATATAAGAAGTATGTAATAGCATCAAAAGTGAGTACAAAGTTTTTTTGCATGATTGAACGCATTAATTTTTTCAACAAGAATCAAAATTAATGATCTTATTGTTAAAAGAAGCATAATTTAGCGCAAAATATCTTTTGACTTTCATATGGAAAAATGGGGAATTTTCAGGAAAAAAGGTTGATTTTGGGGAATTTTCCACATCATAATGGGGATATTCTTCGACTGGCACCTGGCAATCTGCACATCTGCAATGTCTCTCACCGAGAAGTTTGTGTGTGTAGATGGTGGCACACAATATTTTACCGTCTGTTCTCGTTGCATCTTATGAGCCGTTGGTTCGCTTGAGAATGCACCGCTCTCACTAGTGCCTGGTTCAGCTGCGTGCGCACTTTCGTGGATGGGCTGAGGTGGTGTGAGAGAGCTCACGACGCTACCTCCTGGGACGTGTGCGTTAAACGATTGTGATGGCATTGTTGTGGCGTCCTTTGTTGCAATCAATGCTGTAATGGCCGCCAATTGCGATGATATTGTCGCCATATTTTGCCTCTTGCAGATCTTTAACACCGTCCGCCAGCGTTTGGACGTTCTCGTTCTTTTCATCAATTTCGATTTTATCACTACCGACTGCTTCTTTTAATCGTTCCACTAGCTGCACCTTGTTACCCGACGCGTGTAATTGCCGATCCTTTAGCAAACTCCTAAGAGTATTTGCTGTCAAGCTGTCAATTTCCACTGTTTGCTTCATAATCGTTTAAATGTACGTATTACCCACTACACTATGGACGTAAGACTCCCACTTTACACTATGGACGCAAGGATCCCACTTCTGATTTGTCAAAGAATTAATTAAAAAATTCTATTGATGACTTAGTATATTTATTAAACTTTCACTATTCAACACATTCATTAAAAATCCGTAGTCGTTGTTATCGTTTCGTAGATGTTGCCGCTTGCACTCATCTGGTTGCCTCGGTTGTTCATTAACGACTGTCCTTTCGGTTGTACGTCTCACTGTCGTCAATTTTGCTTATTTTTCTGTGTGCGTGTGACAACTCGGCCATCCTGCTGTGAGCTTGCCTCAAGCTCTTCGTCATTATCGTCATGATCACTTTCGTCATCAAAGGGATCTATCTCCGGACTAAGCGCACACCACCGCTTAATATTTTCTGAAGAATGTACCGATGCCATTCGCCGTTTCTTTCCCGCTGATTCAACATCTTCAATCAGGTAACGATTGTTTTGAAGTACTTTTGCCACAACGTATGGGCCTTTGTACTTTGGTTCTAGTTTGTGCGAAATCCCAGTTGCCGATGGGACATGTCGAATTACAACCAAATCGCCTTCATTATAAACAGTTGGCTGTTTATGTCGTTTGTCGAACCGAAGTTTCCATTTTTCCCTTGCGGCTACGATATTCTGCAAAGCTTGCTGTCGCTTTTCTTCGATGTCGACCTTAGGGCTATCTATCTCGTCTGCCACTGCTTGAATGATTTGATTTCGAACTAAATCTCGCAGGTCAAAATCGAAAATGAGTTCGTTCGGAGCATAGTTCGTCGTTGAGTTCTTCTGGTTGTTTATTGCAAATTGCATCTTATGCAGTTCTGCATCCCAGTCGTGTGTTTTCGTGTCATCTGTGCGTATTAGGTGTAAAATAATTGCATTTGCACGCTCTACTTGTCCGTTTGACCTTGCTGTCCGAACAGCTATGAGCCCATGACGAATGTCGTGCTCGTTGCAAAATTTAGCGAATTCTTTTGAGGTGTACGCGGAACCTCTATCGGATATAATACGTTCCGGAAGTCCAAAAAATGATAATTCATTTATCGTTTTAATTGCGGGTCGTGTTTTTGTGTCCCGTACAGCTTTCATGATCACAAACTTACTAAATGGATCACTGACTGCAATTACATATTGATTTCCGCTGCCGCTTCGTGGAAACGGTCCGAGATGATCAATATGCCATATTCGGAATGGAATTGGAGTGATTGGTTCTGCATGAAGTTCGCCTTCTGGTTTTCCTCCTATCTGTTTATGATAGCAACATTCAGGACACGCCTTTATGAAGTCTCGAACTAGCTTACTAGCTCTTGGAAACCAGAACAAATTTCGAACTCCATTTAGTGTTTTGGCTTCTCCAAAATGTCCTTTTTCTTCGTGGAATAAACGCAAGACTCGCCATCTTATAGCTTTCGGGACCACCAATTTTAGCTTACTGTCATCTCGACGATACAACAGAGAGTTTTTCACTTCGTAATCCAACATAATTTGTTTTTTCTGATCCGATGGTTCCCTTGAATAATTTCAATTGTGTCCTTAATTTTTGAGTCTTGTGCCTGCATTCCCGCTAGCCAATCTGCTTATCACAGTTCGATTCTAAATACATTTTCACCTGCTATTTTGATATTCGATGCCTCATTTGCTGATGCTCGGCTCATAGCATCGACATGTTGCATTTTATCTCCTGCCCGATGGATTATGGTGAAGTTGTATTCTTGCATACGTAGCCACCATCGAGCAATGCGTGGAACTAGTGGTTTTCGAAGTTTCGTTGCACTGATTGCAGCACAGTCTGTGATAACATCAAATTCTTTACCAAGAAGATAGATTCGAAACCGCCCGATTGTTTCAACTACTGCCAAAACCTCTAACTCGTGACTGTGGTATTGCGTTTCTTGATCGCTGCACTGTCGACTGTAATATGCAACGGGTTGTAAGGGTTCGTCAATGACACGCTGCAGTAAGACGCCAGCAATTCCCAGCTGACTTGCATCCGTATGCACTTCGTGATGTGCATTTGCATTATACACTTGCAACACTGGTTTACTCGTAAGAGCTAGTTTTAAGCTCTCGAAAGCTACCTGTTGCTCCGACCGCCATTCAAATGGGCAATTATTCGTTGTTTTTAACAGTCTAGTTAAGGGTGCCGCCTTGTGTGTGAAATTTCCGATAAATCGTCGGAAATAACTAGAAAGGCCCAAAAATCGTCTGACCTCTTTCACATTTGTTGGTACAGGAAAATTTCGTATTGCCTCAGTCTTGATATCACCTGGAGCAATACCGTCCATTGAAACCGTGTGTCCCAAAAAGGTTACTTGCGTTGCTAAAAAACAGCATTTGTCGACTCGAAGCGTAAGCCCTGCCTCCTCCAGAATGTTCAGAAACTCCTTCAATGTATCTATATTTTCTTCGATCGTGTTTGTCGCAATTATTATTTCGTCTACATAAGCAACAACTTTGCGCTTCACTTTTCGAATCAGTGACGTCATTACACGTTGGAAAACTGCAGGTGCGTTTACCAAACCGAACGGCATACAATTGAATTCGTATTGCCCGTTGGTTATTACAAATGCTGTAAACTGCCGGGACGTCTCAGCAATCGGTATCTGGACGTCTCAGCAATCGGTATCTGGACGTCTCAGCAATCGGCACATTAAATCCAGGGTCGTAAAGAACTTGTTTTCAGACAGACATGCTAATTGTTCTTCCACAGTTGGCATTGGAAAAGGTTGTTTCACAGTTATTGAATTTAACAACCGGTAATCTATGCATAAGCGATCTGATCCATCCGGTTTCTTCACCATCACAATCGGTGAAGCATATGCTGACTCACTCTCACGAATAATTTCGGCACCAAGCAACTCTGTTATTTTAGCTTCGATTACGGCTCTCTGAGCGAAAGGAACTCGCCGTAGATGTTGATGAACTGGCACATCACTTGTCAATGTAATTTTCAACTCTGTCGTTCTACATCGCCCTAATTGAGATACATCTTTCGCAAAGCACTATGCGTAACTTGCCAACACGTCTGTGAGATTGTTTTTGTCCTTTTCTTCCAACTGTCCACATTTGAACCCTGTCACAATACGTTTAATTGTGCATTTACCATTTTCGATCACAACACTAACGTTCTTTTTATTTAACGTGTCGACGCCTAATAAAATTGATTCCGACAATAGCTTATCGTTCACGACATAAAGTTCCGTTCCGATCGGTACACTGTCAATGTTAAGTTTAGCACATATCTTCCACGTTGTATGCACTTCATCTCCTGCAAAGCCTCTGAGAACTTCGTTGCAGTTTTTTATTTGTAGCCCTGTCTTTTCCGCCAACGATTTTCGAATCAAAGTTTTCTCACTAGCCAAATCTAAAATGGCCATAACATTAACATCACCAATAGTTACACTACACTTTGCAATTTTGGCGGTCTTACTTAATATGTTATTGATATGCACCTTTCTGTCACAATTTTCACTTGTGTGAGTCGTTCGTGCACAATATTGACATCTACCCTTTCTTTGGGGTTTCGGACAGTTCACGGAAAAGTGTCCTGGCTGATTGCAATTGTAGCACACAGTTCGTAATGGCATTTTTGCGGGAGCTGATTTTGTTGGAGAATGTGAATTATTATTCGTAGTTGTTCCGGACATCGAATGCGACGGAGTTGCATGTTGCGAGTTGCTCACAAACCTATGTATTGCGGACAGCAACTCACCCGTATTAGCAAAATACAGACTCGCAATACTGTTTTGCAACAGATTGTGCTTTACACCGTTCCGAAAATACTTTATAATATCGGCATCACACAATCCACCTCGTCTTCCCACAGCAATTATTCGATGCAAATAGTCTTGCACGTTCTCTCCAATTTTTCGTGTAGTAGAACTCATCTTCAGATGTATATCAGCCGCACTATCCTCACAGGGAAAATCTTTTTTCAGCTGCTGCGCAAAATCATCAAATGTTGTGTGTAGGATCTCAAGACCATCTGCCCATACTTTCGCATTCCCCTTCAGCTTCATTAGTATTGCACACATTAGAGAATTTTCCTCCCATCCATACACATTCCACAGTTGTCGTATACGCTTTAGATATTTTAGGGAAACCCCACATTGTTCACTTATAGGGGATTTTCTGGGGATTTTTGATGTAAATTTGTATAAGTCAAAATCTGGGAAATCCCCGATGATACCAAGCTCAAACTGGCTGCATTTCCTTTCAGCCAAAGCAAAAAACGACTTGTTACGATTTTTGTGAATCTATTCGAATCAGTTCAAGTACACAAGCAGGTCTATAGAAATATTGTCACGAATGTACAGAAAAGCATGGGAAAACGAGCCCGAATTCTCAGGTAATTATTGCACTTTGAAACCATTTCACGCGGAACTATATTTTCATAAACCGTAGGATGGATATCGCCTTTAGCAGGTGATGAGACAAAAGTCTTCTGCAAACTGTGTAGATGTAGTCTTCAAGCACAGAAAAAAAATTTGGGGAAGCATTTGAATAGCAAGAAGCACTTGGACGCTTTCAAGCACTCAGAATCGGCAAATTCATAGAAAAAAATATCGCAATATATGAAAGTGACAATTTCCACGAAAAGAAAAATTGCTGAGCTGAAAATAGTTTTAAAAATTTATTACGGAACACTGCTCAGTATCATCGGTTGACCATCTTACATTGTTGATAAAATCGTTGGATGAATCATCTTCAGTTGAGTGAATTGCAATTACACAGAATTAAGTGCATGGCCTTGATAAAAAATGTTATATCTCCATGTCTTCTGAAAGATTTGATTTTAGATATTGGTAAAAACCCATTTTCCATCATAATTGATGAGAGTACTGCCGTTGACTCCACAAAGATGATATGTCCAATGGTAAAATATTACAGCCAGAAAAGGCAGCAAATAGTTACAAGTTTCTATAAACTGGTCGCCATTGTTTTTTTTGATGCTAGTTCGCTCGTTAATACTTTTGAATCAATTTTTAAAAAAGATGGACTGAAAATAGAGAATCTTGTAGGAATAGTAATTGATGGGGCGAATGTAATGGCAGGTGCTCATCATTCATTTTCGTCAATACTAAAGTCATCTCATAGTAGCCTTTTAGTAGTAAAATGTATTTGCCATTCACTGCATTTGGCAGCAGAGCACGCTTGCAAAAAAGCGTTTCCAAAGGCTTGGATTTCATTGTAAAAGAGTGCTTCAGTTGGTTTTCTATTAGTTTGAAAAGACAAGTGGAATATCGGAAAATATATGTGGCTTTAAATGATAAGCTACCATGAAAGATAGATAAACTTTCTGGTACCCGATGGCTAGCCAGATATGAAGCAGTTCTGAAGATAGTAGAACAATGGGATGCATTGAAACTATATTTCGCTCTTGCAAAGGCTAAATCTTACACTGCAGAACAATTATATGACTTGTAAGACAGCACCAGAATCCACCATTGCTGAAGATGCCGCTGTAATCAAACCGTCCATGTTGAGGCGGATAAAACATGTAAGCTGGGCTGACAACGCGCACGCATACATTGAAGACGATAAGACAGGAGAACGACGCGACGAGTAGACTGCGTAGAATTGTGATAGTGATTGATAGCGAATCAAAGTGAACTTAATAAAGACTTATTCAATTTTACTATTAACAAGTGTCTTTAAATTAGTGCCTTTTAGCTCAGGTGTGGGGTCTGAGCCAACCAAATAAAATATAATGGTCCTGAAGACGCCGAAGAAGGGAGCAATCAAGAAGACAGTCGCTGCGGCCCCAGTTCCGAGAACAAAGGAACTGGTGGCGTCATGCAAGCCGGCAGTGGAGAAAGATGAGATGAATCCACTGCTGACGGCCGACGAAGAGCAAGGCTCCAGTCCAAGGAAGACTATGCCGCTGTCTATATTGAATGAATTGCCGAATAACCTGCAGCCTGAATCAAATACAACGGAATTTATGAAACGGCCGCCTGGAATTAACGCATTAAAAACTGCTGATGAAGTCAGAAGCATAATTGCTTCGCCGAAGCCTGAAACAGCATTTAGTCTAGATCCAACAACGATGTGAAATATGCAGCAATTCCAAACTGCAAATCTCCCGACATGGTCGTTACTAAAAATGCGAAAGCGATTAGAAGAGGAGGAGGAACTATTAAATAAACAGTTAAGGATAACAGAACAAAAAAAGGAACTAGCAACAAAACAATTGGAACTGAACAGAGTCGAGAAGCTCTTGACAGAATCAGAAGATGCAAGAGCGGAAGGACTGGCTGGCCCAACATTTGAAGATACTGCTGCCGTGAAACATGAAGATACTGCTGCCCTGAAACATGAAGATACTGCTGCCCTGAAACATGAAGATACTGCTGCCCTGAAACATGAAGATACTGCTGCCCTGAAGCATGAAGATACTGCTGCCCTGAAACATGAAGATACTGCTGTCCAGGTGACCAAGAATCCATTATTCACCTTTCCGACGCTCGCCGCTGCCCTAAAAAAAGTTCCAGAAGTTGGCCCAAGCTGTACACAGGCAGAAGAACTGCCGCTTCATTACAATGATGTTCAGGCAGCGTTGCCTAAGTATGACGGAGAAAATGCACATCAGCACGTCTGCAGATTCTTCGAGGATTTTGAGCAAGTGCTGAAGTTGGCAGGAATTAGAGATAGTCGAAGATATGTCTATCTTAGAAGGTCCCTGACGGGTGCAGCTGAAATATGTCTCAAGATGTCACGCGCAGAGACTTATGAAGATCTAAAGGCGGCACTTCTGAAAGAATTCAATACTGTCGTTACGCTGCAGGAAATTTATACAAATTTAAGAAGCCAACGTTGGAGGCCAGAAGAAATGACCCTGCATAAATTCATTTTGCAGATGCAGTTGAATGCCCTCCAAATTAAATTGGAAGAAGTTGAAGTGGTAGACATTATCATTAGCGCGGTACAAGCAAGCGGCTACGATGCTTCAGTACTGAAAGGAAGCAAAAACGTAGAAGAATTGAAGAGCAGAGCTAGTCGGTATTGGCATGAAATTGCAGTGAAAAGAATGGATGATAGGCCGAACAACACTGCTGCTAGAAATCAACTTGAAACATTCAGAAGAGAACCTAGATATACTCATAATGCAAGTCAATCATCTGCTGTTGCTGTTCGACCGAGGATAAATAGGTCTCCATCGCCACGGAGACCCCGAATGCTGCTGTCATCGCGGGAAGAAGGTGAAATAAGATGTTTCAACTGTTCCCGAATGGGCCACTTCCAGAATCAATGCCCCTTCGAAAAAAGAGATCCCGGAAGCTGTTTTAGGTGTTGGCGAATGGGGCATAATCACAGCGAGTGCCCATACCCAAGGAAGTTATTGAAGACTCCCAACGCTAGATCCACCGACCGACTCCAGAACGTCACTTCCAGTGCATCGTTAGCTACTACGAAAGATGAGGACTTTAAGAGTTGCCACAGCCGCCTTGCAGTGTCGAATTGGGTAAGTGTCTTGTTTTCTGATAATATTGAGCACGGAAGAACCCCGAAGTTAACAAATGTTTTCTCTATGTTCGACACTGGTAGCCCGATCAGCTTGATTAGCTATGCACAACTGCCTCCTGGGATAATCGTTAGCAAGGAAAAGCCGAAGTACAAGGGTCTAGGCGGAAATACAATTGAAATACTTGGGACAGTCGAAGCGATTATTAATTATAAAGAAGAAAATAAATTAATAAAGCTATACGTAATTGATGAAGAAAAACCTTTGTTTCCATTGATACTAGGAAGAGATTTTCTAGAAATTAATAATATTCACTTGGTAAAATGCAAGAAAATAAGTTATACCATAGAACAACTGCTGAAAATAAGAGAAACACTGAATTCGGTCCCTTCCGTGCTCAACAAAATGTTATGAGTGGGTTGATTAAATTTGATTTGATTAAAAAGGGTAACTATAGAGAAACACTTCCAACTCAGTCTGCCACTCACGAAATGCCTTTAGAACCACCTCCACTTGCAGAAATTAACCACTATACTGCCTTACCAGACATATTTAATATTGAATTGGATGAACCAGAAAGTGAATATCACATAAATTGTGAACTGACGTTGTTAGAACAGAAAAAGCTTATGTCCGTAGTAACCACCGATTATATTTCAAAATCCGAATTTGCTGCAGAACCGTTAGAATATGAAATGAATATTTACCTGACGACGGAAGTCCCATTCCATTGTTCTCCGAGAAGGTTATCTATTCTTGAGAAAAAAGAGGTTTGAAAGATTACTGACGTTTTAATGGAAGAAGGGGTCATTAGACCTAGTAATTCTCCCTATGCATCTGCCGTTGTGTATCGATTATAGGGGACTAAATAAATTAACGGTCAGGGATAACTTTCCACTGCCTCTAATTGAAGATTGCATCGAATACTTGGAGGGGAAGAAGTTCTTTTCAGTGTTGGACTTAAAAAGTGGATTCCACCAAGTGCGCATGGCGGAATCGTCCATTAAATATACTGCCTTCGTGACTCCAAGCGGTCAGTATGAATACTTAAAGATGCCTTTCGGATTGAAAAATGCCCCTGCTGTTTTCCAGCGGTTTATCAATACAGTCTTCCACGACTTAGTCGAGAAAGGAAGCATCGTTGTATATATGGATGATATAATGCTGGCTACTAAAAGTTATGAGGAGCACTGTGATCTGTTGTCCTTAGTATTAAGGCGTATTAAACATCGAGGCCTCGAGTTAAACCTGCCGAAATGTAGAATGGGGTACACTGAAGTAGAGTTTTTAGGGTACAAGGTATCTGCAGAAGGAATCACTCCTAGCCAATCCCATTTGAACGCCATTCGGAAGCTATCTAAACCTAGGAATACCCATGAAGTGCAGTCAACCCTGGAGCTGTTCTCATACTTCAGACGATTTGTCCCTAATTTCTCCCGGATTGCAAAACCGCTGCAGAATTTGTTACGCAAGGATGCCAAGTTTGATTTAACTGAAGCCTGCTGCACTGCTTTCAAACAACTGAAGTCTCTGCTGATTGACGCGCCAGTTTTGGCTATTTACAACCCTGAATTCAAAACCGAATTGCATACAGATGCTAGCTCGATAGGATTTGGCGCTGTCCTATTACAGAGACAGCCTGACAAGAAATTTCACCCTGTGGCTTATTACTCCCGTACCGCCTCAGCGGCTGAATCCAGATATCATAGTTTTGAGTTAGAGACTCTGGCGATTATATACGCTTTGCGCCGTTTCAAGGTTTATCTGGAAGGAATACCTTTCCGAATCATTACGGACTGTAACTCTTAAACGCTAACTTTGGATCGGAAGCAGATCAATCCACGGATTGCTAGATGGGCATTAGAGTTGGAAAATTATAATTATGAAATCCAACACCGCAGGGGGGCAGGCATGCCCCATGTAGATGCTTTAAGTCGATTGCCAATAGTGGCGGCTGCTGTTGAAAAAGGCGTTGAACATCGGCTACAGATAGCCCAAGTACAAGATGTTATTGTTAAACAATTGAAGGAAGAACTGCAGAATAAAGAAGTCGAACCATATGAACTAATTGACGGACTGGTATTCAGAAAGGAGGGTCCAAGATCCTTACTATATGTACCTGCAGAGATGGAGGACAATGTTATTAGAATCTCTCACGAACTGGTTGGTCATCAAAGTGTGGAGAAGACGTTGCAGAAAATCAAATCAAGATATTGGTTTCCCGGAAGGCGATCTAAAATTGAAAAGTTCATACGTAATTGTATTCCTTGTATCATGTATACTTCTCCGGCGAGCACTACTGAACGTAACCTCCATAATATTCCGAAGAAGCCGGTACCATTTGACACCCTGCATGTTGATCATTTTGGCCCACTGCCCTCCTTACAATCAAAGAGAAAGCATATATTGGTCGTGGTGGATTCATTTACGAAATACGTTAAGTTGTATCCGACCAACAGCACCAGCACCAAAGAAGTCATTGCTGCCCTGAAGAGATACTTCGAGTATTACAGCCGACCAAGAAGAATAATTTCGGACCGAGGTACCTGCTTCACTTCACTTGAATTTGCGCACTTTTTAGGAAGCAATAATGTTAGTCACATTCAAGTAGCCACTGCTTCGCCCCAGGCCAACGGACAAGTAGAACGAGTAAATCGAGTTCTGAAGAATATGCTGGGTAAACTTACAGATGTGATTGATCATGCGGATTGGGTCGCAAAGTTATCTGATGTAGAATATGCTATTAACAACTCGGTTAGCAGTGCTACCAATCAAACACCAAGCGAACTGCTGTTTGGTATCACCCAGAAGGGAAAACAAGTAAGCGAACTGGATGAATACTTGGAAGATAAAATAAAACCAGAAGATAGGGACTTACCCCGAATTCGAAGAGCTGCAGCTGAAGCCATTGAAAGGTCACAAAATTACAACGAGGAATATCATAACAGACACAGTAGACCAGCCAAGGAGTATCAGAAAGGGGACTATGTAGTACTTCGAAATGTGGACACTACAGCTGGAACCAACAAGAAACTGATTCCCAAATTCCGAGGTCCTTATGTAATTTATAAATGTTTGGAAAATGATAGGTATGTTGTGCGAGATATTGAGGATTGCCAGAATTCTCAATTACCTTATGATGGAGTGGTGGAGGCAGGCAGACTGAGGAGATGGCAAGTGCACCCTGTATTAATTCAGAAACCTACTATACCCGACATTTCTGAAAACCAAGACATAACTGAAGGCCGGCACTTGCCCAATACCCAAAATATTCTTGAAGATAATGATG
The DNA here is from genome assembly GCA_963978885.1 of Nemotelus pantherinus. NCBI lineage: Eukaryota > Metazoa > Arthropoda > Insecta > Diptera > Stratiomyidae > Nemotelus > Nemotelus pantherinus. The sequence continues at coordinate 123,823,750 of OZ022264.1, read as the reverse complement.
AAGATGCCGATGTAGAATACCAGAACGAAGAATGGTTGGAGAAGGACAACTGGGATCCAGAGTATTTAGATGAAGAAGACGATGTACCTGAAAACACTTGTGCAACAAGTCTGGAGAACCTATCGATCGAGGTCGATCGAGTGTCAGGTCGGCCGAGCTGTAAGACAGCACCAGAATCCACCATTGCTGAAGATGCCGCTGTAATCAAACCGTCCATGTTGAGGCGGATAAAACATGTAAGCTGGGCTGACAACGCGCACGCATACATTGAAGACGATAAGACAGGAGAACGACGCGACGAGTAGACTGCGTAGAATTGTGATAGTGATTGATAGCGAATCAAAGTGAACTTAATAAAGACTTATTCAATTTTACTATTAACAAGTGTCTTTAAATTAGTGCCTTTTAGACTTGATGAATTCAGAGCCTAATTATCTCTACTTCGTATCTCTCGCGCAGTATTTAAAACAAGTCACAGATGTTAATAAAGCTTTCCAGGCTGAAAACGCAAGTTCATTACAGTTATTTGATGATTTGAACTGCCTTCTATATACTTATCTGCGTATTCTGTTACCACCTCAAATACTCAGCTCAATTAAAAATGAAGAGATCCATAATTTTCAATTTAAAGGACTTATTATGAGTTCTGAATCAATAAATTTCAGATACTCATTTAACCAACCTAGATTAAATGTTAAAAACCACAATGCACTTCACTCGGCTAAAGAAAAATGTAAGGAATTTTTGAAACATTTGTGCGATCAAATACAAACCAGGATACCAGAAAATATGGAAATTCTGAAAAAAATGAGTGTACTTACTTCTTCGACAGCGACTTCCCAAGTTAAACCAGATATAACAGATCTGGCTGTGCATTTTATAGATAACTGTGTGAATATAGATTCCGCTGTGGAAGAATGGAATAATTTACATCTTCTAGTATGGTCGAAACGAGAAAATGATATCGAGTTCTGGACAGAATTTTCGAACTACAAAAGTACTACTGAATCAAACCGTTTCTGCAATATATCTAAATTAGCTTTCACCATAACCTCGCTGCCGTTTTCAAACGCTGAAGTAGAAAGGGCGTTTTCATTGGTCAACATTGTTAAAAACAAATTGAGAAACCGAATGTCAATTTCTACAGCAGATTGCATAATCCGACTGCGCTTTAAGCTAAAAAATGGTGGATGCGTAAATTTTTCCCCGTCAGAAAGTATGCTAAATATGTTTACAACAGATGCCGTGTATAATAACGATAATGACGCAGAAGATCAACACATCTTAGACGCGTTTTCTAATCAACATTTTTGACGCAATTCGTTTTTCTGCGCATGGATAAAATATTTGTTAAGAATATTTAATTAGCTTCAATTATATTTTTCTACTTTCCTAAAGACATAATTACACATATGTATTGAAATTTAAAGCCAGCAATCCTTTGAGTTAACATATAATATATAAGAAGTATGTAAAAGCATCAAAAGTGAGTACAAAGTTTTTTTGCATGATTGAACGCATTAATTTTTTCAACAAGAATCAAAATTAATGATCTTATTGTTAAAAGAAGCATAATTTAGCGCAAAATATCTTTTGACTTTCATATGGAAAAATGGGGAATTTTCAGGAAAAAAGGTTGATATTGGGGAATTTTCCACATCATAATGGGGATATTCTTCGACTGGCACCTGGCAATCTGCACATCTGCAATGTCTCTCACCGAGAAGTTTGTGTGTGTATATGGTGGCACACAATATTTTACCGTCTGTTCTCGTTGCATCTTATGAGCCGTTGGTTCGCTTGAGAATGCACCGCTCTCACTAGTGCCTGGTTCAGCTGCGTGCGCACTTTCGTGGATGGGCTGAGGTGGTGTGAGAGAGCTCACGACGCTACCTCCTGGGACGTGTGCGTTAAACGATTGTGATGGTATTGTTGTGGCGTCCTTTGTTGCAATCAATGCTGTAATGGCCGCCAATTGCGATGATATTGTCGCCATATTTTGTCCCAAATTCTGCACAGCCTCTTGCAGATCTTTAACATCGTCCGCCAGCGTTTGGACGTTCTCGTTCTTTTCATCAATTTCGATTTTATCACTACCGACTGCTTCTTTTAATCGTTCCACTAGCTGCACCTTGTTACCCGACGCGTGTAATTGCCGATCCTTTAGCAAACTCCTAAGAGTATTTGCTGTCAAGCTGTCAATTTCCACTGTTTGCTTCATAATCGTTTAAATGTACGTATTACCCACTACACTATGGACGTAAGACTCCCACTTTACACTATGGACGCAAGGATCCCACTTCTGATTTGTCAAAGAATTAATTGAAAAATTCTATTGATGGCTTAGTATATTTATTAAACTTTCACTATTCAACACATTCATTAAAAATCCGTTGTCGTTGATATCGTTTCGTAGATGTTGCCACTTGCACTCATCTGGTTGCCTCGGTTGTTCGTTAACGACTGTCCTTTCGGTTGTACGTCTCACTGTCGTCAATTTTGCTTATTTTTCTGTGTGCGTGTGACATAAATAAATTAACATTCAATAAATAAATACATAACAGCTTAATCAAATGTAGGGCATAATATTGAGCACGCAAATCGAAATCAAATAATTAAGTCATAAGAGGATACTAGGCCAGTAGACTAGAGAGGGTAGGATAAGAAAGACTTGGTAGCTCTGATTTCAAAGGAGACTTTGCATATCGTGGGGGGAAAGTGTTTGCTCATAGGGTTGAATATTTGGCATTCTCTTTTTATTGGACCATTATTAGGATATGCGGTGCTAGGCTTATATTCAACTACCATTTGTCGGCATCTAGTGACTCTCACGGGCTGATTAAGCATACGTCTTTCCTGTATACAGTCGACATTAACAGCGTCTCTAATGACTTCGAAACTGAAGCATGCAGATACCATTAATCTTTTGGATGCAAGAGGTGATAAGTTAAGAAGTCTTAGGCAAAATTCTTATGACAATAAATTGTTAAAATCACAAGGATGGTAAAGACCTCTTAGAGCGAATAGCAAGATTTGCTTTTGAACAGATTCAAATCTGTGGCTGTGAATTCCAAAAACCGGGTTCCAGATAGTGCAAGCATACTCAAGAAGAAGGCAAATGAGCGCAAAGGGGAATGATATTGCAGCCGAAAGGTTCTGAAACACCCTGGTGCGTCGCTTAATGAAGCCTGGCCGTTTACTTGCTTGAGAAATCATTTTCAAAGTGGAGCTTTCCATCCAGCACTAGGCCAAGGTCTTAAATATTGTGGAGTCAATGAACCTAAGTGCCGTATTGCTTAAAATGTACGTGCGTACTTTTTCAAGAAAAACTAATCATATGACTTTTGCGATATTGAGGGTTTGTTCACGCTGCCCCTATGTTCGAGGGAATATCGTTTTGATTGAAAAAAGTTGGCATCTGATGGCGACTTTATAATATAATAAATTTTCATGTCATCCGCATAGATTAGATGAGGTACATTGGATTAAACCTCAGACAAGTCTGATATAAAATTGTTTAAAAACCAAATGGCCAATGGCTTTGAGGTTCACCTGAATTGATATGAACGTTTTAAAGATAAGCACTTGGAATTTCATATATTGTGAGTGGTTGTGGAGGTAAGAGCTAGGCTATCTTAGATGATTGGTAGAGATCCGGCAATTCCAAATTGCTGAGAATTGGAAATCAAAATGGAGTGGTCAACATGATCAAACACTTTGCTGAAGTCAGTGTAAACTGCATCAATTTGATCACCTTTCTCCATTTTGCAAAGAACATATGAAACCAGCACCATTAAGTTGGTAGTGAAAGAACGACCTTTCCTAAAACCATGTTGCTGTTTGTTAAGTCGAGCATTGACTAGAGAGGATAGTTTTCCACCAATGATTTTTTCAAAGAGTTTAGGAATAGTAGATAAAATGGCGAATTTTGAATTTTGAAAAAAAAATTTCAATTTTGAATTGATCTCCTTTCGCTATTTTTGAATATTGTTAACACGTAGGAGGATTTCCAATGGAATGAAAAGCACCTAGAAGAAAAAAATGTGTTTTATGTAATGGGAAGTGGAGAGATAAACTGAGCGACACATTTATTAGAAACACTGGAGAAAGCAAAAAATAGCAAAATAGCTTTAGAAATATCATCTGTAGAAATGTTTAAAGCCTCAGCGAAAATTGGTCAAGTTACTCCTGGAGAATGACAAAATAATGAAGTACTTGCTGGATTATAAACGTCTTGAAAGTTATCTGCGGAAAAGTTGCAAATTTCTTGAGGAGAAGAAAACATTGAACAGTTCTTATATATAGAAGAGGGATAGCCAGTTGCTTTCCGCTTCATATTCACAAAGTCAAAAAACTTTTTGGGGTTGTGGATTCTTGCCGGTAGTTTTAATGAATCTGCCATATGCATCGTAAGTCTTTTCATGAAATCGGAATTCGGAATTGTATTCTTTTTTAATAGGGCTCAGAAAATCTATCCTTTCTCCTAACTTTAGGGACATATCTTTTGACCGCGGCAAACAGTATATAGTAGAATGAATTTACAGTGTTGTGGGATGCAAGCGTATCTGTCCAATCAACATTGTCAAAAGAATGGTAAATGTTGTCATAATCAGCATTAAGGAAATCGTATACAATAGTATCATTGCACGTTTGAAAGATATTAGAATCTGCTTTGGATAAATCAAAAGTAAGAGCGGAATGGTGAAGGCAATTAGGGAAAAGATTCTCCGCGTCAATAGTTGGGCTAACCACTACTTTGTCATTAGCGTTTGTAAATATAAGGTCCAACCAATAACCATTACCGTTGAGGATCAGAGCAACCAGCTGCAAATCATTACCATACTAAGTACTCACAGGGTTAAAATCAGGATAAGATGGTTTTATCAAGAATGAAACGTAAATTATGGCGATTTATACCTCTTAGTAGTATAATTTGATCCTCATAGATGCTACAAAAGTAGATATGAGTTCACATATATAATTGAGTAGATATAAATTCACATATATAAAACAGAGTCATCAGATCTAGGCGGGACATAAAATAAACTAATATAAGTATACTGATGTCATGTCGAATGTTATTCGAATAATTTTATGCTGAAACAATTTATGCGGGGCTGTGCAAGAAACGGAAGAAAAACACTACTTCCTCTTGACTGGCCAGTAGAGACGTAATCACAGTCATTTTTGAAGATTGTCCAGTTACCATTGAGGATCTCTTCGTAAATGTGTGAGTCATTTAACCAGATTTCAGTAAAAACAAGTATGTTGAAATGGCATGATTTAGCGTCAAA
>OZ022264.1:123795956-123810956 GCA_963978885.1 Nemotelus pantherinus | reverse complement strand
TTCATGGAAGCAACGGAAGCATTGCTTCCCTTACATTTGGCTGACATAAATTTTAAATTTATAGTTTTTTTTGAAATCGTGAAAAAAACGTACATAAAATGTTTTTTTAAATTTTCCGAAAACAAATTGTGAACATCTCACACAGCTGATGTGGTAACACCACAGACTGAGAAAGAACAACCAATGCATGGAAGCAACGTAAAAATTGCATCTTAGATCGTATATACATATATGTGTATATATATATATATATATTTATATATGTATAATATATATATATATATATATATATATATATATATATATATATATATATATATATGTATATATATATATATATACATATATATATATATATGTATATATATATATATATATATATATATATATATATATATATATATATATATATATATATATATATATATATATATATATATATATATATATATATATGTATATATATATACATATATATATATATATATATATATATATATATATATATATATATATATATATATATATATATATATATATTCATATATATTTATATATAGATATCATCAAAAAAAATCAGTGACTATTTCTCAGGAAGGCGCTATTCGATTGAGCTAAAACTTTCAGGATACATTGATATATATGCAGAATAGGTCCAGGTCTCACTAAATGTCAATTATCTTTAACATTTTGGCGCCGGATGCCAGTTCAGTGGTGAAAAAAAAATTTCAATTTTGAATTGATCTCCTTTCACCAGTTTTGAATATTGTTAACACGTAGGAGGATTTCCAATGGAATGAAAACATTTTGAGAATATTTAGTCTATGTGCGAAGCAATTATTAAATATTGCGGTTTATACATTTCTTGTATACGTGTTTCCAATCCAATTGTTTTGCCACATACTACAGAAGCTCTTTAAAATTTAGGACAATATGCAACACAAGGTTAAATGACGCAGTTTGGTTATAAGAAACATCTGTAAGATTCATGAAAGTTTAAAGAAAGCTTTAGAAATAGAAGTAATGTCACCAAAAGTTGTTTAAAGCTGTGGACGATATGGTATATTGGTTGTTTAACTTGGTCCAGATGAGTTCGGAAGTATGGGCTATGTACTATCAAACATTTTTTTGACTTTAGGTGACTTCCAACTATTGCAGGAATTCACATTTTCATTGTAACTATGCAATGCTTGTTCTTGATACCCTAAATGACGCACAATGTACATAAGAATCTTTGAGCAATATCACTGTTTATTTATATTGACTCCTCAGCAATTCTTGTATTCTTGGGCTGGATCCGAACTTGGAATGTAAAAGGACTGATTGAAAATAACCAATGCTTTTTATATCATGCCTATTGCTTATATCATGCCTTGAGAAGATATTTTCCCCTAGGAAGTAAATTCTTTTTGGCTTCCAAATGGATCGTATAAGCATATTTTGTTCAATGGCGTCACAATCTAGTCCATATGGAGTCAAATAAACGATCTAAGATGCAATTTTTACGTTGCTTCCATGCATTGGTTGTTCTTTCTCAGTCTGTGGTGTTACCACATCAGCTGTGTGAGATGTTCACAATTTGTTTTCGGAAAATTTAAAAAAACATTTTATGTACGTTTTTTTCACGATTTCAAAAAAAACTATAAATTTTAAATTTATGTCAGCCAAATGTAAGGGAAGCAATGCTTCCGTTGCTTCCATGAACACCACGCCACTGATCTCAACATAACAATAGATCATCCAAACATTATAAAGTCTGGATCCCCGAGCAATACGCCTGGCTTTTTACCCACGTGGATGGAAGCAACAGGAGTTAGGACTGGGATGGTATCAAGCTTTCCCTTTGGAAGTCCACCAACAGCAGTAAAAATTTTAGCAATATAAGTAATAATGCTGATGTAAAGAATAACTGTACAGTCAGCAAATTATGAACAATCCAGAAAATTCTTAAGAATCGTCAGGATAATAATATACCCATATTGGAAGTTCCCTCCACTGAATGTTTAAATATTCCGCTGCATAATGTCCATAGCTTTGAGCTCAGACATTCGTCTACGGACATATCTCTTCAAACTTTAACATAAAGCTGCAGGGCGTCTTCTCTTAATAATCCCTCGTCTTCCGGTCCCGCAAATACAGCTTCATATAAAAATCATCCAATTTCAAATTCTTTGCAAAAATCCCGGTATAACGTTAGATATCGCTCCTAACAAGGTATGCTCTTTCAAGTGCCTCATAATTTTTTACAACAATCGCAGTGGTATGAGGGGAAAGTTCAATAAACTCTACTTTGACGCTAAATCATGCCATTTCAACATACTTGTTTTTACTGAAATCTGGTTAAATGACTCACACATTTACGAAGAGATCCTCAATGGTAACTGGACAATCTTCAAAAATGACTGTGATTACGTCTCTACTGGCCAGTCAAGAGGAAGTAATGTTTTTCTTCCGTTTCTTGCACAGCCCCGCATAAATTGTTTCAGCATAAAATTATTCGAATAACATTCGACATGACATCAGTATACTTATATAAGTTTATTTTATGTCCCGCCTAGATCTGATGACTCTGTTTTATATACGTGAATTTGTATCTACTCAATTATATATGTGAACTTATATCTACTTTGTAGCATCTATGAGGATCAAATTATACTACTAAGAGGTATAAATCGCCATAATTTACGTTTCATTCTTGATAAAACCATCTTATCCTGATTTTAACCCTGTGAGTACTTAGTATGGTAATGATTTGCAGCTGGTTGCTCTGATCCTCAACGGTAATGGTTATTGGTTGGACCTTATATTTACAAACGCTAATGACAAAGTAGTGGTTTTCCGCAGATAACTTTCAAGACGTTTATAATCTAGCAAGTACTTCATTATTTTGTCATTCTCCAGGAGTAACTTGACCAATTTTCGCTGAGGCTTTAAACATTTCTACAGATGATATTTCTAAAGCTATTTTGCTATTTTTGCTTTCTCCAGTGTTTCTTATTAAATGTGTCGCTCAGTTTATCTCTCCACTTCCATTACATAAAACACATATTTTTCTTCTAGGTGCTTTTCATTCCATTGGAAATCCTCCTACGTGTTAATAATATTCAAAACTGGCGAAAGGAAATCAATTCAAAATTGAAATTTTTTTTTCATCACTGAACTGGCATCCGGCGCCAAAATGTTAAAGATAATTGATATTTAGTGAGACCTGGACCTATTCTGTATATATATCAATGTATCCTGAAAGTTTTAGCTCAATCGAATAGCGCCTTCCTGAGAAATAGTCACTGATTTTTTTTGATGATACCTATATATAAATATATATGAATATATATATATATATAAATATATATATATATATATATATATATATATATATATATATATATATATATATATATATATATATATATATATACATATATATATATATATATATATATATATATATATATATATATATATATATATATATACATATATATATATATATATATATATATATATATATATATATATATATATATATACATATAAATATATATATATATATATATATATATATATATATATATATATATATATATATATATATACATAATTATACATATATATATATATATATATATATATATATATATATATATATATATATATATATATACACATATATATATATATATATATATATATATATATATATATATATATATATATATATATATATATATATATATATATACGAGGTGTGACAATTAAGTAATGAGACTGATTTCATAAAATCCGTTTATTAAAAAGATATTTTACAACTCTGCCATCGCCTTCAAAGCAGTCCCCTTGGGCAGCTTTACAACGATTCCAGCGCGTTTTCCATGCTTATCTGGAACGCTTTGACTGGTATGTCCGCAAATACCTTCGTCACGGCCGCGTAGATGTCCGTAATCGACTCAAAATGGGTTCCTTTGATCACCGATTTCATTCTAGGAAACAAAAAAATCACAGGATGACATATTGGGCAAATAACGTGGCTGTTGCAACACGGCGATTCCTTTAGAGGCCAAATATTGGGATATCGCAGAGGGCAGTGTGGTACGTTGCGTTGTCGTGATGAAGGATCCAGTTACGAGCGATGTCTGGGAGCACCCTGTTGACTCGTTTTCACAATCTTTCGAGTACTTGGCGATAGTAGACTTGACTTACGATTTGCTCTGATGCAACAAATTCTTTGTGGACGATTCTACGGCTATCAAAAAAGGCAATAATCATCGTTTCCACCTTCGACTTGCTCATGCGAGTTTTTTTGGGCGTAGGGCGAGCAGAGACAACCATTGTGAGCTTTGACGTTTGGTTTCTGGGTTGTATTGGAAAAACCAGCTCTCATCGCCTGTAATAACTCGATCAAGCAGCGTGGGATTGTTTTCCACTTGTTCCAAACAGTCTTCTCCGACGGTCATTCGATGCTGCTTTTGCTCCTCAGAAAGGTTCTTTGGAACCATCTTCGCGCACAACTTTTTCATCCCAAAATCGTCGGTTAAAATTTGTCTGACTGTTTCACGGTTCATGCTCAGTTTTGAGGCCAACATTCGAACTGTTAAACGCCTATCTTCATGGATTAAGGTGCGCACACGCTGCGCATTCGCGTCAGTCCACACCTCAACTGATCTTCCGCTCCGCATCTCGTCTTCCACGGTTTCACGCTCCTCCTTAAACTCTTTATCCTATCAAAACACCTGGACACGACTAAAAGTACTATCACCATACACTTTTACAATTTCAGCGTACGTTTTCAAAGCTGTTTTGCCCAATCTGGTGCAACATTTTATTGCGACGCGTTGCTCTTGATTTCGTTTCTCCATTTTCATGACGAGCACCACCAACACACGTCTACTCAACATGACACAGCAAGCGAACTAAACAAGCTAGATCAATGGGAAATATATCAATGGAGAGGAGAAAGATGCCGAGGAAGGGGAAGGGAATTTCAAGGTCGCAGGTTTACCACAAGTGTGGCAATAAAATCAGTCTCATTACTTAATTGTCACACCTCGTATATATATATATATATATATATATATATATATATATATATATATATATATATATATATATATATACATATATATATATATATATACATATATATATATATATATATATATATATATATATATATATATATATATATATATATATATATATATATATATATACATATATATATATATATATATATATATATATATATATATATATATATATATATATATATATATATATATATATATATATATATATATGTATATATATATATATATATATATATATATATATATATATATATATATATATATATAGATATATATATATATATATATATATATATATATATATATATATAGATATATATATATATATATATATATATATATATATATATATATATATATATATATATATATATATATATATATATATATATATATATATATATATATATATATATGTATATATGTATATATGGAAATATGAATTTTTGGCCGAATCGATTTGTCAATATGTGCCAAAAGTGCTATTTTGCGTCGAAGGAGTCCCTATTTCTATCAACTTTTCTGGGCTTATCTCAACCAGTAGCGTGACGTGATCATTTGCCGAAGGATATAAATTGGTTCATATCCATGGTTGATCAAGCTTTGCAAATTTGTTATGTGTGATAGAGCGACCAATAAATTTGTCTTTCAATAAAAGCACCCAGGAATTATGAACGGGGACGTGAAAGTAGACATTCTGTATTGTTATGGAAATGAGCGCCCACAGTCTTCACACAAAAAGAAAGCATGTCAATATTTATCGGTCAAATAATAATATTCCCAGAACCAAAAATTTAATGTTTTTGAAAGTGGCTAAATTCAGAAGAATTGAACAGGTTTAATAATCTAAAACTTTTTCAGGATGAAAATCTTGAGTTTATTTGAAAGAGTTTGTTATCAATGATATTGACATAAGCACGTGTAAAGGTTCAACATGCTCATTGTTGTCAATTATGGACCGTGCTCTTCTACGACGTTGTGGTTTTTCGCAAATCGAGCATAATTCGTTCCCGATTCCCATGAAAATATTTCCAAAAGATTATATTTGATCTTCAAATTCAGCCATGTTGTGGATATGTTACAGTATATAACTTAGTTTGAACTGTTAATGATATATTATAATATGTTTTTGCTACTTTTTTGAAAGAAAAAAACATTAAACAGAAAAATAAACCGAAAATCTATAAGTAAAACAAAGAGCCCGCTCTCACTATTGACGGTCTATCCGCCCAAATTAGCACTCTCATTTTCAGTTGCATATTCAAAGAGTTCTTTTGGTTGCTCCTTATTAAATAAAAATTGCTAAAATTGATCAACCAAAAGTCAAACGTGTGTTTGGAGCTGATTTTGGAAGCCTTTTGTGAGGAATAAACACAAAGCAAATGTACTCATTGTTGTTGATGAAAAACTAGTAATAGATTGGGAAAAAATCTACATTTGCGTATACTACTGTACGATTTTGATAACATTTTGATAACATTTAGTCTATGTGCGAAGCAATTATTAAATATTGCGGTTTATACATTTCTTGTATACGTGTTTCCAATCCAATTGTTTTGCCACATACTACAGAAGCTCTTTAAAATTTAGGACAATATGCAACACAAGGTTAAATGACGCAGTTTGGTTATAAGAAACATCTGTAAGATTCATGAAAGTTTAAAGAAAGCTTTAGAAATAGAAGTAATGTCACCAAAAGTTGTTTAAAGCTGTGGACGATATGGTATATTGGTTGTTTAACTTGGTCCAGATGAGTTCGGAAGTATGGGCTATGTACTATCAAACATTTTTTTGACTTTAGGTGACTTCCAACTATTGCAAGAATTCACATTTTCATTGTAACTATGCAATGCTTGTTCTTGATACCCTAAATGACGCACAATGTACATAAGAATCTTTGTGCAATATCACTGACTATTTATATTGACTCCTCAGCAATTCTTGTATTCTTGGGCTGGATCCGAACTTGGAATGTAAAAGGACTGATTGAAAATAACCAATGCTTTTTATATCATGCCTATTCACAGTTTTGACATTATTTAAATAACAAAAGCCGGTAGTTCGCCAAACGTTTTAATCGCTCAAAAATACCACACATGACCAGCAAAATATTTTTTTCTGATATAACCGAGTTTTTCATTTATCAATTTTGCAATCAAACTGCCGAGTACATCTCTTTGTTAAATAGACAATTTACGAATTCAGTTTCAACCGATCTTTGTTGATAATGACCTTTTTCATTAAACTATCAGGATCCAAAGAGAAATTGAATAAGTTTACGAATTATAGAACTTTGACCCACAGAAAAAATGCCATAATAGAAATTATAAATAAATCACATAAAAAGAGTCAGCAGTCCCTAGCAGCCCTTGCCACTTCTCGTAACTCAAATTCGATCATAGCAAGCATTCCCCATTCACAAAAAGTTTGTACGAGCAAAACGAAATGATTACATACAATGTACCCTGCTATGCGTGAGGGGAACGCTGAAATAAGTTTCACACCAGTCATACATTTGCAGCTCCGCTTTGAGTCTCTCTCTCTTGAGAAGATAATTTCCCCTAGGAAGTAAATTCTTTTTGGCTTCCAAATGGATCGTATAAGCATATTTTGTTCAATGGCGTCACAATCTAGTCCATATGGAGTCAAATAAACGATCTAAGATGCAATTTTTACGTTGCTTCCATGCATTGGTTGTTCTTTCTCAGTCTGTGGTGTTACCACATCAGCTGTGTGAGATGTTCACAATTTGTTTTCGGAAAATTTAAAAAAACATTTTATGTACGTTTTTTTCACGATTTCAAAAAAAACTATAAATTTAAAATTTATGTCAGCCAAATGTAAGGGAAGCAATGCTTCCGTTGCTTCCATGAACACCACGCCACTGATCTCAACATAACAATAGATCATCCAAACATTATAAAGTCTGGATCCCCGAGCAATACGCCTGGCTTTTTACCCACATGGATGGAAGCAACAGGAGTTAGGACTGGGAACGTATCAAGCTTTCCCTTTGGAAGTCCACCAACAGCAGTAAAAATTTTAGCAATATAAGTAATAATGCTGATGTAAAGAATAACTGTACAGTCAGCAAATTATGAACAATCCAGAAAATTCTTAAGAATCGTCAGGATAATAATATACCCATATTGGAAGTTCCCTCCACTGAATGTTTAAATATTCCGCTGCATAATGTCCATAGCTTTGAGCTCAGACATTCGTCTACGGACATATCTCTTCAAACTTTAACATAAAGCTGCAGGGCGTCTTCTCTTAATAATCCCTCGTCTTCCGGTCCCGCAAATACAGCTTCATATAAAAATCATCCAATTTCAAATTCTTTGCAAAAATCCCGGTATAACGTTAGATATCGCTCCTAACAAGGTATGCTCTTTCAAGTGCCTCATAATTTTTTACAACAATCGCAGTGGTATGAGGGGAAAGTTCAATAAACTCTACTTTGACGCTAAATCATGCCATTTCAACATACTTGTTTTTACTGAAATCTGGTTAAATGACTCACACATTTACGAAGAGATCCTCAATGGTAACTGGACAATCTTCAAAAATGACTGTGATTACGTCTCTACTGGCCAGTCAAGAGGAAGTAATGTTTTTCTTCCGTTTCTTGCACAGCCCCGCATAAATTGTTTCAGCATAAAATTATTCGAATAACATTCGACATGACATCAGTATACTTATATAAGTTTATTTTATGTCCCGCCTAGATCTGATGACTCTGTTTTATATACGTGAATTTGTATCTACTCAATTATATATGTGAACTTATATCTACTTTGTAGCATCTATGAGGATCAAATTATACTACTAAGAGGTATAAATCGCCATAATTTACGTTTCATTCTTGATAAAACCATCTTATCCTGATTTTAACCCTGTGAGTACTTAGTATGGTAATGATTTGCAGCTGGTTGCTCTGATCCTCAACGGTAATGGTTATTGGTTGGACCTTATATTTACAAACGCTAATGACAAAGTAGTGGTTTTCCGCAGATAACTTTCAAGACGTTTATAATCCAGCAAGTACTTCATTATTTTGTCATTCTCCAGGAGTAACTTGACCAATTTTCGCTGAGGCTTTAAACATTTCTACAGATGATATTTCTAAAGCTATTTTGCTATTTTTTGCTTTCTCCAGTGTTTCTTATTAAATGTGTCGCTCAGTTTATCTCTCCACTTCCCATTACATAAAACACATTTTTTACTAATGTTCGAAGAAGAACATTAGTATTAAAATCACTTTGGCCAAAAATTCATATTTCTATATATATATATATATATCATCAAAAAATTTCAGTGAAAAAATCTCAGGAACGCGCCATCCGATTGAGCTGAAATTTTCAGGACGCATTGGTGTATATGCAGAATAGTGCCAGGTCTCAGAAAAAGTTAATAATCTTTAACCCTTTGGCGCCGGCGGCCATTTTAGTGATTTTTTTAATATACCTATTATTCCGTACACAAATAATTTTTGCAAAAATAAAGTTGACGACATAAATTTCGAACAAGTTTTACATGTGAATCGGATAATTTTTTGGAATTTTTTTAACCCTATGTGTGCGCTGGGTGCCTAAAAAGAGAACGGGAAAATTTGAAAATTTTTAAATTGCGATAACTTTTGACAGAGCTATTCCATGATTACGAAATTTTCAGGACATGTTTGTTTTATTTAGTTAAAGATTTGTGTAGGTTTTAATGATTGTGCTGGCAACCCTGTAGCTAGGGCAGGCACTGAAAGTGAAAACGTCCAAATCATCATTTCTCTTGAAAAAATGTCGTTTCTTAAAAAAAAAGCCACTCATATGTAAATTTTGTGCTTTGTTTACATAAACAAAAAAAAAAATTTGATATGGTATAACGGGCACGCCTGGTAACCCTTGCCCAAGTTACTTATGTTTTTAGCATCAAAAACTTCTGTTCACGGAAACTCACGATCCAATGAGCAGAATTTATTGAAATTTTCAGAATGTATTGGCCTTAAATAGGACCAGGTCTGATAGAAGTGATTTTGAAATCCTAGCGATTCTGTGCCAGTGGTGCCATCTTGAAAAATCACTAAAAAAGATAACTGCTTTTAGCCCTATAAATTCTGATTGAATCGTTCGATTTTGACGAAATTTACACAGTAGCTGCACCTTACTTTAAACCACATTTGGTAGAAATTTGGTTGAAAAATTCGGTTGGAGCTGCCAGCTATGATAATTTTGGTGTCTTAAATTTGAAAAAATAAAAATTTGGAAGTGAAAACATTCAAACCAGCGAATATCCTAAAAAATGTCCGTTTCTACAATAAAACCAATCTGTATACAAATCTGATGCTTAATCTACACAGTCAAAGTAAAACTTTGGAAATTTCATGTCGGACAAGAACGGTAACCCTTTCTCAGTTAACCTATATTTTTAGCTTCAAAAACTTCTGTTCACGGGAACTAACGAATCAATAATCAGATAGAATTGAAATTTACAGAATGCATTGGACTTAAGTAGGGCCAGGTCTGATAGAAGCGATTTTGAATTGTGGGCAACTCTGTTCCAGTGGTGCCATCTTGAAAAATTACAAAGAAAAAAAACTGCTTTTTGCCCTATGAAATGTGAATAAGTTACCAGATTTTCATGAAATTGACACAGTAGCTGAACCTTACTCTAAACTCTGTTTGATAGAAATTTGGTTGAAAAATTCGATTGGTGCTGCCAGCTATGGTAATTTTTGTGTCTTTTTGTGAAAATTCGCTCAGGAAAATTAAACTTTTTGCCCTATAACTTCCAGTGCAGTCATGAAATCAATACGAATTTCATACAATTAATGAAACCTATTATAAACATTATTCAAGCCAAATTTGGTTTAAAAGCCATGATAGGGTTGCCAGCTATTGTTGGTTTTGTGTTTGCTTGCAATATCTTTATTAAGCGGTTTTATCGTAGAATTTTCAATTGGTAATGATATTGTAGTGATCATAAACAGCAAATATTAAGCTTTCGGTTATTTGAAAAAACTCGCTGCAGGTAACCCTAAGTTTCTTTATACTCCTATAACTTCGAATGTAATATAACAACGTGAAGCAGATGTGATATATTCTTGGCTTTGATACTGGCGAAAGGTTGCCAGCACGAGTTGGTTGTGCTACTTTTGTATCAATAAATGCTTGCAGTTAGTATTCCTACCGGAAACATTTACAATGAAAATAAATAACCGATGTTTCAATTCCCAAAGTTCTGCAAATTTTTCGGATCGCAGCCCCAAACTCCAACTTCAGTTACAGTGCTGCAGGCACTGAGCATTTTCTTCATTGATATTATATGAGATGCTGCTTTCAAAATTTTGTGAAATAAGCAACTGATAACGAATATAATTAACCTGTGTTTTGCTCTCATACACGTTGAAATTCATGCCAGTGGTAATATCTGAAACCTTCTCCCATATGAGTTATAATGCATTCTTGAGACAAAAGTAAAACATGGCATTTGAAACAATTTGGCCGTAATAAGCAGCGCATGTGGTGGAATATGCACTCAAAACCTGCACGATTCTTCTACTGTTCTTCGAACATTAGTGTTTCTAGCGGTTCAGGTGCGCTAGAGTTTTTCTTCTAGGTGCTTTTCATTCCATTGGAAATCCTCCTACGTGTTAACAATATTAAAACTGGCGAAAGGAGATCAATTCAAAATTGAAATTTTTTTTTCATCACTGAACTGGCATCCGGCGCCAAAATGTTAAAGATAATTGACATTTAGTGAGACCTGGACCTATTCTGCATATATATCAATGTATCCTGAAAGTTTTAGCTCAATCGAATAGCGCCTTCCTGAGAAATAGTCACTGATTTTTTTTGATGATATCTATATATAAATATATATGAATATATATATATATATATATATATATATATATATATATATATATATATATATATATATATATACATATATATATATATATATATATATATACATATATATATACATATATATATATATATATATATATATATATATATATATATATATATATATATATATATATATATATATATATATATATATATATGTATATATACACATATATATATATATATATATATATATATATATATATATATATATATATATATATATATATATATATATCTATATCTATATATATGTCATGGCAACACTGACGGTACATCAGACGGAAACGAGTAGTCTACGACCAGCAACCGAACGAGACGGTCAACCTATAAAATGTGTATTAATAGTGACGGGTTGATAAAGGAATAAATATATGTAGATTAACTATCCAACCGGTTTTTTCATCTTGACAGAATCAGAAGTGGGATATACGAATTCCAAATTATGCCGCAAACGAAAGCGATCGCAGAATTGTCGTGTGACAGGCTTCGAACGCTGTTGACGGCACGTGGTCTACGGATTAGTGGACGAAAAGCCGAATTAGTCGAACGATTGAGCAATCATCTAGGTGCCGAAACGGTCGACGTGGCCGACGATGAGGACGACGTGGATGAATGGAGTGCGATGCGAGGAGACCTAGCATTGTTAACCGAGCAAGTATGGAATTTGGCAGACATTGTTCTCGAGCTGAAACGGAATCAAAGCATACCAATTCGAACTGTTCCATCTGACGCAAATCCATGTGGTCCATTAGAGACAGCTACGGCATCAACACCTCAGTTACCGGTGCAGTTAGAGCAGGAAAGACGTAAAAAACATCCCAATCCGAGCACAAATACACCGATAACGATTACTTTAGAGAGAGAAAACACAGCTGGTTGTTCGTCTCTGATCAACGGAAACGAAACGAATCAACGAGAAAGTGAGAGAAACAACACGGGAATAGGTTTTTCCACTTGGAACGAAATACCACGAGAACGACATACATTTCAAGTGCGAGATGTCATAAACCTACTACCGACATTCGACCCACTTGACGATACATCACCGTCCGCAGATCAGTTTTATCGACCGAATCGAGCGACTATCTCGAATATATAGATGGGATGAAGATCTTGTCCTATTTTCGGCACAGGCGAAACTCCAAGGTGTTTCAAAACAATGGATAGATGGCTTGCAAGACACCTTTGAGACATGGAGTGCATTCGCTGCAGCATTGCGGCGAGATTTTCCGGCTCGGCAGTCGGAAACAGATATTCATCACCGGCTTCTAGAAGAATATCGTCGATCTGACGAAACAGTCGAGCAATACTTCTACCGGGCGTGTGCATTGGCACGAAAAGGCGAGTTGAATGATCGAACGATAGTCTACTATATTCGTCGCGGGTTGTATATGCAGACTTTGCAAACTGCTATTGCGGGAACAGATTTTGAAACGCCGAATATGCTATTAAGTGCAATACGACGATTTACGGCAAATCAACCGCAAATGAGTAGAGTGACAGACGAACGATTACGATCACTTCCGCAGCCCAGTCCGGGCCCGAAAGCAAACAAATTGATTTCAGACGATAGGAAGTGCGTTTGTTACAACTGTTATGGAAGAGGGCATATTTCGTTTAATTGCCCTAAACCACAACGGCGTATGAGGTGTACGGCATGTAATCGAACTGGACACACAAGTGACAGATGTACTTTTAAAAGTACGGATAAACGTGAACCGGTAAATCGAATTGTGCAACCGAAATCCCCAACACCGAACATCCTCACTAAGCGAATTCATGTGAACCAGCATGAAATGGTGTGCGTGATCGATTCAGCAAGTAGCTGCACTTTAATTCAAAGATCGGCAGCGCAACAAATTGGACATTTGGAGCCATGTTATCCACCGAAACGTTTGAAGGGTTTCGGAGGTAGCGAGTACGACTGTGTTTGGCAGATGGATGCAGCAATCGAAATTGACGATGTGTGTGTAAAAACGCCGCTATTTGTCGTCAATGACGGAATGTTAGACGAGGCCGTGCTCTTGGGAGCTGATTTTATATTGGACCGAAAGTGATCTAGTATGATTCGGAATGGAGAATTCATCATGCTCAACCAGCATCGGGATTGGAATACTGGGAAGATTGACCCAAATAGTGTGAATAAACTCTATCAACTGCTAGACGAATGGAAGGTTTGTTTTTCAAGTGACATATCGTCAATCGGGCGCTGTAAATCTCCCGAAATGGCTATAAATTTAACGACTACCGCACCAATATGCCTTCCAGCATACAAAATACCCTTTCCTAAGCGTGAAAAGGTTGAAAGAATTATTCAGCAGCTGCTGGAAAGGGATATAATCCGGACTAGTTATTCAGAGTATTCTTCGCCAATTATTTTAGTAGCAAAGTCAGACGGATCCGATTGACTATGCGTCGACTACCGCGCATTAAACGCAATCACTGTCAAGGAACCGTATCCGATACCAAACGTGGATGAACAGATCGCTCAATTAGCAAGCGGTTCGTACTTTACGACAGTGGATTTCATATCGGGATACCATCAAATTCCGATTGCCGAGGACTCGAAAAAGTATACAGCATTTGCAACACATCAAGGGAAATTCGAATATAACGTTATGCCATTCGGGCTAACCAACGCACCTTTCGTTTTCCAGAAGAAGTTGAGAGAAATCGTGGGAAAAATGACACACCCAGTGGTAGCATTTGTCGACGAAATAGTGATTCCCAGTAAAACCATTGATGATAACTTGATAGCATTACGTGAGTTTTTATCAATCCTATCGGAGACAGGAATGACACTCAATGCATCGAAGCGTACATTTTTCGCAACGGAGACAACATTCCTGGGCCATCGCATTAAGGAGGGTAGAATTTCACCTGGCGATATAAAGACCGAAGCGATACGAAATTTTCCAACACCTATCGGATCAGCAGATGTTAGGAGATTCCTTGGACTAACCGGTTTCTTCCGGAAATTCGTATCAGACTACGCAATGATC
>OZ022264.1:123788456-123790956 GCA_963978885.1 Nemotelus pantherinus | reverse complement strand
TCTTCACACAAAAAGAAAGCATGTCAATATTTATCGGTCAAATAATAATATTCCCAGAACCAAAAATTTAATGTTTTTGAAAGTGGCTAAATTCAGAAGAATTGAACAGGTTTAATAATCTAAAACTTTTTCAGGATGAAAATCTTGAGTTTATTTGAAAGAGTTTGTTATCAATGATATTGACATAAGCACGTGTAAAGGTTCAACATGCTCATTGTTGTCAATTATGGACCTTGCTCTTCTACGACGTTGTGGTGTTTCGCAAATCGACCATAATTCGTTCCCGATTCCCATGAAAATATTTCCAAAAGATTATATTTGATCTTCAAATTCAGCCATGTTGTGGATATGTTACAGTATATAACTTAGTTTGAACTGTTAATGATATATTATAATATGTTTTTGCTACTTTTTTGAAAGAAAAAAACATTAAACAGAAAAATAAACCGAAAATCTATAAGTAAAACAAAGAGCCCGCTCTCACTATTGACGGTCTATCCGCCCAAATTAGCACTCTCATTTTCAGTTGCATATTCAAAGAGTTCTTTTGGTTGCTCCTTATTAAATAAAAATTGCTAAAATTGATCAACCAAAAGTCAAACGTGTGTTTGGAGCTGATTTTGGAAGCCTTTTGTGAGGAATAAACACAAAGCAAATGTACTCATTGTTGTTGATGAAAAACTAGTAATAGATTGGGAAAAAATCTACATTTGCGTATACTACTGTACGATTTTGATAACATTTTGATAACATTTATTCTATGTGCGAAGCAATTATTAAATATTGCGGTTTATACATTTCTTGTATACGTGTTTCCAATCCAATTGTTTTGCCACATACTACAGAAGCTCTTTAAAATTTAGGACAATATGCAACACAAGGTTAAATGACGCAGTTTGGTTATAAGAAACATCTGTAAGATTCATGAAAGTTTAAAGAAAGCCTTAGAAATAGAAGTAATATCACCAAAAGTTTTTTAAAGCTGTGGACGATATGGTATATTGGTTGTTTAACTTGGTCCAGATGAGTTCGGAAGTATGGGCTATGTACTATCAAACATTTTTTTGACTTTAGGTGACTTCCAACTATTGCAAGAATTCACATTTTCATTGTAACTATGCAATGCTTGTTCTTGATACCCTAAATGACGCACAATGTACATAAGAATCTTTGAGCAATATCACTGACTATTTATATTGACTCCTCAGCAATTCTTGTATTCTTGGGCTGAATCCGAACTTGGAATGTAAAAGGACTGATTGAAAATAACCAATGCTTTTTATATCATGCCTATTCACAGTTTTGACATTATTTAAATAACAAAAGCCGGTAGTTCGCCAAACGTTTTAATCGCTCAAAAATACCACACATGACCAGCAAAATATTTTTTTCTGATATAACCGAGTTTTTCATTTATCAATTTTGCAATCAAACTGCCGAGTACATCTCTTTGTTAAATAGACAATTTACGAATTCAGTTTCAACCGATCTTTGTTGATAATGACCTTTTTCATTAAACTATCAGGATCCAAAGAGAAATTGAATAAGTTTACGAATTATAGAACTTTGACCCACAGAAAAAATGCCATAATAGAAATTATAAATAAATCACATAAAAAGAGTCAGCAGTCCCTAGCAGCCCTTGCCACTTCTCGTAACTCAAATTCGATCATAGCAAGCATTCCCCATTCACAAAAAGTTTGTACGAGCAAAACGAAATGATTACATACAATGTACCCTGCTATGCGTGAGGGGAACGCTGAAATAAGTTTCACACCAGTCATACATTAGCAGCTCCGCTTTGAGTCTCTCTCTCTTGAGAAGATAATTTCCCCTAGGAAGTAAATTCTTTTTGGCTTCCAAATGGATCGTATAAGCATATTTTGTTCAATGGCGTCACAATCTAGTCCATATGGAGTCAAATAAACGATCTAAGATGCAATTTTTACGTTGCTTCCATGCATTGGTTGTTCTTTCTCAGTCTGTGGTGTTACCACATCAGCTGTGTGAGATGTTCACAATTTGTTTTCGGAAAATTTAAAAAAACATTTTATGTACGTTTTTTTCACGATTTCAAAAAAAACTATAAATTTTAAATTTATGTCAGCCAAATGTAAGGGAAGCAATGCTTCCGTTGCTTCCATGAACACCACGCCACTGATCTCAACATAACAATAGATCATCCAAACATTATAAAGTCTGGATCCCCGAGCAATACGCCTGGCTTTTTACCCACGTGGATGGAAGCAACAGGAGTTAGGACTGGGATGGTATCAAGCTTTCCCTTTGGAAGTCCACCAACAGCAGTAAAAATTTTAGCAATATAAGTAATAATGCTGATGTAAAGAATAACTGTACAGTCAGCAAATTATGAACAATCCAGAAAATTCTTAAGAATCGTCAGGATAATAATATACCCATATTGGAAGTTCCCTCCACTGAATGTTTAAATATTCCGCTGCATAATGTCCATAGCTTTGAGCTCAGACATTCGTCTACG
>OZ022264.1:123765956-123783456 GCA_963978885.1 Nemotelus pantherinus | reverse complement strand
AAAGTTTCAGCGATTTAACATCATCTGGGGTTGCCATCCGAAAAATTTGAAAACTCGGAAAATTTATATATGGGTTGCTTATTTTATTGTAAATGCTTTGTGCAATATTTACGAAATTGTGTGGTGCTAGTAATCATGAACTTATGAATATATGCACATGCACTTATGCTTATGAATACCAAATGGAAGCATCTGTTGGTGCAATATTTACGAAATTGTGTGCTGGTAATCAGCACCATAGCTGCTTCACGTTGAGTTAAATCCACCCTGTGAATTTCCTTTCGATTGGATGGCTGCGCTGTAAGCTATTGGAGTGAATAGAACTTTATGGTTACCATCTTCAAATTTTCGAAACCTAAATATAAGTTGTAAACTGGTATTGCAGAATCATACCCATTTGGAAACTTTATGACAACATCGCTCGATGAAGAAATGTCAATAAATTATGAAATTCATCATAGCTGGCAACTTTTTCATGATTTTTCAACGAAATTCGTACAGAATTAGAAATGAAACAAGATATGCTTATCACACTAATTTCGTTTTGATTTCAATTCTGCATCGGAAGTAATAGGGAAAAAACCTTTATTTTTCTGAGCAAACTTACAATATAAAGGAAACAAAAATTGCCATAGCTGGCAATCCTATTCTAATTTTTCAACCAATTATGTTAAAATCTGGTGGCCAAATCGGAAGCTATAGGCCTAAAAACCTTTTTTTTCTCAGCGATTTTTCAAAATGGCACCACTGCCACAGTGTAGCCCGTATTTCAAAATCATTCCTATCAGACTTGGTCCTAACTAATACCAACATGTGCTATATATTTTATTTTGATCGCTTTATCCAATCGTCATTTCTCGTGAACAGAAATTTTGAGTGCTGGAAATAGAGGTAATTTGATCATGGGTTGCCGTTCTTGTGTTTTTTATTTATTTTTATTTTTTACCTCCTTCCTTTCACTCTCTCCATCACTCAATCAAAATGCACGGTCCGTGTGCATATTACATGCTCAGTCATTAAGTCGGCAGAGAAGCAAAATGGTCTAATTAATCCAGATAAATTAGATTCAGTGAAACCATGTGTGGGTTTTACTAGTTTGTACCCATATATTAACAAGCACTCTCCATATCATATAGGACACCCAAAAGTCTACCGTGGGAACGATGCTCCCCCATCTTCAGGACTCATCACTTGTCCTATCATTCCGCCAACTAGTTTATACCTACCTGTACTACCATTCAGAATTAATTCAAAACTGTATTTTACACTCTGTCGAAAACCTGTCAAATTAAATAGAATATCTGACTGCATTCACAAAGATGAGGAGCATCAGATCACCGGTATATGGATAATACCCGAAGTGTCTTTTGTCTAAAAAGGGTAAAAAGTCTAGCGCATCAGAACCGCTAGAAAACTAATTTTCGAAGAAATTGTCTTTGAGTGACAAAAAAATGTAGGAAGACGTAATACACTTTTTTGTACAACCGTTCCTTATCCCAAGCAACAAAACTCAACTATAACTCAAATGATGAAAATGTTCAGTGCTGGCAATACTTTCCCAATGAAGCAGCAATAAGTTAACCTTAACAAGATCATACTTAAATCAACTTATCCTTTGAATTTCGTTCTCATCGGAGGATTTCATCGAAAGTTTCAGCAGTTAAACGTTGTTTGAGGCTGCCATCCAAAAAATGTTTAAAACTCGGAAAATTTCGAAATTGGTTCCTTATTTTTATCGCAAATGCTTTGTATATGAGTACGCAATTTGAAGCATCTGTTGGTGCAATATTTACGAAAATGGCTAATGGTGGTTAGCCTGTATCAGCAGCAATACAAAAACTATACCAAATCTGCTTCACGTTAAGTTAAACCCAACCAGTAAATTTCGTTTGAATTGAATCACTGCGCTGGAAGGTATACGGGTCAAAAGAGTTTTAGGGTTACCACCCTCAAAACTTTTCAAATTTTTAGAACGTGAATATTGGTTGTTAATTTCCATTGCAGGATCATTCTCAATTGCAAATCTAATGACATAATCGCTCAGTAAAGAAATTCCACAAAATCCCAAAAATGGTCATAGCTGGCAGCCCTTTCATGATTTTGGTACGAAATTCCTACGACAATTGTTTCACATTAAAGTCCGTTTACTGCATGAACTTCGTTTTGATTTCTACACTGGACCGGAAGTTATAAGGAAAAAAAGCTTTATTTTGCTGAGCGAATTTGCAAGATTTATGAGACAAAAATCACCACAGCTGCAAGTCCTATACCAATTTTTCAACGAAATTTTTACCAAATGTTACATGGAGTAACATCCAAATACTGTGTAAATTTTGTTAAAGTCGGAAAATCGGAAATTGTAGGCAAAAAAGCTATTTTTTTCTCAGTTATTTTTCAAGATGGTACCACTGCCACAGGGTTACCCGCATTTCAAAATCACTTCTATCAGACCTTTTCCTAGTTAATGCAAACATGTTCTGTAAATTTCGTTATGATCGAATTATCCAGTCGTCAGTTCTCGTGAACAGAACTTTCGATTGTTGAAAATAGAGGTAATTTGGTGATGGGTTGCCGTTCTTATGCAATTCGGAATTTTGAAAACTTTATTTTGAGATGAAGGACAAAGGACGAAATTTATCAAAAATTTGAAATTTTTTTCAAAAATCAAAAATTTTTCAGGAAGGTCAATGATTTGAAGAATTTTTTTTCAGCAGCCTGCCACAGCTACAGGGTTATTCGCTTTTTGCTGAAAATCTATATGAGCCAAATCTTAGTACAGATCAATACGCTCTGTAATTTTCACGATGCTCCATTATTTTTCTTGCAAGTAATGACAAATCAAAATTTGAAAAAAAAATCCTTGCCTACTTTTAGGCACCCTGCACCCACACACGGCTCAAAATTTCCAATTCTTTATCATAAACTAACTTAAAACATAATTAGGTTTCATTCCAATACTTTTCTTGAACAATTCTTTACACTGCTTGGAAATATAGGAGTTCCTCAAAATTCACTAAAACGCTCGCCGCCGCCAAAAAGTTTAGGATATCTGAGTTTGAGAAAGTCATGGACCTACCTACTATATACATCTACGTTCTCCGAAAATTTCAGCTCAATCGGATCGGCCCCTCCAGAAATTATCTCCCTTAATCATTTTGCTGATATATATATATATATATATATATATATATATATATATATATATATAAATATATATATATATATTTTTATGTATATATGTATATATATATATATACCATATATATATATATATATATATATATATATATATATATATATATATATATATATATATATATATATATATGTATATATATATATATATATATAGATATATATATATATATATATATATATATATATATATATATATATATATATATATCTATATATATATATATATATATATATATATATATCAGCAAAATGATTAAGGGAGATAATTTCTGGAGGGGCCGATCCGATTGAGCTGAAATTTATATATATATATAAATATATATATATATATATATTTTTATGTATATATGTATATATATATATATATATATATATATATATATATATATATATATATATATATATATATATATATATATGTATATATATATATATATATATTATATATATATATATATATATACATATATATATATATATATATATATATATATATATATATATATATATATATATATATATATATATATATATATATATATATATTTATATATACATATATATATATATATATATATATATATATATATATATATATATATATATATATATATAATATATATATATATATATATATATATATATATATATATATATATATATATATATATATATATATATATATATATATACATATATATATAGAAATATGAATTTTCGGCGAAACGAGTTGAATACTATTGTTCTTCAAACATTGGTAAAAACTAGACACATTTTTGAAGTTTGGGAATACAACCATACCCAGTATGATCCTGCAAACAAGAGTGGAGGATTGTTTTCTGAATATGCAAATACGTTCTTGAAAATAAAACAGGAGTCTAGTGGATGGACTGCTAATTGTACAGATGAGGCAGAGCAAGATGTTTTTATAAAATCTTGCAAAGAAAGAGAAGACATCTGTTTAGAGAATAAATTGATTGAGAAAAATCCTGGTAGGCGTTATACCGCAAAAATTTGTTGAAACTCGTTTTGGGGCAAGTTTGACCAAAAAGAAGACAAAAAGCGCACTAAAGTTCTTACCAGTTATAAAAAATTTTCTGATTTTATTCTTTCCCCTGGAATTAAGATCTGCTGGTTTACACTATCAATGAAGAAACAATAGGTGCTTTTTTTGCAACCTAGCAGAGCAGATTAACGTAGGGTTGCAAAAAAAACGATCACGAGCAGTAAATTGCATTGTTCGAAAATGTTGCATTCTTTGAGCTTTTGCTTAGATTGGTTGTTAAATGAGAATAATCCATAGAAAAAACCTGAATGAAATCTTATCTAAATTTTAATCGACATGAAACATGAAACTTGCATATAAAACAATCTACAATGTAATGTGCATCGAAATACTCAAAACCAGTCTGCACACTAGAAGATTTGATGTAAAATAATTGAAAATGGCAGAGTGCTATGCAAATTCATTCAATTCAAACTGCCGATTTCATAATAAACAACAGCAGTGTTACGAACCGTTTAGAACACTCTTACTGTTGTCAGCACACTCTACATGTAAATCCATAAACTACCACTGCTTAACATTTTTTGATTCAGTGACGCCACAAGTGCAGGATTTGTGTTGTTATATTCAATATGCTTAACAAAATTTGATCTGCTCGGGTGTGCAAAAAAACGCACCTAATGTAAGCGACATAAAAATATCTTGAAAAATAATTAAATACGCTTCCCCATGTAAATATACACATTGCGGCATATACAACAGCATTTGCCAGACTTAAACTTTACGCAACTTTGGAGAAGGAACGAGAGAGAATTCTTTATTGTGATACGGATAGTTTAATCTTTGTTGGTGATAAGATCACTCCAATCCCCTTCAAGATTTTTGACTTTTTGAGTGACTTAACTAACGAAACTGAAAGTTTCGGACACGAGGCATATATTTCGGAATATGTTAGTACGATACTAAAAACTTACAGTCTCAAAGTAGAAGCTGAGCGGTTTATTGATTATATAATTCAATGTAAGGGAATAACATTAAACGTTAAAAATTGTAAAATTGTTAGTTTCGAAAGACAAAAATTCCTAGTAGTCGGTCCAGATGAAGAAAAACCAATTTGTGTTTTGAATGAGCCAAAAATTAAACGTAAACGACCGGGAGTTGTTATTTCTGCCCCCGAGAGGAAACATTTTCAATTTACCTTTGATAAAAGAATAGCTACGAAAGAAAATTGTTCTCTTCCTAACGGCTATAAAAAACCTAAGTTAAGCTTATATCTAAATATCTACCATAATTATTCATTGTATGTTTAGGAAACTTGTCATACATCACGAAATACCTATTAACATGAAAAATGTATAAATACCTATTAACATGAAACATGTTTTTTATTTAATAACTAATCATCTTGCTGAAAGCATGTCTGAGCTCATTTTTGATATCCAATTTGTTTCTGTAAATCAGGGTCACTATTTTGCAAAAGAGTTAGCCATACTTCCATACGATTCGACTGTACCTATAATTTATTACTTTGGACACCCATACCAGGAGTTGAGCGGAAAGGCACGAAGGCAAAATGAGGTCGAAGCAAAAAACATCAACGGATTGTGATGAGATGATGGTGAAGTTAACTACAACAAGCTTCCAAACATTCTAATGCCATTTAACGAATCGACGATCTACGTAACATACCGAAACTACGAGATCTCAAGAAATTCAAGACCATTTGTAAAATGCATGATGCACTTCCGGAGACACGATGTGCTGCGCAAAATTGTGTAAATATTCACATGTATTATCTTATGAATATGAAATATTATTGAAATACAAACATGTTTTTTCTTTAATTGTGAATTTATTTCATAACATCAAAAGTAAGGTTACAGCTACACAGTATTGGAAATTCATAAAAAAGCCTAGAATAATTAATATGCATATAAGACGTACAAAATGGTATAAAAAAGTATTCGTTTTTCGTAGCTGATACTGTTCGATTTCGAAAACGAGGATTCAAGACCATCGAAATGATTATATATTCCCGCCAGGAATTCTTCGTTTGCTCGCGCTTGTACTAGTTGTTTTGATATTTTATTATCTTTTTCAGAGTTTGGTGTCCCAATGTAGCCAATTAAGCTGTCGGACACTTATTACGAGTCGTTCAATATTTTGGCAATCCGTACGCATGAAATGACTTTCGAGGTACGGACGAAACCAATCATGGGGAGCACCCATGCAAGCCTCGTGTATCTTCCTGTTGCAGAAATCTTTGCACGTCACGAATTTCATCGTGTTGTCAAAGGCAAAGCAATTTTCAAGGCTGCACTTGAAGCTTATGATGAGTTAATAAGGAGGTTTATTCGATGCCGAAAAGTATCTAATCTCAAAAGTGCGCAGATATATAGGTTAGGTTAGGTTAGGTTAAAGTGGCTGCCGGTCTACAGAGGTCTGCCGTCCGACACACGTAGGCACAAAAGAGGCCCGTTGTGATACCACACTAATTAGTGACTCTCTCTTACTCACTAAAATCGGGAAACCATCTGCTTCCCTTGACAAATCGCGTTATCCCTTTTAAATCAACCAGGGATAACTCGGTCAGGTTTGAGAGAAAGGGAGCACCAATTGCCGCCAACCTTCTCCTTGCCAACGCCGGGCATTGACACAAGAGGTGGAGGACGGATTCCTCCTCATCCTCAGAGCCGCAACTCCGACAGAAATCGTTCAACTGCACTCCCAATCGTTGTGCATGCCGTCCTATGAGGCAATGGCCCGTAAGAACTCCCACTGTGCAGCGTAGAGCGCTTCGAGTTAAGCCTAAAAGCTGCCTGGTGCGACGCGCATCCATGGATACCCAGGACTGCCTTGCTTTTGCACAGGATGATTCATCTGCCCAGGACGTCTTAGCATCCTCGAGATATTTTTGCCTAATGGCCAGTTTGACCGATGACATCGGTATACCTATTGAGAGGGAGCAGGAGACCTCCGGAAGCAAGGTTCCAAGCCTTGCTAGCTCATCGGCCTCACAGTTGCCGTGAAAACCCCTATGTCCCGGTACCCAAATCAATTGAATCACTGAATGTCTCGACATCTCCCTGAGAGATGCACGGCATTCAGCAACAATCATGGAAACTGTACAAGGACCAGCAAGGGATTTAATAGCCGCCTGGCTATCTGTGAAAATGCCAATATTAGCCCCGAATATTCGATTACACAGAAGCCAGTCGATTGCCTGTAAAACAGCCGCAACCTCCGCCTGAAAGACACTACAATGGTCTGGTAGACGGAGGGACAGCTTGAGATTCAGCTCATCTGAGTATACACCACTTCCGACTCTATTGTTTAGCTTTGAGCCGTCAGTGTACACATGGATAAGCCCACTTTCGAGGGTGACACCATCACGCCATTCATCCCTACCAGGAATGCGAGTTGTGAACTCCAAATCTAGTAGGCACTGCGGAGCGATGTAGTCAACACCTGCTGGAGCGGGAACTCCCTCGACCAAAATCCTCGCATGGCCGAAATCTGTTCTATTCCAAGCCCAGATACAATTTAGTCTCACAGCGGCAAGATTAGCTTGCTGTAAGATAAGTAGATTGTTTGGCAGCCAATGAAGTAGCACGAAGAGTGCCTTAGTAGGGGTGGAGCGGAGCGCACCAGTTACAAGTAGTGCAGCCATTCTCCGCACTTTTTCAATCTGCCGTTTGCAGGTAGCCTTAATAGCACCCTGCCACCAGAACACCACCCCAAACAATAGAATTGGCTCAACCACAGCAGTGTAAAGCCAAGCAACAGTACGAGGTTGTAATCCCCAGTTCGCTCCTATGGTCCTTTTACAGCAGTAAAGTGCATTGAAAGCCTTCCGAGCTCTTTCTGCTACATTGTAGGTCCATAGTAATTTCGAGTCAAGGATCAGCCCTAAGTACTTGACCCTCTGGCTCAAGTTAATGGAGACCCCATTCATCTTGGGTAACTCAAAAGACGGAACTTTGTACTTCCTTGTATCCATTCACATTCAAGCCGCACTCACGACTCCAACGTGAAAGTATGTCAAGAGAGTGATTTAGCCTCTCCGATAGCGTAGATAAATACTTTCCCGACACTGCCACAGCTATGTCGTCTGCATAAGCAATCACTTTGCAGCCAGCGCGGTCCAGTCTCATTAGAAGAGTATTCACCGTGATGTTCCACAGCAGGGGAGAGAGGACTCCACCCTGAGGTGTGCCCGTACTGACTCCTCGTCTTACGCTGGCATCCCCCAGGGAAGAGATAACCACTCTTCTTTTGAGAAGCTGCACAATAAAAGCAATAAGCCGCTCGTCCACATGAAGCACCGAGAGTGCCTCAACAATAGCGTTAGAATTTACGTTGTTGAAGGCCCCCTCGATGTCCAAGAAGGCGGCAAGCGTATATTCCTTAAGCACAAGAGATTTTTCAACTTGCTCAATAAGGACATGAAGAGCAGTCTCAACAGATTTACCTTTGGTATAAGCGTGTTGTGACTGCGAGATCAACATAGGATCAATTGATCTTTTAATATGGTAATCAATGATCCTTTCCAAAATCTTAAGCAGGACTGAGTTAAGACTTATTGGACGCTAGTCCTTTGGCCTAACATGAGAAACTTTTCCTGCTTTGGAGATAAACACAACTCTTATTTCCCGCCAGCTGGTGGGAACATACGAGAAGCGTAGGCAAGCGTTATAAATCTCTCTGAGCCATGGTAGCGATACTT
The DNA here is from genome assembly GCA_963978885.1 of Nemotelus pantherinus. Taxonomy (NCBI): domain Eukaryota; kingdom Metazoa; phylum Arthropoda; class Insecta; order Diptera; family Stratiomyidae; genus Nemotelus; species Nemotelus pantherinus. The sequence continues at coordinate 123,774,526 of OZ022264.1, read as the reverse complement.
CCATGGACTGCTGAACGTCAGCCGCAAGCACGCCATTAGGGCCCGGGGATTTAAACGGCTCAAAAGAGTTATTAGCCCACCTCAGTTAAGAGTATGATATTCTGAACGGCGGGGCTCTACCGTAATTTAGTTCCGTTTGGTGCACTGTCCCTATAGGGCAATATTTGCCCGGGAAGTGTGCGCCCATGAGAACGTTTAGAGTATCTGCGCTCGAACTAGTCCAAATGCCCTCAGGGTTCATGATGCACCCCATAGCTTTTGGTGTCGTGCTTAATACCTTGCGAAGGCGATTCGCCTCGCTGAGACTCTCTACGTTTCCACAGAAAGATCTCCATGAGGACCTCTTAGCCTTGCGTATGGCATACTTAAGCGCCTTCAGCTTCGTTTTATACGCCGACCAGTCATTAGATCTTTTCGAGCTATTAAATTCCTTCCTACATTCTCCCCGCAGGATGCTGATTTCCATACTCCACCAGGGAGGCTTAGGATTGCCCCTGGCCGAGGGTGGCTTACATGCTTCACTAGACGCGGAATTGAGAGAATTAGTAAGGGTGTCTACCGCCCGATCCAATTCATGGTAGCAGTCAATGCTCCTAGGAGCAGTTTCCAGTGAGGATCGTACCAGAGAATGAAAAAGTTTCCAGTCTGTCCTCTTTCTGTTGATAAAGGCTGCCTGCCCAACAGAGCCAGCCACGTTAAACGATATGTACCTATGATCAGAGAATGAGCACTCTTGCAGAACCCTCCAGTCACGGAGAAGATGCGAGTGCCGCCCACTAATCAAGGTAACATCAAGAACCTTCCTGCGGTTTGAGGTAAGGAAGGTTGGATCGCTACCAGTGTTGGCGATGAAAAGGTCGTGGGCCAAGATGAAGTCCAAAAGTTCTTCACCTCGGCCATTAGTGTTGGAGCTACCCCATACTTCATTATGAGCGTTGGAGTCAGCCCCTAGAATAAGAGGCACACCAATCTTTGTGGCTTCAGCCACGACACCCTTGGCAATGACAAAGATATATGCAATTGTTTAATTTGCCCAGAAGTATGCAATTGCTATAATTCAATTTACCACGGACAAAAAACAATCAATTGGCAATCAAGAAATTTTTGAGAAGACTCAAAAATGCGAGTAAAAAGCTCGGTGCTGTGTGAATTTGATCACCTTTCGTCGGATTGCAAGGTGATTGGCAATGTGATGCTGCTACCAAAACTGATAAATTGTGAGATTATAATATCAGTTTTACCTTTTAATAGCTCGGCCAGTGAAGTTGATTTGAAAATCTTGGGTGTGTTTATTAAATTGTTAATGTTCGAATTAAGATGTCTATAGCCCTTCTGCAGTGGCGGGCATTTTAGTGAATTTTCAGGTACTCTTATATTGCTATGCAGAGTACATTTTTACTAAACATAAATATTGGAAATGCAAACTTGCTATGTCTTATGCTTGCTCATGATAAAAAGGGAAATGCTGAGCCTTGTGTGGGCGTTGAGTGCCTAAGAGTAGGCAAGGATTTTTTCACATTTCAATTTCCCATAACTTTGTAAAAAAACAATGGATTGTCGTAAAATTTGCAGAGCTTAATATTGTAAACTAAAGCTTAGCGCACATAGATTTTAAAGACTGTTGGGAAAACTCTGTAGCTACAGCAGGCACCTAAAAAAAATTCTTCAAATCATCGACCCTCCTGACATTTTTTTGATTTTTGAAAATAAATTCAAATAATTGATAGATTTTAACCTTTGTACACCACTTCGAATATGTGTGTTCAAAATTTCGCGGTGCACAAGAACGGCAACCCATGATCAAATAACCTCTATTTTTAGCACTAAAAATTTCTGTTCACGAGAACTGACGACCAGAAAATCCGATCAACATAAAATTTACAGGACCTGTTAGTATTAGCTAGGACCAGGTCTGAAAGAAGTAATTTTGAAAAACGCGCAACACTGTGGCAGTGGTGTCATTTTGAAAAACCACGAACAACAGAACTGGTTTTGGGCCTAAAGCTTCCAATTTGGCCAACAGATTTTAAGAAAATTCACACAGTAGGTAAACCTTACTCTAAGACAGGTTTCATAGAAATTTGGTTGAATATTAGTATAGGGTTGCCAGCATGGGCAATTTTCGCCTCCTTAATATTGTAAATTTGCAGTAAGTAAATTAAAAGTAACGAATTCAAAATGAAATTCATGTGGAAAGGGACACTGGTGTAATTCTAATTCTGAAGGAATTTCGTAGAAAAATCATGAAAAAGCTGCCAGCTATGTTGAATTTCGTAATTTATTGACAATTCTTTATTGAGCGGTATTGTTATTTCATTATCAAATGGGAATGATCCAGCAATGACAGTTAACAACAAATATTTACGTTTCGAAAATTTGAGAAGAATTAAGGACGTTAACTTGAAAATTCTATTCACTCCTTTAACTTCCAGCGCAGTCATTTACTCGAAGCAAAACTTTCAGCGTGGGTTTAACTCAACGTCAAGCAGCTATTTTGCTTACGCATGATTGCCATCACCAGGCAATTTCGTAAATATTGCACCAACAGATGCTTCCAGTTTGTATTCGAAGCAAAGCCCTTACAATAAAATAAGCATCAGTTGTTTAAATTTTCAGAGTTTTGGATTTTTTTGGATGGCAACCCCAGACATAGTTTCAACTCTGAAAGTTTCGATGATATCCTTGGATGACAGCGAAAATCAAAAGATACGTTGATTAAGCACAAACATGTTATGGTAGACTTATAGTTGCTGTGTTGGAAAAATGTTGCCAGCACTGAACATTTTCACCATTTGTGTTATAAGAAATGCTAGCAGAAAATGATATTTGTCCCTTTGAGTAAGAAATGGTTGATATGATACAACAAAAAAGTGTATTACGTCCTCACATATTTAGAAGTAACTCAAAGATAATTTCTTCGAAAATCAGCTTTCTAGCGGTTCTGATGCGCTAGTTTACTAATGTTCGAAGAATAACAATAGTATTAAAATCACTTTGGCCAAAAATGCATATTTCTTTAAATATATATATATATATATATATATATATATATATATATATATATATATATATATATTATATATATATATATATATATATATATATATATATATATATATATATATATATATATATATATATATATATATATATATATATATATATATATATATATATATATATATATATATATATATATATATATATGTGTATATATATATTTATATATATTTATATATATCATCAAAAAATTTCAGGATGCATTGGTGTATATGCAGAATAGGGTCAGGTCTTACAAAAAGTTAATAATCTTGAACGTTTTGGTGCCGGCGGCCATTTAAGTGATATTTTAAATTTACCTATTTTTCTATCAAAAAATAACTTTTGCAAAAATAAAGTTTGTGTAATGAATTCTGAACGTGTTTCAAATGTGAATATGATTATGTTTTTGAAATTATTAGCCCTATGTGTGCGCTAGGCGCCTAAAATGAGATTGGGAAAATTCGAAAATTTTTGAACTGTGATAACTTTCAATCTAATAAGTCAAATCATTATGAAGCTTACAATACATATAAATGTTGGTAAGTTGCCCACTTGAATAGTTTTTCATGAACGTGCTGGCAACCCTGTAGCTACGGCAGGCACTGAAAGTGGAAACATTCAAACCATCGAATCTCCTAAAATATGTCCGTTTCTTAGAATGAAAAGCAACTTGTATACCATTTTTATGCTTTGTGTAAACAGTCAAGGGAAAACTTTTGAATTTTCATGTCGGACAAGAACGGCAGCCCTTTCCCAATTTACCTATATTTTAAGCATCAAAAACTTCTGTTCACGGGAACTCACGAACCAATTATCAGATGCAGTTGAAATTAACAGAATACATTAGGCAACCCTGTGCCAGTGGTGCCATCTTGAAAAGTTACAGAGAAAAAAAACTACTTTTTGCCCTATGAATTCTGATTCAGTTACCAGATTTTCATGAAATTGACAAAGTAGCTGAATCTTACTTGTTTGATATAAATTTGGTTGAAAAATTCGATTGTTGCTGCCAGCTATGGTAGTTTTTGTGTCTTTGGTTTTGAAATTTCGCTCAGGAAAATAAAAATTCTTGCCCTATAACTTCCAGTGCAGTCATGAAATCAATACGAATTTAATACATTTAATGAAACTTATCCTAGGCATTATCCAGGTCAAATTTGATTGAAAAGCCACGATAGGGTTGCCAGCTATTGTTGGTTTTGTGTTTATTTCCAATATATTTCTTAAGCGATTTGATCGGAAAATTTTCAATTGGTAATGATATTGTAGTGACAATATACAGCAAATATTAAGTTTACGATTATTTGAAAAATGCTGCGGCTGCATACCCTAAATTTCTTCATACTAATATAACTTCGAACGCAGTCATCGGATCCAGGCGAAATTCGCAGGGTAGGTTAATTTCAACGTGATGCAGATGTGATACTGGCAAAAGGTTGCCAGGACGAGTCTGTAGTGCTATTTCTGTATCAATAAATGCTTACAGTCAGTATTCATACCGGAAACATTTGCAATGAAAATAAATAACCAATATTTCAATTCCCAAAGTTCTGCAAAATTTTCGGATCGCAGCCCCAAACACGAACTTCAGTTACAGTGCTGCAGGCACTAAACATTTTCTTCATTGATGTTATATGAGATGCGTTTTTGAAAGTTTTGTGAAACAAGCAACTGATTACGAATTAAGTTAACAAGTGCAACATGAACTTAAACTCATAAACTTTGAAATTCATGCCAGTGGTAATATCTGAAACCTTTCCACCATATGAGTTATAATGCATTCTTAACACCAAAGTAAAACGTAGTGATTGAAACATTTTGGCTGCCATAAGTAGCTCGTGTGGTGGAATATGCACTCAAAATCTGCACGTTTTTTCTCCTGTTCTTCAAACATTAGTGTTTCTAGTGGTTCAGGTGCGCTAGAGTTTTTACGTATGTTCGAAGAAGAACATTAGTATTAAAATCACTTTGGCCAAAAATTCATATTTCTATATATATATATATATATATATATATATATATATATATATATATATATATATATATATATATATATATATATATATATATATATATATATATATATATAGATATATATATATATATATATATATATATATATATATATATATATATATATATATATATATATATATATATATATTTAAATATATATATATATATATATATATATATATATATATATATATATATATAAATATCTATATATATTTATATATATATATATATATATATATATATATATATATATATATATATATGTATATATACATATATATATATATATATATATATATATATATATATATATATATATATATATATATATAAATTTATATTTATATATATATATATCTATATATATATATATATATATATATATATATAAATTTATATTTATATATATATATATATATATATATATATATATATATATATATATATATATATATATATATATATATATAAATATATATATATATATATATATATATATATATACAGTTGCTCACAAAAGTCAGCATACACCGCTTAAAAACGCGGAATTGGCAATAGATAGGTAAAAATAAAATAAAAAAACGGGTGAAAAACGAACTTAAAAGGAATATCAGGGACATTGTAATCTATTTAACACAGAATTAATGAAAATATACATATATATACATATACATAGTAAATAACAAGAAATTCCGCTGAAAGTGAGGAAACAAAAGTCAGCATGCACCACAGAAAATTCAAACGAATCAGTCTAAGCGATGAGTCATACTGCGATAAAGATAGCTACCGTGTTAATATACAAAGACTAACATTAGTGCATTGCAAGTCAATCAAACTAAAGTTATTTGGATGCCTTTAATGCTTAAAAATCCTTAAATAAGAGAGAAGAGAGAGACTTGTTACGGAAAATAAGCAAGAAGCCATAAAAAAGTGCTCCGGCAATGGCCACTACACTTGCAAAGGCAACAGGGAAGCAAGTGAGTCCAGAAACAATACGTAGAGTTTTGCGTAATCAGGGTTATAACGGTAGAATTTCGCGCAGAAAACCTTTCGTTTCTCCAGTTAATGAAAAGAAGAGGCTTGACTTCGCTCGCCTGCATCTAAGTAAGGACGAAAATTTTTGGAATCAAATTCTGTTTAGTGGTGAGAGCGAGTATAATATTTATGGCTCTGACGGGCGCAGATACGTGTGGAGGAAGCGGAAGTAAGCATTGGCAAAGAAGAACTTGCGTCGTACAGTAAAACACGATGGAGGGTCAGTCCTCGTATGGGGCTGTATGTCGGCCGCTGGTGTGGGACAATTACATTTTATTGATGGTACTATGGATCAATACATGTATTTGAACATATTGCGAGGTGATTTGATACCTTCTGTGCAGAAATTAGGCCTTCAGCCAGGTTGGATCTTTCAGCAGGACCATGATCCAAAACATACAGCTAGAAGTGTCAAGGAATGGTTGGTGGATAAAGTCCCTCATCAGCTTCACAGTCCGCCTCAGTCTCCCGATTTAAACCCTATAGAGAATATATGAGAGGAATTAGATCGCAGAATTCGTGAGCCAGCCGTAAGAGCAACTATTACTGGCAAACAGACTCTGAAATCTGCTCTGCTGTGTACCTGGATGAACATTCCACCCGAAATTACCGGAAATCTCGTTCGTTCGATGCGAAGGCGTTTAGAAGCTGTTATTAAGGCTGGTGGAGGGCCTACAAAGTATTGAGCTCACGTTTTTTGGTCATTCTCGTTCTTTTTGACACATGGCTCGTAGTGTATGCTAACTTTCGATGGATGAATTTTCTTAGTTTTCATGGCTTATTTCTTTCTGTGTTCGGATTTTCTTTATTGTTATGTTATGAAACTTATTTTTAATGCCAATAAAGCTACTTTTACGTTTTCATTGCATTCTCCCTTGTTCCACTGTACCATATTTGTGTTCTTACATGCTGTATGTTGACTTTTGTGAGCCACTGTATATATATATATATATATATATATATATATATATATATATATATATATATATATATATATATATATATATATATATATATATATATATATATATATATATTTATATATATTTATGTATATATATATATATATATATATATATATATATATATATATATATATTTATATACATATTCATATGTATATATATATATATATATATATATATATATAAATATATATATATATATATATATATATATATATATATATATATAAATATATATATATATATATATATATATATATATATATATATATATATATATATATATATATATATATATTTATATATATCATCAAAAAAATTTCAGTGAAAATATCTCAGGAACGCTCCATCCGATTGAAGTGAAATTTTCAGGACACATGGATGTGTATGCAGAATAGTGCCAGGTCTCACAAAATGTAAATAATCTTTAACCCTTTGGCGCCGGCGGCCATTTAAGTGATATTTTTAATATACCTATTATTCCGTGCACAAATAATTTTTGGATAAATAAATTTGACAAAATAAATTTCGGACGTGTTTTACATGTGAATCAGATAATGTTTTGGAAGTTTTTAACCCGATGTGTGCGCTGGGTGCCTAAAAAGAAAACGGGAAAACTTGTAAATTTTTAAATTGTGGTAACTTTTGACAGAGCTATTAAATCATTACCAAATTTTCAGAGCAGATTGGTATTATTTAGTTGTAGATTTGAATAGCTTTTAATGAGCGTGCTGGTAACCCTGTAGCTAGAGCAGGTACTGAAAATGAAAACTTCCAAATCATCATCTTTCTTGAAAAAATGCCGCTTCTTCAAAAAAAGCCACTCATATGTAAATCTTGTGCTTTGTTTACATAGACAAAAAGAAATTTGATATGGTATAACGGGCACGCCTGATAGCCTTTGCCCAATTTACCTATATTTATAGCATTGAAAACTTCTGTTCACGGGAACTCACGAATCAATAATCAGACACAATTGAAACAAACAGAATGCATTGGATTTAAGTAGGACCAGGTCTGATTGAAGCGATTTTTAATTGTAGGCAACTCTGTGCCAGTGGTGCCATCTTGCAAACTAAATAGCATTTTACCCCTATGAAATGTGAATAAGTTACCAGATTTTCATGAAATTGACACAGTATCTGAACATTACTTTAAACTCTGTTTTACAGAAATTCGGTTGAAATATTCGATTGGTGCTGCCAGCTATGGTAGTTTTTGTGTCTTTGGTTTTGAAAATTTGCTCAGGAAAATAAAACTTTTTGCCCTATAACTTCCAGTGCAATCATGAAATCAATACGAATTTCATACAATTAATGGGACCTATCATAAATACTATTCAGGCCAAATTTGGTTGAGAATCCACGATAGAGTTGCCAGCTATCGTTGGTTTTGTATTTGTTTGCAATATCTTTATTAAGCGGTTTTATCGTAGAATTTTCGCTTGGTAATGATATTGTAGTGACAATAAACAGCCAATATTAAGCTTTCGATTATTTTAAAAAACTC
>OZ022264.1:123673456-123763456 GCA_963978885.1 Nemotelus pantherinus | reverse complement strand
ATGATGGTAGCAGTGGACTGATCCTCTCTCGCGGTCCAAAATATAGCGACGAGAAATGGTCGATGAATTGTCATGACTGCTGTGAATCGAGTATTTGTACACTTGAAGATTTGAAGGAGCATTTGAAAAGTCTCAGGCACACAAGAATGTTGAGGTGGCGACCAACCGATCCCAGGTACAAGCATATGACAGCGTTCCGCCAACCATACGAAGACGACGATCCGACACTAATGACCATTTTTATTTACCCCGGCGAAGTGATTACGGAAATTACTCCGGATCTCATTGATTGTATAATCAGCAAAGACAAGATACTCGAGCGTGAGGTTGTTGATTTGACCGGTCCTTCTTACGGACATAAGATGAAGCGATCCGGAAAGGAAATCTACAATTGTATCTTGTGTCGTAAAATCGTATCTGTTCTTCATTTTGCCGGATCAACAAATATTGATAATTATATTGAAATGCATTTCGTTAAGACTTGGAAAAAGTTACGAAATATTATCGAGGAGAGCAAATCAGGTTGGTCTACGCCCTAGCTGTCACAGCATCAAATATATATTCGGGTAAGTACGTTTTGCGTTATTTTCTCTATTTTCGCCTTGTTGTTTGTGTCGCGCCGCGTCGTATTTCATGGCCGGTTGTCTCATATCGCGTTCTGTGTGATCAGGGATCGCGTTTCCTGGTTCTCTGTGATTTTCGTGAATTCACCCCTCATCGCTGGCCTTACCACGGGGCTTTGTATCGATCGTTCCACGTCGGGGCAAAACAGACGTTGGCTGTGATGTTGATGTTCGGTCACGGCTGTTTTGGCCCGATGCCGGTGAATCGCAACATCTACGGGATCCTCGTTCCTGTGCTCGTGGCCTAAACTAATCGCTAAACCTTATCGATAAGATACAACTCTTGCCTACTTCGCCGATGTTTCTCAATATTTACTGATACCGAAACGCAGCCGGGAACCGAAACGTGATATCACCCCCCTCTCCAGAGAATTTCCCGGGAATTCTCGTCGACAATTCTCCCTGACCTCGTCCTAGGTTGTACGCTGATTCGACATTTGACTTTCGATATGCTCAAAGCTCTCGCGAAGCTTATTCCGGTCCTTTATAACTCCTATTTGAATTCTCTATCGCTCCTCCCGCCCGCTGGGCACTGAGCCCGACAGTCATGCCTCACACATTCACGCTACAATTACCCTTTTTACCCTGTCATGCGTGTTTATATATCTCAGGCAGTAGTTTTGATTAGTATAAGTATTTGAGCCATTTGTGGTGCGATATTCTAATCTTCTATGGTCTCGATTTTAGGACACCAACACTCCCACACGTACGGGCACGAGCGATACCACCAGACTTTTACATGGAAAGGGAAAACAACACGACCAAGGAACAAAAGGAGGCCAGAAAGGAAAACCTGGAAACGATCGCGACACATCCCTCTTACTACGGTATGTTATTTCATCATCTTTCTATTAATCATTTAATGCTCCTCTCTAAATTCCTGATTCCATTTAACGATAGCCAGAAGTCAGCTTCCCGGCTGCACCTGCTTCCTGATCGGTCTATTCTCTGCTTGTCCATTATCATCAGTTGAACTATGTGTATTTCCTTAACGAGGTGTATTTCCACGACCTTCAGATATTGGATAAATAATACATCCCACCAGCAAGAAAACTATCTACTAAGACTAAACTAAACCTATCTCTAATACCCTTCACCGATTATCCTACTATACTATAATATAACCCACCACCGCTGCTTAATGTATTTATCGCATGCCTTTCTACCCCTTCATGGACCGCCTATTCTTAGGTCACGCCACTGGCGTTATCCTTCCCGTTGACATATTGTTTCAGGTCCTTCACATGCCAAATGCCTGCGGCCTTACCCCTCTCGTCGACAAGCTCACAAGTCCATGCTGATGTTTTCGACTTAATCCTGAACGGACCACTGAAAACTGGAGCTAGTTTCGCTGCAAAGTTCTTACTCGCATCGGATAGAACATAGTTCTTCCTCCATACTTTATCTCCCACCTGGAAGTTCACGGGACGACGGCGTTGGTCATAAGGTTTTTTACTAGAGATTGCAGCTCGCTTCAACCTTAGTTCGACCTCGTTACGCACCTTTTCCAACGTCACCGCGTTTTTCGTTGGAGAGAAACCTTCTGGCACGCCTGATGGGGGTTCTTCTTCTTCCCGGAACGTAATCATTTCCCTGCCAAAATTCATGAAATAAGGGGTGAAACCCGTAACCTCGTGCTTATATGTCCGTAAAGCACAAGCAATCTTCGGTAGAAACTTGTCCCACGAGCGGTGATTATCTGAGGCGTAACATCTTAGCATGCACTTGATATCCTGGTTGCGCCTCTCGGTTGGATTGGCCTGGGGATGATATAGCGCGGTGTAACATATCTTTACACCGTAATCTTCCACCGCCGACTTAAACTGTTTGCCCCTGAATTGCACTCCGTTATCACAGATCAGAATGCTGGGTACTCCGTACACCAAAAACACGTTCTCCTCCAACAGTCGGAAAACAGTTTGTGCTGTCGCTGTTCGTAATGGCAATATTACAGAGTACTGACACACCTTACATTGCCGTACATAAGCCTGTATGTCTCTCCGCATTCGGGGCCAATAATAATTTTAGGCACAACGCGACCACGTTCGAGTAACACCCATGTGACCAGCTTTCGGATCGTCGTGACATCGGTTCAGTATTATGTTTCTTTCTGCCTTCGGGATCACCCTTCTTCACACAAGGCTGTTTCCACCGTCCTCCTTCCACGCTGGGACCTGCTTCCACAGCGCATTCCCCGTTACCGTCCAATTTCCGAATCTACGAGGGTCGTCCTGCACGTTATTCACCATCTTCTCGAACCATCGATCTGATGTCGAGGGTATTGCTATGTCACCCACCTCCGCAATCGCTCGAGACAGTGCATCGAGTACAACATGCTCCTTTCCCTTTCGGTGCACCACTTCGAAATCAAATTGCTGAAGGCGGACGGCCCATCTCGCCAATCTGCCAGTCAGATCTTTCAATTTGTTGAGCCACACAAGAGAATGATGGTCGGTGATCACGACGAAGCGAGTGCCCTCGATATACGGGTGGAGCTTCTCTATCGCCCATAATACACCCAAACACTCTTTTTCCGTAGCCGAGTACTTCCTTTCCAACATCGAGAGTGCACGGCTAAGGTAACACACCACCTTCTCACCCGTTGGGTGTGCCTGACTCAGGACCGCTCCTATCCCAACATCTGATGCATCTGTTTGGACCTTGAAAGGTAATTCGAAGTCTGGACACGCTAACACTGGTGCTGAAGTAAGTCTCTGTTTACAGACCTCGAATGCCCGTTCACAATCATCTGACCATGCGAACTTACGTCCTTTCTTTAACAGATCGCTGAGGGGTGCCACCATCATCGCATGGCCTGGAATGAATCGACGGTACCAGGAGACCATTCCCAATAGTTGCCTGATTTGTTTGACCGACCTTGGCTGAGGGAAATCCTTGAGAGCCTGCACCTTTTCCGGATCTACGTGGAGACCTCCTTCGTCCACCAGATATCCTTAGTATTTTAACTGTGACCTGCAGAACTGGCACTTTTCTTTGGATACTTTCAGCCCTTCCTCCCTTAATCGTGCAAAAACCTCTCGTAAGACTTCCAGATGGTGTTCGAACGTTTCGGTCACGTTAATGATGTTGTCAAGATATGTGAACACGAACGGCTCAAGTGCGGGACCCAATACGGTGTCGATAAGTCTTTGCCAGATGACCCCTGAGCTATGGAGACCAAAAGGCATCCTCCGGAAATGAAATAACCCCCACCCCGGTACGGTAAAAGCTGTATATTTCTGTGATTCCTTCGCCATTGGTACCTGCCAATTCGCCGACTTTACGTCCAGCGTTGACAGGTACTTTGCATTCCGCAGCTTATCAAGGGTTGCTGACAAATACGGCAACGGATACGCATCTTTGCCAGACACCGCATTTAGTTTCCGGAAATCAACACAAAACCGATAGGATCCGTCTTTCTTTCGAACCAACAGTATTGGAGATGACCAAGCCACCGATGGTTCGACCACTCCCGATTCTAGCATTTTGTCCAATTCGATGTTGATTTGTTTTTGAACCGCTGGCAAAACCGGATAGTACCTCTGCTTGATCGGAGGGGAATTAGTTGTAATGGTATGGGTCAACGATTTTGCGTAGCCCAGCCCCTCCCCCATCAGCGCGAACTGTTCCTCTAACAGCTCTGACAAGAGCTTGGCCTCTTTAATAGATTAATTGGACCGACCTCGCAGCGTCTTTCCGGCCGTTGTTTCCACCGTAGCAACCGAGGTCCACTGTTGCCCCTTCATGTCTAGGACCACTCCAAAACATTTCCACAAATCGATGCCTAAGATCAACGCCTGTGGAACCGAAGGTATCACTAATACTTCTAACTCGTGGTGTCGACCGTTCAGTTCAAACTTCAGCCTTGCCATACCCGCCACTGGACACGTCTCGCCATTAGCAAGCCGAACTTCCCCGATCTCGTTCTGTGTTAGCGCCACGCCTTCTCTTCCTAACCGAAGCCACCCCTTCTCCCCTATGATTGCCCGGCTAGCTCAGTTGGTAGAGCATGAGACTCTTTATCTCAGGGTCGTGGGTTCGAGCCCCACGTTGGGCGGCAATTTGTTACCGTACAGCCTACGCCGTTACGTAATCAACCCTGTCTTCTACTCCAGAAGACCAGGGCGGCAGCCTCGGGTGGCTGGCTCACTTGAAGAGAAAAGAGTGAGTCCGGGCGCCACTCGTTTCTTGCCCTTGGCTGCCTCTTATATCCGCGCCGCGAAACGAGAAGTCGGCCAGATAGTCTGTTTTACTACGTTCTTCACGTTAGACACCTCCACTATGAGAAACACCACGTTACAAAACCGTACCTGGATTTTATTACAATAATTCGGACTCAAAATCTACTATATGATAATTGGCCTCTTCAACAAAACCTACACGGCGCCGCGAATTGAAAGAAAATACACTTATCTATTGTTTACAAGCACTCTTAAATCCTACACTAAAACTAATTATTCCTCCACGTACCTTCGCCACTAGCACGGCATACATTCGATAAACTGTTCCGCAACGGATTGATCGTCGTCTTCGTTTCGCCCTTTAATTCGGTCTTCTCTTAACTCGCCGCTTTCGGTTTTCCAATCTACGAACCACTACCGCTCAAGAAAAGAAATCGCCGTCAATCCCAAACGTAATCTTCGCCTCAAGATCCACTAAGTATTTTCGTATCGCTCGTCGCCCCTCAATCGCTGGTCAAATTTTCGTTGATTCGACGTATTTCTCGACGGAAACCAATACACCAATTAGAAATCACCACCCACTGGATCCAACATTTCGCTCGTCAAACTCACTCGTTCAGTCTTTCATTCGATGCTCGCACCCAAAAAAGGAAATTTATCAATAATTATTCGTTCTGCTATTTTGCGATCTGCTCACTTCCGTGTCGGGAAAAAGAAGAACCTCATTCCATCATCCGGATTCCTGCATAGCCTCAGTCTTGCTTTTACGGCACCGTTTTTGCGGGACTATTCCCATGTCGTTCTTCTGTTTGAATAATTCCGCCCTACCAGGACAATGTCCTCCAACAGCGGCCATTGATCTCGTACTCGATCGTCTTTATCTGGCAACGCCACTTCGGGTCTCATCTCGAGAACATTGTTAACTGTCACCTCGCGAGTGTTTGTTCCATGATTCAGCTGTCACCAGGTGAGTGTTTACTTCTGCCAGATTATTTTAAATTTCCCACATTGTAGTTCGTTTCGATCAAATCGGTGATGCAGAATTCAAAGCATGGATGGAAAAAGCATCGGTGAAACTTTATGATGGTAGCAGTGGACTGACCCTTTCTCGCGGTCCAAAATATAGCGACGAGGAATGGTCGATGAATTGTCATGACTGCTGTGAATCGAGTATTTGTACACTTGAAGACTTGAAGGAGTATTTGAAAAGTCTCAGGCACACAAGAATGTTGAGGTGGCGACCAACCGATCCCAGGTACAAGCATTTGACAGCGTTCCGCCAACCATACGAAGACGACGATCCGACACTAATGCCCATTTTTATTTACCCCGGCGAAGTGATTACGGAAATTACTCCGGATCTTATTGATCGTATAATCAGCAAAGACAAGATACCGGAGCGTGAGGTTGTTCATTTGACCGGTCCTTCTTACGGATATAAGATGAAGCGATCCGGAAAGGAAATCTACAATTGTATCTTGTGTCGTAAAATCGTATCTGTTCGTCATTTTGGCGGATCAAAAAATATTGATAAGTATATTGAAGTGCATTTCTGTAAGACATGGAAAAAGTTACGAATTATGATCGAGGAGAGCAAATCAGGTTGGTCTACGCCCTAGCTGTCACAGCACCAAAGATATATTCGGGTAAGTACGTTTTACGTTATTTTCACTATTTTCGCCCTGTTGTTTGTGTCGCGCCGCGTCGTATTACATGGCCGGTTGTCTCGTATCGCGTCCTGTGTGATCAGGTATCGCGTTTCCTGGTTCTCTGTGATTTTCGTGAATTCGCCCCTCATCGCCGGCCTTGCCACGGGGCCTTGTATCGATTGTTCCACGTCGGGGAAAAACAGACGTTGGCTGTGATGTTGATGTTCGGTCACGGCTGTTTTGGCCGGATGCCGATGAATCGCAGCATCTACGGGATCCTCGATCCTGTGCTCGTGGCCTACACTAATCGCTAAACTTTATCGATAAGATACAACTCTTGCCTACTTCGCCGATGTTTCTCAATATTTACTGATATCGAAACGCAGCCGGGAACCGAAACGTGATAATGTGTATATATAGATATATATATATAGATATATATATAAACATATATAGATATATATATATATATATATATATATATATATATATATATATATATGTATATATATATATATATATATATATATATATATATATATATATATATATATACGACGCGGCGCGACACAAACAACAGGGCGAAAATAGAGAAAATAACGTAAAACGTACTTACCCGAATATATCTTTGGTGCTGTGACAGCTAGGACGTAGACCAACCTGATTTGCTCTCCTCGATCATAATTCGTAACTTGATCCGGCACAATGCAGAACAGATACGATTTTACGACACAAGATACAATTGTAGATTTCCTTTCCGGATCGCTTCATCTTATATCCGTAAGAAGGACCGGTTAAATGAACAACCTCACGCTCCGGTATCTTGTCTTTGCTGATTATACGATCAATGAGATCCGGAGTAATTTCCGTAATCACTTCGCCGGGGTAAATAAAAATGGGCATTAGTGTCGGATCGTCGTCTTCGTATGGTTGGCGGAACGCTGTCATATGCTTGTACCTGGGATCGGTTGGTCACCACCTCAACATTCTTGTGTGCCTGAGACTTTTCAAATGCTCTTTCAAGTCTTCAAGTGTACAAATACTCGATTCACAGCAGTCATGACAATTCATCGACCATTCCTCGTCGCTATATTTTGGACCGCGAGAAAGGATCAGTCCACTGCAACCATCATAAAGTTTCACTGATGCTTTTTCCATCCATGCTTTGAATTCTGCATCACCGATTTGATCGAAACGAACTACAATGTGGGAAATTTAAAGTAATTTGGCAGAAGTAAACACTTACCTGGCGACAGCTGAATCATGGAACAAACACTCGCGAAGTGACAGTTAACAATGTTCTCGAGATGAGACCCGAAGTGGCGTTGCCAGATAAAGACGATCGAGTACGAGATCAATGGCCGCTGTTGGAGGACATTGCCCTGGTAGGGCGGAATTATTCAAACAGAAGAAAGACAATTGAAGGAGCTCGATCCAGGCGGCCAAGGGCCGACGTCGGGCTGTTGTACCGCGTTGATGATGATATATATATATATATATATATATATATATATATATATATATATATATATATATATATATATATGTATATATATATATATATATGTATATATATATATATATATATATATATATATATATATATATATGTATATATATATGTATACATATATATATATATATATATATATATATATATACATATATATATATATATATATATATATATATATATATATATATAAATATATTTATAGATATATATATATATATATATATATATATATATATATATATATATATATATATATATATATATATATATATATATATATATATATATATATATATATAAAGTGAAAGCTCCCTTTGTGGACAGCTCCCATAAGCGGACATCTCTCTACAGCGGACGTTATTTTGGAACCATATTTTTTATATGACTCTCAATGTAAAACACGCTCTCATAAGCGGACGCTCTTTCGGACGGACAATTGTCACCGACAGACTCGAAAAGTTTTCAAGAGCGGACTCGAAGCTCCAACAACGGACAACAATAATTTCTTTCGAAGGCGCGGTAATTCCCCGTAATGTGTGATTTCCCTTTACATGCATGCACATAAGTGCCAGGTGCCGCAGGTGATGATTTCGTTCCTTTAATTTGTGCCTTGAAGTGTACTGTTATCAGTGCAGTGAAGCAATGGCACCAACCAAACGCTTTTTAACTTTAAGACTGGAAATGGAGTTTTTGAATGTTGCAGAACAAGAAAATTTAAATGTTCGCGAATTGGGTGAGCGGTTCGTATGTTTTAAAAATCGGTTTTAAAAAAATTGTAGTGTATAAAATTAAATTTATTGATTTTAGGTTTAAAATAAGTAAAATTCAAGCATCAGAAATATTAAAGCAGAAGGAAATCATTTGTAGACAATTGAAAACAAGCGATAATTTAATCCAAAAAACAAAAAAAAATAAGAGGTGGTGCAGCACAGATTGACAAGGTTTGTTTCGAGTGGCTTGCTCGAGCCAGAAACCAGGATGTTCCGGTATCAGGGCCGTTAATAAAAACAAAGGCCAAAGAGGTAGCGAAATCCTTGGGATATGATAAGTTTAGTGCATCGGATGGATGGCTACAACAATGGAGAAAAAGGCATAACATTAGCTTCAAGTGCATCTCTGGTGAGTCAGCGGACGGTAATATGGAAGATGTGGACCAATTTCGACGAAAATTGCCAGCGATGCTATTAGGATACCAACCACAAGATACCTTCAACGCAGATGAAAGTGGTTTATATTTTATAGTTTTGCCAGACAAAACATTAATTTTTAAAGCTGAAAAGTGCGTAGGTGGCAAAATGGCAAAAGAAAGATTGACCATAATATTGTGCGCAAATATGATAGGAGAAAAAGAAAAGTTGTTGGTTATTGGGAAAGCTGCTCGACCAAGGGCAATGAAAAATGTTGCAGTTAATAGTTTGCCTTTTACGTGGACTTTTAACCCTCCCCAGACACACTTCAATTAGAGCACCTCCCTAGACACACCTGGGTCTACGGAGTCCTACCGTTTTTTACCAGACTTCGAATCGTTTTAAAATCTGAAAAAATTCACGAGAGTAGATCGATATCTATAGAAAAAGAGCAAGTATTGCGTGATGGATATATATGAATTTTTATTATTATAATTTAATGGAAATCGACACAAAACACGTGAAATACACGTATTCACTTAAAACATCATAGCTTTTTATTAAATAAGTTTAAGAAAGTTCAACTGTACGAAATGTTTCTTGACATATAGTAGATGAAAGAAAAAAAGGACATAATGAAACTTTGAAAAAACTCTAGCGCACCTGAACCGCTAGAAACACTAATGTTCGAAGTACAGTAGAAGAATCGTGCAGGTTTTGAGTGCATAATCCACCACATGAGCTGCTTATCACGGCCAAACTGTTTCAAACGCCACGTTCTACTTTGGTCTCAAGAATGCATTATAACTTATATGGTGGAAGGTTTCAGATATTACCACTGGCATGAATTTCAACGTTTATGAGAGCAAAACACGGGTTAATTATATTCGTTATCAGTTGCTTATTTCACAAAATTTCGAAAGCAGCATCTCATATAACATCAATGAAGAAAATGTTCAGTGACTGCAGCAGTGTAACTGAAGTTGGTGTTTGGGGCTGCGATCCGAAAAATTTGCAGAGCTTTGGGAATTGAAACATCGGTTATTTATTTTCATTGTAAATGTTCCCGGTATGAATACTAACTGTAAGCATTAATTGATACATAAGTAGCACAACCGACTCGTGCTGGCAACCTTTTGCCAGTATCAAAGCCAATGCTCCCCCTGGTATATTACATTCGAAGTTATAGGAGTATAAAGAATTTTAGGGTTACCTGCAGCAAGTTTTTTCAAATAATCGAAAACTTAATATTTCCTGTTTATTGTCACTACAATATCATTACCATTTGAAAATTCTACGATAAAACCGCTTAGTAAAATTATTGCAATTAAACACAAAACCAACAATAGCTGGCAACTCTATCGTGGCTTTTCAACAATATTTGGCCTGAATAATGTCTATAATAGGTTCCATTAATAGTATGAGATTCGTATTGATTTCATGACTGCACTGGAAGCTATAGGGCGAAAAGTTTTATTTTCCTGAGTGAATTTTCAAAACCAAAGACACAAAAATTACCATAGCTGGCAGCACCAACCAAATTTTTCAACCAAATTTATACCAAACAGAGTTTAGAGTAAGGTTCAGCTATTGTGTCAATTTCATGAAAATCGGGTTACTTATTCACATTTCATAGGGCAAAAAGCAGTTTTTTTTCTATGTAATTTTTCAAGATGGCACCACTGGCATAGAGTTGCCCACAATTCAAAATCGCTTCTATCAGACCTGGTTCTGCTTAAGTCCAATGCATTCTGTAAATTTCAATTGTACCTGATTATTGGTTCGTGAGTTCCCGTGAACCGCAGTTTTTGATGCTAAAAATATAGGTTAACTGGGAAAGGGTTACCGTTCTTGTCCGACATGAAATTTCCAATGTTTTACTTTGAAAGTGTAGACTGAGCATAAGATTTGTATACAGATTGGTTTTATTATAAGAAACGGACATTTTTGAGCATATTCGATGGTTTGAATGTTTTCACTTCCAAATTTTCATTTTTTCAAATTTAAGACACCAAAATTATCATAGCTGGCAGCTCCAACCGAATTTTTCGACCAAATTTCTACTAAACATGGCTTGAAGTAAGGTCCAGCTATTGTGTGAATTTCGTCAAAATCGAAAGATTCAATCAGAATTTATAGGGCTAAAAGCAATTATCTTTTTTAGTGACTTTTCAAGATGGCACCACTGGCACAGAATCACCCACATATCAAAATCACTTCTATCAGACCTGGTCCTAGTAAATACCAATACATTCTGTAAATTTCAAATAATTCTGCTTATTGGATCGTGAGTTTCCGTGAACAGAAGTTTTTGATGCTAAAAATATAGGTACATTGGGCAAGGGTTACCAGGCGTGCCCGTAATACCATATCTTTTTTTTTTTTGGTTATGTAAACAAAGCACAAGGTTTACATATGAATGGCTTTTTTTTGAAGAAACGGCATTTTTTCAAGAGAGACGATGGTTTGGCGGTTTTCACTTTCAGTGCCTGTCCTAGCTACAGGGTTGCCAGCACGCTCATTAAAAGCTACACAAATCTACAACTAAATAATACCAATATGTTCCGAAAATTGAAGTGATGGATAGAACTGAGTTAGTTAGACGCCAAATGATAGAAGAAGAACTTGAGGAGGATTGGTATGGTGCTTCCTCAGAAAATGAGGAGGACTACTTTATTTCTCAAAGCGAATCGGAAAGTGAGGAAGAGAGCTTGGAAGATGAAGGGACATGCTCTACTGGCAGGGATGTTGACGCCGCATCACGTCCATCAAGATCAGGAAGACCGAAAAAAAGTCTTGAAGGAAAAGACGGTTACAAGTGGTCGATAAATGCTCCGGAGAGCAGAGAAAGAAGATCTCTTCGAGTCCACCTAGCCGGAGGAAAAGATGAAGCGAAATTCGTTAGCACACCGCTTGAATCTTGGAGCTTATTTTAACCAGACGAACTGTTAAATGTGATAGTGCTTCATACAAATGAGGAAATTGAAACAAAAGTGCTAGCATTATTGGAACATCCGCAAATATACCACAATCATACCGATTTGATTGAAATAAAAGCATTTCGCGGCTTATTATATTACAGCGGTGCGTAAAAAGATCAGCATTAACATACTGAAAATATGTGGGCGCAACATTCATGTGGTTTATATAAAGCGGTTATGTCTCGGAATAGATTTATTTTTCTTTCGACATGCATTCGGTTCGATAACAAGCAAACAAGGCCTGAAAGGCAAAACAACGACAGCACCCATTCGCAAAATATGGGACGCGTTTATTGTACATTCCAAAAAATATTATAACCCGTCCTCGAATTGCACAATAGATGAGCAGTTGCTCGGTTTTCAAGGAAAATTCTTTGCGTGTGTTTACATTCCGAGCAAACCGGATAGATACGGTATAAAATTGTTTAAACAATTCCAAAACATTTTATAAGTTGAATGCAGTACCGTATAAAGGCAAAGTTACACATTCAAGATTAGAAAGTGTGCCCACCTACTATGTACGCAAATTAGCGGAACCTATTTATGGCACCGAAAGGAATGTAACATGTGATAATTGGTTTTCCTCGATAGATTTGGCCAACATATTATCGACCAAATCGCTAACATTTGTAAGTACCATAAGGAAAAAAAACTCTAGCGCACCTGAAACGCTAGAAAACTAATTTTCGAAGAAATTGTCTTTGAGTGACAAAAAAATGTGGAAAGACGTAATACACTTTTTTGTAGAATCATATCAAACATTTCTTGTTCAAAGCAACAGAACTCAACTATAACACAAATGATGAAAATGTTCAGTGCTGGCAACATTTTCCCAATGAAGCAGCAATAAGTTTATCTTCACAAGCTCATACTTAAATCAACTTATCCTTTGAATTTCGTTCTCATCGGAGGATTTCGTCGAAAGCTTTACGATTAATGTTGTTTTAGGCTGCCATCCAAAAAATGTTCAAAACTCGGAAAATTTTAAATTGACATGATGCACAAACGTTTAAATTTATCAACGATTTGAATTTTTTGTCAAAAATCAAAAATTTTTCAGGAGGTTCAATGATTTGAAGGATTTTTTTTTCAAGAGCCTGCCGCAGCTACAGGCTTACTTGCACAACCTTGGAAATCCACGTGTATTAAACTTTAGTCAACATCAATACGTTCTGCAAATTTCACGATGATCCAATGTTTTTGTGAGAAGTAATGACAAAACAAAAATTGAAATAAAATCCTTGCCTACTTTTAGGCACGCAGCACCCACACACGGCTCAAACTTTCCAATTGTTTGCCATAGGCAAGCTTAAAACATAATAAACTTTTATTCCGAATACTTTTTTTGAACAAAAATTCACGCTGCTTGGAAATATAGGAGTACCTCAAAATTCACTAAAACGCTCGCCGCCGCCAAAATGTTTAGGATATCTGAGTTTTAGCAAATTGTGGACCTACCCACTAAATACATCTACGTTTTCCGAAAGTTTCAGCTCAATCGGATCGGCCACTCCAGAGATTATCTCCCTTAATCATTTTGATGATTTATATATATATATATATATATATATATATATATATATATATATATATATATATATATATATAAAGAAATATGAATTTTCGGCGAAACGAGTTTAATACTACTTTTCTTCGAAAATAAGTAAAAACTTTAGCGCACCTGAACCGCTAAAAACACTAATGTTTGAAGAATAGTAGAAGAATCGTTCAGATTTTGAGTGCATATTCTACCACGCTAGCTGCTTATTACAGCCAAACTAATTCAAACGCCAGGTTTTACTTTGGTCTTATAACTCATATGGTGGAAAGGTTTCAGATATTACCAGTGGCATGAATTTCAAAGTTTATGAGAGCAACACTTGTTAATTATATTCGCTCTCAGTTGCTTATTTCACAAAAATTTTCAAAGCAGCATCTCATAAAACATCAATGAAGAAAATGCTCAGTGCCTGCAGCACTGTAACTGAAGTTGGTGTTTGGGGCTGCAATCCGAAAAATTTGCAGGACTTTGGGAATTGAAACATTGGTTATTTATTTTCATTGTAAATGTTCCCGGTATGAACACTAACTGTAAGCATTTATTGATACATAAGTAGCACAACCGACTCGTGCTGGCAACCTTTTGCCAGTATAAAGCCAATGCTTCCCCTGGTATATTACATTCGAAGTTATAGGAGTATAAAGAATTTTAGGGTTACCTGCAGCAAGTTTTTTCAAATAATCGAAAACTTAATATTTCCTGTTTATTGTCACTACAATATCATTACCATTTGAAAATTCTACGATAAAACCGCTTAGTAAAGATATTGCAATTTAACCCAAAACCAACAATAGCTGGCAACCCTATCGTGGCTTTTCAACAATATTTGGCCTGAATAATGTCTATAATAGGTTCCATTAATAGTATGAGATTCGTATTGATTTCATGACTGCACTGGAAGCTATAGGGCGAAAAGTTTTATTTTCCTGAGTGAATTTTCAAAACCAAAGACACAAAAATTACCATAGCTGGCAGCACCAACCAAATTTTTCAACCAAATTTATACCAAACAGAGTTTAGAGTAAGGTTCAGCTATTGTGTCAATTTCATGAAAATCGGGTTACTTATTCACATTTCATAGGGCAAAAAGCAGTTTTTTTTCTATGTAATTTTTCAAGATGGCACCACTGGCACAGAGTTGCCCACAATTCAAAATCGCTTCTATCAGACCTGGTCCTACTTAAGTCCAATGCATTCTGCAAATTTCAATTGTACCTGATTATTGGTTCGTGAGTTCCCGTGAACAGCAGTTTTTGATGCTAAAAATATAGGTTAACTGGGAAAGGGTTACCGTTCTTGTCCGACATGAAATTTCAAATGTTTTACTTTGAAAGTGTAGACTGAGCATAAGATTTGCATACAGATTGGTTTTATTGTAAGAAACGGACATTTTTGAGTATATTCGATGGTTTGAATGTTTTCACTTCCAAATTTTCATTTTTTCAAATTTAAGACACCAAAATTATCATAGCTGGCAGCTCCAACCGAATTTTTCGACCAAATTTCTACTAAACATGGCTTGAAGTAAGGTCCAGCTATTGTGGGAATTTCGTCAAAATCGAAAGATTCAATCAGAATTTATAGGGCTAAAAGCAATTATCTTTTTAGTGATTTTTCAAGATGGCACCACTGGCACAGAATCACCCACATACCAAAATCACTTCTATAAGACCTGGTCCTATTAAAGACCAATACATTCTGTAAATTTCAATTAATTCTGCTCATTGGATCGTGAGTTTCCGTGAACAGAAATTTTTGATGCTAAAAATATAGGTAAATTGGGCAAGGGTTACCAGGCGTGCCCGTAATACCATATCTTTTTTTTTTTTGGTTATGTAAACAAAGCACAAGGTTTACATATGAATGGCTTTTTTTTTTAAGAAAAGGCATTTTTTCAAGAGAGACGATGGTTTGGAGGTTTTCCCTTTCAGTGCCTGTCCTAGCTACAGGGTTGGCAGCACGCTCATAAAAAGCTACACAGATCTACAACTAAATAAAACTAATATGTTCCGAAAATTTCGTAATGATTGAAAAACTCTGTCAAAAGTTATCACAATTTAAAATTTTTCATATTTTCCCGTTCTCTTTTTAGGCACCCAGCGCACACATAGTGTTAAAAAATTCCAAAGCATTATCCGATTCACATGTAAAACACGTTCGGAATTTCTTTCGTTAACTTTATTTATGCGAAAATTATTTGTGTACGAAGTAATAGGTATATTAAAAATATCACTAAAATGGCCGCCGGCGCCAAAAGGTTAACAATAGTTGACATTTAGTGAGACGTGGACCTATTCTGCATATACACCAATGTATCCTGAAAGTTTCAGCTCAATCAGATGGCGCGTTCCCGAGATTATCTCACTGAAATTTTTTGATGATATATATATATATATATATATATATATATATATATATATATATATATATATATATATATATATATATATATATATATATATATATATATACATATATATATTTATAAAAATGGATTTATGAATTTTTGGCCGAATCGATTTTAATACTAATGTTCTTCGAACATTAGTAATAAAAAAAAAACTCTAGCGCACCTGAACCGCTAGAAACACTAATGTTCGAAGAACAGTAGAAGAATCGTGCAGGTTTTGAGTGCATAATCCACCACATGAGCTGCTTATTACGGCCAAACTGTTTCAAACGCCACGTTCTACTTTGGTCTCAAGAATGCATTATAACTCATATGGTGGAAGGTTTCAGATATTACCACTGGCATGAATTTCAACGTTTATGAGAGCAAAACACGGGTTAATTATATTCGTTATCAGTTGCTTATTTCACAAAATTTCGAAAGCAGCATCTCATATAACATCAATGAAGAAAATGTTCAGTGCCTGCAGCACTGTAACTGAAGTTGGTGTTTGGGACTGCGATCCGAAAAATTTGCAGAATTTTGGGAATTGAAATATCGGTTATTTATTTTCATTGTAAATGTTTCCGGTATGAATACTTACTCTAAGCATTTATTGATACAGAAGTAGCACAACCGACTCGTGCTGGCAACCTTTCGCCAGTATCAAAGCCAAAAATGTATCACATCTGCTTTACGTTGTTATATTACATTCGAAGTTATAGGAGTATAAACAAATTTAAAGTTACCTGCAGCGAGTTTTTTCAAATAATGGAAAGCTTAATATTTGCTGTTTATTGTTACTACAATATCATAACCAGTTGAAAATTCTACGATAAAACAGCTTAATAAAGATATTGCAAGCAAACACAAAACCAACAATAGCTGGCAACCCTATCATGGCTTTTCAATCAAATTTGCCCTGAATAATGCTTATAATAGGTTTTATTAATTATATGAAATTCGTATTGATTTCATGACTGCACTGGAAGTTATAGGGCAAAAAATTTTATTTCCCTGAGCGAATTTTCAAATTCAAAGACACAAAAATTACCAAAGCTGGCAGCACCAATCGAATTTTTCAACCAAATTTCTATCAAACAGAGTTTAGAGTAAGGTTCAGCTACTGTGTCAATTTCATGAAAATCTGGTAACTAATTCACATTTCATAGGGCAAAAAGCAGTTTTTTTTCTTTGTAATTTTTCAAGATGGCACCACTGGCACAGAGTTGCCCACAATTCAAAATCGCTTCTATCAGACCTGGTCCTACTTAAGTCCAATGCATTCTGCAAATTTCAATGGTATCTGATTATTGGTTCGTGAATTCCCGTGAACAGAAGTTTTTGATGCTAAAAATATAGGTTGACTGGGAAAGGGTTACCGTTCTTGACCGACATGAAATTTCCAAAGTTTTACTTTGAACGTGTAGATAAAGCATAAGATTTGTATACAGATTGGTTTTATTGTAAGAAACGGACAGTTGACAGACAGAATGTTTTCACTTCCAAATTTTTATTTTTTCAAATTTAAGACACCAAAATTATCAAAGCTGGCAGCTCCAACCGAATCTTTCGACCAAAATTCTATCAAACGTGGTATTAAATAAGGTTCAGCTACTGTGTGAATTTCGCCAAACTCGAACGATTCAATCAGAATTTATAGGGCTAAAAGCAGTTATCTCTTTTAGTGATTTTTCAAGATGGCACCACTGGCACAGAATCGCCCGCATTTCAAAATAACTTCTATCAGACCTGGTCCTATTTAAGACCAATACATTCTGCAAATTTCAATTAATTCTGCTCATTGGATCGTGAGTTTCCGTGAACAGAAGTTTTTGATGCTAAAAATATAGGTAAATTGGGCAAGGGTTACCAGGCGTGCCCGTTATACCATATCAAATTTTTTTTTTTGATTATGTAAACAAAGCACAAGATTTACATATGAGTGGCTTTGTTTTGAAGAAGCGGCTGTTTTTCAAGAGAGACGATGATTTGAAGGTTTTCAAATCAGGGTTGCCAGCACGCTCATCAAAAGCTACACAAATCTACAACTAAATAATACCAATATGTCCTAAAAATTTCGTAATGATTGAATTGCTCTGTCAAAAGTTATCGCAATTTAAAAATTTTCAAGCTTTCCCGTTCTGTTTTTAGGCACCCAGCGCACACATGGGGTTAAAAAATTCCAAAACATTATCCGATTCACATGTAAAACATGTTCAAAATTTATTTCGTCAACTTTATTTTTGCAAAACTTATTTGTGTACGGAATAATAGGTATATTAAAAATATCACTAAAATGGCCGCCGGCGCCAAAGGGTTAAAGATTATTATTTTTTTGTGAAACCTGGCACTATTCTGCATATACACCAATGTGTCCTGAAAATTTCAGCTCAATCGGATGGCGCGTTCCTGAGATTTTTTCACTGAAATTTTTTGAATATATATATATATATATATATATATATATATATATATATATATATATATATATATATATATATATATATATATATATATATATATATATATATATATATATATATATATATATATATATAGAAATATGAATTTTTGGCCAAAGTGATTTTAATACTAATGTTCTTCTTCGAACATTAGTAACAAATACCAATATAATTTCGTCGGTCAGCATCAGTAGGTAGTGCACGTTATGCATATTCCAATGATTGTTCGCTAGTGTCTTACACGCCGAAAAGGAGCAAAGTGGTCTGTCTGGTTAGTAGCTTCCACAAAAGGGAAGGTAGCGTTGATGAGGACACACAAAAACCGGACATTGTGGGGTTTTGTAATAGTACAAAAGCTGGAACAGACACATTTGATTTTTCTGTGTAAATACTACACTACGTATAGAACGACACATCGCGGCCAATGAAGCTCTTCTTCGGTATATTAGATCAAGCGGTAGTTAATTGTAACACTTTGTATAATTTTAATGAAGCGAACACTGCATTGGGCAGATATAAATTTATTGAAACGTTAGCACTTAGTCTAACGAGCGAAGAAATGAAAAGGAGATTGGAAAAACCATCCTTGCGCAAAAATATACGTTCGTCAATATGCTCCAATTTGAATATCGATGATCCGGGTTATTGTCATGGTTTAACTGACAGATTGGAGAAAAGAAAAAGGTATCATTTTTGCCCCAGCGATAAGGACAGGAAAACTAGATTTTGCTGCTGTAAGTGTAAAAAAGCCATTTGCGAAGAACACGGGCTTCATGTATGCAATGAATGCATTTTATAATTTTGTTCAGTTACTTTATTTGTTTTAATAAGAATAAGTATAAGTAATAATCAATAAAAAAAAAACAAATAAAACTTTGAGTTACATTATTTTTAAACCAAAAATTATGATTTCAAACAAATATTCGAACCAAAAAAATTGTACTTTTTCTGTTTTTTTAAACTTAAAAAAAAAACAAATTAAATTAAATTGTTTAAACAATTTTATACCGTATCTATCCGGTTTGCTCGGAATGTAAACACACGCAAAGAATTTTCCTTGAAAACCGAGCAACTGCTCATCTATTGTGCAATTCGAGGACGGGTTATAATATTTTTTGGAATGTACAATAAACGCGTCCCATATTTTGCGAATGGGTGCTGTCGTTGTTTTGCCTTTCAGGCCTTGTTTGCTTGTTATCAGGTTCAACAAATGCATGTCGAAAGAAAAATAAATCTATTCCGAGACATAACCGCTTTATATAAACCACATGAATGTTGCGCCCACATATTTTCAGTATGTTAATGCTGATCTTTTTACGCACCGCTGTAATATAATAAGCCGCGAAACGCTTTTATTTCAATCAAATCGGTATGATTGTGGTATATTTGCGGATGTTCCAATAATGCTAGCACTTTTGTTTCAATTTCCTCATTTGTATGAAGCACTATCACATTTAACAGTTCGTCTGGTTAAAATAAGCTCCAAGATTCAAGCGGTGTGCTAACGAATTTCGCTTCATCTTTTCCTCCGGCTAGGTGGACTCGAAGAGATCTTCTTTTTCTGCTCTCCGGAGCATTTATCGACCACTTGTAACCGTCTTTTCCTTCAAGACTTTTTTTCGGTCTTCCTGATCTTGATGGACGTGATGCGGCGTCAACATCCCTGCCAGTGGAGCATGTCCCTTCATCTTCCAAGCTCTCTTGCTCACTTTCCGATTCACTTTGAGAAATAACGTAGTCCTCCTCATTTTCTGAGGAAGCACCATACAAATCCTCCTCAAGTTCTTCTTCTATCATTTGGCGTCTAACTAACTCAGTTCTATCCATCACTTCTCTATTTTAAGAATTTGAAAAACAAATTATTTTTAACAATTTTTTCATGTTTAGTTTATAAATGTGTATATAAAATTTAAAGCACCACATTTTTATCAAAAGTTTACGTATAAAATTTTATGATTTATATAAAATGTATATATTTATATTTTTTATACGTAATTTTTTTATTTTGTGTCTCATATATAAATAAAACGTGTTCTTGCTTTTTGACTTCAAAATAAAGATACGCGGACGAAAGTTTTCGCTTTTAAATGAAGTTGACGAAAATGACTTTTTTTTAACAAGAACAGGAACAAACTCTAACACAATTTATTTCTTCGCACGAAAACGGCATTCGAAAAAATGAGGGTAATACTAATATTTAAACGGACTTAAATACTATTTTTTAACTAGGTATACAAACATCTGTTGCTGAAGCGACAGTGGTCATAAAAATTATATTGCACAGATCGATCATAAATCGCATCTGTGAGGCGACAGTGGTCATAAAATGTATTAGGGTGCACATGATAATGTAACTATAATACACTTTTTGAGAAAAAAAAATTCACACTTTTATGCTTCCGTAGACACACATGGGTCTGTGTTGTCCGCAGCCAACTTTGACAGCTCAGCAATTCATGAAGAACGGAGGACCGAGCGCGACGTTGTAATGGTATTCTGACCTTAAAGTAGGCTGAACTTAGCAAAGACCCAATGGACTATGCTAAGATGGTGATGGTCTTAGATGTCCACCAAAGGAATGCGAGTGGAAGTCCGTGCAGGACTGAGCTATACCGGGTAGCTACTACTCTCATGCAGCAGGAGAGCGGCACATGCTGGCTGCTATCTAGCTCTGTTCGGGAGTTACGGGGGGGTTCTGTTTTCCCGCTGCATGTCCCAACCATTATCACATTATTTCATGTGCCTGAGGACAAAACATGTCAATTGATCCCTTTGGATCCGGCGACGATAAAAAAAAATACCGTAAAGGTTAGCCCTGACCAAGAGCTCAATTCTCTGTTGGCTGAGCCATAGGCCCAGACTCACCAGGAGGAAAAAAAAAAAAAAATAAACAGGCCACCACCGAGGGTCTAAGCTTCCTAGGAAGTAACTCGACGCGGTAACGAGACGTCACGTGAGAGAGGTCGCGAAGTAGTGGCCAATTTCGAATCGAGAGAAATCGCGGTATCGGTTAAATTCACTATTCACAAGGTATCTATCGGCAGGAGCTCTCAAAATTGAAATTAATATTTAGGTTCTCTTTATGGATCAACATGGCTATACAACCGAAACACGCGCGCAACTGACTGGTAGTAACAACTGAAAAGTACAAATAATTAATCCAACACTCACCTTATGACAAGCACCCAGCCTGGCCCAGCTGGAAAAAGATGTTAGCTTTTAATAAATATAAGATTTACTGCCATTCTTTAGCCAGGTCTGTGGCTGTACCGCCCGTCGGCCCGTCCATCCACCCTCTAGTTTATTCTGGAAAAGGTCCGGAACGAGAAAGATGACTCACATCGTTAGCAAAGGAAACAGTAGTATTAGTGTGACTTCATATTAATATATTCTATTAATTCCACAGGAACCAAGTAGACTTGCATTGCGGCTTATGAACTGGGCAACTTGGTGTACATACATACAATTTTTCTAATTACATTAATTTCCACGGGATCCCAAATAGAAATTCAATAATTTTTTTTTTGCGTAACTATTTAAGGCACTAAACTTTTCTCTACTCGAACTTTTCTTTCTTTTCTGTTTTCACATCAATAATTGCGTAACTATACGCTTATGCGTAACTATAATTGCGCTTACGCTTATGCGTAACTATCTAGGGCACTAAACTTTTCTCTACTCGAACTTTCTTTCTTTTCTTTTTTTTTCTTTACATCAATATTTCATTTTTATTTTACTTACATTTCATTTAAATTGCCCAGACATATTTTTCGTCATTCACACTTAATATTTAGAATAGATTATGCATATATCTCTAATTGATTCAACAAAATTTTCCCTTACTTAGTAAATAGATTCTTCAATTTCATTAATTTCTTATATTATCAAGTAAGTTTCTCAATAATATTGATGACAACTTTGTAGAAAATTATTCATATTGTGTTAACGCTAACATCATTGTTATTTTTATTTCATTTTTAAATTGAGATTATGGTGTATGTGTATATAGTATAAACAATAATACCGATTTTAATTATAATGACACAATTTCATAACATTTTTGAGATACTAAATTTGCATATAAATTTGGTTTACTTAGAATAATTCTATCAGAAATCACAAAGTTTTTGTTACAATTTATGTGTTATGTGTTACGTGTTGCAATAAGACACTTGGGAGCTATTGCACAAGATTCACTTTTGTTTTATTAATATTCTATTTTTGTTGTTCTTTACGCGTTGATTTCTTTTTTGCTATGTACAAAGAATATGTACATAATTTAGGCTTGGTTTATGATGATTTTGAAGTCAAATTGTACTTCAGGAGTGCAAAAATTCAAAGATCCTAGATTAGATCGTGTCAGGCTTATACGTTGATAGAGAGATGTATAATGGAAAAAGTGTGATTTTCGCCTTTCTTGAATAAATCAGATTAATAGTGTTAACTCCTCAGCAACGTATGTAAGTACTTTTTTTTTTAGTTTGATGCAAATTAAGAGCTCGATGTTATTCTAAGTGACTCAAGTCAGTAGGTTCGATCGAATTTTCTTCAATAAAGACAAATGATTTCATCACGTAATCGAGACATACTTAGCAAAGTAGTGAAAGGAATTCGTGACTCACGTGGCAGCTGCTGTTATAATTCCTAGCAGCGAACGAGTGAGATATTCAAATAACTATGCTAAAAAGATCACCTAAATACTTCACCGATTCAAGAAAACAAAATATTTTACCTATTTTCCAAATAAGATCGTATGATCTTATTTCTTATCCAAGCGCCGTCGCACGCTAGCCTCGTACGCGCTTCCGACGACGTCGCCAAATTCCACCAGCGGCAACTAATGCCGAATATACCAACACTACACCCGACACGATCAATTACTTTCACTCAATTCCCATGATTTGCACTATTATTGAAAATGCACTGTAATAATGGATACAATTGAAAAATAGAATTGTTCCTACCCAAGCACTCACGTCGTATCACCTCACCGGCCTCGGCCACGTTCTCGGATCGTCTGCCTGGCTTGAGGCGAAATCGAAATTTTCTGATCCGTTCGTACGGTACTTTGTTTTGCTGGTATAACAACCGTTTGCCCTTGAAATTAGTCGTTGCTTGCAGACAATGCGGCGTACGTGCGTCCCAATGAGAAATTCTTTGCCCTTTCTTGACTATGCTGCAATCCTAATGGGAAATTGCATGAGTCTTTACCTCAGGCCTTTTCTCATACGGAATTTTGGCTTGGCTCATTACACAAACAGGACGTTATGCAGCTGGCAAGATGCAAAACGAACAGAAGAAGAATTATGAGAGGGTAGACAAGGAATTCGTCTACAAGTCCCTTCTGCTGAATGAATAGTGTCGAATAGGAAGTGAGTGTAAGCGTATCATGAAGTATCTTACTATGTTGTTTTGTACAGGAACATTGCCATTAACCCAGTTCCATGAATCAAGCTTTACTTATCATTCTTAAGAAGGGGAATGGTGATATTCCTTCACAATCGCCGGATATCCTTGGCATGGTAGACGCCCATGGCTCTACCATCCAGGTGTTGTAACAGATAGCGGGAGGTACCCAATCGTGCTACTACTTTTGCCTTGCGAAATTTGTGGTCTAATTTAGCATTGTAGTGTTCCGTGGCCTTGCTTGGGGCAAAATTCCTGACCAAAATTGTATCTCCGGCTTGAAATTGGGCGTCGCGGGCTCTTAGATTGTAGGTTTTCGCTTGCGTTTCTTGTGCAAGCCCCATTTGCCTTTGGGCGTGTTGTCGCGCCAGCTCTTGTCGCCTAAAAGGAGGGACTTCAGAGCTCGGTTCCGATAGTAACTGTAGTTGTCGTAACAGTCTGTATGAGCTGCCATGCCTTACCATATTTTGTCCAAACACCAAGAAATGCGGATTAGAACCAGTGGAAGTGTGGTAAGAAGTACAAAGGGCCGAGTTAATTTCCGGTAGTCGGTTATCCCAATCCTGTTGGTGAGGTGATACATACGTACGAATAGCAGCTACCAAGGATCTATTTACCCTTTCCGATGCGTTTGCTTGTGGTGAATAAACTGCCGTGTACAAATGCTTGACACCATAGTTTTCGAGCAGGGAGTTGAACAGGTGCGAACGAAATTGCACGCCGTTGTCGGATACCAGAGTTTCAGGGACCCCAAAAACGTGAAAAATACGACGTTCTACGTATTCACACACTTTAGAAGCAATACACTTCCGAAGTGGTTCCACAAAAGTAAATTTGGACAGATGGTCCAGTACTATCAATATGCCAGTATTTCCATGCTTGGTCCTGGGATAAGGGCCCAATAAGTCTATGTAGAGACGCTGGAAAATCCGCTCACTGGGGTTTGACGTTCCCATAGGTGGTTTCAAACTGTAATTAGGTGCTTTATTCATCTTGCACAGGTCGCAGGCCAGAACGTATTCTTTGACCTGTGAAGTCATTTTGGGCCAAAAGAAATACGTTTGTAAGCGACGTAACGTTTTTCCGATGCCCCCGTGCGCACTGGTCGGATGATCATGAGCTCTTTTGATCAGCTCTGCTGTCAGCTCTGCAGGGATCCACAGCTTCCAACTATCGTGTTCCTGAATTGGATCGCTAGTGGCATAAGTACAGCGTCTATACACATACCCATCGGTTACCTTCAAATCCGGGAGTTGGTCGGCATTTCCAGAGATCTTGTCGACTAGGTCTAAGTATGTAGCTGATCTGAAATGAGGTGAATCTAGATCGATTTCGATTATGTCAGAAATTCCCTCAATAGCACTACATTCTTCGGGTGAGTGAATACGAGAAAGAGCGTCTGGAACCAAGTTTTGACTTCCTTTACGATGGCTGATTTTGAATTTGAAACCTTGAAGTTTCAATGCCCATCTAGCAAGTCTGCCATGAAGATCCTTGAGACTCATTAGCCACTGGAGAGACGCGTGGTCTGTCACAACTTCAAATTCTTGTCCCTCAACGTAAGCCCGGAATTTTTTTGATCGCTAGTACCGCCGCTAAGCATTCTTGTTCGGTGACCGTGTAATTCCGCTGGGCCGAATTGAGCTTTTGCGACATATACGCTATAGGGGCTTCCGTTCCGTTTTCTTGCTGCTGTACTAGGACTGCTCCTATGCCGTGTTGACTAGCGTCGCAATGTATGGCGAAGGGCTTACAAAAATTAGGACTATGCAACACTGGAGCGGAAATTAAACAGCTTTTTAAAGAGTTGAAAGCTGCCACGCTTTCTTTGTTCCACTCAAATTTCCTTTTACTCGATAACATGTTTGTAAGGGGGGTAGATACGGACGCAAAGTCCGGCACAAATCTTCGGTACCACCCACAAATGCCTAAAAACCGACGTAATTGTCTCACCGTTTTGGGTACTGGAAATTCCTTAATGGCTAGGATCTTATCGGGGTCTGTTTGCACAGTCCCATGGCCGATGATATAGCCTAAGTATTTCACCTCCTTCATTAGAAACTTACTTTTCCCAACGTTAATCGTTAATCCAGCCGAACGCAGATGCTGAGCAACTTCCTTGAGCAACATAACATGCGCATTGAATGTCTCTGTTATCAGAAGCAAGTCATCCAAATATATGAAAACTTGGTGTTTTAAATGAGCTGGTATCACCTTGTCCATCAATCGCTGCATCGTTTGTGGTGCGTTGCATAGCCCAAAGGGCATGGTGACAAATTGGTAGAGTGGTCTGCCAGGCACCGTGAAGGCTGTCTTATCCCTTGACCCTGGATCGAGCGGTATTTGCCAGAAGGCATCCTTTAAATCTAGGCTACTTATATATTTGGCAGGTGGTAACCGACTTAATATACCGTCAATTAGTGGTAAAGGATAAGCATCTCTCACCGTGACCTGGTTGACTTTTCGAGCATCCAAACACAATCTGACCTTCCCAGGCTTCACAACCAAGGTTACTGGAGACGACCAACTGCTCTGCGACTCTTCGATTACTCCAAGGTCCAACATGCGATCGATTTCTGTGTACAGCTGTCTTTCCACTGCAGGTGATACTGCAAAGTGGCGCTGTTTAATAAGCTTGTTGTTGCCTACGTCAATTACATGTGAGGTGAGAGTGGTACGGCCCAAGCCTTCTTTTGCGAACGACGGAAAGGTATTGATGGCTTCATTCAGTTCTTGCTGTTGAACGGTAGATAACGTGTGATGATTAGACGTGGAAAGTGAGTAAAGCGTTAAATCTTTCGATGGAGAGGGTTGATCAAACAAATCGGTGGCTAATTTGAATAAGCGTATGAAATCGATTCCCAAATACAAATTCTGACTAAGTGAAGGGATGATTAGGAAAGATATTGATTCCGTACGTCCTCGAAATTGAATAGGTCCTGTGATTCTGCCTATTGCTGAGTGTTTGGTGCCGTCGGCAGTACTTAGGCTAACATTCATTTTCTCGATGCAGGACCTTTTCTCCGTCATAAATTTCCTCGCCAAGTCTGAAGATAAACAACTAACGCTGGCTCCTGTGTCAATAAGCCCACTCACACATTCGTTTCCGAAGAGTGTGACGTTTGCGTAGGGACGCAAGTCTCCTGTGGGTTTGTCCACGATAGTGGAAGAGCAGTACAAGCGTCGAAGTCGTTTTATTCGCTTCCAAAACTGTCGTAAACGAAAAGTGGCTCGTTTAGGCTTTCGAAATAAGGAGATTTCTTCAGTTCTAAAGATACGACGACGAGCTTGCTCGTACTCCTTCAGTCGAACATGATAAGGCTTATAATAGTGTGACATCGAGTTAGCATTCAAGATCGGTTCTGAGCCTTCTCCATTAAATGCATCAAGCGGAATATTAGGGGGTGTACTCGATTTAAGTGGTGATACAGTCGAATCAGATGACGGCCTAAAATTGGATGAAGTCGAAGTGCTAACATCTTCATGAGAGTTTGGTGTTATGAAGACGTTCACTGTCGATGGAATTACTATTTGGGGTTCTGTCGGTGTCGATTGGTGATCCCGGAGGGCTTCTGGGTGTTGTAAGCGCCTCCGATTTGCCTGTTTTTTTGTTGACAGACCTCGCAATGGGGTTTGTATACGTTCTCTGCCCCACAACCATAGCAAAATATACGACGTTCTTCTAGGCAATCCATATAAAGATGTCCAGGTTTTCTACAGTTCCAACAGATCGTAGCCTGGTTGACCTCGCAAATCTCATAGGGTCTTTTTTCTTCGTCGTCTACAATCAGCGAATCCGTCAACGCTGACAGATGGCGGCGAGTTCCATAAACTCGTTCCGGCTGGTTTAAAGCTTGTGCCAAGCGTTCTCTTCTCTTGACCTGCTCGCGAAGCTGCTGAGTACTGATGAAATGACGGTCAACTAACTGCCATTGTAATTCAGGAAGCATGTTGCTTTGTATTATATCCAACAGGTCTTGATCAGATAAAGGAAAAGGTAGGCTACTCGATAAGCGACGGACGTCTCTATAAAAGTCATCAAACGACTCTCCGCACTTCTGACGACGCTTGCGGATTTGGCTCATAATTTCGCTGTTTGACGCAAAGTTCTTGAACTCCCGCCTCATTGCGTTACACAGCGAGTGCCAATCTAATTGATCTGACTCCTGATGATACTGCCAAAACCATTCTTCGGCGACTCCGGACAGTAAACTGTCTATATGACGACTCACAGCTCGGAAGTCGCCTTGCAACTTTTGTCGAGTCAGAGCATTGACTCTGTACAAGAATTTCTCAACCGGCATGCTTCCGGCTTGACCGCTAAATGTAAGATTCCATCCGGCCATGATGGTGGTGATTTTGTCAGATGACAGCCTGTCATCTCGAAATGACCGAATATTGCTATGGGCTACTGCATCGTTCACATGCTCTCTATTTACGTGAGCAGACCTGTGAGCATCTCGGTTTGCTGGAGGCACCTCCCTTGAGTAAGAATGACGTGCTCTGCTTCTAATAGATGTAGTTCTTCCTCTACCTGGGCGTTCCACAGCTGGTGTTGGAAAAGGTTGGTCCAACGAGTTCTGAGACTGGGTATTCGCGTTGGAAATTGTTAGTGAGGCTACTTGCTGTTGTAAGTTGATGAAGGACTGCATCATCGATTGCATCTGTCTTTTGATATCTCCAAGATCCGATTCTTTCGTGGAGCTTTGAGAACTTTTAGGGAAGGCCATTGCTTCCGAAGCAGCTGCCGTATCCGCGTGTTCCAAGTCCGCAGGTCCCCAAATCTCCTGAGCTGGTGGCATCAAGGCACCGTCCGAGACTGCTGCGGTCCGAGACCGAGTCACGGGTCGGTGAGCCTTAGGGATGGCTCCCTGTTTCGAACTGTTGTTGGTTTTCTTGTTGAAGAATGTTAATCGTAAATCCCCCAACAAAATCTCTCGGTTACATAAAGGGCATGAGGTAGCTTGGTCTAAATGCTGGAGTAAGCAACCCTCATGGAACGTGTGATCACAAACAGTAGTAAGCAGCTTCTCTCCTAACTGGAAGAGCTGCTGGCATAAGGGACAACTCCCTGATAATACCTTGTCCTGATCCTGAGTAGGATGAGGTGGTGTCCTTGTTAAAGACATCTCTAAAATAAAGCTTAGTTCCTAATGTCAGACTTAAACTATAAATAAATGCTTATTCTCTATAAATAAACTATAAATAAATGCTTATTTTGATATACTGGATGAGCAAGGTAAGTAAATGGTAATAATGGCTTGAATAGGAACAAGTCCGGTTTACGAAACTTGAACTTAACAAATAGAACACAACGTGTGAAATGTTTTAAACAAGTTAATTAAGATAACGTTTCTTTGCTAACGAAGAGTGAGTCACTCTTCTCTCCCGAGAAAGGATAATAAGAGTTAGAGATCGATAAAAAGATAAGAAAAATATATAATTGATTTTGTTTTTGTAATACGTGCTCAAAGGAAATCAATTAAGGCTACGTTACTTTACGAATATTTAGGATTGTGAAATATAGATAGGAGAACGTGTTACGAAAAACTTCAAAATTGCAACTAAGATTTCCATTGACTAAGGGATCGTGTTGGTTTCGTACCCAGGTGTCACCACTCGTCAGTCTTTCCGAACAATAGTGAATGCATTTAATTGATTTTACGGAAACAAAACAAAAATTGGAATTAAAGTTGAACGACTCTCTCCCATAATACTATGCAAACAAGAACAAAACCAATGGATGCTAATTGGCCGGTTGCCGAAATAGCATAATCACAGAAGGTATGCTCCAGTCACACAACATCACCAGAGAGAACGCTTCAACCTCGCGGTATTTACTTTATATAAAAAAAAGCAACTCGTTTCACAGTGGTGAAGACGACATCAGCTCTCGCAGACTGGTTATGCTAGCTAGCTGGTTGCCAAGATAGCAAGTAATCACAGTACTGAAGAACAGACTGCCTTCAGGCATTATAGCCTAGGACAAAACGTATTGAAAAGAGTCCTTTATATTGAAATTTACTTGAAATAGTTACTCTAGCAGCACTTACAGGGCTGCAGACAGGTAAGATAGATAACTGGCGGGTGATACCGCTTAATCAAGTCTGCAGGAGTGTAATTCGGCAGAGAATCTCTAAGTGCGTGAAACACTTTGTTATGCTCTTGTGAACATAAACCGAACACACTTCACTAAGTGGGGTTCTTTACAGAATGTAGACTAACCGTCTGTAGTTCTAATTCAAAGATCATTTGAGTGAACCTTATGAGCTTTATGAGCAAAGTTTCGGGCCCCACGTTGGGCGCCATTTGTAATGGTATTCTGACCTTAAAGTAGGCTGAACTTAGCAAAGACCCAATGGACTATGCTAAGATGGTGATGGTCTTAGATGTCCACCAAAGGAATGCGAGTGGAAGTCCGTGCAGGACTGAGCTATACCGGGTAGCTACTACTCTCATGCAGCAGGAGAGCGGCACATGCTGGCTGCTATCTAGCTCTGTTCGGGAGTTACGGGGGGGTTCTGTTTTCCCGCTGCATGTCCCAACCATTATCACATTATTTCATGTGCCTGAGGACAAAACATGTCAATTGATCCCTTTGGATCCGGCGACGATAAAAAAAATACCGTAAAGGTTAGCCCTGACCAAGAGCTCAATTCTCTGTTGGCTGAGCCATAGGCCCAGACTCACCAGGAGGAAAAAAAAAAAAAAATAAACAGGCCACCACCGAGGGTCTAAGCTTCCTAGGAAGTAACTCGACGCGGTAACGAGACGTCACGTGAGAGAGGTCGCGAAGTAGTGGCCAATTTCGAATCGAGAGAAATCGCGGTATCGGTTAAATTCACTATTCACAAGGTATCTATCGGCAGGAGCTCTCAAAATTGAAATTAATATTTAGGTTCTCTTTATGGATCAACATGGCTATACAACCGAAACACGCGCGCGACTGACTGGTAGTAACAACTGAAAAGTACAAATAATTAATCCAACACTCACCTTATGACAAGCACCCAGCCTGGCCCAGCTGGAAAAAGATGTTAGCTTTTAATAAATATAAGATTTACTGCCATTCTTTAGCCAGGTCTGTGGCTGTACCGCCCGTCGGCCCGTCCATCCACCCTCTAGTTTATTCTGGAAAAGGTCCGGAACGAGAAAGATGACTCACATCGTTAGCAAAGGAAACAGTAGTATTAGTGTGACTTCATATTAATATATTCTATTAATTCCCCAGGAACCAAGTAGACTTGCATTGCGGCTTATGAACTGGGCAACTTGGTGTACATACATACAATTTTTCTAATTACATTAATTTCCACGGGATCCCAAATAGAAATTCAATAATTTTTTTTTTGCGTAACTATTTAAGGCACTAAACTTTTCTCTACTCGAACTTTTCTTTCTTTTCTGTTTTCACATCAATAATTCAGAAGAAATCTATTCTTTAACTACAACAAAATGAATCGATTTAAACGAATTCTTAATTAAATATTTCCTTCATGGTTTCGATTTCATTCCCGCTTATGCGTAACTATCTAGGGCACTAAACTTTTCTCTACTCGAACTTTCTTTCTTTTCTTTTTTTTTCTTTACATCAATATTTCATTTTTATTTTACTTACATTTCATTTAAATTGCCCAGACATATTTTTCGTCATTCACACTTAATATTTAGAATAGATTATGCATATATCTCTAATTGATTCAACAAAATTTTCCCTTACTTAGTAAATAGATTCTTCAATTTCATTAATTTCTTATATTATCAAGTAAGTTTCTCAATAATATTGATGACAACTTTGTAGAAAATTATTCATATTGTGTTAACGCTAACATCATTGTTATTTTTATTTCATTTTTAAATTGAGATTATGGTGTATGTGTATATAGTATAAACAATAATACCGATTTTAATTATAATGACACAATTTCATAACATTTTTGAGATACTAAATTTGCATATAAATTTGGTTTACTTAGAATAATTCTATCAGAAATCACAAAGTTTTTGTTACAATTTATGTGTTATGTGTTACGTGTTGCAATAAGACACTTGGGAGCTATTGCACAAGATTCACTTTTGTTTTATTAATATTCTATTTTTGTTGTTCTTTACGCGTTGATTTCTTTTTTGCTATGTACAAAGAATATGTACATAATTTAGGCTTGGTTTATGATGATTTTGAAGTCAAATTGTACTTCAGGAGTGCAAAAATTCAAAGATCCTAGATTAGATCGTGTCAGGCTTATACGTTGATAGAGAGATGTATAATGGAAAAAGTGTGATTTTCGCCTTTCTTGAATAAATCAGATTAATAGTGTTAACTCCTCAGCAACGTATGTAAGTACTTTTTTTTTTAGTTTGATGCAAATTAAGAGCTCGATGTTATTCTAAGTGACTCAAGTCAGTAGGTTCGACCGAATTTTCTTCAATAAAGACAAATGATTTCATCACGTAATCGAGACATACTTAGCAAAGTAGTGAAAGGAATTCGTGACTCACGTGGCAGCTGCTGTTATAATTCCTAGCAGCGAACGAGTGAGATATTCAAATAACTATGCTAAAAAGATCACCTAAATACTTCACCGATTCAAGAAAACAAAATATTTTACCTATTTTCCAAATAAGATCGTATGATCTTATTTCTTATCCAAGCGCCGTCGCACGCTAGCCTCGTACGCGCTTCCGACGACGTCGCCAAATTCCACCAGCGGCAACTAATGCCGAATATACCAACACTACACCCGACACGATCAATTACTTTCACTCAATTCCCATGATTTGCACTATTATTGAAAATGCACTGTAATAATGGATACAATTGAAAAATAGAATTGTTCCTACCCAAGCACTCACGTCGTATCACCTCACCGGCCTCGGCCACGTTCTCGGATCGTCTGCCTGGCTTGAGGCGAAATCGAAATTTTCTGATCCGTTCGTACGGTACTTTGTTTTGCTGGTATAACAACCGTTTGCCCTTGAAATTAGTCGTTGCTTGCAGACAATGCGGCGTACGTGCGTCCCAATGAGAAATTCTTTGCCCTTTCTTGACTATGCTGCAATCCTAATGGGAAATTGCATGAGTCTTTACCTCAGGCCTTTTCTCATACGGAATTTTGACTTGGCTCATTACAACGTTCACTAAGCCAGTTATTGATGCAGGTACATTTTTTTAATTGCAGGTTAGAACCAAAATATTGACGTACCTGTGAACCCTGACAATTTTCAAAAACGGCCGGACACCACAGACCCAGGTGTGTCTAGCGGGGGTTAATAAGAAAGTGTGGATGACAAGGACTATAATGACAGACTGGCTTCAAGATATGGACAGGAGAATGGGACTTCAAAAATGTAAAATGTTGCTTTTTTGGATAACGCTGGGTCGCATCATACAGATCTGAATTTGGAAAACATTAAAATAATATTTTTACCTCCGAACACCACATCTGTTTGTCAGCCCATGGACCAAGGAATTATTCAGAATTTCAAGTTCTTCTATCGTGGTTTAATTCTGAGACATGTTCTATCAAAAATTGATAACGTTTTCTCCTCCCCACAACTTTCAAAATCGATTAACGTTTTGGAAGCTATCTATTTTATTAAAAATGCATGGGACAAGGTTACTCCAGATACCGTACAAAAATGCTTCACCAAAGCAGGTTTAAAAAAATCTGTAGTTCAACAAGTTGACCTGATGGAATATGATGCAGAAGATGATCTCCCATTAGCAACCCTAGCAGAGTTTTGGAGGAACTTAAATGAAATTGAATCATCTCATCAACTAGATGAAGACTATAAATATGGATCGCTCTTTATCAATTCAAGAAAAAGCAAATGAAAGTGAAGAAGCCGGAATAAATATAGTGGGTACATAAGTAAATGATACTTAAGATATAGTATCAGATGACAGTGACAAAGAGGAAAATGAAGATCGTGGTCCATTCAACTCTTCCGCCAGTGCTTTAGAGGCCGTTGGAAACCTAATAAAGTTTTCAAAGGAAGATTTTGTTGCGTTCGAATATTTAAAAAATTTTGAATCAAAAACGTGAAAAAACAAAGCAGTCGAAATACTTGATTTTTTTTAAAAAAATATTTTTATGTATTTCTAAATGATAATACAATGTACGCGTTTATATTTAAAAAAACTCTAGCGCACCTGAACCGCTAGAAACACTAATGTTCCAAGAACAGTAGAAGAATCGTGCAGGTTTTGAGTGCATATTCCACCACATGAGCTGCTTATTACGGCCAAACTGTTTCAAATGCCACGTTTTACTTTGGTCTCAAGAATGCATTATAACTCATATGGTAGAAGGTTTCAGATATTACCACTGGCATGGGTTTCAAAGTTTATGAAAGAAAAACACTTGTTAATTATATTCGTTATCAGTTGCTTATTTCACCAAACTTTGAAAGCAGCATCTCATATAACATCAATGAAGAAAATGCTCAGTGCCTGCAGCACTGTAACTGAAGTTGGTGTTTGGGGCTGCGATCCGAAAAATTTGCAGAACTTTGGGAATTGAAACATTGGTTATTTATTTTCATTGTAAATGTTTCCGGTATGAATACTAACTGTAAGCATTTATTGAGACAAAAGTAGCACAACCGACTCGTGCTGGCAACCTTCTGCCAGTATCAAAGCCAAGAATATATCACATCTGCTTCACGTTGTTATATTACATTCGAAGTTATAGGTGTATAAAGAAATTTAGGGTTACCTACAGGAAGTTTTTTCAAATAATCGAAAGCTTAATATTTGCTGTTTATTGTCACTACAATATCATTACCAATTGAAAATTCTACGATAAAACCGCTTAATAAAGATATTGCAATTAAACACAAAACCAACAATAGCTGGCAACCCTATCGTGGCTTTTCAACCAAATGTGGCCTGAATAATGTTGATAATAGGTTCCGTTAATTGTATGAAATTCGTATTGATTTCATGACTGCACTGGCAGCTATAGGGCAAAAAGTTTTATTTTCCTGAGCGAATTCTCAAAACCAAAGACACCAAAATTACCATAGCTGGCAGCACCAATCGAATTTTTCAACCAAATTTCTATTAAACAGAGTTTAGAGTAAGGTGCAGTCATGAAAACGAACTGCGTCAATTTCATGAAAATCTGGTTACTAATTCACATTTCATAGGGCAAAAAGCAGTTTTTTTTTCTTTGTAATTTTTCAAGATGGCACCACTGGCACAGAGTTGCCCCCAATTCAAAATCGCTTCTATCAGACCTGGTTCTACTTAAGTTCAATGCATTCTGTAAATTTCAATGGTATCTGATTATTGGTTCGTGAATTCCCGTGAACAGAAGTTTTTGATGCTAAAAATATGGGTTAACTGGGAGAGGGTTACCGTTCTTGTCCGACATGAAATTTCCAAAGTTTTACTTTGAACGTGTAGATAAAGCATAAGATTTGTATACAGATTGGTTTTATTGTAAGAAACGGACATTTTTAGGATATTCAAATTTTTATTTTTTCAAATTTAAGACACCAAAATTATCATAGCTGGCAGCTCCAACCGAATTTTTCAACCAAATTTCTACTAAACGTGGTTTAAAGTAAGGTCCAGCTACTGTGTGAATTTCGTCAAAATCGAACGATTCAATCAGAATTTATAGGGCTAAAAACAGTTATCTTTTTTAGTGGTTTTTCAAGATGGCACCACTGGCACAGAATCGCTCGCATTTCAAAATTACTTCTATCAGACCTGGTCCTAGTTAAGACCAATACATTCTGCAAATTTCAATTAATTCTGCTCATCGGATCGTGAGTTTCCGTGAACAGAAGTTTTTGATGCTAAAAATATAGGTAAATTGGGCAAGGGTTACCAGGCG
Source organism: Nemotelus pantherinus (assembly GCA_963978885.1). NCBI lineage: Eukaryota > Metazoa > Arthropoda > Insecta > Diptera > Stratiomyidae > Nemotelus > Nemotelus pantherinus. Next base: position 123,727,712 of record OZ022264.1, on the reverse strand, counting down.
TGCCCGTTATACCATATCAAATTTTATTTTTTGTCTATGTTAACAAAGCACGAAATTTACATATGTGTGGCTTTTTTTTGAAGAAACGGCATTTTTTCAAGAGAAACGATAATTTGAATGTTTTCACTTTCAGTGCTTGCCCTAGCTTGAGAGTTGCCAGCACGCTCATCAGAAGCTACACAAATTTACAACTAAATAATACCAATATGTTCTGAAAATTTGGTAATGATTGAATAACTCTGTCAAAAGTTATCGCAATTTAAAAATTTTCAATTTTTCCCGATCTCTTTTTAGGCACCCAGCGCACACATGGGGTTAAATAATTCCAAAAAATTATCCGATTCACATGTAAAACACGTTCGAAATTTATTTTGTTAACTTTATTTTTGCGAAACTTATTTGTGTACGGAATAATAGGTATATTAAAAATATTAATAAAATGGCCGCCGGCGCCAAAGGGTTAAAGATTTTTAACTTTTTCTGAGACCTGGCACTATTCTGCATATACATCAATGTGTCCTGAAAATTTCAGCTCAATCGGATGGTGCGTTCCTGAGATTTTTTCACTGAAATTTTTTGATGATATATATATATATAGAAATATGAATTTTTGGCCAAAGTGATTTTAATACTAATGTTCTTCTTCGAACATTAGTAAAAAATTAAAGTAAGAGCACGTTAGTCGTTTAATAACATTGGCTTTTACATTTCTTTATGTTAAATACTTTCTTATATACGGACACCTCCCATAAGCGGACAAAATTCTTGGAACCGTGACTGTCCGCTTATGAGAGCTTTTACTGTTTATATTTATATATATATATATACATATATATATATATATATATATATATATATATATATATATATATATATATATATATATATATATATATATATATATATATATATATGTATATATATATATAGATATATATATATATATATATATATATATATATATATATATATATATATATATATATATATATCTATATATATATATATATATAGGTATATCAGCAAAAAGATTAAGAGGGATAATCTTTGGGGTGGCACATTCGATTGAGCTGAAATTTTTGTCGGTCATTGCCGTATTAAGCGAGTAGCTCCACGACTTCTTAGAACTAATAGATCTTAAACCCTTTGGCGGCGGCGGACATTTGAGTGAAATTTTGAGTACACATATATTTCTATGCAGAGTACTTTTTTTTGTCAAAAAAGGTATTGAAAATGAAAGTTTATTATGTAAGATGATCAACAGTTGGACATTTTTTTCCAAACTTTGATTTGGTATAAATTCTGACGGAAACTTTAGATCGTTTAGATCGCATTTTGATGTTACACAAATGGGATTTCAAGGCTGTTCCAATAGCCTCTTAAACATAGAAAAACATAGAAAAACAACCTCACAAACATGCCAAGTCGTAATCAAAATCAGATAATATCAACATGCCTTGAGAAAGAGGCTGCTGTTAGTAGCAAATGTTTAGATCGATATATCTCAAAAACGGTTATGGTAACAGGAAAAAGTTCTATAATCTTTTTTGTTGAAAATTTGGTAAGCTACAAATTCGTCATACATTATTTTTCTAAACACGTAACCGTTACTGAGATATTTAGGAAAGGTGACCTTTGGTGACCTTTGACCCCGTATAAAAAATGACGCAGCACTCGGATCGATGGGGACTTTTGACATTTTGTTCAACACGCCAGTACCAAGGTTCACACCAAAATTCAGCTTTCCCCTAATTTTTCCGAAGCACCATGTTAGATTTCCCCGGACTATTAGGCTGCCTACCAATTGACGATAACGAACATCTGCTGCGTCATCTGTATTGACTTCTGAGTAAGAATTCAATTCCAATGGTGTTAAATTCGGATTGCAATCAGTCATTGCAAACTTATCGAGTATTGCTTTGACGTTTGTTGAACGTTAAACGAATTGTACTTGCTGACCAGTCTCTTTCCATTAAGATTCCCAAATATGTGAGTACTTAAGTATTCTTATACGCTATACTGTACTCAGCCTCCATCGCTTTGAAGAGCCTTTGAGTCTGCTGCTCTGATTAACCACACACAAGCTCATCATCAACGTATAGAACTACAAACAGTTGTTTACATTTTGAAGTATATACGCATGGGTCAGCAGCCCAAATCGTCGCATGAATTCATCGAATTTTGAATGCCATCTCTTAGGTGCCTGTTTCAATCCATACAAACTCTTCTTGAGCAAACAAACACCACCGCTTTTATCCTCAAATCCAATTGGCTGTTTCATATATATGGATTTTTCAAGATCACCATATAAAAAGGCAGTTTTAACATCGAAAGTCAAAATTTCGTAATTCTTCGCTGTCAAAATTGCCAACGATGTTTGAATTGAATTGAACCGTGAAACTAGTGCAAAAGTTTCGGTATAGTCTTCACTTGGCCGTTGTGAACAGCCTTTGACTACGAGAGGTACTTTGTAACGTTCTGTTTAACCATCATGATCTGTCTTCAATCTAAATACCCATTTATTGCTTAATGCTTGTCGACCTTGAGGTAAATCTACTAGTTTCCAAGTGTGGTTTTCCTTTAAGGACTTCCATTCGTCAACCATTGCCAGCTCCTACTGTTTTGAAAATTTCGAAGAGCGTGCCTCTTCAATTGTATTTGGAATGTCCACATTGGACAAAAATGCATCTGCTGAAAAGAGACAATCTTCTACAGATAACATGCATTCTTTCGGCAGTGTTTGAATTTCATTTGCAGCCTTTTTGGCTGTTTTATTTCGCGTTCTTGCCGCTGGTGGCCCATCATCTTCATCTTCTATCAAGTGCAATTGATCATTTTCAATTGAATTGGGAAAGTCATCTAATAGCTGAGCCATTTGTTTTGAATGATCTTCCAGGATTTTTACGTCGTGAAACGTTCCCACATTATTCGTTCCGGGCCGCCACAAACGATATTCATTCTTCGCATTACCAACTTACTTCAACTCAATGGCCTTTGGCTGCATCTTCCATCGCTTCTTTTCATCAATATGCGCATAAGCTTTACTTCCTATAATTCGCAATTTACTAACATCTGGTTTCCATCCATGAAGCACTTCAAACGGTGTTCTACCTTCCAGTCGTTGCAACGGGATCAAATTTCGTAAGTTTGCTGATGCTAACAAAATTTCGGCCCAAAGTCCCAACGGCAAATCTCCAAGCATGGTTCGAGCCGATTCGACTATTGTTCTATTTTGCCTCTCTACGCAACCATTTTGCTGAGGGCAATAAGGAACCGTGTATTCAGCCTTTATTAAATTATTTCTCAACAACAGTTTGATTGCTTGACTTTTAAATTCTGCAGGATTATCGCATTTAATGCGATGTACTTGGTGCCCTGCTGCTTTAACATCTGCGATTACTTCTGCTAAAATATCTGTAATGCCTCCCTTTGTCTTGAGCGGTATCTTCCATACATAGCCAGAAAAGTCATCAAAAAATGTCAAGCTGAACCTGGAGCTTCCAAAACTTTCAACACGCATGGGTCCGCTAATGTCAAAATGTATCTATTCACCTGGTTTTCTGGCGCGTTCGGTGTTTTCCTTAAATGCTGCACGACACATTTTCGCGAAAACACAACTTTCGCAAAATGTAATTGGTTTTGGCTGTGATGACAGATTTGAAATCTTCATACCTATGACAGCTGTTCCATTTGCTAGCTCGCGAACTACTTCTTGGTTCGGATGCCCAAAACGTTCGTGCCATGTCTGCAACGAAGCCTCTGAGGTTAAAAGACATGCATGTATGTCAGTGGATGTAATTTCTTCAAAACCCATCTCGTATAGATTATTTGGCATTCTATGTGCAACACTTATTAGCTTACCGTCACGAGTTATGGTCATTTTGTCACCAAATGCATTCACTTTGCAGCCCTTTTGTGATACTGAGCCAATAGATATTAAATTTCATCCAATTTTCGGCACGTAAAGAACATCGGTTTCCATGGCCTTCTGCGTAGAGCACATCTTTGTTGCCGATTTTGACACCAACGTCACCAGATTTTATCACCATGAAATCAACAAATTTAGACCTGTCATTGGTCATATGAAAGCTTGCTCCGCTGTCGAGAACCCAGCCGTTACTCTGTTCAGTCACCGCGATACATTCATTTACAGCAACTAAAAAATTACTTCCTGATGCTGTCGCTAGACGCAAATTTCCTTCTTTAGGTTGTTTTGCTTGATCAGCTTTCATTTTTAAGCAGTGTGCTTTAATGTGACCTTTTTGTGACAGTGAAAGCAAACAATATTCTTGTTGTCACGTTTTCGGTTTTTCTTTTTATTATTACCCTTTTGTGCTATCATGGCATCTCCATTGCCAATTAAGTCCACCGTGGGCATTGACGATTCAATAATTTGAAGCTGCTCACGCATTTTATCAAATGACAACGTTATACCACAAGCCGCTTGTATTATGTACGTTTGACGGAACGTTTCGAATTTCTCGGGTAATTCTGTCATAAGCTTTCCAACCAAAGCTGTGTCGTCTACTTCGACATCAACAGCTTTTAGCCTCTGCACAAGCACTGCCAATTCAGCACAAAAACTCGAAATTGATTGTCCTTCCACGAATTTCTTCGCCATTAACGCCTATGTGTCAGATACTTATTTGTTTTTGATTTTGATTTGTAAAGCGAACGAATTTTTCTAAATACGTCTGCTGCAGTTTTACAGTCACGAATTGATGAATGGTCGTCATCATTCAACCCACATGTCAGGATACAAAACGCCTTTGCATCTTTGACATCCCAATCCATTTTCGCCTTCTCATTCTCAGGGCACTCAGAATCGCCATCAGCATCTGCCTTGACTCTATGACTACGTGGACACGCTTCCACCTCGTACAGCCAACGCTGGTACGTTGTCTTCGTTAAAACAGGAATCTTCTCGTCGTTTGCAGTCATCCTTTTCAATGTCCAAACTCAAGGCCGAAAATATTCAAATCGCGTATTTTAACTCAAAAAACAAAAGTCCTCTATCACTTACATCTGACTTGGGACTGGGCCCATAACATGTTGCGTGCAATTAATTAAATGTTTGACGTGATTAAATACGATTTGAATAATAACATGATGTTAATAGGAATGAATGACAAAAGGATATATTTCCGTTTATAAAGATATGCAAAAGTATGGGATAAGAAAAACAAAGTAGGCACATTTCATTTTGAAAAACATATACGATGCTGCCGCCATCTAGGAGTAACTGGAACGTGTCCATTCAACAGATGTTTGTGACTTTGAATAAGATATGGTTGAAATGATAGTATAGAGAAGTGTATTACTTTTTCCCACATTTTAAAGTCACTTAAAGATAATTTCTTCAAAAATCAGTTTTCCAGCGGTTTGGATACACTAAATTTTGGTATTAAAATTGATTTGGTCAAAAATTCATATTTCCATATATATGTTTGTTTATTTATTTATTTATATGAACACACGGATAAGAAAATCCATTATATAGAGGAAAATACGACAGTAGTTGTCAAACTAAGCTTAAGTCTACTTAAGTAAATAGATTGTTAAAGTATGAACTACGTAATATGAATAACAACAACATGAATAACAAAGTATAATCATATTAGTAGTAACAATAAAAAAATATTAGAAAAAAATAAACTCTAGCGCACCCGAACCACTACAAACAATAATGTTCGAAGAACAGTAGAAGAATCGTGCAGATTTGGAGTGCATATTCTACCACACGAGTTGCTTATTACAGCCAAACTCTTTCCAACGCCACGTTTTACTTTGGTCTCAAGAATGCATTATAACTCAAATGGTGGAAAGGTTTCATATATTACCACTGGCATGAATTTTAAAGTTTATGAGAGGAACATTATTGTTAATTATATTCGTTATCAGTTGCTTATTTCACAAAACTTTGAAAGCCTCATCTTATATAACATCAATGAAAATAATAAAACAATACAGAATCGCTAGAAAACAAATTTTCGAAGATATTATCTTTGAGGGAGTTAAAAATGTGTGAAAACGTAATACACTTCTTTGCAGTATCATATCAAAAATGTCTTACTCAATGAAACAAATATCATTTTCTATCAGCATTTCCTATCACACAAATGATGAAAATGCTCAGTGCTGGCAACATTTGTCCAACACAGCAGCAATAAGTCTACCATAACATGCTCGTGCTTAATCAACCTATCCTTTTTATATCGTTTTCATTCAACGATATCATCGAAAGTTTCAGTGATTAAACTTTGTCTGGGGTTGCCATTCGAAAAATTGTCAAAACTCGGAAAATTTAAATATTGGTTGCTTAGTTGATTTTAAATGCTTTGCTTATGAATACAAAATGGAAGCATGTGTTGGTGCAATATTTACGAAATTTGCTGGCAATCATGCGTAAGCACCAAAGCTGCGCTTCACATTGAGTTAAATCCGCCCTGTGAATTTTTTCCGATTAGATGGCTGCACTGGAAATTAAAGGAGTGAATAGACTTTTATGGTAACCATGCTCAAAACTTTTCAAATTTTCGAAACCTAAATATTTGTTGTTAATAATCATTGCATTGCTCGATAAAGAAATGTCAATAAAATACAAAATTCATCATAGCTGGCAACCCTTTCAGGATTTTTAGACAAAATTTCTACAGAATTATAATAGAAATGCAGCAAGAGCCACTTATCACATGAACTTCGCTTTGATTTCGTTACTGCATCGAATGTTATAGGGAAAATACTTCTATTTTCCTGAGCAAATGTACAATATTAAGGAGACCAACATTGACATAGCTGGCAACCATATACTAATCTTTCAACCAAATTTCTATGATATTTATCTTAGAGTAAGGTTCATCTACTGCGTGAGTTTTGTTAAAATCTGGTGGCTAAATCAGAAGCTATAGGCCAAAAGCCAGTTTTTTCGGTGATTTGTCAAAATGGCACCACTGCCACAGTATTGCTCGTATTTTGAAATCACTTTTTTAAAACCTAGTCCTAGCTAATTTCAACACGTCCTGTTAATTACGTATTGATCGCATTATCCGATCATCAGTTCTCGTGAGCAGAAGGTTTGAGTGCTGAAAATAGAGGTAATTTGATCATGGGCTGCTGTTCTTGTTTGCCGCGGAATTTTGAAAATTTTTATTTGACTTTTTGGAAAAAAGTCAATATTTATCAATAATTAGAATTAATTTTCAAAAATCAAAAATTTTTCAGGAGGCTCGATGATTTGAAAGATTTTTTTCAGGAGCCTGCTTCAGCTACAGACATGCCCGCACAGTCTTGAAAGTCCATGTCTATTAAGTCTTTATCTACATAAATACGCTCTGTTAATTTTACGATGATCCATTGTTTGTTTTAGCAGTTATGACAAATCGAAATTTGAAAAAAATTCTTGCCTGCTTTTTGGCCCTCAGCGCCTATACAAAGCTCAAAATTTCTAATTTTTTACCACAAACAAACCATTAACAAGTTTTCATTCCCAATACGTTTTTTTTGTAAAAATTTACACTGCTTGGAAATATAAGAGTACCCGAAAATTCACCAAAACGCCCGCCGCCGCCAAAAAGTTAAAGATATCTGAATTCTTGCAAAACATGGCCCCACCCATTAAATACACCGCTGTCCTCCGAAAATTTCAGCTTAATCGAATTGGCCACTCCTGAGATTATCTCTCTTAATAATTTTGCTGATTTATGTATTTATATATATATATATATATATATATATATATATATATATATATATATATATATATATATATATATATATATATATATATATATATATATATATATATATATATATATATTATATATATATATATATATATATATATATATATATATATATATATATATATATATATATATATATATGTATATATCGTGTCAAGTGTCAAGTCGAGTACTTGTGTGTAAAGCTGTCTGTGCCGTAAAATTCGAAAAAAAAACACGGTTAAAAGTGCGTAAAATAATCGCTAGAAGTGCTCAACTTCGAGATAAACTCTATCAGCGTCGTTTAAGTTAAACTCATTCGCAATCGCCTTGATCCTAATTAACTTTGCCAACGACAATAAAAAACTACGCTCTACTTGGGAATTCCCCTAAGAATTGACTACTAATAGCTGCCTAACGCCGTGTTTTATTGTTTAATTGTGACGTCGGCGGAATAGCTCCGAGAGGTTGACTCGGCTATACTACTGCCTAACATTTTGTTTATTAACTGTGGACTGTGTATGCCCCCATAACAAGTTTCTCATCTTTCTGGCTGTGAAAAGTGTATTAGCAAAGAAACTGGAAGTACTGTTATTATTAATGTTCGAAGAACATTAGTATTAAAATCGATTCGGCCAAAAATTCATATTTCTATATATATATATATATATATATATATATATATATATATATATATATATATATATATATATCATCAAAAAATTTCAGTGAGATAATCTCGGGAACGCGCCATCCGATTGAGCTGAAACTTTCAGGATACATTGGTGTATATGCAGAATAGGTCCAGGTCTCTTTAAATGTCAGTTATTGTTAACCTTTTGGCGCCGGCGGTCATTTAAGTGATTTTTTTAATATACCTATTATTTCGTGCACAAATGATTTTCGCAAAAATAAAGTTGACGAAATAAATTTCTAACGTGTTTTACATATGAATCGGATAATGCTTTGGAATTTTTTAACCCTATGTGTGCGCTGGGTGCCTAAAAAGAGGACGGAGAAATTTGAAAATTTTTAAATTTCGATAACTTTTGACAGAGCTATTCAATCATTACGAAATTTTCAGGACATATTGATATTATTTAGTTGTAGATCTGTGTAGCTTTTAATGAGCGTGCTGGCAACCCTGTAGCTAGGGCAGGCACTGAAAGTGAAAACCTCCAAATCATCGTCTCTCTTGAAAAAATGCCGTTTCTTCAAAAAAAAAGCCATTCCTATGTAAATTTTGTGCTTTGTTTACATAACCAAAAAAAAAAAAAAGATATGGTATAACGGGCACGCCTGGTAACCCTAGCCCAATTTACCTATATTTTTAGCATCAAAAACTTCTGTTCACGGAAACTCACGATCCGATGAGCAGAATTATTTGAAATTCACAGAATGTATTGGCCTTAAAAAGGACCAGGTCTGATAGAAGTAATTTTGAAATGCGGGCGATTCTGTGCCAGTGGTGCCATCTTGAAAAACCACTAAAAAAGATAACTGTTTTTAGCCCTATAAATTCTGATTGAATCGTTCGATTTTGACGAAACTCACACAATTGCTGGGCCTTACTTTAAGCCACGTTTGGTAGAAATTTGGTCGAAAAATTCGGTTGGAGTTGCCAGCTATGATAATTTTGGTGTCTTCATTTTGAAAAAAAAAATTTTGAATTGAAAACATTCAAACCATCGAATACTCAAAAAAATGTCCGTTTCTTACAATAAAACCAATCTGTATATAAATCTTATGTTTAATCTACACGTTCAAAATAAAACTTTGGAAATTTCATGTCGGACAAGAACGGTAACCCTCTCCCAGTTAACCTATATTTTTAGCATCAAAAACTTCTGTTCACGGAAACTCACGAACCAATAATCAGATACAGCTAAAATTTACAGAATGCATTGGACTTAAGTAAGACCAGATTTGATAGAAGCGATTTTGAATTGTGGGCAACTCTGTGCCAGTGGTGCCATCTTGAAAAATTACAAAGAAAAAAAACTGCTTTTTGCCCTATGAAATGTGAATAAGTTACCAGATTTTCATGAAATTGACACAGTAGCTAAACCTAACTCTAATCTCTGTTTGGTGGAAATTTGGTTGAAAAATTTGATTGGTGCTGCCAGCTTTGGTAATTTTTGTGTCTTTGGTTTTGAAAATTCGCTCAGGAAAATAAAACTTTTTGCACTATAACTTCCAGTGCAGTCATGAAATCAATACGAATTTCATACAATTAATGAAACCTGTCATAAACATTATTCAGGCCAAATTTGGTTGAAAAGCCAGGATAGGGTTGCCAGCTATTGTTGATTTTGTGTTTAATTGCAATATCTTTATTAAGCGGTTTTATCGTAGAATTTTCACAGCAAATATTAAGCTTTCGATCATTTGAAAAAACTCGCTGCAGGTAACCCTAAATTTCTTTATACTCCTAAAACTTCGAATGTAATATAACAACGTGAAGCAGATGTAATATATTATTGGCTTTGATACTGGCGAAAGGTTGCCAGCACGAGTCGGTTGTGCTACTTGTGTATCAATAAATGCTTACAGTTAGTATTCATACCGGAAACATACAATGAAAATAAATAACCAATGTTTCAATTCCCAAAGTTCTGCAAATTTTTCGGATCGCAACCCCAAACACCAACTTCAGTTACAGTGCTGCAGGCACTGAGCATTTTCTTCATTGATGTTATATGAGATGCTGCTTTCAAAATTATGTGAAATAAGCAACTGATAACGAATATAATTAACCCGTGTTTTGCTCTCATAAACGTTGAAATTCATGCCAGTGGTAATATCTGAAACCTTCCACCATATGAGCTATAATGCATTCTTAAGACGAAAGTAAAACGTGGCATTTGAAACAGTTTGGCCGTAATAAGCAGCACATGTGGTGGAATATGCACTCAAAACCTGCACGATTCTTCTACTGTTCTTCGAACATTAGTGTTTCTAGCGGTTCAGGTGCGCTAGAGTTTTTTTTTTCTTTTCCTGTAAACTCAAATACGTGGATAGCCTGACACTTATTTACATTTTTGCTTTGTCGTACCGCAACATCCTTCATAGCTTAGTGGGTACGGACTTGGCTTAGCATTCCTGATACTGGGAGTTCAATCCTCGTCGGTGCGTACTGTTTTCAGTTCGAAAGCTTCGATTTTTTCAAATCCGAATATTAATAATATTAAAATTTGTTCACATAAAAACCAAAACCACAAGAAATTGATACACTGATAATTTAAATATCAAAATAAGTGAAATACCACCAGCGCCACCTAGCCGACAACTTTACGCAACTTTTATGAAAATCATCATCGGAGACTAGAACCATATTATTGTGTTTAAGGGCCTTATTCACCATCAATAAATATCGATATCGATTCAAAAGCAACGAGCTCTATCATAGCATAATATAAGATAATGGAATCAATCAACTCATGCCGCACGTGCCAAACTCCCTGTGGTAGTTGTGGCAAAGCAATTAATGTCGATGCGAAATCTGTCTCTTGTGATGGGATATGTGAGAGATCATTTCACGTTACGTGCATCAAATCGACCCGTAGATCATCATCAACAACGTTTACGTGCCAAGATTGCGTTGAAATAAAGCCGTGCCATGTGTTGCGGTTATTAAAACTTACAAATTCTAATGTTCAAACAATATGCACTGTAAGCGAATCATTGAAAGAAGACAACTCCTTTATCGCCAATACAATCCACAGCATATCTACAGCTCTCTCGCCTTTTTTTGAAGCACTGTTCGATATACGAGCTCAATTAGATGAATTCAAACATATCAAGCATAATATAGGCGTCTTACATGATAAGTTTGATTCAATGCAAGGAAAAATTAAAACACTTGAAAATAAAATTGGCATTTTAAACGACTCGATCATTGACTTGCACCAGTTGCCTTGCAATGAGCCACTTTCTCAAACTAAGTCAGTCAATATTCTCCAGTCGTTAGAAATGAAGGTTGACAAATTATACTAAGATCTTAACAGCCACTTAACGCCACCTACTAATACATCTCGACGTAGTTTTAGCTGCCAAACTGATATCTGGGAAGAAAAACACAATAATCAACCACTGTTTGCTACTTCGGTTACTAAAACCTTAACCAGCATTGGTTGTCAGACTGATACCTCAAGCATCAAAAAAGCCTGCAAATAATGTTAGAGCAAGCAAATGTAAACAATCAAAGCAGGTTCACACTACATCTACAAAACTCTCGACTTTAGTTCCCAATATCTTAGCGATTGGAGAAAGCAATATCACAACAACAAACGATCTTACGGAAAGCAACGTGAATGGGAACGAGACTTCGAAATCCTCCAGTGCCTTTGATGCCGATCAGAATTGTGCACCAGCACCTGAAAATGTAGACAGAACACACAATATCGTGAGCGTCGCTACTGATGGTCGCACTTTGCTTGGACACAATGACAACAATTTTTCTTGCTCCCTAAAAGCTGCAGTTCAACCTAAAGTGTTATTTTTATCTCGCTTAGCTGAAGACACGACCAACGATGATGTCTTAGCGAATGTGAACAATATTCTCCAATACAATAAAATGTTTGCTCCGTCAAATTTTATATCTTGTACAAAAATTGGGAACCACCAGCGTGTGTCATCATTCAAAGTTATCATGCCTGAGTGGTGCTTCAACACTATTTCATGTAGCAGCTACTGGCCTCCATCGTGTATCATCAGGGAATTTGTTCCTAAACATCAACATCAAGAGTTGATTTCATCAAGCCTTAATTAAAAAAAAAGGGCAAAAGAAATCTCGGCGTACTACGCCAACATAGGTGGCATGCGCTCTAAAATTAATGATTTATACGTCACTTCTTCAGTATCTAATTTCGACATAATTGGCTTTACCGAAACCTGGCTATGTGAAAGCATCAACGATGCTGAACTATTCAACAGTAACTTTGCAGTTTTTCGTCGTGATCGCCATCTTAATTGTCCAGATGCTCCTGTCGGCGGTGGTGTTCTGCTTGCTGTACGAAAAGAACTGCCAGCATCTCGACTTGATATACCTGACACTCTTGATCTGGAATACGTATGTATCTCACTAAACCTTCATCTAAGAAGAATTTTCGTGGCAATACTGTACATCCCACCATCCGCATCAAACTCAACATATGACTTGGCGTATAACCTAACCGAATATATATGCCGCATAATGGAACCGTCCGACGATCTCATTCTTATGGGAGATTTCAATTTACCGCATCTGGAGTGGCGAATTTCTAACAATAGTGAACACTATCTTCCTTCGTCCAATAACCGACGAGAAAGCTACTTCATTGACGCCATTCTTTCAACTGGACTAAAGTAGATCAATGGCATCCACAACACAAACGGACGACTTTTGGATCTGATTTTTTCTACGAACTCATCTGATGTCTCTATTGAACGATGTTCATCTCCTCTACTTAATGAATCTTTACACCATCCAGCTCATCATATCAATTTTCAAATTAATGACGATATACTAACGGAGCCTAATTTTGTAAATCTTTTTAACTTTAACTTCAAGAAAGTTGACTTTGATACGCTGAGTGAAGTAATGACCGAATGCGACTGGTCTTCGGTTGTGAATGAATCTAACGTAAACGTTGCAGTCACAAACTTTCATTCTATCTTATTCGGTTGCTTTGCTTGCTGTGTACCTTTGAGTAACTCTGTACCTTTGAAACGCTTTCCATGGATCAATACAGATTTAATAAATCTCAAAAATTTGAAAATCAAGGCCTGGAAAGTGTACAGCTCGTCGCGTCTAGAGGATGATTATAAAGTTTTATGAGGAATTACGAAATAGATTCGTATCTGAAACCTCATCTGCCTACTCCAACTATATGGACGAGCTAAGGCAGTCTTTCATAAGCCATCCCAAGGGTTTTTGGAATTTCGTAAACTCAAAAAGGTATCATGACGGATACCCTAGCTCTTTTAATAACTCGCAAGCAATCAGTAACTTATTTGCAGATTACTTCCAATCCGCTTATGGACTACCTCTCTCCGATTTCAATAAACTTACTTTCAATTACCTAATAGACTCCCCTAAAACGACGTTGGGAATGAAACACCTTTACATCGACATTCCCACTATCTTAAGACATATATCTCATCTTGAGAATAATTTTCACCCCTGTCCTGATGGATTACCGACCGTAGTGCTTAAACGTTGCGCTAATATCCTCTCACCACTATTAGCTCATCTTTTTAATCTATCGATTTCGTCCGGTATTTTCCCAGACTTATGGAAATATTCTTCACTTACTCCGATCCACAAAAAAGACAGCAAAGAAGTCGTGCACAACTATAGGCCAATCGCCAAATTACCATGCGTCGCCAAGCTTTTTGAAGCCATAGTTACCGAGGTATTATCTTTTCACTCTAAGTCTTTAATCTCACCTTGCCAACATGGTTTTATTAAAGGTAAATCTACCACCACTAACCTTTTAGAACTTGCGAACTTATTCATTCCTGCGATTGAAAAAGGTAAACAAGTTGACTGCATTTACACCGACCTCACGAAAGCTTTCGATAAGCTGGATCATGACATTCTTATATGTAAATTGCATCTTCTTGAGTTCCCTAATAAGTTTATAGACTGGGTTAAATCTTATCTCTCTAATCGCAAGCAAAACGTTCGATTTCGTGGCATTCTATCCACTGACATAATTGCTACATCAGGAGTTCCACAAGGCAGCCACCTTGGTCCCATTCTTTTTGCCATTTATATAAATGACCTGATCACTTTTGTTCCAGGTTCTTCCATTCTACTGTACGCTGATGGCGTAAAGATTTTTAATAGAATATCATCACTTAATGACTGTACGATCCTGCAACGCAACGTGTCAAACTTCGCCAATTGGTGCACTCTAAACCGACTTTCACTAAATGTTGAAAAATGCTCAGTTATCTCATTCTCCCACAAATCATCTCCGATTAATTTCAACTACACTTTAAACGATACTCTTTTAACTCGCTCCAAGAAAGTTCTTGACCTAGGAGTACTATTAAACTCCGCTTTCACTTTTAATGACCACATTGACTCAATAATAATAAAAGCCAACTGTGCACTTGGCTTCTTAAAACGACGATCTAAAGAATTCAATGACATTTTTCTGACTAAAATCCTGTTCTGCTCTCTAGAATATGGGTGCCTGATGTGGTCTCCGTATTATAAGGAGCACATAGATCGCATTGAGTCTGTCCAAAAGAGATTTTTAATTTTTGTTCTTAGTTCTTTCCGCTGGTCTGATCCTATTCGTTTACCTCCTTATGAAAACCGCTTGCAATTATTGACCATGGACACTCTTGAAACTCGACGTCAAAGTTTCAAGGCTCTATTCGCTGCGAAGTTACTCACTGGAAACGTGAACTCTGAGTTCTTGTTATCAAAACTTAACTTTCGTGTTTGCCACGGTGAACGTAGACATCATAGCGCCTTATCCATCCCGTTTCATAAAACCAATTATGGATTGAATGAACCAACCTGCGCAATAGCCCGAAGCTTTAACTCAGCGGATCAAATGTTCGACTTTAATTGTACTGTTGATATGTTCAAGTGTCGGCTTAAACGACCGATTAATTATCTTTCATAATTACAAGTGTAAATATTGTTTTTTTTTGTAGTAATCATTCCGTTGATGAAATTGTCAATAAATAAATAAATAAGTATATATATATATATATATATATATATATATATATATATATATATATATATATATATATATATATATATATATATATATATATATATATATGTGTATATATATTACATATATATACTCGTATATATATATATATATATATATATATATATATATATATATATATATATATATATATATACAGTGACTCGCAAAACTGTTCATAAAAAGTTATTGAAATTGATTTTTGGGAAAATCTAAATATTTATTCATAACAAATTAAAAGTTTTTACAAAACAAAATTACTTCAGAAAATAGATTACATTTTGGAGAACCAAAACTTAAAAATAACAGCAATCCTGTTTTCTTAAATTAAAATTAAAAAAATTGTTCTGTGAACACTTTTGCATCTATACTGTGACTTACTAAATAGTCCCGTTTTTATTTTATTTGTTTAATATTTAGTGTACCCGCCTTTGGCACGAGTTACAGCCTTCACTCTTTTAGGCATACTTCCTAACAAGTTCTCCAAATATTGTGGATCAATCTCATTCCACGCTTGTTGACCGCGTACCCAATGTTCTTTGCAGTCTTTTGGAACAGTGTTGCTTGCTACTACTCTTCTTTTCAAATAACCCCACACATTCTCCATAGGATTGAGATCTGGCGATTTTGGCAGCTATTTCAGAGTCTCAATATTATGATCTTGAAGCCATTTGGCCGTTATGCGAGCAGTGTGTTTTGGATCGTTGTCTTGCATAAATAAGCTGTCTCCAGGTTCGCAGCCAATTCTATCAAGACTTGGTAGATATGAGTCCTCTTAGATATTTATATAGTCAGTTGCCTGCGTTAGTCCGCTTATACGTCGCAAACGTTGAAACATCCCCAAACGATTAATGAACCACCTCTAAGTTTGAGGGTTTTCTGCACATTACGTTCTTGTAAGCTAACGGACTTGTTGACCTACGTCCAGTGTCGCCCATCTGAACATAACCTGTTTATTTTAGACTCGTCAAATCATGTAATCAACTTCCATTGTTCTGGCGTCCATTCTTTGTATTTTCTGGCAAATTGAAGCCTCGCCATTTTATGGCGGTCGGTTAAAAGTGTTTTTTTTTACCTTTGTTTTTGCTTTAAAATTTGATTTAAGGCATCTTCGAACAGTATCATTGGAAACTGTAACATTCAAATTGGTTCGGATGACCTTGTTGGCTTGAACAGCTGTATCTACCGCTTCAGTCACAATCAATCTTTTGATACAACGCTTTGTCTCCGGAGATAGATTACTTGGTCGCCCACCAGCGTTCTTTTCGAGAAAATCTTCTACCGTGTTTTTTTTATTTTGCTTAAGAATCTTATTGACACAGAGTACTTTTCAGCAATTTTTCGAACTGAGTACTTCTTTTGAAGATCACCAACAATTGCTGCCTTCACGTTCTCTTGGATAGGTTTTGGCATTTTTCCTTTAGGTTGGTTTTCGTTTTTATTAGATTAATTTAAATTATTTCCTCTTGTTAAAACATAATAATTTACTAACTCACCGTAATATCAACTACAAATTATAATTTTGTTCTTTTATTTAAATATTCCGTCAAGAACGCAAAACTGTTCACGTCACTGCAACAAAAAAACTGTTAAAATATAAACTCTTTCCAAAACTATTCGCACTAAATTACCATGAAATATCGCGTTACATAATTTCCAAGAATATGTGAGGAAACAGTTTCTTAGAAAACCCAGTTGTTCTGCTTGTACATAAAAAACGTGAAAATTTTCATTTTTATGAACAGTTTTGCGAGACACTGTATATATATATATATATATATATATATATATATATATATATATATATATATATATATATATATATATATATATATATATATATATATGTATATGTATATATATATATATATATATATATATATATATATATATATATATATATATATATATATATATATATATATATATATATATATATATATATATATATATATATACATACAGTCAACTCCGGTTATAACGGCCCGGGTTATAACGAACCATGGTTTATAACGAACCTATTTTTAAGTCCCGGCGCGTGACCAATAGGAAATGTATTAAAAATAAACGTTTATAGCGAACTCGTATATAACGAACTATCGGATGTAACGAACTAATTTTCCATCCGATTTCGCTTAAAACATGGCTATAACGAACTTCGTGACACTAATCTATGAACGATGCTTCGATGTGTACGGTGAGTGTGCGTAAAGGACACCTCGATATAATTGGGGACTTCCTTGGGGAATGTGGTTGTATTGTTCGTCTATGTAGTAACGAAATAATATTCTGCAGTGAAGAACGTGAAGAACAATGGGTGATGCTCGAAAACGAAAAGCTTTTTCCTTAGAGGAAAAATGTGAAATTATTAGTGAAATTGAAAGTGGGAAAATGCAGAGTATCGTATGTCGAGAAAGAGGCTTGTGCAAGTCTACAGTAGGAACAATTTACAAAAATAAGCTGGAATTGCTTAGTGCATACGAAAAAACTAACGTGAAAGTGAAAAAAATCGGAAATCCGTGCGCGATGATGTCGATCAAATGTTATTAAAATGGTTCACTCAACAGCGATTAAATAATGTTAGTATGAGTGTTGCAGTTTTAAAAACGAAAGCAGAAGATTTCGCCAGGAAAATACAGAATGAATTTGTTTGCAGTGAAGGTTGGATCGAGCGATGGAAGGCACGTCATAATGTATGCAGCGGGAAAATTGTGGGCGAAACAGCAGCTGTAGAAACATCTATTGTTGACAATTGGATTACCACTGTTTGGCCATTAATTAAACAAGAATTTCACGTTGATGACATATTCAATGCCAAAGAAACTGGCCTTTTCTATAAATTAACTCCCGACAGAACTTTAAAATTTAAAGGAGAGCAGTGTAAAGGGGGAAAGCAAGCTAAGGATAGAATAACACTTTTAGTATGTGCCAGCATGTCGGGATCAGAGAAACGAAAGCTGCTTGTAATAGGCAAAGCACAAAATCCGCGATGTTTTAAAAACGTGAAGAGTTTACCTGTTGATTATCGTGCAAACACCAAGTCATGGATGACATCTGAAATTTTCACCGACTACTTACGGAAATGGGATGTAGAATGTACTAGAAACAAACGGAAAATTGTTTTGTTAGTGGATAATTGCCCAACGCACCCAACAGTTGACCAGTTACGATCCATTAAGCTTGTTTTTATGCCACTAAATACTAGCTCGTTACTTCAACCCATGGACCAGGGTGTTATACATGCCCTAAAAAGTCGCTATCGGCAAGCTCTTTTGTTAAATATTATTCAAAACATTGATGCTGGGACAACAGCTACTGTTACTATTCTGGACGCGATCAATCTTATTCATAGGCAAGGAGTATCCTCTCAAACAATAAAAAAAACTGTTTTAAGCATGCTGTTTTTTATTCAACTAATGTTGAAGGTGTACCAAATGCTTACGATGAAATATCAATCGAAGAAGGTCAACAGGAATCGAAGACCATAGGTTTCGAAGGATCCAATATCTTCATTTCACGTGAATACATCACCGTAGATAATAACCTCATCACATCCGATTTTTTAACCGACGATGACATCGTTTCTTCTGTAAGAGGTTGTGCCAGCACTTATCGTGACAATTCGGAAATTGAGGATGAAGATGACATGCCACATAGAGCACCGGTTATAACTGTTAGTGCAGCAAAACAAAATTTAGTGAACTTCGTACCTTTCTTCAATCGCGCGATGCATCTCAAACTATTCTAACTAGTTTGGCTGAATTAGAAGCATATACAGACGAGACAGCACTGAACACCCAAATGCAAAGTAAAATAACAAATTATTTTCAGAATGTATAAATAATATATGTACGCGCATAACTTAAGAATAAAAATTTTCAATCAATGGATAGTTCGAAAAATATTGTTTATTTTCCTTTTTTTTTTTTTTGAATATTGATGCATAAATAAAAATTATATGTATGTGTAACTACCTCTTATGTGTATTTTTATGCCTCCGTCTATAACGAACATCGGCTATAGCGAACCAATCTTCCCGGTCCCTGGAGGTTCGTTATAACCGGAGTTGACTGTATATATATATATATATATATATATATATTTATATATGTATATATATGTATGGCGAATAAAAGAAATTAATTCAATTTTTTGGCAATATATTAGCGAAATAAGTTAAATGATTTGCTTTAATTATTCGCTTTTACTATGTCTTTTGAAATGTAAAAACAATTTTTCAGAATATTTTTTGTATGGGTTACAGAAGAAGGAAGAATTTGTTCACTCCCAACTATGCCTGTAAAAAAGTATTCGCGGTTTGCTGTATGTATGCAACAAAATCATAGCATGAAGAGTTTGAATTATATTTTTTGAGGAATCTTGTTCTATAAATGCCAACATGAAGCCGGCGGATATTAAAACGCTAATAAGGCTTGCACAGTGAAGTATTCGCGTAGAGTTTGGAAAGGTTTAGTAGTGATTAAACTTTTTATTTCAAAAATGGGCCGTAAAGGTTCGAAAACTGCTCCATAGGAAAGGAGAATTATTATAAACTTGAGAGAGGGAGAAAAAGGCTTGTCTACATATCGAATGCTCTAAATAGAAATAAATAATAGAAATAAATAGAAGTGAATCCACAGTGCGGAGTATTTGCAAACGACATTGATCAACGGATGATTTCAAAAGTTAACATCGCTGTGTCTGTCCTCCAGTATTAACTCAACGCGAATGTAGGAAAATTGTTAGTGATACTTCAAGAAATCCAGCAACAACTTCTTCTGGAATCGCAATGTACTGAAAAGCGTTGGTTCTAATGCGAGGGTACCACGAAAAAAACCCTTAATCTCAAAACTAAACCATAAGAAGCGAATAACTATTGCAAAAGAGCATGACATCGGCATCATCGGGGGTTGTGAAACTTGTTTTTATCGACAGCATAATGGACAAGACCGTTTTATTTCAATATCCTGAAAGATGTCTTGAAAATCAGTAGCAATAACTTGGGTCTTGGTAGTAGTTATTACTTTCAACAGGATAACGACCCCAAGCACACGGCTTATTGTGTTCCCAAATTAAACTTTTCGCGAATATTTTTTTCCACTCAATTGTTTCACGATTTCATGTTAGTTTGTTTTTGCATTTTGTTTTGTAGGTTTAATTGTTTATTTAATATACGTGTGGGCTTAAAATCAAATTTAGTTAAACATTTTATTATTATTATATAATTATTATTATTATTATATAATTATAAAGTTAAACATATTATTATTATTATATTAATTGTTTTGAGTAATACAAGGAACAAAAATGTCATATTTTAGATTTAAATGTAAACCGCGAATACTTTTTTCCGCCACTGTATATATATATATATATATATATATATATATATATATATATATATATATATATATATATATATATATATATATATATATATATATATATATTTATTTATTTATTTATTGATTTAATATCTATAACAACAGATCAAGTCCAATTACGCAATAGAAAATGATAAATAAAAATAAAAATATATATAAAACGAACAAGAGTATCATTATTCAATAGAAAATAAGAATCCAAAATTTAAATATGCAATTAGCCAAGATGAGCATGCATTAAACAGAATAAGTTATTACTTTTTCTTTTAACATGTTTTTGAAAAGCATCAAGGTCGGTGGCAGGGAACCAAGTCTGAGTTCGTTTTGCTGCCTAGGTAAACGTAGCTGCGGAGAAAAGTAATATGTATCAGCCCGTGCAAATGGAACATTAAACGTTAAAGTTGATCTACATGACCGATCCAATACACGGACGGAAACCAGATTGCAGAGGTCAGATGGGACAAGTCGATGGTGTAGTTTAAACAGAAGGCATTCATCGAAGAACAGCCTACGAGATTACAGGGATGGAATTTGTAGCATGGTAAGTCTCGCGCAATACCCACAGTAAGTCAAATTGAATTTGAAAAGCAGAGAGCGGGTGAACCTACGTTGTACAGATTCAACGGCATCAATTAAGTACTGAAAATGTGGGCACCATATTTGACAACAATATTCAAGGATACTGCGGACAAAAAAGCAAAACAGGTGTACACAGGTGGAGATACCAGTAAAATGCTTAGAAGATCTAAGTATTAAGCCCGAGAGCCTGGACGCTTTGGTAGTTATATGTAATATGTGTTGGTCAAATAACAGTTTAGTGTCGAAAACAACTCCCAGGTCTTTAAAACAGAATACTGCATCGAGAGAGGAACCGGAAACGCAATAAGAAAACACTAAAGTACTAGTTTTACGCGTCAACGACATTTGGCGACATTCTAAGACTTTCAGGAAAAGGGATATATATATATATTGTTACGGATTAGATGTTTGGGGCATGTTTTTAAACGGTAAATTTATAGGAGAGTCACTTTTGGTCCGTTTCCTGATTTAGTTTGTTTTGTTTTACCAACGGTTTGTTTGAACAAAGATAAATGTTTATTACTAATGTTTTTGCCAAAATTATTTTAATACTTTGATGTTTGTATAGTGAAAATTGATTGTAAATTCAGTAAGCTAAAAAAACAAGACAGTTGTGAAAAATTGAATTAGAGAAAAAAATGTGAGTTTTCAGTTGAGTTGAGTTAGAGAATTCGAGTTGGCAGGTAACCGTAGAGGAGTGTAGTCGTCGTTGGAGCTACACATTTGTGACAAAATTGCAATAAAGGAAAAGAACATTAGTCTTGGGGACGGCACTGAGAAAAAAAAATTTACAAACGAAAAGATAGATTTAAATCTATCCCAAGCGGAATCACTAAATCAAATAGGAAGCTTGTGAAAACTTTCGAGCTTTAAGCATAATTTTCAAATATCGACTTTTGCAAAATAACCCAAGTCTCGTGCGTTTGATAAGTGTGAATCCAGTTGAAGCCAGCCACTCCGAAGTGCGAGTTGTGGTTTGGCAAACTTTCGGATTCGACAAAATTGCTTGCAGTATCACAGGTAGTTATCTTAATTTCTACCAAGCTTCGTTAAGAACGGGTTTTGGAGAAAACGAAAGAAAGTTAGCAGAAACAAAAGTGGGAGAAAGTCGTGAGCGAAAAGAATTCTGGAAGAATGCGATCAAAGAACGGAATTGGTGCTGTTGAAGCGGTATATGCAGAAGATCGTACGAAAAGGGTCAGCAGAGAAGCCTATTTTCTTCTTTACATTATATTGTTTAAATATTGATTTTTCTTCGTAATTATATTATGTATTGAATGAATCGTTGGTGATTTTATTGTCTATATTAAGGGAAAGACAAGTGACTCTCCCTACTGTTAGACTATTTGTTTTGCTTTAAAAGAAAAAAACTCTAGCGCACTTGAACCGCAAGAAACACTAATGTTCGAAGAACAGTAGAAGAATCGTGCAAGTTTTGGGTGCATATTCCACCACATGAGCTGCTTATTACGGCCAAACTGTTTCAAATGCCACGTTTAACTTTGGTGCCAAGAATGCATTATAACTCATATGGTAGACGGTTTCAGATATTACCAATGGCATGAATTTCAACGTTGATGAGAGCAAAACACGGGTTAATTATATTCGTTATCAGTTGTTTATATCACAAAATGTTGAAAGCAGCATCTCATATAATATCAATTAAGAAAATGCTTAGTGCCTGCAGCACTGTAACTGAAGTTGGTGTTTGGAGCTGCGATCCGAAAAATTTGCAGAACTTCGGGAATTGAAACATCGGTTATTTATTTTCATTGTAAATGTTTCCGGTATGAATACTAACTGTTAGCATTTATTGATACAAAAGTAGCACAACCGACTCGTGCTGGAAACCTTTCGCCAGTATCAAAGCCAAGAATATATCACATCTGCTTAACGTTGTTATATTACATTCGAAGTTATAGGAGCATAAAGAAATTTAGGGTTACCTGCAGCGGGTTTTTTCAAATAATCGAAAGCTTAATATTTGCTGTTTATTGTCACTACAATATCATTACCAATTGAAAATTGAAACTGCTTAATAAAGATATTGCAAACAAACACAAAACCAACAATATCTGGCAACCCTATTGAGGCTTTTAAACCAAATTTGGCCTGAATAATGCTTATAATAAGTTCCATTAATTGTATGAAATTCGTATTGATTTCATGACTGCACTGGAAGTTATAGGGCAAAAAGTTCTATTTTCCTGAGCGAATTTTCAAAACCAAAGACACAAAAATTACCATAGCTGGCAGCACCAATCGATTTTTTCAGCCAAATTTCTATCAAACAGAGTTTAGAGTAAGGTTCAGCTACTGTGTTGATTTCATGAAAATTTGGTAACTTATTCACATTTCATAGGGCAAAAAGCAGTTTTTTTTCTTTGTAATTTTTCAAGATGACACCACTTGCACAGAGTTGCCCACAATTCAAAATCGCTTCTGTCAAACCTGGTCCTATTTAAGTCCAATGCATTCTGTAAATTTCAATTCTATCTGATTAGTGGTTCGTGAGTTCCCGTGAACATAAGTTTTTGATGCTAAAAATATAGGTTAACTGAGAAAGGGTTACCGTTCTTGTCCGACATGAAATTTCCAAAGTTTTTTTTTCAAACGTGTATATAAAGCATAAGATTTGTATACAGATTGGTTTTATTGTAAGAAACGGACATTTTTAGGATATTCGATGGTTTGAATGTTTTCACTTCCTTATTTCAATTTTTTTTCAAATTTAAGACACCAAAATTATCATAGCTGGCAGCTCCAACCGAATTTTTCAACCAAATTTCTACCAAACGTGGATTGAAAGGTCAAGCTACTGTGTGAATTTCGTCAAAATCGAACGATTCAATCAGAATTTATAGGGCTAAAAGCAGTTATCTTTTTTAGTGATTTTTCAAGGTGGCACCACTGATACAGAATCGCCCGCATTTCAAAATCACAAATCACAAAAAGTATAAAGAAAGTTAAGGCTACCTGCAGCGAGTTTCTTCAAATAATCGCAAGCTTAATATTTGCTGTTGATTGTCACTAGAATGTCATTACCAATTGAAAATTCTACGATAAAACCGCTTAATAAAGATATTGCAAACAAACACAAAACAAACAATAGCTTTGCCAGCTATTGTGGCTTTTCAAACAAATTTGGCGTGAATAATGTTTATAGTAGGTTCCGTTAATTGTATGAAATTCGTATTGATTTCATGACTGCACTGGAAGTTATAGGGCAAAAAGTTTTATTTTCCTGAGCGAATTTTCAAAACCAAAGACACAAAAACTACCATAGCTGGCAGCACCAATCACATTTTCAACCAAATTTCTACGAAACAGGGTTTAGAGTAAGGTTCAGCTACTGTGTCAATTTCATAAAAATCTGGTAACTTATTCATATTTTATAGGGCAAAAAGCAGTTTTTTTTTCTTTGTAATTTTTCAAGATGGCACCACTGGCACAGAGTTGCCCACAGTTCAAAATTTCAGACCTAGTCCTACTTAAGTCCAATGCATTCTGTTAGTTTCAATTGTATCTGATTATTGATTCGTGAGTTCCCGTGAACAGAAGTTTTTGATGCTAAAAATGTAGGTTAACTGGGAAAGGGTCACCGTTCTTGTCCGACATGAACTTTCCAAAAATTTACTTTGAACGTGTAGATAGAGCATAAGATTGGTTTTATTGTAAGAAACAGACTTTTTTTTTAGGATATTCGATGGTTTGAATATTTTCACTTCCAAATTTTTATTTGTTCAGATTTAAGGCACCAAATCTATCATAGCTGGCAGCTCCAACCGACTTTTTCAACCAAATTTCTACCAAACGTGGAAGTAAGGTCCAGCTTCTGTATGAATTTTGTCAAGATCGAACGATTGAATCAGAATTTATAGGGCTACAAGCAGTTATCTTTTTTAGTGATTTTTCAAGATGGCACCACTGTCGCAGAAGTGCCTGCATTTCAAAATCACTTCTATCAGACTTGGTCCTATTTAAGACCAATACATTCTGCAAATTTCGATTTATTCTGCTTATCGGATCGTGAGTTTCCGTGAACAGAAGTTTTTGATGCTTAAAATATAGGTAAATTGGGCAAGGGTTACCAGGCGTACCCGTTATACCATATCACTTTTTTTTTTGTCTTTGTTTTGTCTATCATAAGATTTACAAACGAGAGGCTTTTTTTTGAAGAAGCGGCATTTTTTCAAGAGACTCGATGATTTGGAGGTTTCCATTTTCAGTGCCTGCCCTAGCTACAGGGTAACTAGCACGCTCACTAAGAGCTACATAGATCTACAACTAAATAATACCAATATGTCCTGAAAATTTCGTAATGATTGATTAGCTTTGTCAAAAGTTATTGCAATTTAAAAATTTTCAAGTTTTCCCGTTCTCTTTTTAGGCACCCAGCGCACACATGGGGTTAAAAACTTCCAAAACATTATATGATTCACATGTAAAACACGTTTGAAATTTATTTCGTCAACTATATTGTTGCAAAAATTATTTGTGTACAGAATAATAGGTATATTCAAAATATCACTAAAATGGCTGCCGGCGCCAAAGGGTTAAAGACTTCAAACTTTTTGTGAAACCTGGCACTATTATGCATACACAGCAATGTGTTCATTAAATTTCAGTTCAATCGGATGGCGCGTTCCTGAGATTTGTTCACTGAAATTTTTTTGTGATATATATATATATATATATATATATATATATATATATATATATATATACATATATTTATATATATATATATATATATATATATATATATATATATATATATATATATATATATACACGTATAAATATATATATACACGTCACGTATATATATATATATATATATATATATATATATATATATATATAAATATATATATATATATATATATATATATATATATGTATATATATATATACAGATATATATATATATATATATATATATATATATATATATATATATATATATATATATATATATATATATATATACGTATATATATATAGATATATATATATATATATATATATATATATATATATATATATATATATATATATATATATATATATATATATATATATATATTTATATATATATATATATATATATATATATATATTTATATATATATATATATATATATATATATATATATATATATATATATATATATATATATATATATATATATATATATATATTTATATATATATATATATATATATGTATATATATATATATATAAATATGTATATATATTTATATATATATATATATATATATATATATATATATATATATATATATATATATGTATATATATATATATATATATATATATATATATATATATATATATATATATATATATATATATATATATATATATATATATATATATATATTTATATATATACATATATATATATATATATATATATATATACGTATATATATATATATATATATATATATATATATATAAATGTATATATATATATATACATATATATTTATATATATATATATATATATATATATATATATATATATATATATATATATATATATATATATATATTCTTCGAACATTAGTAAAAATATAGTAATGTTCAAGCGTTCCCCGCGGTATTGCGTGACATCTTTTGCGCCCAACGTGGGGCCGACAAGTTGAGTTTCGTGAATGTGAAGTGGTGACAATTTTTGTAATTGCGGGTATGTCGTGACATGTGTCTTTGATTGTTAATGGTGATTTTGTATTGCATGGTAGTGCTTGTAATTTCACGTGTGTTAAGTTCCGTGGTTTATTGTGAGTGTAAATTTGATGAAATTTGAACTCTGTAAAATATATATATAATTTATTATCTGTAGTGCTTCATATGAATATAAGTTTATACGAGTTTCATTTAGCCATGTCGTTGGCAAACAAATATTTGGTGGATAGGTTGGTCAAAGATGAGCTGATTTATGAATTAGCCATTCGGGGTCTGCCTGCAGATACTACGGATAAGATGCGGAGGTTTATACGGGCAGCGTTACGAGCAGAGGAGGCAATGGACGCATTGTTACAGATTATAGATGATCCATTCACGTATGAGGAGGACTTGGAAGCTATGCAGGCGGTGACAGCGGAACCATGGCAGAAAACTTCGCCGGCGATAGGAGGTCAAAAGATTACTTGAGACTCAAGGCAATGGTGGAGTTTGGTTTGCGCCGCCTTAAGAACATGGCCCAGCTAACAAACGCATTGCCAAACGAGATAGACAAGATATGACGGCGTATAATGATGGAGATAGGCTTTTTGCTGGAGGATTCAAAAGAAATTGAGGGGCTAGACGAAGAGAAAACAATTAAGACTGGGGTACAGGAGTCAAAACCGGCACCGAAGTCAAAGTTTCTTGCCAATTTCAAAGAACCAGCCTTCTGTTCAACCCCAAGGTTTGTCACGAAGGATTTTTTCTAACAACAAAATGTTGTCAATTGGGGGGTTAAGTTCACGGGTGAAACTCCAAGCTCCGTGAGTGCTTTTCTTGAGCGGGTGGAAGAGCTCCGTGATGCCTGCGATTAAACCTCCTCTCAATTATATAATCTCGCTGTGGATTTGTTTGAGGGAAAGGCTCTCATTTGGTATAAGGCTAATCGAGACAGGTGCTGTGGCTGGGAAGACCTGCGACGTGAGCTATGGGACCCTCGGCTCGGTCCGTTTGGGACCCGGGTTCGCTCAGGAGACTGGGCGTGGGCGCCACTCACTCACCCAATAATGGACCACGAGCCGCCGAGTGAGCCTACGGCTCACCGAGGTCAAAAGTATCTGGTATGGGGGTCGCCGCGGCGTATAGCACGACCCCTCTATTTCTTTCAACCACCGACCTACTTAATCACGTAACAATCACCTTTCTGCCTCCCTGTACCACGAGTATGTACGACGCCGTAGTTTCGAATCAAAATCTTTATTTTTATAATTCCCGTGTTCTAGCGTTTATCGTTACACAAAATTTCTTCAAATCTAGACGTCTTATACTACGTTCGATTGATCTTTTCTATCGTTTCGCTATTTGAAAACTCCACCACTCCACTATGGCAGACTATTCAACTTGACAAAGTATTCTCAAAAATTTTTGATACTACTAACGTTCCGAAAGATTATTTTATTCTTTGATGACGTTAGATGCGAAAGATAATTAAAATAAAAGCTTACAATTAGTTTAAACTATGGACTAACCTTCTCGCCGCCTGTCTCGAGCGTCACGTGGATCACGGGTTTGATCCCCGCCGAAATCGTAGTTCGAATCGACACGTTTTTATTTGGCCTGAGTCTTTTTTTTCCTACCACCTTCGCTCCCGAACTACCTTCTGCTTCACACCGTCGCCGTCGCGGCCCGAATGTCCACGGCAACACCTAATTTCCGGGTAGGGAAAAGGAAGTGACTCACACGAGATCGCGGGTTCGAATCCCGCCGGAACCCGATTCCGATTTGCCACTTTTTTATTTGAACGGAAGTCCTTTTTTCCACCTCCACCGACACACCAAAGATGTTCCTCGACGTTCCTGATGATTTTCAAAATTAAACGTCTGCTCGCCTTCGCTGTCACATAAAGAATTCTTCGACGTACCTGATGATTTTCAAAATTAAACGTCTGCTCGCTTTCGCTGTCACACAAAGAATCCTTCGACGTACCTGATGATTTTCAAAATTAAACGTCTGCTCGCCTTCGCCGTCACACAAAGAATCCTTCGACGTACCTGATGATTTTCACAATTAAACGTCTGCTCGCCTTCGCTGTCACGCAATGAATTCTTCGACGTACCTGATGATTTTCAAAATTAAACGTCTGCTCGCCTTCGCCGTCACACAAAGAATTCTTCGACATACCTGATGATTTTCAAAATTAAACGTCTGCTCGCCTTCGCCGTCACACAATGAATAGCCAATTTTTTCCATCAGGTACCGCTGCTTTTCTCTGATCGAGCCCCGTACTTTTTCTTTTCCCGTATGACTAGGTGAATGTACTTTCCCCACGTGCCGATCGAGGATTTCCACCAATCCGACAAGTTCTTCCATATCTACCTTCCAATAATTTTCCGTGGCCGTCGAGTTTGAGTACACCCCTGAGTTTCATTGACATTTTAATTATGTATTTTTCCGAGGCCGGTTGATGTTTCGAGCTGTCATTCTATCTGTTGATATCAAGTTGTCAATAAATCTGTGGCTGTCGAAAGTGAGTTTTACGTAGCTGTTTCTGACGAGTGTGGCTATTATATTCGCGTTGCGTGTGATCGGGAGTGAATCTGCGGGGACTAAGTGCTGGAGAATTCCACTGGTTAGCTGTGGCGGATGTATCTGGCGATACCCTGCAGCACTGGTACTAGAGGGTCCATCAGGGCTCGTTGAAGTGGACGTCTGCGGGTGGTCATTAGATAAGTATTTTACCTTCTGTTTTTCTTCCTTGTGCATCCAGGACACGATACTTTGTGACCATTTTATCTGTTCCTTCCATGTCGTCCAGTACTCGCCTCAGCGGCGTGCGCTGCCCCGAACCGAGCACTCGCTTTGGGGCCATATCGCAAGTTGCCCGTTCCTCGACGGTCTTTGAGGAGTTGTGACGCTGCGGAAGAGTGACGCGTCGATTGCTGCCATCAAGAACAAGTACAAAAATAAGAATCCGACTGTTAACGGACGATGATGACGGGTCTGATTTCGAGACGCGACGTAGAAAGAATGACGCCGTTGGTCGGCCCTATGAGCCCCTTGGAATGGGGCCGAGTATGTACATAGCCAATCCGGTGCGTAAGGTAAGTATTATTAAAATTAACTTATCAGCTAGGTGGTTAGCAACCGACAAGTATATCACACAAGTCGGGTGTTACCACGGCCCTAACAAACATTCATACTGAGTGGTGGTCACAAATTCCTACTTAGTGGAGTGGTGGAGTGATCCCTATTGGTCAGCCTTCCCCGGAAAAGGCTGTATTTTTTTTCCAATCAGAAGCGTGTACACGTATTCGTACACATTGTTACAACGTAACAACTCCACCCTTACCACAAGAGGATTTCCCCGAAATCCGAATTCTATCTTGTGGTTACAGATCGTTTGGTTCATTCTCGTGGTTACAGATCGCTTGACGCGCCACGTGGTCTATTAGTAAGAGAAGCTTATCCGCCTCTATCCCAGGAAGGAAATCTGGTGGGTCAGCACTCACCGTGGGCTACCCCCTATTATAACATCTAAACTTCCATAACAATTAAACTTTATTCGCTAGTTTCTTCCTTTATTCTAACACAATTACTCTCTAATCGCTAGTTACTCTTTATTCACTAGCTTTCTATCTTTATTCAGTAGTAGTTCCCCTCATACCCACCTATGCTATCAGTGTTTGGCTCTTGCGAGCTTATTCTTATCTATTTCCATTTGATGAATCTAGCTCACTCTTATCTATTTTCAGTTGATGTAGCTAATTCGTATCTATTTACATTTGATGTACCTGGGTCTTTCTAATTTGTTAAATTAAGTTTGTTCGGAATTCATAATTAACGAATAAGTTGACTTCTATCTAAACGTGTTACATTAATCTTCCAACAAATTTTTGTTTTAGTTCATAATTTCACGGTTTCTGTTAGCTAATAACTAAAATTTACCTAAACTTACTTTTAATTCATTCTATGTTCCTATGTTTCTACCAAGTTCCTCTGTGCTTCTATCTAATGCTACCTAGGACTCTATAACTTTTCTAAATTCTACCTAGATCTATGTGGTTATGGCTAATTTTCTTTTCCTTTTACTTAGAGCTCTCTAATCCCGCTGATTCCCATCTAGCTATCCCTAATTCCATTTGAATGTGTCTCTCCAGCCTATTGCTATTTCACAAGTTCACATACTAAATCGCACTTTCACGGTTTCTTTTAGGTTACTTGTTGTGACGAAAGTATTGGGCGCCTAAATCCAACGATCTTTGGGCAGAGGGACGATAGTGATCCCAGAATGCCAGCGCCCCAGGAGAGAAAAGGAATTTTCGAGCAATATCAGCAACAGGCAGCGGAAAGAACGAGACAGCGGCGATTTAGGGTTTAAGACTTAGAGAATTAAGTTTAACTACTTGAAACTAATAACTTAAGTTAAGATTTCCAGGCTTAGTTGTTTAAGTTTGAATATCCGTACTTAGAATTAAAATCTAGATCTTAAGAATTAGATTGTAAGTTTAGGTTTTAAGGATTATGTAATTTGTCTCATCTAAATTCAGACTGATCCGTCCTCGAAACCTCTTAATTAACATATTCTTTTAAATCCTTGACGTGCCATGCTCCTGCATTCTGGCCTTTTCCATCTACCAGTAGGTAGATCCCCCCTGATACCCGTTTCTTGACCCAAAAGGGCCCCACATATTCAGGCGCTAACTTTGCCGAATAGAATTTTGCTGCGTCCGAGAGGGTATAGTTTTTCCGCCACATGGGTTCTCCTTCCGCGAACGTTACGTCACGCCTGCGCAAATTGTATCTATGAGCACTCTGCGTAGTTGCGTGTTTCATGCGCTCCAACACATCCGTGCGTACTCTGGCGAGCTCTTCGGCCCTAGCTTCGGGTTCAACTGCTGCCTGCCCCTCTCCTGGCCGTTCTTGGCCGTCATGGTACGTCACCATATCCCTGCCGAAGTGACAGAAATATGGAGTGATTTGCGTCACTTCATGTTTGTAAGTACGAAGCGCGCATGCGATCTTTGCCAGATTCTGGTCCCATGCCTGATGGTTCTCCGCAACGTAAGATCGTAGCATCCGCTTTATGTCTTGGTTCGTTCGTTCGGCTGGATTGGCTTGTGGGTGATAAAGCGCGGTATGCTTGATTTGGGTCCCATAGCTGGTGACCATTTGCTGCAGTTGCTTACCCCGGCACTGAACACCATTGTCACATACTAACCACTTAGGTGCCCCAAGTAGTAAGAATACTTGATCCTCCAAGACTTTAGTTACCGCAGAAGCCGTCGCCTGCCGTAAAGGAAACAACAAGGTAAATTTGGAGAAATAATATAATAGAATAAACGTATGCCCGTGGCTAGAACGTGGGAGTGGCCCCACCAAATCCACGCAATCCATCTCCCAAGGCTGCTGTGGCTCCCCTTGTCGAGAGGACATGAGTCCCGCTGGAGCTTTCCTCTCCACCTTATTAGCTTAACAGGTTTTGCATCTACGAACATAGATCTCCACATCCGTCGACATCTTTGGCCAATAATATCGAGCTGCTACCCTACCCAGCGTGCGACTAATCCCCATGTGTCCCGCCGTGGGATCATCATGACACCTCTGTAAAATTTATTTTCTCTCCGTTTTAGTTACTACCCTCTTCCACGCTCGGCTCCCTCCAATTCCGGATAACGTCCTGGCATATGTTTCCATATCTGTCCATTCGTTACTCTTCAATCCGCGAACTGCGCTGGGGCCTTGACTATTTTTTCCTTCAATCCTATATACCAACGATCCCCTTGTGTTTCTACCACGGCCACTTGATTCCCTGGCAACAGTCGAGACAGTGCATCAGGCACCAGATGCTCCTTTCCCTTCCTATGAATAATTTCGAACGGGTATTGTTGAAGTCGCACGGCCCACCTGGCCAGACGTCCCATCGGAACCTTGAAGTTATTCAACCACACGAGTAAGTAATGATCCATGATTACCGAAAACTTGGCTCCTTCCACGTATGGCCGCAATTTCTCCACTGCCCAAATTACCGCCAGACACTCCATCTCTGTAGTTGAATACCGTCTTTCCGCTTTCGACAGGGACCGACTCAAGTAACATATTACCCTCTCGCCATCGGCATACTTCTGCGACAACACTGCCCCCAAGCCCGAGTCTGATGCGTTTGTCTGGATCACGAAGGGCAGATTATAATCCGGGCAAGTGAGGATGGGTGCTGTTGACAATTTCACCTTTGCCTGTGTAAAAGCCGACTCGCAGTCTTGGGTCCACTCGAACTTCTGATTTGTCTTGAGCAGGTTCGTCAGTGGTGCCGACATCGTGGCAAAGTCAGGAATAAACCTCCTGTACCACGAGACCATTCCCATAAACTGACGTACCCCCTTCACATTGGTAGGCGCCGGGATCTCCATCACACACTTTACCTTATCGGGATCCACATTCAGGCCTTTCTCATCCATGACGTAGCCCAAGTACTTTAGTTGTGGGTGGCAGAATTCGCACTTCTCCTTGGAGACTTTAAGGCCGGCTTCCTTTAAGCGACTAAATACCTCCTGCAAAATTTCCACATGTTTCCCAAAGTCTTGCGTTACCACTATAATATCGTCAAGATAGGTGAATACGTACGGTTCAAAATCTGGACCTAGGACTTGGTCTATCAGACGTTGCCATGTCGCCGGTGCATTCTAAAGCCCAAAAAGCATCCACCGAAATTGAAACAAACCACGATGTGGTATTTCCGGGACTGTTCTGCCATGGGTACCTGCCAGTACGCGGACTTAACATCAAGCGATGACAAGTACTTTGCACCCCGTAATTTATGCAGCGTAGCCGACACATATGGCAATGGATAGGCATCATGCTCCATGACTGCATTCAGTTTGCGGTAGTCTACGCAAAAACGATATTTGCCATCTTTCTTCTTGACTAGGATTATGGGCGAAGCCCAGGGACTAGAGGATGGCTCGACGATACCTTGGGCTAGCATTTCGTTCAGCTCTGAATCAACATGTTGTTGAACCGCAGGCGAAACAGGATAATATCGCTCTTTTATCGGTGGTGCCGAAGTCCGGATGACATGTTCCCTCATGTCCTCAAACTCCCTCTGCACCAACTGACTGAGTATGCGTTCTTCCTTCTCGGTCAAGTGGCTTCTCGGTTTCAGCTGTTCTGTCCCTCCTCCCTCTAACGTTCCAAGTGCTCTTTCCTCAGAGTCGTAACCAGTCCAAACTGTCGCAAAAAATCTACCCCGAGTATTAAAGGATGTGGGAGTTCTGGGACCACCAGCACTCTTAACCAATCCACCTTCCCCTCCAGCTTCACCGGTATGGTCACTGTTCCCGCGATTGAGCACCCTGATTATTCGCCATTCTGATGGACTGTTGCTCGGATTTCAACAGCTCCACTCCCAGCTGTTCCAAAACCCGCCATCCTTCTCCACCCATCACCTAATGGGAAGCCCCCGAGTCCACAAGCCCAAGGAATTTGTGACCTAAAATTTCCACCTCAATATATGGCCTATTATACCATTGCTTCCTGTTTAATAAGTAACTATCCTGTGTGCCCACCGCGGCTTCGTTTTCTACCGGTTAAGTGCTCAGGCTGCCACCTACTGAGCACACCGCTCGTTTCCCGACTGTTGGCGTGTTGAGGTTACTGGCCCTACTCTACCGGTACTACCTTGGGAATTGACTCTACCCTGGTTTGTATCGGAATGACCTCTGAAATTTCGCCCTGGATTTTGCGCTCCTCGACAATTAGGGCAGGTTGCCTTCCTCACCCCCACTCGGCCACAACCAAAGCACTTCTGAGGCTCTGAACAAGTTCTGGTCGTATGCCCGAGACCTTGGCAGTTCCAACAGCGTATTTCTTCTCTCTGTAAGGAGGCAAGGTTTGATCCAGGATTTACTCCCACGTAAGCCAGATCTGGTTCTAGGAGTTGTTGGGATTTCCGCGTAGGGGGTGGCATATATGCTTCCACCGTGACTCGTGTTGCCTCCAACGAGCGTCCAACTTTGACTAGGTCCGCAATGGTCTTCACGGGTGTCAGCGCCAATTGAGTTTGGTAGAACGGGGTTATGTTCTTGCGAAGGATCTTCAATTTTTCTTCCTCTGTGCAAGGAGTGGCACGGCGTCAGAAAAACCCCTCCATTGCTGACACGTAAACGCCAATTGTTTCATCCGGCCCTTGAGTGCGTCTCCCTATTTCCATGAGAAGCCGGTCGTCGTAGTCCGGAGGCAAGAACTCGGCGCGCATCTCCACGACCAACTCTTGCCAAGAGTTGACACGCGTCCGATTTGCACGATACCAAATCAGCGCTTTCCCCTCAAATAACTCGACTGCTGACTGGAATAACTGCTTTATTGATACTCCCCTGGCTTCCCGCAACTCTTCGGCTCTCTCAAGAAAGGCATTCAAGGACCCAGAATCGCCATTATAGCGAAGTCCCCATTTAGCCACATCCTGTCCCTTCGACGCCCCAACAGTCACTCTGGGTGTGGAGAATAAAGGGTTCCCCGGTCCATCCCCATCCTGGATTGGCTCTCTGATCCTGACGGCTTCCCTTGCAGGCTCGTCACCCAGGTTCTGTCCATCGCGGTCGCCAATACTTCCATTGTCTGGTTCCGATTCCGCTTCCAACTCACCATCTTCTCCTTCCGCTTTAACCAAAATTTCCCCCATAGCCATGATCAAATGCACTCGTAATTTGTTGGCCTCGTCATTCATGATCCCTCCTTCATGCTGTGCATTCCCCAGTCGCCGCATGCCGAACTCTATCTTTGCTCTAATTTTCAAGAATTCCGATGTTTGTGGTTTCCCAGAAAATCCCGCTATGAGTGCCTGTATTTCCACCAATTTATCCTTCACGGCCGTCATATCCTCCTCAAGGGAGTACGGGTAGTCCCGCACAGACACCAAAGAAGTGTCCATCAACGCTTCCACCCTCAGCGCAACCCGAAGTGTCTTCCGCATGATCTCCACCGTTCCAGCCTGCTGGCCCCTAACCTCCAGTTCATAGGCTAACTCGTCCTTGTTAAGCTTGTCGATCAGGATCTTGGCGTGGTTTGACATCCTGTATGAGATTTCAGCCCTTATATCAAATAATAATACTAATATACACGCTAAAAGAAACACCAAGTACGATATTTTGATGCTAACCGCTATATTTTATTTTCTTACTATTATGATACAATATTTGCAAAAATTTATATAAGATTATTTCCGCTTCTATCTTTCAGGTATCCGTATGTAAAAAACGATCGCTCTGACCTCCTACTGGTCATCTCTGGAACCGCTCCCACTTGGAAGCCACTCGTCTCCGGGGTTGATCTTCGCTTCTGAGCCTAAGTTCTGAATTTCGATATAATTTCACTGTCACTAGAACTTGTTACATTTCACACGATTTTTGAAATCGTGTATCGCAAAATGTTGGTCCTTCCGCGCGCTAGTTATGGCCCCACGTTGGACGGCAATTTGTTACCCACCCCGCCTAATTGGGGGGGTAGAGACCCTCGGCTTGGCTCGTTTGGGTCCCGGATTCGCTCAGTAGACTGGGCGTGGGCGCCACTCACTCACCCAATAATGGACCATGAGCCGCCGAGTGAGCTTACGGCTCACCGAGGTCAAAAGTATCTGGTATGGGGGTCGCCGCGGCGTATAGCACGATCCCTCTATTTCTTTCAACCACCGACCTACTTAATCACGTAACAATCACCGTTCTGCCTCCCTGTACCACGAGTATGTACGACGCCGTAGTTTCGAATCAAAATCTTTATTTTTATAATTCCCGTGTTCTAGCGTTTATCGTTACACAAAATTTCTTCAAATCTAGACGTCTTATACTACGTTCGATTGATCTTTTCTACCGTTTTGCTATTTGAAAATTCCACCACTCGACTATGACAGACTAATTAACTTTACAAAGTATGCTCAAAAATGTTTGATACTACTAACGTTCCGAAAGTTTATCTCTTTGATGACGTTAGATGCGAAAGATAATTAAAATAAAAGCTTACAATTAGTTTAAACTATGGACTAACCTTCTCGCCGCCTATCTCGAGCGTCACGTGGATCACGGGTTTGATCCCCGCCGAAATCGTAGTTCGAATCGACACGTTTTTATTTGGCCTGAGTCCTTTTTTTCCTACCACCTTCGCTCCCGAACTACCTTCTGCTTCACACCGTCGCCGTCGCGGCCCGAATGTCCAAGGCAACACCTGATTTCCGGGTAAGGAAAAGGAAGTGACTCACGCGAGATCGCGAGTTCGAATCCCGCCGGAACCCGATTCCGATTTGCCACTTTTTTATTTGAACGGAGGTCCTTTTTTCCACCTCCACCGACACACCAAGGATGTTCCTCGACGTTCCTGATGATTTTCAAAATTTAACGTCTGCTCGCCTTCGCCGTCACACAAAGAATTCTTCGACGTACCTGATGATTTTCAAAATTAAACGTCTGCCCGCCTTCGCCGTCACACGAAGAATTCTTCGACGTACCTGATGATTTTCAAAATTAAACGTCTGCTCACCTTCGCCGTCACACAAAGAATAGCCAATTTTTTCCATCAGGTACCGCTGCTTTTCTCTGATCGAGCCCCGTACTTTTTCTTTTCCCGTATGACTGGGTGAATGTACTTTCCCCACGTGCCGATCGAGGATTTCCACCAATCCGACAAGTTCTTCCATATCTACCTTCCAATAACTTTCCGTGGCCGTCGAGTTTGAGTACAACCCTGAGTTTCGTTGACATTTTAATTATGTATTTTTCCGAGGCCGGTTGATGTTTCGAGCTGTCATTCTATCTGCTGATATCAAGTTGTCAATAAACCTGTGGCTGTCGAAAGTGAGTTTTACGTAGCTGTTTCTGACGAGTGTGGCTATTATATTCGCGTTGCGTGTGATCGGGAGTGAATCTGCGGGGACTAAGTGCTGGAGAATTCTACTGGTTAGCTGTGGCGGATGTATCTGGCGATACCCTGCAGCACCGGTACTAGAGGGTCCATCAGGGCTCGTTGAAGTGGACGTCTGCGGGTGGTCATTAGATAAGTATTTTACCTTCTGTTTTTGTTCCTTGTGCATCCAGGACACGATACTTTGTGACCATTTTATCTGTTCCTTCCATGTCGTCCAGTACTCGCCTCAGCGGCGTGCGCTGCCCCGAACCGAGCACTCGCTTTGGGGCCATATCGCAAGTTGCCCGTTCCTCGACGGTCTTTGAGGAGTTGTGACGCTGCGGAAGAGTGACGCGTCGATTGCTGCCATCAAGAACAAGTACAAAAATAAGAATCCGACTGTTAACGGACGATGATGACGGGTTTGATTTCGAGACGCGACGTAGAAAGAATGACGCCGTTGGTCGGCCCTATGAGCCCCTTGGAATGGGGCCGAGTATGTACATAGCCAATCCGGTGCGTGAGGTAAGTATTATTAAAATTAACTTATCAGCTAGGTGGTTAGCAACCGACAAGTATATCACACAAGTCGGGTGTTACCACGGCCCTAACAAACATTCATACTGAGTGGTGGTCACAAATTCCTACTTAGTGGAGTGGTGGAGTGATCCCTATTGGTCAGCCTTCACCGGAAAAGGCTGTATTTTTTTCCCAATCAGAAGCGTGTACACGTATTCGTACACATTGTTACAACGTAACAACTCCCCCCTTACCACAAGAGGATTTCCCCGAAATCCGAATTCTATCTTGTGGTTACAGATCGTTTGGTTCATTCTCGTGGTTACAGATCGCTTGACGCGCCACGTGGTCTATTAGTAAGAGAAGCTTATCCGCCTCTATCCCAGGGAGGAAATCTGGTGGGTCAGCACTCACCGTGGGCTACCCCCTATTATAACATCTAAACTTCCATAACAATTAAACTTTATTCGCTAGTTTCTTCCTTTATTCTAACACAATTACTCTCTAATCGCTAGTTACTCTTTATTCACTAGCTTTCTATCTTTATTCAGTAGTAGTTCCCCTCATACCCACCTATGCTATCAGTGTTTGGCTCTTGCGAGCTTATTCTTATCTATTTCCATTTGATGAATCTAGCTCAC
Organism: Nemotelus pantherinus; assembly: GCA_963978885.1. Classification (NCBI taxonomy): domain Eukaryota; kingdom Metazoa; phylum Arthropoda; class Insecta; order Diptera; family Stratiomyidae; genus Nemotelus; species Nemotelus pantherinus. The sequence goes on along the minus strand of OZ022264.1, from coordinate 123,688,563 downwards.
TCTTATCTATTTTCAGTTGATGTAGCTAATTCGTATCTATTTACATTTGATGTACCTGGGTCTTTCTAATTTGTTAAATTAAGTTTGTTCGGAATTCATAATTAACGAATAAGTTGACTTCTATCTAAACGTGTTACATTAATCTTCCAACAAATTTTTGTTTTAGTTCATAATTTCACGGTTTCTGTTAGCTAATAACTAAAATTTACCTAAACTTACTTTTAATTCATTCTATGTTCCTATGTTTCTACCAAGTTCCTCTGTGCTTCTATCTAATGCTACCTAGGACTCTATAACTTTTCTAAATTCTACCTAGATCTATGTGGTTATGGCTAATTTTCTTTTCCTTTTACTTAGAGCTCTCTAATCCCGCTGATTCCCATCTAGCTATCCCTAATTCCATTTGAATGTGTCTCTCCAGCCTATTGCTATTTCACAAGTTCACATACTAAATCGCACTTTCACGGTTTCTTTTAGGTTACTTGTTGTGACGAAAGTATTGGGCGCCTAAATCCAACGATCTTTGGGCAGAGGGACGATAGTGATCCCAGAATGCCAGCGCCCCAGGAGAGAAAAGGAATTTTCGAGCAATATCAGCAACAGGCAGCGGAAAGAACGAGACAGCGGCGATTTAGGGTTTAAGACTTAGAGAATTAAGTTTAACTACTTGAAACTAATAACTTAAGTTAAGATTTCCAGGCTTAGTTGTTTAAGTTTGAATATCCGTACTTAGAATTAAAATCTAGATCTTAAGAATTAGATTGTAAGTTTAGGTTTTAAGGATTATGTAATTTGTCTCATCTAAATTCAGACTGATCCGTCCTCGAAACCTCTTGATTAACATATTCTTTTAAATCCTTGACGTGCCATGCTCCTGCATTCTGGCCTTTTCCATCTACCAGTAGGTAGATCCCCCCTGATACCCGTTTCTTGACCCAAAAGGGCCCCACATATTCAGGCGCTAACTTTGCCGAATAGAATTTTGCTGCGTCCGAGAGGGTATAGTTTTTCCGCCACACGGGTTCTCCTTCCGCGAACGTTACGTCACGCCTGCGCAAATTGTATCTATGAGCACTCTGCGTAGTTGCGTGTTTCATGCGCTCCAACACATCCGTGCGTACTCTGGCGAGCTCTTCGGCCCTAGCTTCGGGTTCAACTGCTGCCTGCCCCTCTCCTGGCCGTTCTTGGCCGTCATGGTACGTCACCATATCCCTGCCGAAGTGACAGAAATATGGAGTGATTTGCGTCACTTCATGTTTGTAAGTACGAAGCGCGCATGCGATCTTTGCCAGATTCTGGTCCCATGCCTGATGGTTCTCCGCAACGTAAGATCGTAGCATCCGCTTTATGTCTTGGTTCCTTCGTTCGGCTGGATTGGCTTGTGGGTGATAAAGCGCGGTATACTTGATTTGGGTCCCATAGCTGGTGACCATTTGCTGCAGTTGCTTACCCCGGCACTGAACACCATTGTCACATACTAACCACTTAGGTGCCCCAAGTAGTAAGAATACTTGATCCTCCAAGACTTTAGTTACCGCAGAAGCCATCGCCTGCCGTAAAGGAAACAACAAGGTAAATTTGGAGACATAATCTAGGACGGTCAGAATAAACGTATGCCCGTGGCTAGAACGTGGGAATGGCCCCACCAAATCCACGCAATCCATCTCCCAAGGCTGCTGTGGCTCCCCTTGTCGAGAGGACATGAGTCCCGCTGGAGCTTTCCTCTCCACCTTATTAGCTTAACAGGTTTTGCATCTACGAACATAGATCGCCACATCCGTCGACATCTTTGGCCAATAATATCGAGCTGCTACCCTACCCAGCGTGCGACTAATCCCCATGTGTCCCGCCGTGGGATCATCATGACACCTCTGTAAAATTTCTTTTCTCTCCGTTTTAGTTACTACCCTCTTCCACGCTCGGCTCCCTCCCATTCCGGATAACGTCCTGGCATATGTTTCCATATCTGTCCATTCGTTACTCTCCAATCCGCGAACTGCGCTGGGGCCTTGACTATTTTTTCCTTCAATCCTATATACCAACGATCCCCTTGTGTTTCTACCACGGCCACTTGATTCCCTGGCAACAGTCGAGACAGTGCATCAGGCACCAGATGCTCCTTTCCCTTCCTATGAATAATTTCGAACGGGTATTGTTGAAGTCGCACGGCCCACCTGGCCAGACGTCCCATCGGAACCTTGAAGTTATTCAACCACACGAGTAAGTAATGATCCGTGATTACCGAAAACTTGGCTCCTTCCACGTATGGCCGCAATTTCTCCACTGCCCAAATTACCGCCAGACACTCCATCTCTGTAGTTGAATACCGTCTTTCCGCTTTCGACAGGGACCGACTCAAGTAACATATTACCCTCTCGCCATCGGCATACTTCTGCGACAACACTGCCCCCAAGCCCGAGTCTGATGCGTTTGTCTGGATCACGAAGGGCAGATTATAATCCGGGCAAGTGAGGATGGGTGCTGTTGACAATTTCACCTTTGCCTGTGTAAAAGCCGACTCGCAGTCTTGGGTCCACTCGAACTTCTGATTTGTCTTGAGCAGGTTCGTCAGTGGTGCCGACATCGTGGCAAAGTCAGGAATAAACCTCCTGTACCACGAGACCATTCCCATAAACTGACGTACCCCCTTCACATTGGTAGGCGCCGGGATCTCCATCACACACTTTACCTTATCGGGATCCACATTCAGGCCTTTCTCATCCATGACGTAGCCCAAGTACTTTAGTTGTGGGTGGCAGAATTCGCACTTCTCCTTGGAGACTTTAAGGCCGGCTTCCTTTAAGCGACTAAATACCTCCTGCAAAATTTCCACATGTTTCCCAAAGTCTTGCGTTACCACTATAATATCGTCAAGATAGGTGAATACGTACGGTTCAAAATCTGGACCTAGGACTTGGTCTATCAGACGTTGCCATGTCGCCGGTGCATTTTAAAGCCCAAAAAGCATCCACCGAAATTGAAACAAACCACGATGTGGTATTTCCGGGACTGTTCTGCCATGGGTACCTGCCAGTACGCGGACTTAACATCAAGCGATGACAAGTACTTTGCACCCCGTAATTTATGCAGCGTAGCCGACACATATGGCAATGGATAGGCATCATGCTCCATGACTGCATTCAGTTTGCGGTAGTCTACGCAAAAACGATATTTGCCATCTTTCTTCTTGACTAGGATTATGGGCGAAGCCCAGGGACTAGAGGATGGCTCGACGATACCTTGGGCTAGCATTTCGTTCAGCTCTGAATCAACATGTTGTTGAACCGCAGGCGAAACAGGATAATATCGCTCTTTTATCGGTGGTGCCGAAGTCCGGATGACATGTTCCCTCATGTCCTCAAACTCCCTCTGCACCAACTGACTGAGTATGCGTTCTTCCTTCTCGGTCAAGTGGCTTCTCGGTTTCAGCTGTTCTGTCCCTCCTCCCTCTAACGTTCCAAGTGCTCTTTCCTCAGAGTCGTAACCAGTCCAAACTGTCGCAAAAAATCTACCCCGAGTATTAAAGGATGTGGGAGTTCTGGGACCACCAGCACTCTTAACCAATCCACCTTCCCCTCCAGCTTCACCGGTATGGTCACTGTTCCCGCGATTGAGCACCCTGATTATTCGCCATTCTGATGGACTGTTGCTCGGATTTCAACAGCTCCACTCCCAGCTGTTCCAAAACCCGCCATCCTTCTCCACCCATCACCTAATGGGAAGCCCCCGAGTCCACAAGCCCAAGGAATTTGTGACCTAAAATTTCCACCTCAATATATGGCCTATTATACCATTGCTTCCTGTTTAATAAGTAACTATCCTGTGTGCCCACCGCGGCTTCGTTTTCTACCGGTAAAGTGCTCAGGCTGCCACCTACTGAGCACACCGCTCGTTTCCCGACTGTTGGCGTGTTGAGGTTACTGGCCCTACTCTACCGGTACTACCTTGGGAAGTGACTCTACCCTGGTTTGTATCGGAATGACCTCTGAAATTTCGCCCTGGATTTTGCGCTCCTCGACAATTAGGGCAGGTTGCCTTCCTCACCCCCACTCGGCCACAACCAAAGCACTTCTGAGGCTCTGAACAAGTTCTGGTCGTATGCCCGAGACCTTGGCAGTTCCAACAGCGTATTTCTTCTCTCTGTAAGGAGGCAAGGTTTGATCCAGGATTTACTCCCACGTAAGCCAGATCTGGTTCTAGGAGTTGTTGGGATTTCCGCGTAGGGGGTGGCATATATGCTTCCACCGTGACTCGTGTTGCCTCCAACGAGCGTCCAACTTTGACTAGGTCCGCAATGGTCTTCACGGGTGTCAGCGCCAATTGAGTTTGGTAGAACGGGGTTATGTTCTTGCGAAGGATCTTCAATTTTTCTTCCTCTGTGCAAGGAGTGGCACGGCGTCAGAAAAACCCCTCCATTGCTGACACGTAAACGCCAATTGTTTCATCCGGCCCTTGAGTGCGTCTCCCTATTTCCATGAGAAGCCGGTCGTCGTAGTCCGGAGGCAAGAACTCGGCGCGCATCTCCACGACCAACTCTTGCCAAGAGTTGACACGCGTCCGATTTGCACGATACCAAATCAGCGCTTTCCCCTCAAATAACTCGACTGCTGACTGGAATAACTGCTTTATTGATACTCCCCTGGCTTCCCGCAACTCTTCGGCTCTCTCAAGAAAGGCATTCAAGGACCCAGAATCGCCATTATAGCGAAGTCCCCATTTAGCCACATCCTGTCCCTTCGACGCCCCAACAGTCACTCTGGGTGTGGAGAATAAAGGGTTCCCCGGTCCATCCCCATCCTGGATTGGCTCTCTGATCCTGACGGCTTCCCTTGCAGGCTCGTCACCCAGGTTCTGTCCATCGCGGTCGCCAATACTTCCATTGTCTGGTTCCGATTCCGCTTCCAACTCACCATCTTCTCCTTCCGCTTTAACCAAAATTTCCCCCATAGCCATGATCAAATGCACTCGTAATTTGTTGGCCTCGTCATTCATGATCCCTCCTTCATGCTGTGCATTCCCCAGTCGCCGCATGCCGAACTCTATCTTTGCTCTAATTTTCAAGAATTCCGATGTTTGTGGTTTCCCAGAAAATCCCGCTATGAGTGCCTGTATTTCCACCAATTTATCCTTCACGGCCGTCATATCCTCCTCAAGGGAGTACGGGTAGTCCCGCACAGACACCAAAGAAGTGTCCATCAACGCTTCCGCCCTCAGCGCAACCCGAAGTGTCTTCCGCATGATCTCCACCGTTCCAGCCTGCTGGCCCCTAACCTCCAGTTCATAGGCTAACTCGTCCTTGTTAAGCTTGTCGATCAGGATCTTGGCGTGGTTTGACATCCTGTATGAGATTTCAGCCCTTATATCAAATAATAATACTAATATACACGCTAAAAGAAACACCAAGTACGATATTTTGATGCTAACCGCTATATTTTATTTTCTTACTATTATGATACAATATTTGCAAAAATTTATATAAGATTATTTCCGCTTCTATCTTTCAGGTATCCGTATGTAAAAAACGATCGCTCTGACCTCCTACTGGTCATCTCTGGAACCGCTCCCACTTGGAAGCCACTCGTCTCCGGGGTTGATCTTCGCTTCTGAGCCTAAGTTCTGGATTTCGATATAATTTCACTGTCACTAGAACTTGTTACATTTCACACGATTTTTGAAATCGTGTATCGCAAAATGTTGGTCCTTCCGCGCGCTAGTTATGGCCCCACGTTGGACGGCAATTTGTTACCCACCCCGCCTAATTGGGGGGGGGGGGTAGAGACCCTCGGCTTGGCTCGTTTGGGTCCCGGATTCGCTCAGTAGACTGGGCGTGGGCGCCACTCACTCACCCAATAATGGACCATGAGCCGCCGAGTGAGCTTACGGCTCACCGAGGTCAAAAGTATCTGGTATGGGGGTCGCCGCGGCGTATAGCACGATCCCTCTATTTCTTTCAACCACCGACCTACTTAATCACGTAACAATCACCGTTCTGCCTCCCTGTACCACGAGTATGTACGACGCCGTAGTTTCGAATCAAAATCTTTATTTTTATAATTCCCGTGTTCTAGCGTTTATCGTTACACAAAATTTCTTCAAATCTAGACGTCTTATACTACGTTCGATTGATCTTTTCTACCGTTTTGCTATTTGAAAATTCCACCACTCGACTATGACAGACTAATTAACTTTACAAAGTATGCTCAAAAATGTTTGATACTACTAACGTTCCGAAAGTTTATCTCTTTGATGACGTTAGATGCGAAAGATAATTAAAATAAAAGCTTACAATTAGTTTAAACTATGGACTAACCTTCTCGCCGCCTGTCTCGAGCGTCACGTGGATCACGGGTTTGATCCCCGCCGAAATCGTAGTTCGAATCGACACGTTTTTATTTGGCCTGAGTCTTTTTTTTCCTACCACCTTCGCTCCCGAACTACCTTCTGCTTCACACCGTCGCCGTCGCGGCCCGAATGTCCACGGCAACACCTAATTTCCGGGTAGGGAAAAGGAAGTGACTCACACGAGATCGCGGGTTCGAATCCCGCCGGAACCCGATTCCGATTTGCCACTTTTTTATTTGAACGGAGGTCCTTTTTTCCACCTCCACCGACACACCAAGGATGTTCCTCGACGTTCCTGATGATTTTCAAAATTTAACGTCTGCTCGCCTTCGCCGTCACACAAAGAATTCTTCGACGTACCTGATGATTTTCAAAATTAAACGTCTGCCCGCCTTCGCCGTCACACGAAGAATTCTTCGACGTACCTGATGATTTTCAAAATTAAACGTCTGCTCACCTTCGCCGTCACACAAAGAATAGCCAATTTTTTCCATCAGGTACCGCTGCTTTTCTCTGATCGAGCCCCGTACTTTTTCTTTTCCCGTATGACTGGGTGAATGTACTTTCCCCACGTGCCGATCGAGGATTTCCACCAATCCGACAAGTTCTTCCATATCTACCTTCCAATAATTTTCCGTGGCCGTCGAGTTTGAGTACAACCCTGAGTTTCGTTGACATTTTAATTATGTATTTTTCCGAGGCCGGTTGATGTTTCGAGCTGTCATTCTATCTGCTGATATCAAGTTGTCAATAAACCTGTGGCTGTCGAAAGTGAGTTTTACGTAGCTGTTTCTGACGAGTGTGGCTATTATATTCGCGTTGCGTGTGATCGGGAGTGAATCTGCGGGGACTAAGTGCTGGAGAATTCTACTGGTTAGCTGTGGCGGATGTATCTGGCGATACCCTGCAGCACCGGTACTAGAGGGTCCATCAGGGCTCGTTGAAGTGGACGTCTGCGGGTGGTCATTAGATAAGTATTTTACCTTCTGTTTTTGTTCCTTGTGCATCCAGGACACGATACTTTGTGACCATTTTATCTGTTCCTTCCATGTCGTCCAGTACTCGCCTCAGCGGCGTGCGCTGCCCCGAACCGAGCACTCGCTTTGGGGCCATATCGCAAGTTGCCCGTTCCTCGACGGTCTTTGAGGAGTTGTGACGCTGCGGAAGAGTGACGCGTCGATTGCTGCCATCAAGAACAAGTACAAAAATAAGAATCCGACTGTTAACGGACGATGATGACGGGTTTGATTTCGAGACGCGACGTAGAAAGAATGACGCCGTTGGTCGGCCCTATGAGCCCCTTGGAATGGGGCCGAGTATGTACATAGCCAATCCGGTGCGTAAGGTAAGTATTATTAAAATTAACTTATCAGCTAGGTGGTTAGCAACCGACAAGTATATCACACAAGTCGGGTGTTACCACGGCCCTAACAAACATTCATACTGAGTGGTGGTCACAAATTCCTACTTAGTGGAGTGGTGGAGTGATCCCTATTGGTCAGCCTTCACCGGAAAAGGCTGTATTTTTTTTCCCAATCAGAAGCGTGTACACGTATTCGTACACATTGTTACAACGTAACAACTCCCCCCTTACCACAAGAGGATTTCCCCGAAATCCGAATTCTATCTTGTGGTTACAGATCGTTTGGTTCATTCTCGTGGTTACAGATCGCTTGACGCGCCACGTGGTCTATTAGTAAGAGAAGCTTATCCGCCTCTATCCCAGGGAGGAAATCTGGTGGGTCAGCACTCACCGTGGGCTACCCCCTATTATAACATCTAAACTTCCATAACAATTAAACTTTATTCGCTAGTTTCTTCCTTTATTCTAACACAATTACTCTCTAATCGCTAGTTACTCTTTATTCACTAGCTTTCTATCTTTATTCAGTAGTAGTTCCCCTCATACCCACCTATGCTATCAGTGTTTGGCTCTTGCGAGCTTATTCTTATCTATTTCCATTTGATGAATCTAGCTCACTCTTATCTATTTTCAGTTGATGTAGCTAATTCGTATCTATTTACATTTGATGTACCTGGGTCTTTCTAATTTGTTAAATTAAGTTTGTTCGGAATTCATAATTAACGAATAAGTTGACTTCTATCTAAACGTGTTACATTAATCTTCCAACAAATTTTTGTTTTAGTTCATAATTTCACGGTTTCTGTTAGCTAATAACTAAAATTTACCTAAACTTACTTTTAATTCATTCTATGTTCCTATGTTTCTACCAAGTTCCTCTGTGCTTCTATCTAATGCTACCTAGGACTCTATAACTTTTCTAAATTCTACCTAGATCTATGTGGTTATGGCTAATTTACGTTTCCTTTTACTTAGAGCTCTCTAATCCCGCTGATTCCCATCTAGCTATCCCTAATTCCATTTGAATGTGTCTCTCCAGCCTATTGCTATTTCACAAGTTCACATACTAAATCGCACTTTCACGGTTTCTTTTAGGTTACTTGTTGTGACGAAAGTATTGGGCGCCTAAATCCAACGATCTTTGGGCAGAGGGACGATAGTGATCCCAGAATGCCAGCGCCCCAGGAGAGAAAAGGAATTTTCGAGCAATATCAGCAACAGGCAGCGGAAAGAACGAGACAGCGGCGATTTAGGGTTTAAGACTTAGAGAATTAAGTTTAACTACTTGAAACTAATAACTTAAGTTAAGATTTCCAGGCTTAGTTGTTTAAGTTTGAATATCCGTACTTAGAATTAAAATCTAGATCTTAAGAATTAGATTGTAAGTTTAGGTTTTAAGGATTATGTAATTTGTCTCATCTAAATTCAGACTGATCCGTCCTCGAAACCTCTTGATTAACATATTCTTTTAAATCCTTGACGTGCCATGCTCCTGCATTCTGGCCTTTTCCATCTACCAGTAGGTAGATCCCCCCTGATACCCGTTTCTTGACCCAAAAGGGCCCCACATATTCAGGCGCTAACTTTGCCGAATAGAATTTTGCTGCGTCCGAGAGGGTATAGTTTTTCCGCCACACGGGTTCTCCTTCCGCGAACGTTACGTCACGCCTGCGCAAATTGTATCTATGAGCACTCTGCGTAGTTGCGTGTTTCATGCGCTCCAACACATCCGTGCGTACTCTGGCGAGCTCTTCGGCCCTAGCTTCGGGTTCAACTGCTGCCTGCCCCTCTCCTGGCCGTTCTTGGCCGTCATGGTACGTCACCATATCCCTGCCGAAGTGACAGAAATATGGAGTGATTTGCGTCACTTCATGTTTGTAAGTACGAAGCGCGCATGCGATCTTTGCCAGATTCTGGTCCCATGCCTGATGGTTCTCCGCAACGTAAGATCGTAGCATCCGCTTTATGTCTTGGTTCCTTCGTTCGGCTGGATTGGCTTGTGGGTGATAAAGCGCGGTATACTTGATTTGGGTCCCATAGCTGGTGACCATTTGCTGCAGTTGCTTACCCCGGCACTGAACACCATTGTCACATACTAACCACTTAGGTGCCCCAAGTAGTAAGAATACTTGATCCTCCAAGACTTTAGTTACCGCAGAAGCCATCGCCTGCCGTAAAGGAAACAACAAGGTAAATTTGGAGACATAATCTAGGACGGTCAGAATAAACGTATGCCCGTGGCTAGAACGTGGGAATGGCCCCACCAAATCCACGCAATCCATCTCCCAAGGCTGCTGTGGCTCCCCTTGTCGAGAGGACATGAGTCCCGCTGGAGCTTTCCTCTCCACCTTATTAGCTTAACAGGTTTTGCATCTACGAACATAGATCGCCACATCCGTCGACATCTTTGGCCAATAATATCGAGCTGCTACCCTACCCAGCGTGCGACTAATCCCCATGTGTCCCGCCGTGGGATCATCATGACACCTCTGTAAAATTTCTTTTCTCTCCGTTTTAGTTACTACCCTCTTCCACGCTCGGCTCCCTCCCATTCCGGATAACGTCCTGGCATATGTTTCCATATCTGTCCATTCGTTACTCTCCAATCCGCGAACTGCGCTGGGGCCTTGACTATTTTTTCCTTCAATCCTATATACCAACGATCCCCTTGTGTTTCTACCACGGCCACTTGATTCCCTGGCAACAGTCGAGACAGTGCATCAGGCACCAGATGCTCCTTTCCCTTCCTATGAATAATTTCGAACGGGTATTGTTGAAGTCGCACGGCCCACCTGGCCAGACGTCCCATCGGAACCTTGAAGTTATTCAACCACACGAGTAAGTAATGATCCGTGATTACCGAAAACTTGGCTCCTTCCACGTATGGCCGCAATTTCTCCACTGCCCAAATTACCGCCAGACACTCCATCTCTGTAGTTGAATACCGTCTTTCCGCTTTCGACAGGGACCGACTCAAGTAACATATTACCCTCTCGCCATCGGCATACTTCTGCGACAACACTGCCCCCAAGCCCGAGTCTGATGCGTTTGTCTGGATCACGAAGGGCAGATTATAATCCGGGCAAGTGAGGATGGGTGCTGTTGACAATTTCACCTTTGCCTGTGTAAAAGCCGACTCGCAGTCTTGGGTCCACTCGAACTTCTGATTTGTCTTGAGCAGGTTCGTCAGTGGTGCCGACATCGTGGCAAAGTCAGGAATAAACCTCCTGTACCACGAGACCATTCCCATAAACTGACGTACCCCCTTCACATTGGTAGGCGCCGGGATCTCCATCACACACTTTACCTTATCGGGATCCACATTCAGGCCTTTCTCATCCATGACGTAGCCCAAGTACTTTAGTTGTGGGTGGCAGAATTCGCACTTCTCCTTGGAGACTTTAAGGCCGGCTTCCTTTAAGCGACTAAATACCTCCTGCAAAATTTCCACATGTTTCCCAAAGTCTTGCGTTACCACTATAATATCGTCAAGATAGGTGAATACGTACGGTTCAAAATCTGGACCTAGGACTTGGTCTATCAGACGTTGCCATGTCGCCGGTGCATTCTAAAGCCCAAAAAGCATCCACCGAAATTGAAACAAACCACGATGTGGTATTTCCGGGACTGTTCTGCCATGGGTACCTGCCAGTACGCGGACTTAACATCAAGCGATGACAAGTACTTTGCACCCCGTAATTTATGCAGCGTAGCCGACACATATGGCAATGGATAGGCATCATGCTCCATGACTGCATTCAGTTTGCGGTAGTCTACGTAAAAACGATATTTGCCATATTTCTTCTTGACTAGGATTATCTAGGGACTAGGAGGATGGCTCGACGATACCTTGGGCTAGCATTTCGTTCAGCTCTGAATCAACATGTTGTTGAACCGCAGGTGAAACAGGATAATATCGCTCTTTTATCGGTGGTGCCGAAGTCCGGATGACATGTTCCCTCATGTCCTCAAACTCCCTCTGCACCAACTGACTGAGTATGCGTTCTTCCTTCTCGGTCAAGTGGCTTCTCGGTTTCAGCTGTTCTGTCCCTCCTCCCTCTAACGTTCCAACGAACTCCCAGTGCTCTTTCCTCAGAGTCGCAACCAGTGCAAACTGTCGCAAAAAATCTACCCCGAGTATTAAAGGATGTGGGAGTTCTGGGACCACCAGCACTCTTAACCAATCCACCTTCCCCTCCAGCTTCACCGGTATGGTCACTGTTCCCGCGATTGAGCACCCTGATTATTCGCCATTCTGATGGACTGTTGCTCGGATTTCAACAGCTCCACTCCCAGCTGTTCCAAAACCCGCCATCCTTCTCCACCCATCACCGAATGGGAAGCCCCCGAGTCCACAAGCCCAAGGAATTTGTGACCTAAAATTTCCACCTCAATATATGGCCTATTATACCATTGCTTCCTGTTTAATAAGTAACTATCCTGTGTGCCCACCGCGGCTTCGTTTTCTACCGGTTAAGTGCTCAGGCTGCCACCTACTGAGCACACCGCTCGTTTCCCGACTGTTGGCGTGTTGAGGTTACTGGCCCTACTCTACCGGTACTACCTTGGGAATTGACTCTACCCTGGTTTGTATCGGAATGACCTCTGAAATTTCGCCCTGGATTTTGCGCTCCTCGACAATTAGGGCAGGTTGCCTTCCTCACCCCCACTCGGCCACAACCAAAGCACTTCTGAGGCTCTGAACAAGTTCTGGTCATATGCCCGAGACCTTGGCAGTTCCAACAGCGTATTTCTTCTCTCTGTAAGGAGGCAAGGTTTGATCCAGGATTTACTCCCACGTAAGCCAGATCTGGTTCTAGGAGTTGTTGGGATTTCCGCGTAGGGGGTGGCATATATGCTTCCACCGTGACTCGTGTTGCCTCCAACGAGCGTCCAACTTTGACTAGGTCCGCAATGGTCTTCACGGGTGTCAGCGCCAATTGAGTTTGGTAGAACGGGGTTATGTTCTTGCGAAGGATCTTCAATTTTTCTTCCTCTGTGCAAGGAGTGGCACGGCGTCAGAAAAACCCCTCCATTGCTGACACGTATACGCCAATTGTTTCATCCGGCCCTTGAGTGCGTCTCCCTATTTCCATGAGAAGCCGGTCGTCGTAGTCCGGAGGCAAGAACTCGGCGCGCATCTCCACGACCAACTCTTGCCAAGAGTTGACACGCGTCCGATTTGCACGATACCAAATCAGCGCTTTCCCCTCAAATAACTCGACTGCTGACTGGAATAACTGCTTTATTGATACTCCCCTGGCTTCCCGCAACTCTTCGGCTCTCTCAAGAAAGGCGTTCATGGACCCAGAATCGCCATTATAGCGAAGTCCCCATTTAGCCACATCCTGTCCCTTCGACGCCCCAACAGTCACTCTGGGTGTGGAGAATAAAGGGTTCCCCGGTCCATCCCCATCCTGGATTAGCTCTCTGATCCTGACGGCTTCCCTTGCAGGCTCGTCACCCAGGTTCTGTCCATCGCGGTCGCCAATACTTCCATTGTCTGGTTCCGATTCCGCTTCCAACTCACCATCTTCTCCTTCCGCTTTAACCAAAAGTTCCCCCATAGCCATGATCAAATGTACTCGTAATTTGTTGGCTTTGTCATGTTTGAAACCATGTTTGTGGTTTCCCAGAAAATCCCGCTATGAGTGCCTGTATTTCCACCAATTTATCCTTCACGGCCGTCATATCCTCCTCAAGGGAGTACGGGTAGTCCCGCACAGACAACAAAGAAGTGTCCATCAACTCTTCCGCCCTCAGCGCAACCCGAAGTGTCTTCCGCATGATCTCCACCGTTCCAGCCTGCTGGCCCCTAACCTCCAGTTCATAGGCTAACTCGTCCTTGTTAAGCTTGCCGATCAGGATCTTGGCGTGGTTTGACATCCGGTATGAGATTTCAGCCCTTATATCAAATAATAATACTAATATACACGCTAAAAGAAACACCAAGTACGATATTTTGATGCTGACCGCTATATTTTATTTTCTTACTATTATGATACAATATTTGCAAAAATTTATATAAGATTATTTCCGCTTCTATCTTTCAGGTATCCGTATGTAAAAAACGATCGCTCTGACCTCCTACTGGTCATCTCTGGAACCGCTCCCACTTGGAAGCCACTCGTCTCCGGGGTTGATCTTCGCTTCTGAGCCTAAGTTCTGGATTTCGATATAATTTCACTGTCACTAGAACTTGTTACATTTCACACGATTTCCGAAATCGTGTATCGCAAAATTTTGGTCCTTCCGCGCGCTAGTTATGGCCCCACGTTGGACGGCAATTTGTTACCCACCCCGCCTAATTGGGGGGTAGAGACCCTCGGCTTGGTCCGTTTGGGTCCCGGGTTCGCTCAGTAGACTTGGCGTGGGCGCCACTCACTCACCCAATAATGGACCACGAGCCGCCGAGTGAGCTTACGGCTCACCGAGGTCAAAAGTATCTGGTATGGGGGTCGCCGCGGCGTATAGCACGACCCCTCTATTTCTTTCAACCACCGACCTACTTAATCACGTAACAATCACCGTTCTGCCTCCCTGTACCACGAGTATGTACGACGCCGTAGTTTCGAATCAAAATCTTTATTTTTATAATTCCCGTGTTCTAGCGTTTATCGTTACACAAAATTTCTTCAAATCTAGACGTCTTATACTACGTTCGATTGATCTTTTCTACCGTTTCGCTATTTGAGAATTCCACCACTCGACTATGACAGACTAATTAACTTTACAAAGTATTCTCAAAAATGTTTGATGCTACTAACGTTCCGAAAGTTTATCTCTTTGATGACGTTAGATGCGAAAGATAATTAAAATAAAAGCTTACAATTAGTTTAAACTATGGACTAACCTTCTCGCCGCCTATCTCGAGCGTCACGTGGATCACGGGTTTGATCATCGCTGAAATCGTAGTTCGAATCGACACGTTTTTATTTGGCCTGAGTCCTTTTTTTCCTACCACCTTCGCTCCCGAACTACCTTCTGCTTCACACCGTCGCCGTCGCGGCCCGAATGTCCAAGGCAACACCTGATTTCCGGGTAGGGAAAAGGAAGTGACTCACGCGAGATCGCGAGTTCGAATCCCGCCGGAACCTGATTCCGATTTGCCACTTTTTTATTTGAACGGAAGTCCTTTTTTCCACCTCCACCGACACACCAAGGATGTTCCTCGACGTTCCTGATGATTTTCAAAATTAAACGTCTGCTCGCCTTCGCCGTCTCACAAAGAATTCTTCGACGTACCTGATGATTTTCAAAATTAAACGTCTGCTTGCTTTCGCCGTCACACAAAGAATCCTTCGACGTCTTCGAGGAGTTGTGACGCTGCGGAAGAGTGACGTATCGATTGCTGCCATCAAGAACAAGTACAAAAATAAGAATCCGACTGTTAAGCCGGGAG
>OZ022264.1:123605956-123668456 GCA_963978885.1 Nemotelus pantherinus | reverse complement strand
AGCTACCTACTATATACATCTAAGTTCTTCGAAAATTTAAGCTGATTCGGATTGGCCACTCCAGAGATTATCGCTCTTAATCATTTTGCTGATATATATATATATATATATATATATATATATATATATATATATATATATATATATATATATATATATATATATATATGTATATATATATATATATAATATATATATATATATATATATATATATATAAATATTTATATCTATATATATATATATATATATATATATATATATACATATATATATATATATATATATATATATATATATATATATATATATATATATATATATATATATATATATGTATATATATATATAGATATATATATATATAAATATATATATATATATATATATATATATATATATATATATATATATGTATATATATATAGATATATATATATAAATATATATATATATATATATATATATATATATATATATATATATATATATATATATATATATATATATATATATATATATATATATATATATATATATTTATATATAAATATATAAATTTGCCATGTGTCACATCTGCTTCATGTTGAAATGAGCCTATCCTGCGAGTTTCGTCTCGAACCGATGACTGCATTCGAAGTTATAGGAGTATACAGAAATAGAGGGCTTTCAAGCGCAAAATTTTTCACATAATTGAAAACTTAATATTTGGTGTTTATTGTTTTTACAAAATAGTTTCCATTCGAAAATTTTATGTTCAAATCTTTTAATAAAGATATTGCATACTAAAGCAAAACCAACAATAGCCGGCAACGCTATCGTGGCTTTTCAACCAAATTCCGCCTGAATAATGAGTATAATAAGGTCCATTAATTGTATGGAATTCGTATTGATTTCATGGCTGCACTGGAAGCTATAGGGCAAAAAGCTTCATTTTCTTGAGCTTATTTTCAAAACCAAAGACACAACAATTACCACAGCTGGCAGCATCAATTGGATTTTTCAACCAAATTTCTATCAAGCACGGCTCAAAGTAAGGTTCAGCTACTGAGTCAATTTCATGAAAATCTAGTAACTGTATCAGAATTCATAGGGCAAAGAGCAGTTTTTTTATGTAAATATTCAAGATAGCACCACTGGCACATAGTTGCTCACAATTCAAAATCGCTTCTATCAGACCTGGTTTTACTAAAGTCAATGTATTCTTTTAATTTCAACTACATCTGATCTTTGGCTCGTCAGTTTCCGTGAACAGAACTTTTTGGTGCTAAATATAGAGGTAATTTGGGAAAGGATTCTTGTCCGACATGAAATATCCAAAGTTTTTAGTTGAACGTATGGCTAAAGCATAAAATTTGTATATAAGTTATTACCGTTATCGTCCTGGCACGAGATAACAATCCTCTTTTTTCTCTGACTGGGAGCAGGAGGATAACAGAAGCGGGGGCTTGATCACGATGAGAAAGAAGTCAGTCCGGGTGCCACTCGTTTCTAGCCAGCGCTGTATAAACTACCGTCACCGCGAAACGAGAAGTCGATGAGGTTTTCTTAACTCTGACCGAAAAGATACACCCGCGTTACAATCTTTACACACTTTAATTAATTTCCGATATTCCTGCTCTTAAGTACAATGTGAACTCGATACTGAACCGATACTGAACTTGTGGCACCCCGTTCTATGGCATACATTATCATTTAAACGCTATTCCTACAACTCGACAAAATCTCAAAGTTTCTATCGTAAGCTTGTGTGTTCAAAGAAAATTGCTTGATATCTCATACCTGGCCTAATTTCCCTGCCAACTGGCCGCCGCTCGCTGAAACTCCACTTAATAGTTCGAGTCTATGCTGCAAGAATGCTTCAACTGTTCGCTCCTTATCCTCCACGATCTTCGTCGTTCCACGTCCCCGTCGTAGCTGCCATTCTATCGCAAATCACCCGTTCAAAATAATCTCCTTACGTTTTCAACCACTCGTCGCATATCGTAGCTGCGCCTTAAATTGCCAGTTGCTATTCACCCTGTACTGCCTCCGTGATCTTCTTCCGCTCACCGGTAGCGCCTCAGTCGTTGATATCCAGAATCCCAGAAATGAAAAATAAATGCAAATAGTTACTTTGCCGATTAATCTCCAAAACGTTCAACCCTTAACGCTGTTGGCTTAAAAAGCTGCTCACTCCCGGCCATCAATCCTCGTATCAATCCGCTTCAGCGGTACTTGTACCGCTTAATGCACTTGTTGCATTTCTTGCGTGCAGTGTTAATGCACTTTGTCGCTTTGGCCATTCACCTCGGATATGCACCATCATTTGTCACTGTGAATTCATCATTTCAGAGCGCTCGTCGAGTCTCGGAACATTTCCTGTATTCCCGATGGCCCAGCTGACACTTTGAAGACATTTCGATATGTCAGCACACAAAACATCTATCGAAAACAGAGTATTTCGCTTATTCGGAAATAATAAAACTCGCGGAACTCTAGTGTTTCGAGTCGTGGAGGCGTCGCGTTCCAAAGCATCGAAAGATTTGAGCAGTGAAGTAGACAGATGAAAACGATAACGTAGAAATGGACGCCGTAGTGGTCGCCATTTTGTAGTTTAAAATCACTTTCGGCCAAACTATCGTCTTTGTACAAATGCTGATAAGAAGCTATCTAAATTAGATTGTGCTTGCTTTGAGGACAAGCGAGGAGACTTGCAAGTCAAAAATGGCTGAATTGCATTTTGACGGAAGAGTAGCTGTTGTTACGGGCGCCAGAGCAGGATTGGATCACGAATATGCATTGCTGTTTGGAGCCAGAGAAGCAAAAGTCGTTGTTATTGATCTGGATGGAAGTCAAGTAGGAAAAGGTAGCTCCCAGCGGGCATCAGATACTGTTGTGGATGAAATTGTTGCAAAAGGTGGGATTGCAGTCTCTGATTACCCTTCCGCAGTCGGAGGCAAAAGAAAATCATTGACAAGGCCATGACAAATTTTGGTCGCATTGATATCGTTGTTAATAATGCCGGTATCTTGCGCGACAAAAGTATTGTAAACATTTCCAACGATGACTGGGATCTAGTGCACAACGTTCATCTTAAAAGACTAGATAAAATGGTGATTCTGGGTACGAAGTACACAATCGAGCGCAGACAAAACTCGACGATGAGGATACAGATGATTCGGGTGTTCCTGCACCCCGTTGGTTTGAATCGCTTATTTATGTTTTTGTTTCCATCGTGTCGTGACGACTCCAGTTTGTACGGAAAGGTTGGTTAGCATTTTAACCATTGGAAACGTCGGTTGTGTTGATTAAACAGACCGCGGGTCCTATAGTTTAGCTGCGGTCAGCTACCTCACCACCAGGGTCGTAGTTCGCTGTCCTACTACCTAATTTAACCAGCTCCGATTCTCAGATACGTGACATGATTCAAATAATCTAACACCACGCGGGCGTATCTTAATCAATTTTGATCCGCAAATTCAGAACGTGACATGACCCCCCTCCTCAGAGAATTTCCAGCGATATTTCCGGCGATATTTCTCCCAAGCCGGCTTCAAGCTAGCCACTGACTCAACGTTTGACGTACCGATATGATATAAACTTGTCATGAAACTTACAATCACCGACCATCCAATTTATTTGAATTCTGGACTGTCTCACGATTCACTGGATGCCAGGCCCTAAGGTTTTTTTACCCAAATTCACGCTACCATTCCAATATCCTCCCTAACACGCATGCTTGTATGTCTCGTTTAGTCAATATGTATTGGTGTTGGTATCTGTACTTTGGAAATTTGCCATTTAATTGCAAATTGATCTCGATTTTAGGACAAATAACGTACTACTCATCTAGCTTATCAATAGATGTACTATCCCACCACCAGAAAACACTTCTTAACCTAAGCCATTATTGGTTACACTACCCTTCACCGATTACTCTATATTTCCCTTACCTAGCTGCTAAGATTCCCCCCCACCAAACTACTCTAGCGATTATTTGTTTTCCACGCGGTTCCCCACCACTATCTTATCTATCCCTTCTATTTCACTCTACCTGCGCCCAATCGGTATTCACTTAATCTATACTACCCAAACTACCTTGGCCATTCAGATATTGCTTCAAGTTTTTGAAGTGCCAATTTCCGACCGCTTTTCTCCTCTCGTCAACAAGTTCAAAAGTCCATGCTGATGTTTTTGTCTTTATCATGAAAGGACCGACGTACGCTGGGGCTATTTTGGCCGAAAAATTCTTATTGACGTCCGACAGCACGTAATTCTTCCGTCAAACTCTCTGTCGTACCTGGAAGTTCTCTGCGCGTCGACGGAGTTCATGCCGCTTTTGACTAGAAGCCGCTGCTCGCTTCATTCTTTGGGCTTCCTCTTCCCGTATCTTCTTTAAATTTCTCGCATTAATCAGCGGCGAAAACACCTCTTGTGCTCCTGCTGGCAGCTCCACTTCTTCGCTAAACGTGACCATTTCTCTCCCAAAATTTAGAAAGTAAGGAGCGAAACCCGTGACTTCATGTTTATACGTTCTCAACGCACACGCGATTTTGCTCAGGTATTGGTCGCACGAGCGATTGTTTTCTGAAGCGTAACACCTCAGCCTGCATTTTATTTCCGGATTACGGTATTCCGTTGAATTGGCCTGGAGATGATACAGCGCCGTGAAACATACCTTGACGCCATACTCTTCCACCGCCCGCTTGAACTGCTCTCTACGGAACTGAACCCCATTATTGCCTATCAGAATTCTGGATACTCCATACACCAAGAAGACGTTCTCTTCCAGCAAGCGGAAAACAGCTTATGACGTCTGTTAATAAGCGAGACTAAGGTTCTTATACCTAGTCTTTTAATTGGTTCTACGGCACATCAACCGTGAGCCTACAAATGAATTTGGCGTAAGCGGGGCTTAAACCACACACCAGAAAGACGAGAGAGAAAAGATAAAGTACTCGACTGCGTTCCGAATGACAATAAACATAATTTAATTCATACTTCGATATTTATTAAACATAATTGCTTACTAACTACATATTCATTTCCACACACAAAAAATCAGCCACATGTCAGCAAATAATATTTTTTCACAAAATGCGGAGGTGATTGATCAATTTATGCTGATCAATGTTTGTCAGCTAAATAATTGTATAGGTTCATAAAAGTTCACAAAACAGATTGACTGATCAATTAATGCTGATTTAATGTATGCATGCATGATTGAACTTTGTATTCTGGGTAGCGAAAAAACATTGAACTTTAAATTTATGCAATATAGACTTATTCTATTTGTTTAAAGCTATGTATGTCAAACAAAACATCCTTCCCCCGCCGCATCTAGGTATTAAGCAGGAAGTGTCAAATCGGAATCTGTCCGTGTCTGCTTTGGTACATTAGTGCCTTGGTGCTGGTGTGGGTTTTGCATATTTCGATTTGAGCTGGTTGCGAAGCCGGATGCAGGTTATAATGAAAGCAATTAACAGGGATACCCCGAGTAACATCGATGTGTAGCCAACGGCAACTTGATGGGCGTCGTGATGTGTAAACGTTTGACCGATGGCAGCTTTGACCTTTGAGACTTGTTCTTGTAGAGCATCTATGTCTGGAAATAAAGTGTTGGTTATAGTGATTTTCGTGTCAACAGTAACTTTTTTATATCCTATCAGTTGGCTAATATTGAAATTAGGCATGAAGGATAAACGGGTAGTTGATGGGTAGACATTATGGCTCTGTATGGTTACTAGTTGTTGTTTTATGGTGCATTGGTCTCGGATCTGCAAAACCCCGGTTGTCTTTAATGTGTATTGTGTGGTATTCAGAGCACAAACGACATATATCGTGATAGGTTCTCTAAGTGCGAAAATCCATTGGTTGGGCCTAACTAATTGAATCCAATGAGGTCCATCCCCGATCTCTATTATTCGACATGATTTGGGTGATGAACATTGGTTTATAATATCAAGTTCACAAGCACTAATTGTAGAGCCTTGTCGGTACAATGGGTGATGTTGCTTGCAGATATATTTGTCAGGTGTGATGATGATGCAGGTTTGGAGCTCCAACTGTGTTATTGGGTAGTATTGATCACGGTGTAAATTGATTATCAGAAAAGATGATGATGGCTGGATCGCAAAGAATGTACTATTCAGCAATACGGGCACAGTTGTCATCTTAAACAGTTCAAAATTCTCTACGCTGGCCAGTGGGACAACGATCTTGAATAAAATATAATCTTGTGAGACTGTTCCAGTTATAGTCATGATTTTGAAATAGTTGAGCATAGCAGATTCATCTATGGGTTATTTCGATGTTGGGTGCAGAATTGTCTTTATCTTAATGAGCTCATTTAAAAGTTGGTGTGGCGTTATGAGCATTGGGTTAATCTTTTCGTTTTGCGTGTCCGCTAGTGTATCTAATTTTAAACTCCATATTTTTCTTAAGTTAGTAGCACTTGATGAGGCGACGATGCTGATCATGTTAAATATGTGAAGTTTCTGCTGCTCTTCGACAATGTTGTACATGTTTTCATCAATGCTTTTTATCACTTGTTTGAAGCGAGAGATAGTAACCTTTTCTTGCTGCTTTATACTATTCAATGAGGCATCCACTAACGACGTTTGATTTGCAGCCAACTCTCGAAGATGTTCTTCTTTGCTGTTTATGTCGTCGATTATTGTCACCAATTTTTCAGCGTATTTAGGGTCAAGAACACCAAATAACGAATTGGCAATATTACCTATTAGATTAATCGCACTCCGTCTATACCGTTTGAGCATATTATTTCGTTTAAAGAGGGAATTATTCTCAAGCAATTGATGTTGATTCATCTCCAGGTGTTCAATAGTGGCGGTACATAACTCTGGTTGGCTTAACTCTTTACAAATCCTCTTCAACGTATGAGTACAGTTTTCTAAAAATGCAAACTCCTTCCAGTAAGGTTTCATATCATAAAAAACTACCAAATTCCATTCGTTCGACAAAATATTCGCGGTTCCTAAATTCTCAAAAAAAATTCCTGAAGATTTCCTTCCTTCTGAAAACGTGGTGATTTTTATGGGCGAACATTTGCTTGCTGGGACAATTAAACAAACAAAAAGTATCGCAGTCAACGCAGAACCGAAAGACATTCGCCTTCGCTTCGATGGCTGTGCAGACTCTTTCTTTTTAGCAGGTGATGTTGAACTTGATCTTCTCTGATTTTTTACGGTGGTCGATATGTTTGCTTCATCTTCTGCTGGGTCATCATTATCAAGAATTGGAAGAGGAGCAAGATTGTGTATAGGACGGCAGATGGTTCCTCGTATTGTGCGAACCTCTGCGACTCGTACTAGACCATAATTCCCTTTTATGAGCTATATTATACGTTCAAGAGGCCATTAAGATGGTGGTGTATTGTCTTCTTTGATGAGAACCATAGTGTCAATTGGAACATTTCCTCTTATTTGCTTCCATTAGTACCGGTGTTGCAGTTGATTCAGGTATTCTGTTGACCATCGTTTCCAGAACGTGTGCTTGAGTTGAGAAACCAGACGCCATCTGGTGAGCAGTCCGTGAATGTATAGCCTCAGGATCTGGAAAACTCGTCAATGGTTCATCAATCAAGAAATGGATAGGAGTCAAGGCAGCAGAATCATTTGAATCTGTCGGCAAGGGTGTGAGCGTCCGAGAGTTCACGATTGCCTCTGCCTCTAGTACAACGGTTTCTAATTCTTCGTAGGTAAGCGATGCGTTTCCTAGTGTACGATGTAAAAGATACTAAGCTGATTTTACCGCAGCCTCCCATAGCCCACCAAAGTGCGGTCCTCGGGGTGGTATAAAATGGAACTCAATCCCCTTTGACCTGCAGCAGCTGGATATTTTGTCTCTTTCGGTCTTTGATTTGAGCATGTCTCCAATCATTTGTAACTGATTTCTTGCCCCAACGAAATTAGTCCCATTGTCACAGTATATGTTCTGACAATGCCCTCTTCGTGCAATGAATCTTCTTAGCGCTCCAAGAAAAGCTTGCGTTGTGAGGTCAGACACAAGTTCAAGGTGAGCTGTTTTAGTTGCAAAGCAAACGGATACTGCAATATAAGATTTTTGTGGCCGTTTGCCACGAAATGTGGCAAACGACCATTTCGAATTTCGAAATGTGTTTCCAATGGGCCACAAAAAATCAACTCCACTGTTTAGAAACGGTCTTGCTGGCTTTACTCTATGCTTTGGGAGGTTGCCCATTATTTGGGACAATAGTTTCGGCTTGAATTTGCTGCATCGTACACAATGTTGAACACAAGATCTTGTTAGTGTTTTACCTCTTATTGGCCATATCCACTGACGGGCGATCGCAAGTAACGTTTGGGCTCCAACATGCATATTCTCTTTGTGGATGTCAAGCAACAGGGCCTTGGTTAATGGATTAGAGTATGGCATGACTATTTGGTGTTTAGCATCATAATCTAAATTTGACGCTTCCAATCTTCCATTTACTCTCATTAGACCCTTTTCATCGATGAAAAGTGTCAAATGTGAAAGAAGATAACCGTTGGCTTTAGGTGCTTCAGTTCGTTTGAAAAATCTCGGCGTTGAATTAACCAAATCAGTTTCTCTTGGGCTGACTTTAATTCTTTCGGAGACAGTTGCTCCGACGTTATAAGTTAACGTCGTTTTCTCCGTAATGCTTCAGCAAACCGAAGGATGTAACCCAAAATTCGTTGACATGCTCTAAACGAATGTCTCTTTTCGGTTAAAGTTATGAGAAGATCTGATGCAGGCTCTGTTGCTGTAGTTGAGACATGCGGCGCTTGTGCCATTTTCTTTTCACCATGAGAAAGTGATTTTTTTGGAACGTAGGGTTTTGGCCATGTGCTTTCAGACCCATGGAGAAATTTTGGTCCGTACAACCAAAATATGTTGTTGATTAATGCTGGTGGCATAAGACCTCTTGATAAAATGTCAGCTGGGTTTTCTTTTGATGGAACATGTCGCCATCGCTGCGGTACTGGTAGTTGCTGTATGCTGGATACTCTGTTTGCCACGAAAACTGGGAAGGAAGATGATTCCGAATTTATCCATGATAACACGATTTCAGAGTCTGTCCATAAATAAATAAGTATGTCTTTAAGGAATAATTCTTCCTTCAACCGCTTTGTGAGTTCTGCAGTTGTTTTTGCTGCACAAAGCTTCAACCGAGATAATGTTATTTGTTTCAACGGTGCTATTCTGGATTTGGCGCATAAAAGCCGCACCGTGACGAGGTTGGAATCGTCGACTCCTCTCATGTAAGCTGCTGCGCCGTAAGCCTTCAAAGAAGCGTCTGAAAAGATGTCTAGCTGTTTTCGAAGACGTGTTTTATGTGCGTATACATGTCGATTGAATTTGATGCTGTTCAGAATAGGCAGCTTTGCACGAAAACTCTTTCATTCGTTTTGAAGGTCATCGGGAAGTGGAACGTCCCAATCAGAATTAGAAATCCACGGCTTCTGAATGAATATTTCAGCCGTTACAATTACTGGTTTCATCACACCTAAAGGGTCGTATAGGCATGATATTTCAGAAAAGGCTATTCGCTTGGTGATTATTTTGTTGCTGAATTCCCATATCGTTTTGATTATAAACTGATCGCTTTTTGGTGACCAAGTCAATCCCACAGTACTGACAGTATTCTCCTTATGACTTCGGAGGTCAGGTTCTACTTCTTGGTCTTGAGCAGGAATCTCCTCCAACAATCGAGGATGATTCCCACACCATTTTCGAAGCTTAAATCCAGCTGAGCCCAGAAATGCCCTTATTTGCTTCTCCATTTCTAACGCTGTTGCTAGGGAACTGTCCCCACTGAGGCAATCATCTACATGATAATCACGCTAAAGGACCTCTGACCCTAATGGGTATCTATCGTTTCTGTTAATTGCCAGAAATTGAAGCGTTTTAGTCGCAAGGTATGGAGCCGATGTTGTACCATAAGTAACAGTGTTTAACTGGAAACATTTTAGTTTGTTTCCAGGACTACTTCTCCACCAGATCAACTGATACTTTCAATCGTCGGTGTGCAGGTGCATCTGTCGTTACATCTTCTCGATATCTGTTGGAAACACATATCGGTGCAGTCTAAATTGTAGTAAAATCTTAAATATGTCATATCGAACTGTCGGTCCCTTAGCAATTATATCATTCAAGGCAATGTTTGCTGATGCATCAAAGACAACGTGGACTTTTGTCGTCTTTGAGCTTTAATTGCAGCATGATGAGGGAGGAAATAGTGAGGTCCTTCTAGCGAATGGATGTCAATTTCTTCCATACGTCGTAAACGCTGGTATCCTTCTATAAATTTCACATATTCTTCCCTAAATTCGGGGTTTCGTATAAGATATCATTGTTTTGATATATATCGTTCAACAGATAAGAATCGTTTGTAGGCCAACTCACGTGAGTCCCCGAGTTTCTCAGTATTCTGAATGAATGGTAACCTGACAATAAACTGATCGTCAGGGCTCCTGCTAGTAGTTTGTAAAAAGTGCTCTTCACATCTTTGCTCAGCTAGAGTGAGAGTGCTCCTTGGACTATCGTTGGCTTTTAATATCCAAGATGACTCAATTTCCTTTCTGAACCATTCATCAGCTGATGACACTGCACATACGTTCGGTAATAATCCTGTGTTTCCCACTTTGCCAGCTAAGATCCATCAAATACCGTATTTTTTTAGCGTTGGGAAACTGTCCCCTAATTTAACTGACCTGCTACGAGTATGTCATAGTAAATTTCAGCTCCAATTAACATGTCATTTGCACTTGGTTCATTTAAATGTGGATCAGCAAGGACACAGGATGTTGGTATCTTCTAGTTTGAGGTGTCGATACATCGTGACGATTGATGCGAGACTATTTGAGGCAGTACGAATGCTTCCAGTTGGACCTTAAACTCGTTGATGCACGACTTTATTGAAAGATTTACTCGTTCCCTAGATACTTGCTTGTGGAAACCAATGCCTTCAATATCGACATTATAGCAGGTTCCTTCCAGGCCTAAAAGCTTAACCATCTTTGTAGCTATGAAGTTTAGCTGTGAGTCTGAGTCCAGTAGTGCGCGACACCTGACTTTGTTTGGATCATTTTTCAAGTTAACAACAACCGTACTGAGCGAGAAATAGCTCATTAGTTTTGAAACTGAACTAGCTGTTAAGCTTGTTTTGACCTTGCTTTTACTCCCATTTGCTGACTTTGTACCATTAACTTCCTCCAAAGAGTTCCTGGTAGACTGCATTTTATCAGCGCTCATATGGAGTAAACTATTATGCTTTCGTC
This sequence comes from Nemotelus pantherinus, assembly GCA_963978885.1. Lineage (NCBI taxonomy): Eukaryota > Metazoa > Arthropoda > Insecta > Diptera > Stratiomyidae > Nemotelus > Nemotelus pantherinus. Next base: position 123,657,189 of record OZ022264.1, on the reverse strand, counting down.
CACAAATCTTGCATCCTCTTGAGGAGCATGACATAGCTATATGACCGCTTCTCAGACAATTTATACATAGTTTCAATTGCCTTATACGATCAATACGGTTCTTTGTTGTCATGTCGAGAAACTCCCGGGAAGAATACATACAATTATCTTCTTAGCATAATTGACAAGATGATTTGGGCGCCACTGCTGCATAATTTCTTGGTTTAGTAGATGGAGGCTTGTGTTGATGGCTTATGGCTTCTAGAGCTTGAAAACGTTTTTCTAAAAAACTCAGTAATGCAGTTATGCATTGGAGCGATCTAGGCTCTGCGAGACCTTGCTCCCTCAAAGTTCTTGAGGTATGATCAAGCTTTTGGACAATGACGTGAACTCAAATAGGATCCCAGTTGGCAGTGTTAACGCCTATACCTTCCAGGGCCAGTAGACGTGACTGCGTGTTGTCGTGAAGATCCTTTATGGCTGTAGCACGTTCAATGGTTATCTGTGGTTGAGTTAATAATTGATTTAATATGGTGGTTACTGCTAATGGTTTGTTTTCGAACCGACCAGTAATGATTTGCCAAGCCGTTTCATAGTTGCTGTCCAATGCAGCGAGATGATGAACCAGTTTCGATGCATCACCACTAAGACTTCCTTTTAAATATCACAGTTTCTGGTATCCACTAAGTGGTTGGTTGTGGACTAGTTCACGGAATAAATCCCTAAATTGTAGCCATTTACAGTAACTGCCCTCAAATTTATTTCCGAATTGAATTTTCGGAAGCTTGATTGCTTGGTTTGTAGCTATTGGTCGTACAAACAATTCACCCTCAGGTAAGTGGGGTTGCTCCACAAGTTTGATTAGTACTTCGTTAGTTTTTGTTTCTAAGTCGAAGTATTTTTTCCAGTTTGTAGATTGGTAGACATTCTTCTGAGCTCAAGATCTGATGGTGCAGTTTCTGAATAGCAACCCATTGTTGATCTATTAGATTACCTTTGAGCTTACAGAAGCTAGGCCCTTGCGTGTTTGCTTGTTCAATCACGGACTCTATCGTTTTATACTGATGAATCATCAGCGCGTGCATTTGCTTAAGCATGAATGGCTGTGGCGGTTCTGATTTTGGTTCATTGTCAATAACCTGCTTCTCTGTTTCTTTCCTATTTTCAGAATCGGCTAGCATTCCTTCCAATGAACGCTTCGTCGTATATTGCTTTAATGGCACCGTAGTAATCGGTTACAAAGTACTCATCCGATAAATTTGCACCAAAATCTTCACGTATCTTATTGTCGATTTCATCGAAGTCCTTCCACAATTTGTTTAGACGCTCAATTTTTTTTGCAAGTACTCTCGAGTTTTTACCGCTATCCGTCAAAAAGTCGCACAAGAAACCCCTTGCTTCCTGCCTGAACTCAAGGGGGTAATTTCGGGGGGGGGGCTCACTCGCCGGAGATGGGGTGGTCCGGGCGCCACTCGCTTCGCACCCCGAAATCACCTTGTGATTTCGGGGTGCGAAGAAATCACCAAGCGAGAAGTCGGCGACGTCGTGTCCTTTACACTCCGCGACCGTTTTTTAAAAAAAACTTCCTGGTTTCAAGTAAACGTATCTAAGATATTTTCTCCACTATCGGATCTTACAACAATTCTACACTGGAATTTAAATCAAAACTCTTATTTACTGTTAAGACACTATTTTCGAATTACAATGACTCGTTTCTGCGTTAATAGATTGTACACTTTTCCAAATTAATGTACCGCTCTAAAATATCTTAATTCCTACTTAGCCTAAGTGTGCACACTACCTTGATACAACTGCAACTCAACCTCATTCGGGTGTACTCCAAAATTGTGATGCAATAAGCTATATCATTCGTTTTTCCAGATGTTTCGCAATCTTATTTGCTTGAGCCGGATCTGATATCGTTCGCTTTAATAAATCTTCGTACTCGGTAGTTCCTTGTCCACGCTTCGTCAACTTTGAAAATGTTTCCCTTCAAATTACTCCGAGCACCATCACAACTATCATTCGCTTTTCGTTTATTCTCCTTATCTAGCGCTTGTTTCGGATACATCCAAATACAAAAGTAGAAAATTCGATACAAGTGACAGCTTCCTGGGCACGTCCGATCACTCACAGAGACCTTTTTTCCTTCATCTAGCCCACAGGAAAAGTTTTTGGCGGCAGCGGGATTTTTAAACCCCGTTGGGCGTATTCACCCCGGGCAGTTACACTTGTCTGAATGTTGAGTTGCCTTTTCAACATGCGGCCCACATTTGGGACAACTCAAACTCGCCACTGTTTCATCTGGCCGATGACAATTCGTTGACGTTTCTAATGTAAAGGTCATGTTAAATTTTTTTTTTTTCCCTAGTGTAGATGGCAAAAAAAAAATCTGTTTATCAGATCCCCGGGTGACCTTTCACCACGGGGTATGTGAGGTTTGTTTGACTCACTAAAAAAAAGGACCATCTACAAGCCCACGAAGTTCCGAGTCGGGACCCGCCTAAGCACTGCTTCGACCCGGTCGTGCTGACTCACCCATTGGTAACCACGGACTTCAAGAACTACCACAGCTTACGGGTCGGTAAGACAACCCTCCTCCCGCTTTATGCGCAGCACTTTCTCAACGTATGTTGAGACTGCGCGCCAGTTCCCCTCGCAGCATTGCATCCACGATCGTCTCAGGCGCTACCAGGCCAATCGTGGACTCAATGGTACGCCTCAAACTTGCGAAGCGACTGCACATAAAGAATGTGTGCTGAGCATCATCGAGCTCAGTCACACAGTACCGGCAGTACGGTGTGACTACCTAACCCATTCTGTTCAGGTATTTCCTGAAGTAACCGTGCCCTGTCAAAAATTGACAAAGGTAAAAGTTTACCTCTCCGTGGCTCCGGCTAAGCCAAGGCTCAATAAGACCAATAAGCTTAGCCGTCCAGCGTCCTTTATTACTTTCACTCCAACGTTGCTGCCAAAGTTGGAGGGTCAGTGTACGCGCGTGCGTCAAAGCCTCCGTTCTGTCCAGCTCTGAGCGATAGAGGTACCCTTCCTTGCGCTCTCGCGCTAGCAGATCGATCGGGATTACTCCCGATACAACCATCACAGCCTCTTCCGAGACCGTGCGGTAGCTACAGGCAATTCGCAAGGCACCCCTGCGCTGGACACTGGCAATGCGGTTTCGGAACTTCCTTGTTCGAAGCGCATCTCCCCAAATTTCGGCGCCATATAGCAAGATGGAATTGGTCGTCTCCATCAGCAGTCTCCGTCTCGTCTCACTGGGTCCGCCAACGTTGGCCATTAGCCTACTCAGCGAAGTGACGACTACTAGAGCCCTATCACATGCCCTGCGGATATGATCCCAATACGTAAGCTTGGTGTCCAGGATCACTCCCAGATACCTGGCCGACTTGCTGGTCTGGACCTTAACGGAGCCAACTGTCATGGGTATGACAGTTGTTATCCTCCGCTTCGTCAGCATGACAATCTCTGTCTTTGAGACTGCCAGCTGGAGGCCGTGCTCAGTCATCCACCGATCCACTCTTCTCATAACTTGATTAAGTCTAAGTTGAGCAAAATCGGCAGATCTAGAAGTGATTACAGCTGCGTCGTCATCAGCGTAACCTACTAGGAACACATCCGCAGGCATTTCCAGGCGCAGCAGATCATCGTACATGATGTTCCAGAGGTCAGGTCCTAAGATCGACCCCTGTGCCGCGCCTGAGGTGACAGGCCTCCTTCTGACTCCGTCCTCTGTGTCGTAGAGCAACCATTGGTCCCCAAGGTAGTCCCTCATCATGGCCAGCAAGTAGCCAGGGAAACTGAACCTCCCCTCAACGGCCCGAAGGATGTCTGCCCACCTCGCCGAGTTGAAGGCGTTTTGCACGTCAAGCGTTACCAGCAAGACGACCGGTCTAACTTGATTACATGCCTCTTCCGCTTTTGCTACAGCCCCAACAACCTCTGAGATGGCATCGATTGTTGAATGCCCTTTCCGGAAGCCGTGCTGCCTGCAAGAAAGATCACCAGCTGATCTCACTGCTGACAGCAATCGCGGCTTTAGTAACCCTTCGAGAAGCTTTCCAGCAGTGTCCAGTATGCACAGCGGGCGGTATGCCGATGGGCTGCCCAGGTCACCCTTCCCCTTGTCTACAAGTACCAGTCGAGCCACATTCCACCGCGACGGGAAGACCCCCGCGACTAAACATGAATTATACAAATTCAATAATAGACGCGGTTGACTCTCCGCCACGACTTTAAGTGCCTCGACCGGAATTCCATCAGGCCCCGGGGCCTTCCGGTTCTTCATCCTGGACACCGCATTGCTCAGCTCCTCGTCCGTAAAAAGAGGAACATCCACCTGGGTGACGAGTATGGGCACATCAATCCTTGGCGGATGCACCGGGAACAGCGAGCCAACAATGCGCTCCATGGATATCGCATCCATGAGAGTGCTAGGTCGCATGCAGCCAAGTCTGCGAGTGACCAATTTGTAGCCATCTCCGCACGGGTCTGAGTTGACCTCCTCACAAAGAGCCTGCCATTTGGCACGTTTACTCCTCGTGATGGCCTTGGTCAGTTCCCTCTTTGCCGCAATGTGGGCAGCAGATAGCTCAGCCACTCCCGGCCTATTTCTGGCTCGCTATGCCCTGCGCCTGCACGCCAAAGCGATGCGCCGCAGTTCGGCAATTTCTTCGTTCCACCAGTACGCATGCTGCCTCCTACGAAAGGGCTTCCGTTTGGGCATTGAAGCCTCACACACCCTGCGAATCCACCCCATGGTGCTATTAACAGTGGCCTCTACTGCTGCACGAGTCACTGGGGTCTCAGATATTAGAGGCTCCCCTCCCAAGCTCGAAACGAGCTAAGGGACCATCTCGTTCCTGTTAAGTTTAGCGACATTCCAGCCTAGCCACTTACAGGAAGAGCCTTGGCGTCTTTGCCTACTCTCAGCAATTTGGAAGGTGATGTAATTATGATCACTTGCAGTGTAATCTTCCATCACCTTCCAATCGCTGACGAGTGCCGCGAGTCTCTCCGATGCCATGGTGACATCGGGAATGGATTCGCCAAAACCGGGCCTTCGGAATGTTGGCGTCGAACCCGTATTCAATACCAACAAACCCAACCTCGATGCCATCTCAACTATGCGCCGTCCGCGAGTGTTTTCAGTGGGCATGCCCCACTCCAATGCCCTTGCATTGAAGTCACCCCCTACGATGACATTACCAGCGATGCCACGGAGAGAGTCTTCCAGTGAGCTAAGTTTGACTCCGAATTCCTGCATTGAGTCGTTCGGAGACAGGTAGCAGCTCACAAAGGTGATCCCTTCGTATGTCACCTACACGTGACCGTTCCCTGAGCCACGGGCGCCGATGCGAGCCCTCTGCCCGTCAGCGATCCAAATCGCCGCATACTCCGTAGCATCTGCCAGCCAAACGGACGAATTCCTCCCCCTATAAGGCTCGCTGATCAATATGATCTGAGCCTTATGTTCACGGACTAGTTGCGTGAGGAGGTCGTCCGCAGCTCTGCAGCCCTGCAGGTTGCCTTGAAGGACTCTCATGTCCTACCCTGCTTTTTCTTGGCATCGAGTGCGTCTCTGAAAACCCGACACGCACTCGATCCCATCAGATGCTTAGCGCCATTCGCACCATGTTTCTCAGTGCATAATATGCACTGAGCCTGCGCAGAGCAGTCTGCTGCCCGGTGGCCAACCTGTCCACACTTCCAGCAGCTGGCGCTCCGGTCTGGACCCTTACAGCTACGCCTTGTGTGGTCGTAGCCTAGGCACCGGTAGCAGCGTGTCACCTCAGCCCACCTTCGCACTCGGGCACTAATCATTCCTACCCGGACTCGACCAGACTTGAGGATTTTGGATGCTGGTGCCTCATCCAGCTCCACCACAGCTCTCCTCTGTTCCCTTGTGCTGGGAGGGAAGAGTGTGGTTTTCACCTCGCCGGCTCGTTCCTCTCCAGCCTCGCGTTTGATGGAGGATGTCACCTCTTCGCTTACTGTGAGGCAATCGAGGTCGAGAAGCTCGATCTTAACTCTAGGAGTCACAAGCTTCACGTCCCCATGGCCATCTACGGCGGCCCGGATCGAATCCTGCAATTTCGCGCGGTCATCGCAGCGCGCGATTTCCAAAAGGACCCCTCCTTCTGCTGTCTTTCTGATACGCTTTACTAGCGTACCAGTTTCATCCGGAGAAACACTTTGGCGGATGGCCCCCAGGACCTCCGCGTAAGTCTTCCCCGGAGCCGGTTTTACTAAAACCGCGTCTATTTTTTTCCCTCGCCGTCTTTGTCTGTTATTCTTCTTTTTACTAATGTTCGAAGAACATTAGTATTAAAATCGATTCGGCCAAAAATTCATATTTCTTTATATATATATATATATATATCATCAAAAAATTTCGGTGAGATAATCTCGGGAACGCGCCATCCGATTGAGCTGAAACTTTCAGGATACATTGGTGTATATGCAGAATAGGTCCAGGTCTCTTTAAATGTCAGTTATTGTTAACCTTTTGGCGCCGGCGGCCATTTAAGTGATATTTTTAATATACCTATTATTTCGTGCACAAATAATTTTCGCAAAAATAAAGGTAACGAAATAAATTTCGAACGTGTTTTACATATGAATCGGATAATGCTTTGGAATTTTTTAACCCTATGTGTGCGCTGGGTGCCTAAAAAGAGGACGGGAAAATTTAAAAATTTTTAAATTTCGATAACTTTTTACAGAGCTATTCAATCATTACGAAATTTTCAGGACATATTAATATTATTTAGTTGTAGATTTGTGTAGCTTTAAATTAGCGTGCTGGCAACCCTGTAGCTAGGGCAGGCAACGAAAGTGAAAACCTCCAAATCATCGTCTCTCTTGAAAAAATGCCGTTTCTTCAAAAAAAAGCCACTCATATATAAATCTTGTGCTTTGTTTACATAACCAAAAAAAAAAAAAAGATATGGTATAACGGACACGCCTGGTAACCCTTGCCCAATTTACCTATATTTTTAGCATCAAAAACTTCTGTTCACGGAAACTCACGATCCGATGAGCAGAATGAATTGGAATTTGCAGAATGTATTGGTCTTAAATAGGACCAGGTCTGATAGAAGTGATTTTGAAATGCGGGCGATGCTGTGCCAGTGGTGCCATCTTGAAAAACCACTAAAAAAGATAACTGTTTTTAGCCCTATAAATTCTGATTGAATCGTTCGATTTTGACGAAACTCACACAATTGCTGGACCTTACTTTAAGCCACGTTTGGTAGAAATTTGGTTGAAAAATTCGGTTGGAGCTGCCAGCTATGATAATTTTGGTGTCTTCATTTTGAAAAAAAAAATTTGGAAGTGAAAACATTCAAACCATCGAATATTCAAAAAAATGTCCGTTTCTTACAATAAAACCAATCTGTATATAAATCTTATGTTATATCTACACGTTCAAAATAAAACTTTGGAAATTTCATGTCGGACAAGAACGGTTAACCTATATTTTTAGCATCAAAAACTTCTATTCACGGAAACTCACGAACCAATAATCAGATACAGCTAAAATTTGCAGAATGCATTGGACTTAAGTAAGACCAGATTTGATAGAAGCGATTTTGAATTGTGCGCAAGTCTGTGCCAGTGGTGCCATCTTGAAAAATTACAAAGAAAAAAAACTGCTTCTTGCCCTATGAAATGTGAATAAGTTACCAGATTTTCATGAAATTGGCACAGTAGCTAAAGCTAACTCTAATCTCTGTTTGGTGGAAATTTGGTTGAAAAATTTGATTAGTGCTGCCAGCTATGGTAATTTTTGTGTCTTTGGTTTTGAAAATTCGCTCAGGAAAATGAAACTTTTTGCACTATAACTTCCAGTGCAGTCATGAAATCAATACGAATTTCATACAATTAATGAAACCTGTCATAAACATTATTCAGGCCAAATTTGGTTGAAAAGCCATGATAGGGTTGCCAGCTATTGTTGGTTTTGTGTTTAATTGCAATATCTTTATTAAGCGGTTTTATCGTAGAATTTTCAAATGGTAATGATATTGTAGTGACAATAAACAGCAAATATTAAGCTTTCGATCATTTGAAAAAACTCGCTGCAGGTAACCCTAAATTTCTTTATACTCCTATAACTTCGAATGTAATTATTCAACGTGAAGCAGATTTGATATATTTTTGGCTTTGATACTGGCGAAAGGTTGCCAGCACGAGTCGGTTGTGCTACTTTTGTATCAATAAATGCTTACAGTTAGTATACATACCGGAAACATTTACAATGAAAATAAATAACCGATGTTACAATTCGCAAAGTTCTGCAAATTTTTTGGATCGCAGCCCCAAACACCAACTTCAGTTACAGTGCTGCAGGCACTGAGCATTTTCTTCATTGATGTTATATGAGATGCTGCTTTCAAAATTATGTGAAATAAGCAACTGATAACGAATATAATTAACCCGTGTTTTGCTCTCATAAACGTTGAAATTCATGCCAGTGGTAATATCTGAAACCTTCCACCATATGAGTTATAATGCATTCTTGAGACGAAAGTAACACGTGGCATTTGAAACAGTTTGGCCGTAATAAGCAGCACATGTGGTGGAATATGCACTCAAAAAATGCTCGATTCTTCTACTGTTCTTCGAACATTAGTGTTTCTAGCGGTTCAGGTGCGCTAGAGTTTTTTTCTTCGGCACTGCTTTCTTACTGCCCTGTGGTGTAAACTCTTTTGGAGCCTTTTCCGGCCCAGTGGGTGTCACTAGTGTTTTTGTGATGCTGCCCTTTTTCTTTTTGTGGGTCACCGTCACCCACTTCCTGAGGTCAGAAACAGGCACCTCCTTCCTCACCCGGACTTCCTGAATATCTTCAGGGCTAGATTCAGCCACGCGCTTATTTTGTCGTGGCCGATTTACTCCCGGGGCCTCTATAAGAGTGGCTGATTTAGCGATCTTTTCCTCCAAGACCCACTGGTAGTCTACCTCTGCCTTCTGCCAGTTCGCCCGGCAGGTGAAGATGACCTCAAAGGCCTCCTCCAGCTCCAACATACCGTCCTTGACGTGCTTTGAGATATTCCTCTGCGCGTTGGCGGCTTGAAGCATTTTATGAAGGATACGTTGACACTTCCTCAACATATCCTCCTCAGCCACTCGCTCACGCTTTATGTACTCCTTTCTAGGGGATACACGTGCAAGTGGCATATTTTCTTCTGAAGCTCTTGTTTCAGTGCTCTCCCGTGGATGATTCTTCGGGGTCTCCGCATCGTTACGAGCGAGTTCAGCGGTTTCGGCTTACGGCGCATTTACTGCGCACCCGGAACCGATCAATCCCTCAATTCGCGTTGAATTGTTCGTTGGAGGGGGGGTCCTCTGGACCCTTGGCCCCCTCGCAAACACAGAACGGTCGATGGTGGCGCCTCCTTCGCCCTGCATCGCCGCTGTCGTCCCCATGTTCTGTTGTCCGTCTGTCTTGTCATTTGTGTCATTTCAAATGTCATGTTAAATACGAACGATGTTAGTGAATATTTCGAAAATTTCGCCAGCTGGTGTTGAGGCTCACTGTGATGCATACCCTTTCGACAGTTTCCGTTGTACATTACAGGTAAGATTCATCAAATTCAATTTAATGACTTGTTCATATTACTAAACGCTTTATTCAAAAACATCGCCTATTAGGTCAGTTCTGGGCGGCTATTACTCCGAAGTTCTCATCATAACGCCCGGCGTCGTGCAAATCGGCTGGACCACAAAAGATTTGAGTTTTCTTAGTGACGATGGCTACGGAATTGGCGATGATAAATACTCGATTGCATTTGAAGGTTGCCGTCGACTCATCTGGCATAATGCGAAATCAATAAGTCACCTGTTACCTGTATGGCAAGCAGGATCGACTTGAAGCTGTTTACTAGATTTAGATACACACGAAGTAGTTTTAAGTTTAGATGGTATTGAAAGTCCTGTGTTCAAACAAGTTTTCCATAATGCGGTGTACGTAACTTGCAATAAATTTGCGTTTTGAGCGGTAACCGATGTCTTTGATTTTTTGTCCATTTAAAAATTGGATTTTTCGCTGCAGCTAGCTTTATGTCGTTTCAACAATGTAGATTTAAGTTTGGCGTTTCCTGATTAAATACAATTTTGTACAAATATGGTTCCCACCATATCTGTCGCGGCTGTTGCTCTCCCATTGAAAATGGGTCAACTGTTGACATAGGTCAGGGATGTTGATTCCTGATGCCAAAGGTGCGCGTCGCTCTGCCGTGCGTTCGTCTGCGATGCGAGTCCTGATCTTTGCCTTCGTCTGGCGCATCCATTCCGAGAATCTGCCGGATAAGTATCTTTTCGGGACTTTGATGGCTATCGCGTTCAAATAGAGTGTGATTTTCCGCTGTCGGTGACGTCTTGGGTGACTGTTGTGGTATTTCATCGCGGCTGAAGCCTGTACTTCCTTCAAAATCTCGTAGCGCTTCATCTTAAAACTTAATTACCCTATCGCTATGCTGCATACGCTAAGTCAAAAATTACAAAAAGATAGATACATGTTGACCTTGAGAGCTGTGATTCAAATATCATCTCCATCGTGCTCTTAGCCGGAGGATAAAGGGGACATTTTTTTTGTTACTAAACTCTGCTTAATCCGTGAACCGTAACATCCCTTTCGCTTCAGAAAATTTCGTCGAAATTCTCGACAATTTTCTGTCCGTTTTATCGCGATAACAAACTCTAAATTGGAATCCGATACCCGAAATCCGATTCACACGTCTGCTCTTCTAGCACGGTCACATCAGTTCATAAAAGCATAATTATCCCTCGGGTACTTAAAATCTGATTTGACTAGTCACCGAATCGCTCCATACTCATTCTCACCTCGACACTCAGACCTACTCTTTTCGCACAACGCCCCCTTCTTCCTACCATACCTTTCCCTGTCTGGCTACATGTTGCCTGTTTTAGTTGTGTACTGGTGTTTAAATCCCTCTAGCAACAAGTAGTACTAACCCCTGGAAAGCTAACTGTAACCTTATCTTTAACTTACTTTCACTACCCTTCACCAAATGTTTTCCCTAATATTCTAACAACCACCATCGTACTCCTGCAACAAACGATTTCTCCAATCTATCCGCATTATCTTTATCCTTGTTTTACTAACCTAAGCTAAATCTAATCCAACCTTACTGATTAAAATTACCGACTAACACTTGTACCCAAGACATAACGGCCGAGCTAATTCCCTAAGCGTATGCCATACACCGTTCCATAACTATACTTTCAGATCTATTATCCTTTCATTGCTAATCCTATTCATTATTATTTAAGCTTACACTATCAACCACCACCGACAGCACCAACCACTACCAACCGACCTGCGTTTAAATATTTACAAAAAAAACTAAAGGGGGTAAAAAGAAAATAAAACCAAAACAACTCGGAAGTCGAAAACAACTGTGACCACTCGGTAAGCCTCCTAATCTTACTCCTATTTTCCGTTTCGTAACATAACTTACGCTAACCTATGAATGCGTCCTCACCAGATACACTCTATCCTTATAGATTTAATCTTTTATCTACTTATTCAATGCAAATTTACACCACCCTATATGCTAATCCTGACTAACCCTCCTCTATTTGTACGTACTTCTACATATATTTTTATTCTTACTATTCTTTCTTACATCACGAGTGTGCGTTGAATGACACCAAGCTCATTTCCATCTCCGTAAAATATTCCTGGCCTCTCGACATACGGCTTGAGGTCCTTCGCGTGCCATATCCCCGCAGGCTTCCTCTTTATATCCAAAAATTCGAAAGTCCACGCTGACGTTTTCTTGTTAATCTTGAAAAGACCGATACACGCGGGAGCTAATTTTGCTGCAAAATTTTTAGTCGCATCTGACAGAACGTAATTTTTCCTCCACACAGTGTCCCCGACTTGAAAAGTCCCCCCTCTTCGCCGCAAGTCGTAACGCCCTTTGCTAGACTTTGCTGCATTTCGCATTCTTAGCACAACTTCCTTACGGATCGCTTCCAAGGTCTCCGCGTTCTTCGTTGGAGAGAAATCCGTCTGCCCACCCCCTGGGGGCTCCACCTCTTCCCTGAAGGTCACCATCTCCCTCCTAAAATTCATGAAGTAAGAGGAGTAATCCGTTACTTTATGTCGATAAGTGCGCAGAGCACACGCAATTTTTGTCAAGTAAAGGTCCCATGAACGATGGTTGTCAGCAACGTAGCACCGTAGCATACATTTTATGTCCCGGTTACGTCGCTCGGCCGGATTAGCCTGAGGGTGATGGAGGGTGGTATAGCTCACCTGTGCTCCATATTCTTCTACCGCTTTCCGAAATTGTTTGCCAGCGAACTGTACTCCATTATCGCATACTAAAACCTTCGGTACTCCGTAGGTTAGAAGGACATTCTCCTCCAATAATCGGAAGACAGCCGACGCGGTAGCTGTTCGTACCGGGAATACGACCGAATACTTAGTAACGTAGTCAAGAATCGTCAGGATATATGAGTATCCTCGTGTCGATCTGGCTAACGGCCCCACTAGATCTACGCAAATCATCTCCCATGGGGTCCTTGCCTCACCAGCCCTACTGGACATCAAACCCCTCGGTGCTTTCCACTCCACCTTGCACGACTGACACACCTTGCAGGAACTCACATACTTGCGGATATCCACCCGCAATTTGGGCCAATAAAAACTCTGCGATACTCGACCCACCGTTCGAGCAAACCCCATGTGTCCCGCCTTCGGATCATCATGACACCGTTTGAGGATATCTCTCCGCTCTGATTTTGGCAGAACCCTCATCCAACCGTTCGTATTTTTACTAATGTTCGAAGAACAATAGAACAAAACACCTTTTTGGCTTATAACTTCCGATTTAGCCATCAGATTTTAACGAAATTTACACAGTACTTGGATGTTACTTTATGTAATATTTGGTGAAAATTTGGTTGAAAAGCTAGTATAGGGCTGGCAGCTGTGGTGATTTTTAATAATAAATCTTGCAAATTTTCTCAGCAAAATAAAGCTTTTTCCCCTATAACTTCCGGTCCAGTGTAGAAATCACAACGAAGTTCATGCAGTAAATGGACCTTAATGTGAAGTAAATGTCGTAGGAATTTCGTACAAAAATCATGAAAGCGCTGCCAGCTATGACCATTTTTGTAATTTTGTGGAACTTCTTTACTGAGCGATTATGTCATTTGATTTCCAATTGAGAATGATCCTGCAATGAAAATTAACAACAAATATTAACGTTTGAAAAATTTGAAAAGTTTTGAGGGTGGTAATCCTAAAAAATTTTTTCTCCCGTATACCTTCCAGCGCAGTGATTCAATCGAAACGAAATTTACTGGTTGGGTCTAACTTAACGTGAAGCAAATTTGGTATATTTTTTGTCAGGCTGCTGACACAGGCTAACTAGCATTAGCCATTTTCGTAAATTTTGCACCAACAGATGCTTCAAATATGCATATGCATTACGTACTCATATACAAAATTAAAAAACCAATTTTTAAATTTTCCGAGTTTTGAACATTTTTCGGATGGCAGCCTCAAACAACGTTTAACCGCTGAAACTTTCGATGAAATCCTGCGATGAGAACGAAATTCAAAGGATAAGTTGATTTAAGTATGAGCTTGTTAAGGTAAACTTATTGCTGCTTCATTGCGAAAGTGTTGCCAGCACTTAACATTTTCACCATTTGTGTTATAGTTGAGTTTTGTTGCTTGGGATAAGGAATGGTTGCACAAAAAAGTGTATTACGTCTTTCCACATTTTTTTGTCACTCAAAGACAATTTCTTCGAAAATTAGTTTTCTAGCGGTTCAGGTGCGCTAGAGTTTTTCCTATTTTGCTTGCGACCAGGCATTTGTTTCCACAGCGTGTCTCCCACGACCTTCCAGCCCTCGTACCTGTTAGGGTCCTCCCTCACTTTCCCAATCATACCCGAATACCAACGCTCCGAAACTAGAGGGGTATCTACGCTTTCAACGTTGACTATGGCTCGTGAAAGTGCGTCCGGCACCAAATGCTCTTTTCCTTTCCGATGGATCACCTCGAAGTCAAACTGTTGTAACCTCACTGCCCATCTGGCCAATCTGCCCGTAGGGTGCTTGAGATTATTCAGCCAGACCAGAGAATGGTGGTCAGTAATAGCATAGAAGTGTGTCCCCTCTATGTAGGGCCGAAACTTCTCGACAGCCCACAGCATTGCCAACCATTCTCGTTCCGTCACGGAATATTTTCTTTCCTGATTCGATAGTGCCCTGCTCAGATAACATGTGACCTTTTCACGCAACGCGTGTGCTTGGCTCAACACTGCTCCGATACCCACGTCTGAAGCATCCGTTTGCACTTTGAACGGCAGATCAAAATGCGGGCACGCCAAAACCGGCGCTGTCGTAAGTTTGTGCTGGCACCTTCTCGGGGTCTACACTGAGGCCCTCTACGTCGACAACGTCGCCCAAGTACTTGAGTTGCGCCCTACAAAACTGGCAATTTTCTTTCGAAACCCGCAAGCCTGCAACTCTCAGACACTCGAAAACTTCCCGGAGAACCTTCATATTTCGCTCGAACGCCTCTGTCACCACAGTTATATCGTCGAGGTAGGTGAAGACGAACGGTTCCAAAGAAGGACCAAGTACTGTGTCTATTAGTCGCTGTCACGTCGCACCCGAATTGTGTAGCCCAAACGGCATCCTCAGAAAGTGAAAAAACCCCCGTCCCAGTACTGTGAAGGCTGTGTATTGGCTTGACTCCTCCGCCATTATTACCTGCCAGTAGGCTGATTTCACGTCTAATGTGGATAGGTATTTCGCGTTCCGTAGTTTGTCAAGAGTGGCGGAAATATATGGCAGAGAATACGTCTCCTTCTCGGACACCGCATTCACGCCGTTGGGTAATCGCACCTCTTCAATCTGCTGATGACCCAAAATTAAGCCTTTATCCGCCAAACAGGACCATCCTTCCCACCTAGTATTGTACGGCTCGCCCCGGAGTCTAGCAGCCCCTCCATATTAACACCCTCAATATCTACTTGTATGTGCGGACGACTATCCCTACTACTCTCCATAAGGGCGTAGTCCACGACTGGCCGATATACCCTCAGTTGCGGCCTGATCACCGTGCTTGCCTGGCCGCCTAGGAAGCACGCTGCTCGTTTCCCGAAGCCTGTTGGTTTGATCAGAATCGAGACTCTCGACCAGTAGCCCTCACCCGGCAGGTTGGGCATGGCGACTTCATTACCTCCTGGCGACCGCAACCAAAACACCGCCGTGGCTTCGGGCACTCTCTCGACATATGCCCGTCTTGCTAACAATTCCAACATTGGATCCGGCCTGCATTTGAAATCGCGGCGACTCACTCAGTGCATTCTGTTCCCACGTACGTCAAATCTGGTTCCAAGCATCGTCTGTTTCGCGTGGTGGGTGGTACAAATGCTGCCACTGAAGCCTTGGTGGCATCTAAGGTGCGTCCCATCTTCACGAGCTCAGAGATAGACGAAACTTGTGTCAGACACAGCTGTTGCTGATAAAAAGGCGCTATGTTCCTTCTTAATGTTCGCATCTTCTCCTTCTCCGAGCAACCCTTCCTCAATCTACTAAAATGGCGCTCCATTATCAACACGTACACCCGCATTGACTCATTCTCCCCTTGAGTTTGCTTCCGGATCTCCTCCCAGAGGCGATCCTCGTAATCCGAGGGCAAAAACTCCGCCTTTGACTCCTCTACCAAATCGTCCCAGCATCCGACAATGTTTCGGTTGGCTCTAAACCAGATCAAGGCCTGAGAACTGAAAAGGTCGACCGCTGCCCTAAAAAGCTGAGGCTTACTAAGTCCTCTTGCCTGACGTAGCTTCTCGACTCGTTCCAGGAAGGCATTCACTGACGCGGACGAATCTTCACTGAATTTAAGCCACCACTTGGCGACCTCTGCCAAACTAGCGCCCTTAATCGATTGGGATAAGGATGTCCCTTGATCTTCATTTGGTTGCCCCTCTTCATCGTCGCTGACACCATCGAATTTTGCCATCAACGACCCAATCGCCAGAATCAACCTATTCCGAAGACTTTTTGCAGCTTTCTTTTGTTCTCTGGTAAACGCCTGTGAATTTGCCAAACGACGGAAACCAAATTCAACCTTCACCTTAGTCTTTATGAAGTCCGATGACGTCCTATCTCCTGAAACCCTGGCCACCAGTTCTTCTATCTCCTCTGCCTTCGCGGATAGCTTGGCGTAGTCCGTTTCATAGTCGAACGGGTACTCTGTTTTGACATACGAAGTATCTAAAGCGAACTCTGCTTTCAACGTTGCCCGCAGAAACTTGCGCATATTGTCCACCGTATCTGCGGCAAATCCTCGGATGGCGAGTTCGTAAATGAGCTCATCTTTGCTCAAGCGGTCCACTAGGATCTTCATTTGTGCTAACATATAAGTTTGCGATGCGTGTCACTCAAACAATAGCTCTACCCTACTAACCACGGCTAAACACTGTTTAACACCCCGCCTAACTCAATAAGGGTGGACCAACCGGCCAGTACTCGATCACACAATAATAAAAACTGTTTACCCTAAATACATGTCCGCGAAAAAGAACCAAAATCCTCCTGAAAATCCGTGCTTCTTAACCTAAGAAACCAAACACACTTCCATACACTCAAACTCAATATTATTCACTTGCACTTCAACCACTCAACTCAATCCAGAATTCAAATCG
The DNA here is from genome assembly GCA_963978885.1 of Nemotelus pantherinus. NCBI lineage: Eukaryota > Metazoa > Arthropoda > Insecta > Diptera > Stratiomyidae > Nemotelus > Nemotelus pantherinus. The sequence goes on along the minus strand of OZ022264.1, from coordinate 123,640,486 downwards.
TTTAAATGATATATGATAAATAAATAATTTTCATGCAAAATTCTTAAATAAAATAACTTCGCCTCACCTTGTTATTTAGCTAATCTAAACAAAGATATCCGCCAACTTTTCCGCGTACCGATATTATCGGTATGACCGTTAAAAACCGTTCAAACAGTTATCAACCGTTATTTCCATTTACAAGCCCCACGTTGGGCATCAATTCGTTACAGTAATCCGTCAAAAAGTCGCACAAGAAACCCTTGGGTTCCTGCCTGAACTCAAGGGGGCAATTTTGGGGGGGGAGGGGGCTCACTCGCCGTAGATGGGGTCGTTGAGGCGCCACTTGCTTCGAACCCCGAAATCACCTTGTTGACGTAGCTCTGAAGCTAGAAGTCGGCGACGTCGTGTCCTTTACACTCCGCGACCGTTTTTTAAAAAAACTTCCCGGTTTCAAGTAAACGTATCTAAGATATTTTTCCCACTATCGGATCTTACGAACAATTCTACACTGCAATTTAAATCAAAACTCTCATTTACCGTTAAGACACTATTATTGACACACAATGACACGCTTCTGCGTTAATAGATTGTACACTCTTCCAAAATAATGTAGCGCTCTTAAATATCTTAATTCCTTTAGCCTAAATGTGCACACTACCTTGATACAACTGCAACTCAACCGCATTTGGGTGTACTCCACAATCGTGATGAAATAAGCTATATCATTCGTGCTTCCAGATGTTTCGCAATCTTATTTGCTTGAGCTGGATATGATATCGTTCGCTTCAATAAATCTTCGTACTCGGTAGTTCGTTGACCACGCTTCGTCGACTTCGAAAATTTTTCCCTTCAAATTACTCCGAGCACCATCACAACTATCATTCGCTTTTCGTTTATTCTCCTTATCTAGCGCTTGTTTCGGATACATCCAAATACAAAAGTAGAAAATTCGATACAGGTAACAGCTTCCTAGGCACGTCCGATCACTCACCGCTTGTCGCCAAAAAGAGACCTTTTTTTCTTCATCTAGCCCACAGGAAAAGTTTTTGGCGGCAGCGGGATTTTTAAACCCCGTTGGGCGTATTCACCCCGGGCAGTTACACTTGCCTGAATGTTGAGTTGTCTTTTCAACATGCGGCCCACATTTGGGACAACTCAAACTCGCCACTGTTTCATCTGGCCGATGACAATTCGTTGACGTTTCTAATGTAAACGTCATGTTAAATACGAACGATGTTAGTGAATATTTCGAAAATTTCGCCAGCTGGTGTTGAGGCTCACTGTGATGCATACCCTTTCGACAGTTTCCGTTGTACATTACAGGTAAGATTCATCAAATTCAATTTAATGACTTGTTCATATTACTAAACGCTTTATTCAAAAACATCGCCTATTAGGTCAGTTCTGGGCGGCTATTACTCCAAAGTTCTCATCATAACGCCCGGCGTCGTGCAAATCGGCTGGACCACAAAAGATTTGAGTTTTCTTAGTGACGATGGCTACGGAATTGGCGATGATAAATACTCGATAGCATTTGAAGGTTGCCGTCGACTCATCTGGCATAATGCGAAATCAATAAGTCACCTGTTACCTGTATGGCAAGCAGGATCGACTTCAAGCTGTTTACTAGATTTAGATGCACACGAAGTAGTTTTAAGTTTAGATGGTATCGAAAGTCCTGTGTTCAAACAAGTTTTCCATAATGCGGTGTACGTAACTTGCAATAAATTTGCGTTTTGAGCGGTAACCGATGTCTTTGATTTTTTGTCCATTTAAAAATTGGATTTTTCGCTGCAGCTAGCTTTATGTCGTTTCAACAATGTAGATTTAAGTTTGGCGTTTCCTGATTAAATACAATTTTGCACAAATACGGTTCCCACCATATCTGTCGCGGCTGTTGCAATCCCATTGAAAATGGGTCAACTGTTGACATAGGTCAGGGATGTTGATCCCTGATGCCAAAGGTGCGCGTCGCTCTGCCGTGCGTTCGTCTGCGATGCGAGTCCTGATCTTTGCCTTCGTCTGGCGCATCCATTCCGAGAATCTGCCGGATAAGTATCTTTTCGGGACTTTGATGGTTATCACGTTCAAATAGAGTGTGATTTTCCGCTGTCGGTGACGTCTTGGGTGACTGTTGTGGTATTTCATCGCGGCTGAAGCCTGTACTTCCTTCGAAATCTCGTAGCGCTCCAACTTAAAACTTAATTACCCTATCGCTATGCTGCTTACGCTAAGTTAAAAATTACAAAAAGATAGATACATGTTGACCTTGAGAGCTGTGATTTGAATATCATCTCCATCGTGCTCTTATCCGGAGGACGATGGAGAATTCTTTATGTTTGTAACTGAACTCTGCTAAATCTGCAAACCGTAACAAGTTTTTCGACTTGCCGAATCTTTCTTACTATTTGCAATGAGACGCCGAATTGCGATTCCTGTCTCTTCTTGCAACTGCGTCAGTTCCTCCAGATTCAACATGATGATTTCAATGGACACTCGATGGAACTATCCTGACTTATAATAGCCAGTGTAAGCCGAGGCTACACCTAACAATGCAACTATTGATGCGAAAAATTGTACTAGCCAGTGTAAGCCCTGGCTTCGCTTTAAAATCCAACTATTGAAGCGAAAAATTGCACTAGCCAGTGTAAGCCCTGGCTACGCTTGAAACGTTATCGATTCGGAGCAAGTCGATCACGTTGGGGTTACCAAAAATTATGTTAATAAGCGAGACTAAGGTTCTTGTACCTAGTCTTTTAATTGGTTCTACGGCACATCAACCGTGAACCTACAAATGAATTTGGCGTAAGCGGCACTTAAACCACACACCAGAAAGACGAGAGAGAAAAGATAAAGTACTTGACTTCGTTCCGAATGATAATAAATATTATTTAATTCATAATTCGATATTTATTACACATAATTGCTTACTAACTACATATTCATTTCCACATACAAAAAATCAGCCACATGTCAGCAAATAATATTTTTTCACAAAATGCGGAGGTGATTGTATGTCAGCTGAATAATTGTATAGGTTCATAAAAGTTCACACAACAGATTGTCTGATCAAGTTATGCTGATTTAATTATGCATGCACAATTGAACTTTGTATTCTGGGTAGCGAAAAAACATTGAACTTTAAATTTATGCAATATAGACTTATTCTCTTTGCTTAAAGCTATATATGTGAAACTAAACAACGTCGCTGTCCATACTGGCAATATTACCGAATATTTGGTGACATAGTCTTCAACCGTGAGGATATAGGTTTACCCTCTCGTTGACCTAGGTAATGGTCCCACTAGATCCACGCTAATCAATTCCCATGGTGATTTGGCCTCGCCAGCCCTAGTGGACATCAAACTGATCGGTAGTTTTCTCTCCACCTTGCAGGCCTGGCACACGTTACGGGAACGTACATATTTCTGTATGTCCCTCCGCATCCGGGCCAGTAGAAGTTTTAAGCGACGTGGGCCAACGTTCAAGCAGCTTCAAGATGGACCGCCTTCGGGTCGTCATGGCACTGGTACGGCACCCCTTTCCACTTTCGGGACTACCCTTTTCCAACCTGGGTTGACATCCCTCTCACTCATACGGCCTGGTAGTTCCTTCCACATAGTGTTCTCGTTTATTTTCCAATTAGCGAATTTCTACGGGTCGTTCCAAACCTTTTCCGCCCATTTTCACAAACCATCGTTCTTGCGCCGAAGAAGCCGCTATGTCTCCCACCTCCTTTACCGCTCGAGACAATGCGCCTGGCACCAAATGCTCTTCCTCTTTCCGATGAACAACCTCGAAATCAAATTGGTGGAGGCATACGGGACATTTCGCCAACTTGCCGGGCGGAGCCTGCAGCTTGTTTAGCCAGACAAGGGAATGATGGTCGGTTAGTACGACAAAATGCGTACCCTCAATGTTTGGTCGTAGTTTCTCTATGGGCCACACAGCCCCTAAGCACTCCCTTTCATTGACGGAATAATTTCTCTCCTGCCTCGACAGGGCCCGGCTTAAATAGCAGACCACTTTCTCTCCTGATGGGTGAGCCTGGCTCAAAATGGCCCCTATTTCGACATACGATGCATCCGTCTGTACCTTGAAGGAGAGTTCGAAATCAGGGCAAGCCAAAATCGGCGAGGTCGTAAGTTTCTGTTTGCACGCGAAAAAAGCCTATTCGCATTTGTCTTACCATATAAACTTACGCCCTTTCTTCAAAAGTTCATTCAAAGGAACGACAAGTGTGGCGTGATCCGGGATGAAACGCCTATACCACGGCACCATATGGAGTAACTGCAGGACTTGTTTGACGGATGTCGGCTGAGGGAAGCCTCTAATTGCCTCTGCCTTCTCCGAGTCTACATGTAGGCCTCTTTCATCCACTAGATAACTTAAATACTGCCATTGAGCTTTGCAAAATTGGCATTTTTCTTTTGACACTCGTAGATCTTCTTCCTTCAACCAAGAAAATACCTCTCGCAGTACTTCCAAGTGACGCTTGAAGGTTTCCGTGACAATAATTATATCGTCCAAATAAGTAAAAACGAAAGGTTCGAGAGTAGGCCCCAATACCGTATCGATCAACCTTTGCTAGGTGGCTCCGGAGTTGTGAAGACCGAAAGGCATGCGCCGAAAATGAAACAAACCCCTACCCGCCACAGTGAAGGCTGTGTACTGTTCAGATTTCTTCGCCATTGGCACTTGCCAATACGCCGATTTCACGTCTAGTGTTGAAAGATATTTTGCATTTCGAAGCTTGTCGAGAGTTGCCGAGATGTAAGGTAGTAGATACGCATCTTTTTCGGAAACGGCGTTTACTTTGCAAAAATCGACGCAAAACCTGTAAGAACCGTCCTTTTTGCGGACCAACATGATTGAAGAGGACCAAGCACTTTTGGATGACTCAACCACTCCCATTGGCAACATTTCATCCAATTCCAGGTTTATCTGTTTCTGGACCGCGGGGGAAACGGGATAATGCCGCTGCTTGATCGGTTCCAACTTTGTCTTTATGACATGGCTGACGGACTTTGCGCAGCCCAAACCATCCCCCATCAACTCAAACTGTTGCTCTAATAACTCGGACAGGATCTCCACCTCACTCGACGCCAAGTGCGACCATCTACGTAGCGCTTTCCCGGTTCCTGTCTCTTCAGTGGCCACGGAGGTCCATTGTTGCCCCTTCATGTCAAGGAGGACTCCAAAAAGCTGCCAAAAGTCCACTCCTAAGATTATCTCTTGTGAAATTGCCGCAATGACCAGCACATCTATCACATATATACGACCCCTTAAAGTAAATTCCAACCGTGTCACTCCATTCACAGCGTACGTCTCTCCGTTTGACAGCCGCACTTCCTCTAGTCTGTCTCGGTCCAACGTCAACCCTCTGGTTTCCAACCGTAACCATCCCCTCTCTCCTAGAATCGTTCGGCTTGCGCCCGAATCTAGAAGCCCCTCCATCTCCACGCCTTTTACCTCAACCTATAAGTGCGGGCTATTATCCACGCCGCTTCTTACTTGGGCGTAATCTACACTTGGGGAATGTTCTACCTGTTGCGGCCCCTTCCTGGTGCTCTCTTGGCCGCCTTGTGAGCACGACGTTCGTTTCCCGACCCCAGAATATTTCTCCGGTTTTGGCCTCTTTGGTCACTACCTCCTGCCTGACAATTCGGGCATGTTGATTGCACCACCCCTTGACGACCACATCCGAAGCAACGCCGAAGCTCCCTACACTCCCTTGACATGTGCCCCTCGCGTTTACACTTCCAACATTGCATTGACCGTGATCCTGCTACCGCTGCCACTTGGTCTGCGTTTCCCGCCCCCACAGACGCCAGTTCAGGCTCTAAGCAGCGTCTAGATCGCGTGTTCGGAGGTATAAATGCCGCTACTGAAGCCTTCGTGGCATCCAAGGTCCGGGCCATCCTAACTAGCTCCAGGATGGAGTCTATCGGGGTCAAACAAAGCTGTTGTTGGTAGAACGGTGCAATATTCCTTCGCAAGATACGCAACTTTTCTTGTTCCGTGCAGATTGTCTTTAGTCGGCTGAAAAGAATTTCCATGGTCACCACGTACACCCCCATGGACTCATTCTCTCCCTGCGTTCGCCTCCTGATCTCATCCCACAAGCGGTTCTCATAGTCGGACGGCAAGAACTCAGCCTTCAACTCCGTCACCAGTTCATTCCAGCACTTCACCAAACTGCAATTAGCATGGCACCAGATGAGTGCCCTGGCCTCGAAAAGGCCTACCGTCGACGTAACCAATTGTTTCTTTGACAGGTCTCGAGCCTGACGCAGTTCCTCCCCGCGCTCCAAAAAGGCATTAACAGAACCGTTCGCATCTCTGCTAAATCTCAGCCACCACTTGGACACCTCCGCCGGATTTACTACCCTCGTCCTCTGTACTGTAGATTCCTCCGGAGTTCTATCGCTTGGTTCGGCCTCATCCTCGTTGACATCTCCGACCTTCTCTGCTTATGTCCCCATTGCCAGAATAAGTCTGTTCCGGAGCTTCATCGCACTCTTTTTATGTTCAAAGGTAACTGCCCACACGTTCCCTAGCCTGCGGAACCCGAACTCGATCCTCACTTTTGCTTTCAGGAACTCCAAAGATGATTTGCCGCTCGTCACTTTCTCCATCAGCTCCTCGGCCTACGTCACCTTTGCCTTTAGCTCCAGGTAGTCTGTTTCAAAGTCAAACGCATAGTCGGTTTCAACGTAGGACGTGTCCAACTCTGACTCAGCCTTCAGCGTCGCCCTTAAAGCGTTCCGCATACTGTTTACGGTATCAGCGTCGAATTCCCGGATGGCGAGCTCGTACGTCAGTTCATCCTTGGTCAGTCGATCTACCAAAATCTTCATATTATTAAAGCCGGATTTGTTATTGACAATGGAACGAGGACCTACACTTATATCGGATAACCACCAATAACCCTTAAATCTATTTCCCAAATGAAGAGGCACCCTTGGCCGAGATCAACTAAGCCTCCTAGAAAAAAAACGCGTCCCAACAACCCGACACTCGAAATTGATACCCTGAATCTTAGCAACACTATCAATCACGCCGAATTCGAAACACTCTCATGCACATGGATCTCCACCGCGTTCAATCACATACAAATCCACTCCTCACAACATTCACTATATCTTGTAAAACATCCAGAATTCAAATACTAATAGGTATATATAAATTAAATCAAAAATATAATGAAAGATATATAAATATATATATATATATATATATATATATATATATATATATATATATATATATACATATATTTATATATATATATATATATATATATATATATATATATATATATATATATATATATATATATATATCAATTGTTTAGTTTCACAAAGCTTTAAACAAATAGAATAAGTCTATTTTGCATGAATGTAAAGTTCAATGTTTCTCGCTACCTAGAATACAAAGTTCAATTGTGCATGCATACATAAAATCAGCATAAATTGATTAGTCACTCTGTTATGTGAACTCTTATGAACCTATACAATTATTTAGCTTACATACATTGATCAGCATAAATTGATCAATCACCTCAATATTTTGTGAAAAATATTATTTGCTGACATGTGGCTGATTTTTTAGTACGTTTAGTATAAGTGGAAATTAATATGCAATTATGTGTAATAAATATCGAAGCAAGAATTAAATAAAAATTGTTATCATTCGGAACGCAGTCGAGACTTTATCTTTTCTCTCTCGTCTTTCTGGTGTGTGGTTTAAGTGCCGTTTACGCCAAGTTACATTTGTAGGTTCACGGTTGATGACCGTAGAGCCAATTAAAAGACTAGGTATAAGAACCATAGTCTCGCCTACTAACATATTTTTTGGTGACCCCGACGTGATCCACTTGCTCCGAATCGATAACGTTTCAAGCGTAGCCAGGGCTTACACTGGCTTGTACAATTTTTCGCGTTAATAGTTGGATTTTAAAGCGTAGCCAGATCTTTCACTGGAAAGTACAATTTGTCGCATTAATAGTTGCATTGTTAGGCAAAGCCTGGGCTTACACTGGCTATTACAAGTCAGGTAGTTCCATCGAGTGTCCATTGGAATCATCATGTCGAATCTGGAGGAACTGACGCAGTTGCAAGAAGAGACAGGAATCGGAATTCGGCGTCTCATTGCAAATTTTAAGAAAGATTCGGCACGTCGAAAAACTCGAGAGTACTTGAGAAAGAAAATCGAGCGTCTAGACGAATTGTGGAAGGACGTCAATGAAATCGACAATAAGATACGTGAAGATTTTGGTGCAAATTTATCGCATGATTATTTTGTAACCGATTACTACGGTGGCATTAAAGCAATATACGACGAAGCGTTCATTGGAAGGAATGCTAGCCGATTCTGAAAATAGGAAAGAAACAGAGAAGCAGGTTATTGACAATGAACCAAAATCAGAGCCGCCACAGCCATTCATGCTTAAGCAAATGTACGCGCTGATGATTCATCTGTATAAAATGATAAAGTCCGTGATGGATTAAGCAAACACGCAAGGGCCTAGCTTCTGTAAGCTCAAAGGTAATCTAATAGATCAACAATGGGTTGCTATTCAGAAACTACACCATCAGATCTTGAGCTCAAAAAAATGTCTACCAGTCTACAAACTGGAAAAAATACTTCGACTTAGAAACAAAAACTAACGAAGTACTAATCAAACTTGTGGAGCAACCCCACTTACCTGAGGGTGAATTGTTTGTACGACCAATAGCTACAAACCAAGCAATCAAGCTTCCGGAAATTCAATTCGGAAATAAATTTGAGGGCAGTTACTCTAAATGGCTACAATTTAGGGATTTATTCCGTGAACTAGTCCACAACCAACCACTTAGTGGATACCAGAAACTCTGATATTTCAAAGGAAGTCTTAGTAGTGATGCATCGAAACTGGTACATCATCTCGCTGTATTGGACAGCAACTATGAAACGGCTTGGCAAATCATTACTGATCGGTTCGAAAACAAACGGTTAGCAGTAACCACCATATTAAATCAATTATTAACTCAACCACAGATAACCATTGAACGTGCTACAGCCATAAAGGATCTTCACGACAACACGCAGTCACGTCTACTGACCCTGGAAGGTATAGACGTTAACACTGCCAACGGGGATCCTATAATAGTTCACGTCATTGTCCAAAAGCTTGATCATAACTCAAGAACTTTGAGGGAGCAAGGCATCGCAGAGCCTAGATCGCTCCAATGCATAACTACATTACTGAGTTTTTTAGAAAAACGTTTTCAAGCTCTAGAAGCCATAAGCCATCAACACAAGCCTCCATCTACTAAACCAAGAAATTATGTAGCATTGGCGTCCAAATCATCTTGTCAATAATGCAAAGAAGATCATTATATCTATTCTTGCCGTGAGTTCCTCGACATGACAACAAAGAACCGTATTGATCGTATAAGGCAATTGAAACTTTAACTAAATTGTCTGAGAAGCGGTCATATGGCTATGTCATGCTCCTCAAGAGGATGCAAGATTTTTGGACGAAAGCATAATAGTTTACTCCATATGAGCGCTGATAAAATGCAGTCTGCCAGGAGTTCTTCGGAGGAGGTTAATGATGGTACAAATTCAGCAAATGGGAGCGCAAACAAGGTCAAAACAAACTTAACAGCCAGCTCAGTTTCAAAAACAAGCTATATCTTGCTCAGTATGGTTGTTGTTAGCTTGGAAAATGGCCCAAACAAAGTCAGGGGTTGCGCACTACTGGATTCAGGCCCACAGGTAAAATTCATAACCACGAAGATGGTTAAGCGTTTAGGTCTGGAAGGAACCTTTTATATTGTCGATATTGAACGCATTGGTCTTCAGAAGCAAGTATCCAGGAAACGAGTAAATCTTTCAATAGAATCGTGCATCAACGAATTCAAGGTCCGACTGGAAGCATTCGTGCTGCCTCAAATAGTCTTGCATCAACCATCACGATGTATCGACACCTCAAACTGGAACATACCAACTTCTTGTGTCTTTGCTGACCCATATTTTAATGAGCCAAGTGCAATAGATGTGTAAATTGGAGCTGAAATTTACAACGACATATTCGTTGCAGGTCAGTTAAAATTAGGAGACAGTTTCCCAACGCTAAAAAATACGGTATTTGGTTGGACCTTAGCTGGCAAAGTGGAAAACACAGGAACGTATGTGCAGTGTCATCAGCTGATGAATGGTTCAGAAAGGAAATTGAGTCATCTTGGATATTAAAAGCCAACGATAGTCCAAGGAGCACTCTCACTCTAGCTGAGCAAAGATGTGAAGAGCACTTTTTACAAACTACTAGCAGGAGCCCTGACGATCAGTTTATTGTCAGGTTACCATTCATTCAGAATACTGAGAAACTCGGGGACTCACGTGAGTTGGCCTACAAACGATTCTTATCTGTTGAACGAAGACTTATGCAAAACCCCGAATTTAGGGAAGAATATGTGAAATTTATAAAAGGATACCAGCGTTTAGGACATATGGAAGAAATTGACATCCATTCGCTAGAAGGACCTCACTATTTCCTCCCTCATCATGCTGCAATTAAAGCTCAAAGCTCGACGACAAAAGTCCACGTTGTTTTTGATGCATCAGCAAAGACAACCACAAACATTGCCTTGAATGATATAATTGCTAAGGGACCGACAGTTCGATATGACATATTTAAGATTTTACTACAATTTAGACTGCACCGATATGTGTTTCCAACAGATATCGAGAAGATGTAACGACAGATGCACCTGCACACCGACGATTGAAAGTATCAGTTGATCTGGTGGAGAAGTAGTCCTGGAAACAAACTAAAACGTTTCCAGTTAAACACTGTTACTTATGGTACAACATCGGCTCCATACCTTGCGACTAAAACGCTTCAATTTCTGGCAATTAACAGAAACGATAGATACCCATTAGGGTCAGAGGTCCTTTAGCGTGATTATCATGTAGATGATTGCCTCAGTGGGGACAGTTCCCTAGCAACAGCGTTAGAAATGGAGAAGCAAATAAGGGCATTTCTGGGCTCAGCTGGATTTAAGCTTCGAAAATGGTGTGGGAATCATCCTCGATTGTTGGAGGAGATTCCTGCTCAAGACCAAGAAGTAGAACCTGACCTCCGAAGTCATAAGGAGAATACTGTCAGTACTGTGGGATTGACTTGGTCACCAAAAAGCGATCAGTTTATAATCAAAACGACATGGGAATTCAGCAACAAAATAATCAACAAGCGAATAGTCTTTTCTGAAATATTCCGCCTATACGACCCTTTAGGCGTGATCAAACTAGTAATTGTAACGGCTGAAATATTCATTCAGAAGCCGTGGATTTCTAATTCTGATTGGGACGTTCCACTTCCCGATGACCTTCAAAACGAATGAAAGAGTTTTCGTGCAAAGCTGCCTATTCTGAACAGCATCAAATTCAATCGACATGTATACGCACATAAAACACGTCTTCGAAAACAGCTAGACATCTTTTCAGACGCTTCTTTGAAGGCTTATGGCGCAGCAGCTTACATGAGAGGAGTCGACGATTCCAACCTCGTCACGGTGAGGTTTTTATGCGCCAAATCCAGAATAGCACCGTTGAAACAAATAACATTACCGCGGATGGAGCTTTGTGCAGCAAAAACAGCTGCAGAACTCGCAAAGCGGTTAAAGGAAGAATTATTCCTTAAAGACATATTTATTTATTTATGGACAGACTCTGAAATCGTGTTATCATGGATAAATTCGGAATCATCTTCCTTCCCAGTTTTCGTGGCAAACAGAGTATCCAGCATACAGCAACTACCAGTACCGCAGCGATGGCGACATGTTCCATCAAAAGAAAACCCAGCTGACATTTTATCAAGAGGTCTTATGCCACCAGCATTAATCAACAACATATTTTGGTTGTACGGACCAAAATTTCTCCATGGGTCTGAAAGCACATGGCCAAAACCCTACGTTCCAAAAAAATCACTTTCTCATGGTGAAAAGAAAATGGCACAAGCGCCGCATGTCTCAACTACAGTAACAGAGCCTGCATCAGATCTTCTCATAACTTTAACCGAAAAGAGACATTCGTTTAGAGCATGTCAACGAATTTTGGGTTACATCCTTCGGTTTGCTGAAGCATTACGGAGAAAACGACGTTAACTTATAACGTCGGAGCAACTGTCTCCGAAGGAATTAAAATCAGCCCAAGAGAAACTGATTTGGTTAATTCAACGCCGAGATTTTTCAAACGAACTGAAGCACCTAAAGCCAACGGTTATCTTCTTTCACATTTGACACCTTTCATCGATGAAAAGGGTCTAATGAGAGTAAATGGAAGATTGGAAGCGTCAAATTTAGATTATGATGCTAAACACCAAATAGTCATGCCATACTCTAATCCATTAACCAAGGCCCTGTTGCTTGACATCCACAAAGAGAATATGCATGTTGGAGCCCAAACGTTACTTGCGATCGCCCGTCAGTGGATATGGCCAATAAGAGGTAAAACACTAACAAGATCTTGTGTTTAACATTGTGTACGATGCAGCAAATTCAAGCCAAAACTATTGTCCCAAATAATGGGCAACCTCCCAAAGCATAGAGTAAAGCCAGCAAGACTGTTTCTAAACAGTGGAGTTGATTTTTGTGGCCCATTGGAAACACATTTCAAAGTTCGAGGCAAACGGCCAAATATCCAGCTGCTGCAGCTCAAAGGGGATTGAGTTCCATTTTATACTACCCCGAGGACCGCACTTTGGTGGGCTATGGGAGGCTGCAGTAAAATCAGTTAAGTATCTTTTACATCGTACACCAGGAAACGCATTGCTTACCTACGAAGAATAAGAAACCATTGCTCTAGAGGCAGAGGCAATTCTCAACTCTCGGGCGCTCACACCCCTATTGACAGATCCAAATGATTTAGCTGCCTTGACTCCTGGCCATTTCTTGATTGGTGAACCATTAACGAGTTTTCCAGATCCTGAGGCTATACATTCAAGGAGGGAACTGCTCACCAGATGGCGTCTAGTTTCTCAACTCAAAGACACGTTTTGGAAACGTTGGTTAACAGAATACCTGAATCAACTGCAACACCGGTACAAATGGAAGCAAATAAGAGGAAATGTTGCAATTGACACTATGGTTTTCATCAAAGAAGACAATACACCACCATCTAAATGGCCTCTTGAACGTATAATAAAGCTCATAAAAGGGAATTATGTTCTAGTACGAGTCGCAGAGGTTCGCACAATACGAGGAACCATCTGCCGTCCTATACACAATCTTGCTCCTCTTCCAATTCTTGATAATGATGACCCAGCAGAAGATGAGGCAAACATATCGACCCTCGTAAAAAATCAGAGAAGATCAAGTTCAACATCACCTGCTAATAAAGAAGAGTCAGCACAGCCATCGAAGCGAAGGCGAATGTCTTTCGGTCCTGCGTTGACTGCGATACATTTTGTTTGTTTAATTGTCCCAGCAAGCAAATGTTCGCCTCACAAGATTATATTTTATTCAAGATCGTTATCCCACTGGCCAGCCTAGAGAATTTTGAACTGTTCAAACTGACAGCTGTGCCCGTATAACTTAAAAGTACATTCTTTTAATCAATTTACACCGTGATCAATACTGCCCAATAGCACAGTTGGAGCTCCAAACTTGCATCATCATTTCACCTGGCGAATGTATCTGCAAGCAACATCACCTATTGTACCGACGATTAGTGCTTGTGTACTTGATATAATAAACCAATGTTCAGCGCCCAAATCATGTCAAATAATAGAGATCGGTGATGGACCTCATTGGATTCAATTAGTTAGGCCCAACCAATGGATTTTCGCACTTAGAGAACCTATCAAGATATATGGCGTTTGTGCCCTGAATACCACACAATACACATTAAATACATCCGGGGTTTTGCAGATCCGAGACCAATGCACCATAAAACAAACACTAGTAACCATACAGAGCCATAATGTCTACCCATCAACTACCCGTTTATCCTTCATACCTAATACCTAATTTCAACATTAGCCAACTGATAGGATATAAAAAAGTTACTGCTGACATGAACACCACTATAACAAACACTTTACTTCCAGACATAGATGCTCTACAAGAACAAGTTTCAAAGGTCAAAGCTGCCATCGGTCAAACGTGTTCACATCACGACGCCCATCAAGTTGCCGTTGGCTACACATCGATGTTACTCGGGGTATCCCTGTTAATTGCTTTCACTATAGCCTGCATCTGGCTTCGCAACCAGCTCAAATCAAAATATGCAAAACCCACACCAGCACCAAGGCACCAATGCACCAAAGCAGATACGGACAGATTCCGATTTGACACTTCCTGCTTAATACCTAGATGCAGCGGGGGGAGGATGTTTTGTTTCACATAGCTTTAAACATATAGAATAAGTCTAAATTGCATAAATGTAAAGTTCAATGTTTCTCGCTACCCAGAATACAAAGTTCAATTGTACATGCATACATAAAATCAGCATTAATTGATTAGTCAATCTGTTTTGTGAACTTTTATAAACCTATACAATTATTTAGCTTACAGACATTGATCAGCATAAATTGATCAATCACCTCACTATTTTGTGAAAAATATTATTTGCTGATATGCGCCCCATTTTTTTGTGTGTTTAGTATATGTAGAAATGATTATGTAGTTAGTTAGCAATTATGTGTAATAAATATTGAAATACGAATAAAATAAAAATTATTATCATTCGGAACGCAGTCGAGGCTTTATCTTTTCTCTCTCGTCTTCCTGGTATGTGGTTTAAGTGCCACTTATGCCAAGTTACATTTGTTGGTTCAAGGTTGATTTACAGTAGAACTAATTAAGAGACTAGGTATAAGAACATTTGTCTCGCCTACTAACATATATATATATATATATATATATATATATATATATATATATATATATATATATATATATATATATATATATATATATATATATATATATATATATATATATGTATGTATGTATATATATGTAGATATATATATAAATATATATATATATATATATATATATATCTATATATATATATATATATATATATATATATATATATATATATATATATATGGTCCTTGTTGTGGCAATTGATACTCCGTTTTAATCTTTAATCAGTATTATTTATTTAACAATAAATACAATATAAAACTGGTGCGCTTGATCCAGATCTAGTTCGAAATGAGGAACGAAGAATGAGGAATGAGAAAGATCGCCGCCTGCGTGCCACTTATGAAGGTCATAAGTGCTGACCACGCAGGCGTAAGCTCTTCATCATCCAGACACACATAAATGCCTCGTCAGCAATTGTGTGTCCGGACGGAATTCGATTTTCTGTCCAGACGTGCACAAATGCCTTGTCAGCACTTGTGCGTCTGTACAGAGCTCGAAGCAGAAACATAAACACAAATGCCTCGTCGGCACTTGTGTACATGTACAGAGCTCGAATCGTTAGCCCGTAATCGAAAGCCCTGAATAAGGACCAGCCACTAAGAGTCAACACCGAGTACGCTGCCTTACTGAACGAATACCAGGACATTACAGTAGCAGCCCCACGCCGTAAATTCGATTGCATGACGACGCACCACATCGAAATGAAAGGTCCTCCAGTTTGCGCGAAAGTACGACGACTACCACCCGACAAGCTCACGGCTGCCAAAGCTGAATTCGACTACTTACAGCAACTAGGAATCTGTCGACCATCCAAAAGTCCGTGGAGTAGTCCCTTGCACATGGTACGAAAGGCCAATGGCGATTGGCGACCATGCGGGGATTACCGAGCGCTCAACGCCTGCACCGTCCCAGACCGATATCCTATTGGATTTCTCCAGGATTGCACAGCAGCACTGCATGGCATGACAGTCTTCTCTGTCATCGATCTTCAACGAGCGTTCCACCACATCCCAGTCGAACCTACAGACATTCCGAAGACAGCCATTATTACACCATTCGGCTTGTACGAGTTCGTATACATGACGTTTGGATTATGTAACGCTGGACAAACCTTCCAACGGTTTATGCACGAGGTACTACGAGGACTAGACCACGTATTCGTCTATATCGACGACATCCTGGTATTTTCGCCAGACGAACGAACACATAGACAGCACCTCGCATAAACATTCGATCGACTCCGGAAGTACGCCCTTACAATCAACACAGACAAATGCCAGTTCGGCCAATCCGAAGTACGCTTTTTGGGACACACGATAACATCGCACGGATTGAAACCTCTTCCAGAAAAAACGGAAGGCATATCCGCGACTCCAAAGCCCAGCACGGTCCATCCACTGAAATCTTTTCTTGGCATGCTCAACTTTTACCGGCGGTTCCTGCCAAACGCTGCACAGAACCAACGCCCGCTGCAAAAACTTATAATCGGAAATCGGAAGCGAGATAAGACAGCGCTGGAATGGACTGACGAAGCAGTAACAGCATTCGAGAAGTGCAAAGCAGATCTAAGCAATGCATCATCGCTAGCACATCCAGATCCATCAGCAACTTGGTCACTATCCGTGGACGCTTCAGACGAAGGAATCGGAGCCGTACTACATCAGACTACGAAGTTTAGTACATCACCTCTAGGATTCTTTTCACGCAAGCTGACCGACACCCAGCGACGATATAGTACCTACGATAGGGAACTACTGGCGATCCACGGAGCGATCAAGCACTTCCGACACATGCTAGAAGGTAGAGTTTTCACCGTGTTTTCAGATCACAAACCACTACAATTCGCCTTCCAACAATGACCGGAGAAAGCATCAACGAGGCAACAACGTCAACTGGACTTCATCTCCCAGTTCACGGTTGACATCCGCCACATTCCGGGCCGGGATAACGCTATCGCGGATTATTTGTCTCGGGTAAGTGCTATCAACACCATCGACTTCTTTTCTCTCGCTTCAGCTCAACAACACGATCAGGAACTTCAGCACTTGGTTGAAGATCAAACGCAACAGCTTGAGTGGAAGAAACAGGAGTTGACTGGCTCAAACGCACCGCTACACTGCATCGTCACGAACAACAAGGTTCGACCATATGCACCGCAACAGTTCAGGAGAACGATCATGCACATGATCCATGGCCTCGCGCATCCCGGCATCCGCGCGACGAGAAGACTCATCACCGACCGTTTTTTCTGGCCAGCCATGAACGTCGACATAAACAACTTCGTCCGAAGTTGTATCGCCTGCCAACGAAACAAGGTTGGACGCCACGTGAAGTCTACACTTCAACGCTACACGCTTCCAGATGCCAGGTTCGAGCACATCAACGTCGACCTCATCGGACCACTATCACCAAATGAGGGATACCGCTACTGCTTGACCATCATCGACAGGTTCACGCGTTGGCCTGAAGCTGTCCCACTCCAGAACATCACCGCAACATCAGTCGCCGAAGCACTAGTCAACGCATGGATTAGACGCTTCGGAGTACCAGCACGGATCACTACCGACCTGGGACGCCAGTTCGAGAGCCAAATCTTTGCTGAGCTGACACGGATTCTGGGGATAAACCATCTGCGGACAACACCATACCATCCTGTTGCCAACGGTATCATCGAGCAATGGCACCGACCAGTCAAAGCCGCCATCAGCTGCCATGACACGCTTGAATGGACGAAAGCTCTCCCACTCGTCCTATTAGGCCTGCGCACTGCATTGAAGGAAGACATCAATGCCACGCCCGCTGACATGGTATATGGCACCAGCTTACGACTTCCCGGAGAATTCTTCGCCTCATCACCACCAGGCACGAACGACACCGACTTCCTGCGCGATTTAAGGTCACGCATGGCGAAATTGCGACCATACGATACAGCGCACCACTCACCAACCTCAACCTTCGTCCACAAAGATTTACGCACCAGCACTCACGTCTTTGTACGGAACGACAAGGTGAAACCATCCCTAACGCCACCTTACGACGGTCCGTTCCCTGTTCTAAGCAGGAAGGAAAAATACTTCAAGGTGGACATCAATGGACGCCCAGCCTCCATCTCCATTGACAGACTGAAGCCCGCATTTTTACTGTCGGAATCAGTTACCACAATGGGAACAGACAACAACGATTCCACGACATACACAACAACCCGCACAGGACGCAGAGTTCGACCACCCGTACGTTTCAACGTATAGTGAAATTATCGTGGTCAAACCCACTGCGGGGGGAGTACTGTGGCGGCAATGTATCGTTCTGTGGCGGCAATATATCGTTACATTGTCCACAACTAAACGACCGCGCCAGCATAAGTGCGAGCGTGGCATTCCTCCCGTCGCGATAGCTTTGCACGTAATCTGATACGCATAGATATCGTCTCGGTCGGAATGTCATGATCCATCGCATGTTTACAATGTGCGACTCGAGCTCATATCTACGATTCGAGCTCTGTACATGTACACAAGTGCCAACGAGGCATTTGTGTTTATGTTTCTGCTTCGAGCTCTGTACAGACGCACAAGTGCTGACAAGGCATTTGTGCACGTCTGGACAGAAAATCGAGCTCCGTCCGGACACACAATTGCTGACGAGGCATTTATGTGTGTCTGGATGATGAAGAGCTTACGCCTGCGTGGTCAGCACTTATGACCTTCATAAGTGGCACGCAGGCGGCGATCTTTCTCATTCCTCATTCTTCGTTCCTCATTTCGAACTAGATCTGGATCAAGCGCACCAGTTTTATATTGTATTTAGTGTTAAATAAATAATACTGATTAAAGATTAAAACGGAATATCAATTGCCACAACAAGGACTATATATATATATATATATATATATATATATATATATATATATATATATATATATATATATTTATATGTATATATATATATATATATATATATATATATATATATATATATATATATATATATATATTTATATATATCTACATATATATACATATATATATATATATATATATATATATATATATATATATATATATATATATATATATATATATATATATATTTATATATATATATAGTGCTTTATTTTCAAAACATGACAATAAATTACAGAATAAGAATTCAATTTTAATACACTACTCCTCCTTTTAAGGTAAGGAACCTTGTATTAGGAGTGAGGAGTTGTAGATAATTTTTCATTTCAAATTATACAATTACAAGAAAGAAGCGATTCAAGTTCATTATAAAATATATACATAAATAATATTTAAAGTTTGAATAAAAAAATTATTAAGAAAAAGAAAAAAGAAAATACATAGCCGAGTAAGACCGTCTACGTTATATTAGGCACAATAAAATAAAATTCGCACAGCCTTGTGTGAAATAATAAAATGAAAGCAATAATTTAATGTCTAGAACAATATAAAAATAAGAGAAAAGAAGCATATTAGTAAAAAACACACCTAAAGCATTATCTTAAGACCAACGCATAAACCAAAAACAACGAAATAGTGTGTGTGCGAGAGAGAGATAAAGATAAAGAGAGCGAATTTATTGTTAACTCTCGTAATATAATTCTTTCAGTTTTTTTTTGAACATTTCTAAATTATGAGCTCTCTTGATGGACCTTGGCAAGTTATTAAAAAGTTTTATTCCTATATATGTATAATGGCTCTGACCTAGTTGCGTCATACGGTTTGGAAGTAACAAAAACTCTTCGCTACCACCTCTCGTTCTATTTGTATTAGTTTGGAGTTTACCGGCAGCAAATTCTTTAAATATTTGTATCACCGTACATAATTGATTTACTTGCTCCACTGATAAAACATTGATTGAACTAAAGAGTTGTTCACTGCTAAATCGTCTAGGCTTGTGCAATAAGATTTTGAGTAAAGACTTCTGCATAACTTTCAGTGGGAGTAAAGCATTTTGTGATGCACAGCCCCATGCAACAATTCCATATTGAATATTAGAATGTATCAAAGCAAAGTAAAACATTCTTTTTGTGTGCTTGCTCAGAAAAGAACGAACCTCGAAGCATATCGGAATAATTTTTCTTAATTTATTTACAACATTTTCAATATGCTGATCCCACCTTAAATGTTGGTCTATGATTACGCCCAGATATTTAGTATTGGTAACTCTCTGCAAAGGAGGGCAAAGGCAGCCAGTTGCACAGTTCATCGAATGAATCGTTACCGTTAGTCCTTCAGGTATCCCACGTTGAGTAGAAGCAAAGGCTATGTACTGTGTTTTTTGTACATTTAAGGTAAGGGAATTATTTCTTAGCCACTCATTAAGTAAACAAAGGCTATATTCAGTATTAACTTTTACCTCATGCCAGCTATTTGCTTCTATCAAAAGCACTGTATCATCAGCAAAAGATATTAGCTGCCCTTTGATATGTTGCGCAAAGATATCATTTACATAGATCAGAAATAAAATAGGGCCTAGTACAGTCCCTTGAGGAATTCCGTATTCGAAGTTTAAAACTTTACTTTGCTTTCCCAAGATTTTAACATATTGCTTACGGTCTCGCAAATAGTCTTCAATCCATATAATCCATTTTAAATCAAAATTATATTTGTAAAGTTTAGCAACAATCATTTTATGGGGGATGGAATCAAATGCTTTTGCTAGATCTAGAAATACAGCTAATGGTTTTCGTCCTTTGTCCAAAGCTTCTGCAACTAAACCTGTTAATTTTGCCAGCGCATCTTGGGTACTAAATTTTGGTCTGAAACCAAATTGGTTTTCATTTATGAAATTATGCCTATTTAAAAATGTCATTAAACGTTTTTTTGCAAGTTTTTCTATAACTTTGCATATGTTAGACAGCAAAGAAATTGGGCGGTAGTTATTAACATCTAATTTACTATTAGCCTTGTGAATTGGTGTTACAATTGCTGTTTTATAAATTTGCGGAAAGATTCCGCAATCGAAACTGAGTGAAGCAAGATGTGCTAGAGGTTTGCTAATAAAAGTTTTAATTTTCTTGAGGCATTCTACTGTGATGTTATCAAACCCTGGGCTCGAGTTGCCTTTCATATTTTCGATGATTGAAATGACTTCATCCTCAGAAACAGGATTAATCATTCCTGGCGATGCAGAATGAAATGATTCACTAGTTGATGTATGATTATTTGTATTGGCAATTTTTTGCGCCATGTTTTTCCCGATGTTGCAAAAGTGCTGGTTGAAAGCATTAGCAATTTGTTCTGCACTATCCTTTACTGATAGCAATTCAGTGTCCGTTTTTATATTGGATATGTGGCTTATTGACTTTTTTCGTCCTGTTGCTAAGTTGATAGCTTTCCATACTTTCATCCCATCGTTTTCGGAGTTTTGTAAAATTTTTCTAAAATAATTAGCCTTCGTTATATAAATGAGGTGATTTAATTTGTTTCTATATTTTTTGAAATATAGCTTTAAACTATTGTTATTGGGATTTTTTCGCAGAGCTACTCCTAGCTTGTTACGCGTTCTTATAGAATTTACAAGTCCGGCTGTTATCCACGGTTTAAGTTTACGACATTTTTTTTTAATTTGAGGAAAGGATGTGCTACTTCTGTCAATAGCGGTACAGAGGGTGTTGTGAAAAGCTTGGGCAGATTCGTCTACGTTACCACCAAACAAAACTGAGGTCCAAGTTTCCTTGGCTAAAAAGTCTACCAATAGAGGAAAATTGATTTTTCTGGTGATCGTTGGCTCTTCAGCTTTTGGAGTTTTTTCCCTTGACTTGTACTTCAGAAGTAGAACCGTACTCTTGTGATCAGTGATTCCCGTGTCAACCACTGCAGACTCGATGGAACCAAATAATACAGGTTTTAGGTTAGAAAATATGTGATCTAAACAATTTTCCCCTCTAGTGCTTTGGTTCACATATGAATGAAACCCTAATTCATTTAACGAGTTTATGTACTCACTTAGTGAAAGATTTAACAAATTGATATTGATATCCCCTAGCAAAACAACGTTTTCATGCTTGATATTGTATAGCAAGTCAATAAGCTCAAAACGGAAAGTGTTTTCACAGTGACCTGGTGATCTATATATGGCTAATATCTTTATGGGAATTTTATTCAATAATGTTATGTCCACTGATATTGCTGTCGCCCCAGAAAAATTAAGTTCCTCAAAGTTATTCACGCTATGTAGGTTTTTAACATAAATCGCAACGCCGCTGTTTTGATTTAATATTTTTTCAGACTTGAAGCCCGTGTAACCATTTATTTGGAAGCATTGAAGATTCGCTATATTCCAGCATTCACTCAAAGCTAATACGTCGAATCTGTTTTCAATGTCGGAAAGTACAATTTGAACATGTAATAGAGTCTTTGACACCGCGCTGGGTAGGTTCACTGCACAATCCACAATTGACCATTGTGTATCCAAATTGGTTTAAATATCAGCTGGTTGAACGAAGATTTAAAGTTTGTTGACTTTGATGTTAAAATTGTCCCAAAAGTTTTCGTCGTTTCCAAATTAGGTCTCCAAAGTTGGTTTGTGTATTTGCTATGTGGACTCAGGTTAAAAATTTCCTGCCTTTGTTGTGATCCCAAAAGCTTTCTTCGTATTAAGCTTTCGTCTTTCGTCGTATTTATGGTCCTCCTCAAACCGCGAAGCCGTAGTATAAGAACTTTTTTTCGGTATGAAAGTTCACCTTAACAGCCGGGAGTTCAATGGACTCAACATAGGAAAGAAAAACCTGAACTGAGCTTTGAAAGCAATCCACCGGTGCCCGTTGATATAATGCTTTCACTTAACACTGCCGTTGTTGAAAATATAAATGTCACAACCGAATTTGCAAAAACAAAATACAATCAACATCAATTGCGCCAAATTGCACTGCTCAAGATTTCGCTACTACCGAACACTGTTTATGGTTTCGTTATTGCTTAACAACATATATATATATATATATATATATATATATATATATATATATATATATATATATATATATATACATACATATATATATATATATATATATATATATATATATATATATATATATATATATATATACATATATATATATATATATATATATATATATATATATAGTATATATATATATATATATATATATATATATATATATATATATATATATATATATATATATATATATATATATATATATATATAGTCCTTGTTGTGGCAACTGATACTCCGTTTTAATCTTTAATCAGTATTATTTATTTAACAATAAATACAATATAAAACTGGTGCGCTTGATCCAGATCTAGTTCGAAATGAGGAACGAAGAATGAGGAATGAGAAAGATCGCCGCCTGCGTGCCACTTATGAAGGTCATAAGTGCTGACCACGCAGGCGTAAGCTCTTCATCATCCAGACACACATAAATGCCTCGTCAGCAATTGTGTGTCCGGACGGAGCTCGATTTTCTGTCCAGACGTGCACAAATGCCTTGTCAGCACTTGTGCGTCTGTACAGAGCTCGAAGCAGAAACATAAACACAAATGCCTCGTTGGCACTTGTGTACATGTACAGAGCTCGAATCGTAGATATGAGCTCGAGTCGCACATTGTAAACATGCGATGGATCATGACATTCCGACCGAGACAATAGCTATGCGTATCAGATTACGTGCAAAGCTATCGCGACGGGAGGAATGCCACGCTCGCACTTATGCTGGCGCGGTCGTTTAGTTGTGGACAATGTAACGATATATTGCCGCCACAGAACGATACATTGCCGCCACAGTACTCCCCCCGCAGTGGGTTTGACCACGATAATTTCACTATACGTTGAAACGTACGGGTGGTCGAACTCTGCGTCCTGTGCGGGTTGTTGTGTATGTCGTGGAATCGTTGTTGTCTGTTCCCATTGTGGTAACTGATTCCGACAGTAAAAATGCGGGCTTCAGTCTGTCAATGGAGATGGAGGCTGGGCGTCCATTGATGTCCACCTTGAAGTATTTTTCCTTCCTGCTTAGAACAGGGAACGGACCGTCGTAAGGTGGCGTTAGGGATGGTTTCACCTTGTCGTTCCGTACAAAGACGTGAGTGCTGGTGCGTAAATCTTTGTGGACGAAGGTTGAGGTTGGTGAGTGGTGCGCTGTATCGTATGGTCGCAATTTCGCCATGCGTGACCTTAAATCGCGCAGGAAGTCGGTGTCGTTCGTGCCTGGTGGTGATGAGGCGAAGAATTCTCCGGGAAGTCGTAAGCTGGTGCCATATACCATGTCAGCGGGCGTGGCATTGATGTCTTCCTTCAATGCAGTGCGCAGGCCTAATAGGACGAGTGGGAGAGCTTTCGTCCATTCAAGCGTGTCATGGCAGCTGATGGCGGCTTTGACTGTTCGGTGCCATTGCTCGATGATGCCGTTGGCAACAGGATGGTATGGTGTTGTCCGCAGATGGTTTATCCCCAGAATCCGTGTCAGCTCAGCAAAGATTTGGCTCTCGAACTGGCGTCCCAGGTCGGTAGTGATCCGTGCTGGTACTCCGAAGCGTCTAATCCATGCGTTGACTAGTGCTTCGGCGACTGATGTTGCGGTGATGTTCTGGAGTGGGACAGCTTCAGGCCAACGCGTGAACCTGTCGATGATGGTCAAGCAGTAGCGGTATCCCTCATTTGGTGATAGTGGTCCGATGAGGTCGACGTTGATGTGCTCGAACCTGGCATCTGGAAGCGTGTAGCGTTGAAGTGTAGACTTCACGTGGCGTCCAACCTTGTTTCGTTGGCAGGCGATACAACTTCGGACGAAGTTGTTTATGTCGACGTTCATGGCTGGCCAGAAAAAACGGTCGGTGATGAGTCTTCTCGTCACGCGGATGCCGGGATGCGCGAGGCCATGGATCATGTGCATGATCGTTCTCCTGAACTGTTGCGGTGCATATGGTCGAACCTTGTTGTTCGTGACGATGCAGTGTAGCGGTGCGTTTGAGCCAGTCAACTCCTGTTTCTTCCACTCAAGCTGTTGCGTTTGATCTTCAACCAAGTGCTGAAGTTCCTGATCGTGTTGTTGAGCTGAAGCGAGAGAAAAGAAGTCGATGGTGTTGATAGCACTTACCCGAGACAAATAATCCGCGATAGCGTTATCCCGGCCCGGAATGTGGCGGATGTCAACCGTGAACTGGGAGATGAAGTCCAGTTGACGTTGTTGCCTCGGTGATGCTTTCTCCGGTCGTTGTTGGAAGGCGAATTGTAGTGGTTTGTGATCTGAAAACACGGTGAAAACTCTACCTTCTAGCATGTGTCGGAAGTGCTTGATCGCTCCGTGGATCGCCAGTAGTTCCCTATCGTAGGTACTATATCGTCGCTGGGTGTCGGTCAGCTTGCGTGAAAAGAATCCTAGAGGTGATGTACTAAACTTCGTAGTCTGATGTAGTACGGCTCCGATTCCTTCGTCTGAAGCGTCCACGGATAGTGACCAAGTTGCTGATGGATCTGGATGTGCTAGCGATGATGCATTGCTTAGATCTGCTTTGCACTTCTCGAATGCTGTTACTGCTTCGTCAGTCCATTCCAGCGCTGTCTTATCTCGCTTCCGATTTCCGATTATAAGTTTTTGCAGCGGGCGTTGGTTCTGTGCAGCGTTTGGCAGGAACCGCCGGTAAAAGTTGAGCATGCCAAGAAAAGATTTCAGTGGATGGACCGTGCTGGGCTTTGGAGTCGCGGATATGCCTTCCGTTTTTTCTGGAAGAGGTTTCAATCCGTGCGATGTTATCGTGTGTCCCAAAAAGCGTACTTCGGATTGGCCGAACTGGCATTTGTCTGTGTTGATTGTAAGGGCGTACTTCCGGAGTCGATCGAATGTTTATGCGAGGTGCTGTCTATGTGTTCGTTCGTCTGGCGAAAATACCAGGATGTCGTCGATATAGACGAATACGTGGTCTAGTCCTCGTAGTACCTCGTGCATAAACCGTTGGAAGGTTTGTCCAGCGTTACATAATCCAAACGTCATGTATACGAACTCGTACAAGCCGAATGGTGTAATAATGGCTGTCTTCGGAATGTCTGTAGGTTCGACTGGGATGTGGTGGAACGCTCGTTGAAGATCGATGACAGAGAAGACTGTCATGCCATGCAGTGCTGCTGTGCAATCCTGGAGAAATCCAATAGGATATCGGTCTGGGACGGTGCAGGCGTTGAGCGCTCGGTAATCCCCGCATGGTCGCCAATCGCCATTGGCCTTTCGTACCATGTGCAAGGGACTACTCCACGGACTTTTGGATGGTCGACAGATTCCTAGTTGCTGTAAGTAGTCGAATTCAGCTTTGGCAGCCGTGAGCTTCTCGGGTGGTAGTCGTCGTACTTTCGCGCAAACTGGAGGACCTTTCGTTTCGATGTGGTGCGTCATCATGCAATCGAATTTACGGCGTGGGGCTGCTACTGTAATGTTCTGGTATTCGTTCAGTAAGGCAGCGTACTCGGTGTTGACTCTTAGTGGCTGGTCCTTATTCAGGGCTTTCGCCACGGCTGATACGTTAGTCGTACGTTCGATGATTTTACGTCCTCTTACGTCTACGAGCAGTACCTAGTGCTCAAGCAAGTCAGCTCCGATGATGGGTGAGCTGACGTCTGCGATGACAAATGTCCAAGTGATTGACTTCGGCAGTCCAAGATCGAGAGTTAATTTCCGTTTACCAAACGTTCGTATAGCCGAGCCGTTGGCTGCAAGTAGCTGCGTGCCAGGATCGGGGCTGTAGCGTTCTCGGATGGTTGGCGGTATAACGGAAATATCGGCACCGGTGCCGATTAAAAATGCGCATGATGTTCTGCCGTCGCGGATGTTGAGGCGCTGGATGGTGCGCGCCTTTGTCGTCACTTGTGGAGAGGACGAAATTAATTTTTTTGCTGTTTGCCAAGAGTGCACGGTGGCCTGCAGTTCTTGGCGCCTGGACCGTAGTGTTCGTGGTACCAGCAAAGTCCGGTGCTCTCCTTGGTCGGAGTACGCGTTCTTGATGGGGTCCTCGCTCGTTGCGGTGGTGGTGTTCGTCGGTTCGTGTGCCCATAGTCGAGGCACGAACAGGAGCAATTTTGCGTTGCTTGTTGCAGCTGAAGCTCGTCAATTCGTTTTCCAAGTCTCAGTACTTCTCCCGTGAGTTTGCTTAGCTCGGAAGAGATCCTCAGTGCTGGTGGAAAGGCTACTGGTGCAACTTGCTCGGTGACAGTAGCGATGGTGTATGGTCTGGATCCTCGTGTCACTTCGTGGACTCGGTCTGCGATTGTGGCTAAGTCCGAAAGTGTGGCATCCTTTGCGGAGAGAATGCACCTCAGCGTGAGGTCAAGTCGATTGAGCCACATCTGTTTTAGCATCGTTTCGTTGATGCTCGTCCCCGCAAGTGCTCGCATTTGGTTGAGCAGCTGTGAAGGTCTTTGGTCGCCAAGCTCGACTTCTGATAGGAGCTTCTGGATTCGCTGTTGTGCCGATTCCGTGAAGGCAGTGATAATATCTCGCTTGAGATTATCGTACTTGCCTTCGGCCGGCGGGTTGGTTACGGCGCTTCTAACTGGTCGGATGATGCGGATCTTGAGGCTGGCGATGATGTTTTGGAACTTGGTCAAGTCGCTGGTGATGCGGCTTGACGCAAAGTAAGCCTCGACTTGCTCGAACCAAAGTTCCACGTCTTCTTCCCAAAAAGGCGGAACTCGAAGTGCTATGCGGCTGACCTCTGGTGTCTGAACGTCTGCGGGCTGCTCGGCGTCGTGGGCAGTGCTCGCAGACTCGTCCATCGTTGGGTTCTGCTTCGGTGGCTCGTTGTCCGTCATCGTGGTGTTTACACCGATGGGCTGGTTGGTGTTTGGGCTCGCCTTTTTACGCCTCGGACGTGGTCCCTGTACAATATGTACAGCAGGGACGCGGTGTTTATGATCAGGA
Organism: Nemotelus pantherinus; assembly: GCA_963978885.1. Taxonomy (NCBI): domain Eukaryota; kingdom Metazoa; phylum Arthropoda; class Insecta; order Diptera; family Stratiomyidae; genus Nemotelus; species Nemotelus pantherinus. The sequence goes on along the minus strand of OZ022264.1, from coordinate 123,612,697 downwards.
TGCAGACCAGCAGATACTCGAGTCGCTGGCTCTCGACTGTCAATGCCGAATTGACAATGAGTGTGTTTGTGACGTCTCCCTGAAGCGGTTTCGTCTCGGTGTTTCCCATTCGTGGGAGGTCCTGTCGTCGGTCGTTTTATCCGCTCGAAGAAGCGTGGATGCGGGTTGGTCGTTGGCTCGGATGAGCGATGTTCGTTGAATCGGATGATTGTTTATTCCTCGGCTCGGACGAGCGATGTTCGTCGTCGGTTTTAGCAGGATCGCCAATTATAGCGAATTGGTCGGATCCAGTGCAATTATCGTTGTCGTATGCCGGTTTAGCAGGATCGCCAATTATGGTCCTTGTTGTGGCAATTGATACTCCGTTTTAATCTTTAATCAGTATTATTTATTTAACAATAAATACAATATAAAATTGGTGCGCTTGATCCGGATCTAGTTCGAAATGAGGAACGAAGAATGAGGAATGAGAAAGATCGCCGCCTGCGTGCCACTTATGAAGGTCATAAGTGCTGACCACGCAGGCGTAAGCTCTTCATCATCCAGACACACATAAATGCCTCGTCAGCAATTGTGTGTCCGGACGGAATTCGATTTTCTGTCCAGACGTGCACAAATGCCTTGTCAGCACTTGTGCGTCTGTACAGAGCTCGAAGCAGAAACATAAACACAAATGCCTCGTCGGCACTTGTGTACATGTACAGAGCTCGAATCGTAGATATGAGCTCGAGTCGCACATTGTAAACATGCGATGGATCATGACATTCCGACCGAGACGATAGCTATGCGTATCAGATTACGTGCAAAGCTATCGCGACGGGAGGAATGCCACGCTCGCACTTATGCTGGCGCGGTCGTTTAGTTGTGGACAATGTACCGATACATTGCCGCCACAGAACGATACATTGCCGCCACATATATATATATATATATATATATATATATATATATATATATAAATATATATATATATATATATATATATATATATATATATATATATATGTATATATATATATATATATATATATATATATAAATATATATATATATATATATATATATATATATATATATATATATATATATATATATATATATATATATATATATATATATATATATACGTATATATATATATATATATATATATATATATATATATATATATATATATATATATATATATATATATATATATATATATATTTATATACATATATATATATATATATATATATATATATATATATATATATATATATATATATATATACATATATATCCACGTATATTTGATAAAAGTCTAGCGCATCACAACCGAAAGAAAACTAATATTCGAAGAAATTGTCTTTGAGTGACAAAATAATGTGGAAAGACGTTATGCACTGTTTTGTAGAATCATATCAACCATTCCTTATCCAAAGCAACAAAACTCAGCCATAACACAAATGATGAAAATGTTCAGTGCTGGCAACACTTTTCCAACGAAGCAGCAATAAATTAACCATTACAAGCTCATACTTAAATCAACGTATACTTTGAACTTTGTTCTCATCGGAGGATTTCACGGAATGTTTCAACGATGAAACGTTGTTTGAGGCTGCCATCCGAAAAATATTCTAAACTCGGAAATTTAAAAATTGGTTTCTTATTTATATTGCAAATGCTTTGCATATGAAAATGTTGTTTCAAGCATCTGTTGGTGCAATATTTACGAACATGGCCAACGCTGGTTACCCTGTGTTAGCAGCAATTAGCAGCAATACCAAATCTGCTTCACGTTAAGTTAAACCCAACCTGTAAATTTCGTTTCGATTGAATCACAGCGCTGGAAGTTATACGGGTGAAAAAAGTTTTAGGGTAACAACCCTCAAAACTTTTCAAATTTTTAAAGCGTTAAAATTTGTTGTTCATTTTCATTGCAGGATGAATCCCATTTGCAAATCTAATGATATAATCACTTTGTGAAGAAAAATCCAAAAAATTACCAAAATGGTCATAGCTGGCAGCCCTTTCATGATTTTTGCACGAAATTCCTACAACACTTGGTTCACATAAAGGTCCATTTAATGCAGGAACTTCGTTTTGATTTCTACTCTGGAACAGAAGTTATAGGGAAAAACTCTAGCGCACCTGAACCGCTAGAAACACTAATGTTCGAAGAACAGTAGAAGAATCGTGCAGGTTTTGAGTGCATATTCCACCACATGTGCTGCTTATTACGACCAAACTGTTTCAAATGCCACGTTTTACTTTGGTCTCAAGAATGCATTATAACACATATGGTGGAAGGTTTCAGATATTACCACTGGCATGAATTTCAACGTTTATGAGAGCAAAACACGGGTTAATTATATTCGTTATCAGTTGCTTATTTCACATAATTTTGAAAGCAGCATCTCCTATAACATCAATGAAGGAAATGCTCAGTGGCTGCAGCACTGTAACTGAAGTTGGTGTTTGGGGCTGCGATCCGAAAAATTTGCAGAACTTTGCGAATTGCAACATTGATTATTTATTTTCATTGTAAATGTTTCCGGTATGAATACTAACTGTAAGCGTTTATTGATACAAAAGTAGCACAACCGACTCGTGCTGGCAACCTTCTGCCAGTATCAAAGCCAAGAATATATCACATCTGCTTCACGTTGTTATATAACATTCGAAGTTAAAGGAGTATAAAGAAATTTAGAGTTACCTGCAGCGAGTTTTTTCAAATAATCGAAAGCTTAATATTTGCTCTTTATTGTCACTACAATATCATTACCATTTGAAAATTCTACGATAAAACCGCTTCATAAAGATATTGTAATTAAACACAAAACCAACAATAGCTGGCAACCCTATCGTGGCTTTTCAACCAAATTTGGCCTGAATAATGTTTATGACAGGTTTCATTAATTGTATGAAATTCGTATTGATTTCATGACTGCACTGGAAGTTATAGTGCAAAAAGTTTTATTTTCCTGAGCGTATTTTCAAAACCAAAGACACAAAAATTACCATAGCTGGTAGCACCAATCAAATTTTTCAACCAAATTTCCACCAAACAGATATTAGAGTTAGGTTTAGCTACTGTGCCAATTTCATGAAAATCTGGTAATTCATTCACATTTCATAGGGCAAAAAACAGTTTTTACTAATGTTTGAAGAACAATAGTATTAAACTCGTTTCACCGAAAATTCATATTTCTTTATATATATATATATATATATATATATATATATATATATATATATATATATATATATATATATATATATATATATATATATATATATATATATATATATATATATATATATATATATATATATATATCAGCAAAATGATTAAGGGAGATAATCTCTGGAGTGGCCTATCCGATTGAGCTGAAATTTTCGGAGAACGTAGGTGTATATAGTAGGTAGGTCCACGACTTTCTCAAATACAGATATCCTAAACCTTTTGGCGGCGGCGAGCGTTTTAGTGAATTTTGAGGAACTCCTATATTTCCAAGCAGTGTAAATTTTTGTTACAGAAAAGTATTGGGAATGCAAATTAATGATGTTCTTAGCTTGTTTATGATAAATAATCGGAAATTTTGAACCGTGTGTGGGTGCAGAGTGCCTAAAAGTAGGCAAGGATTTTTTTTCAAATTTTGATTTGTCATTACTTGTAAGAAAAACAATGGATCATCATGAAAATTACAGAGCGTATTAATGTTGACTAAAATTTAGCACGTAGAGATTTTCACTATAAAGCGGATAACCCTGTAGCTGTGGCAGGGTGCTGAAAAAAAATCCTTCAAATCATTGACCTTCCTGAAAAATTTTTGATTTTTGACAAAAAATTCAAATCTTTGATAAATTTTATCCTTTGTCCTTCATCTCAAGATAAAATTTTCAAAATTCCGTTTTGCACAAGAACGGCAACCCATCACCAAATTACCTCTATTTTCAGCACTCAAAAGTTCTGTTCACGAGAACTGACGACCGGATAATCCGATCATAATCAAATTTACAGGATATGTTGGTATTATCTAGGACTAGGTCTGATAGAAGCTATTTTGAAATGCGGGCAACCCTGTGGTAGTGGTGCCATCTTGAAAAATAGGTGAGAAAAAAAACTGGTTTTAGGCCTATAACTTCCGACTCAGCCAGATATATATATATATACATGGTACAAGATTCATACAGATTTGGACAAGATTCATACAGTACTTGGATCTTATCTTAATTAACATTTGATTAAAATTTGGTTGAAAAATTAGAATAGAGTTGCCAGCTATGGTGATTTTTGTCTCCTAAATAATGCAACTTTGCTCAGCAAAATAAAGCTTTTTTCCCTATAACTTCCGGTCCAGTGCAGAAATCAAAACGAAGATCACGCAGTAAATGGACCTTAATGTGAACCAAATGTCGTAGAAATTTCGTAAAAAAATCATGAAAGGGCTGCCAGCTATGATCATTTTTGTAATTATGTGAAATTTCTTTACAGAGCGATTATGTCATTAGATTTGCAAAAGGAAATGATCCTGCAATGATAATTAACCACAAATATTAACGCTTTAAAAATTTGAAAAGTTTTGAGGGTGGTAACCCTAAAATTCTTTTCACCCGTAAAACTTCCAGCGCAGTGATTCAATCGAAACGAAATTTACTGGTTGGGTTTAACTTAACGTAAAGCAAATTTTGTATGTATTTTGCTTTGCTGCTGACACTGGCTAACCAGCATTAGCCATTTCCGTAAATATTGCACCAACAAATGCTTCAAATTACGTTCTCATATGCAAAGCATTTGCAATAAAAATAAGGAATCAATTTGTAAATTTTCCGAGTTTTGAACGTTTTTCGGATGGCAGCCTCAAACAACGTTTAACCGCTGAAACTTTCGATGAAATCCTGCGATGAGAACGAAATTCAAAGGATAAGTTGATTTGAGTATGAGCTTGTTATGGTAAACTTATTACTGCTTCGTTCGGAAAGTGTTGCCAGCACTGAACATTTACATCATTTGTGTTAGAGTTGAGTTTTGTTGCTTTGGATAAGGAATGGTTGATTTGATTCTACACAACAGTGTATTAAGTCTTTCCACACTTTTTTGTCCCTCAAAGACAATTTCTTCGAAAATTAGTTTTCTAGCGGTTCAGGTGCGCTAGAGTTTTTTTTCTTTGTAATTTTTCAAGATGGCACCACTGGCACAGACTTGCCCACAATTCAAAATCGCTTCTATCAAATCTGGTCTTACTTAAGTCCAATGCATTCTGTAAATTTTAGCTGTATCTGATTATTGGTTCGTGAGTTTCCGTGAACAGAAGTTTTTGATGCTAAAAATATAGGTTAACTGGGAGAGGGTTACCTTTCTTTTCCGACATGAAATTGCCAAAGTTTTATTTTGAACGTGTAGATGAAACATAAGATTTATATACAGATTGGTTTTATTGTAAGAAACGGACATGTTTTTGAATATTCGATGGTTTGAATGTTTTCACTTCCAAATTTTTTTTTTCAAAATGAAGACACCAAAATTATCATAGCTGGCAACTCCAACCGAATTTTTCAACCAAATTTCTACCAAACGTGGCTTAAAGTAAGATCCAGCAGTTGTGTGAGTTTCGTCAAAATCGAACGATTCAATTAGAATTTATAGGGCTAAAAACAGTTATCTTTTTTAGTGATTTTTCAAGATGGCGCCACTGGCACAGAATCGCCCGCATTTCAAAATCACTTCTATCAGACCTGGTCCTATTTAAGACCAATACATTCTGCAAATTTCAGTTAATTCTGCTAATCGGATCGTGAATTTCCGTGAACAGAAGTTTTTGATGCTAAAAATATAGGTAAATTGGGCAAGGGTTACCAGGCGTGCCCGTTATACCATATCTTTTTTTTTTTTTGGTTATGTAAACAAAGCACAAGATTTACATATGAATGGCTTTTTTTTGAAGAAACGGCAGTTTTTCAAGAGAGACGATGATTTGGAGGTTTTTATTTTCAGTGCCTGCCCTAGCTACAGGGTTGCTAGCACGCTCATTAAAAGCTACACAAACCTGCAACTAAATAATATCAATATGTCCTGGAAATTTCGTAATGATTGAATAGCTCTGTCAAAAGTAATCGCAATTTAAAAATTTTCAAATTTTCCCGTCCTCTTTTTAGGCACCCAGCGCACACATAGGGTTAAAAAATTCCAAAGCATTATCCGATTCATATGTAAAACACGTTTGAAATTTATTTCGTTAACTTTATTTTTGCGAAAATTATTTGTGCACGAAATAATAGGTATATTAAAAATATCACTTAAATGGCCGCCGGCGCCAAAAGGTTAACAATAACTGACATTTAAAGAGACCTGGACCTATTCTGCATATACACCAATGTATCCTGAAAGTTTCAGCTCAATCAGATGGCGCGTTCCCGAGATTATCTCACTGAAATTTTTTGATGATATATATATATATATATATATATATATATAGATATGGAAATATGAATTTTTGGCCGAATCGATTTTAATACTAATGTTCTTCGAACATTTGTAAAAAGCTTTATTTTGCTGAGCAAGTTTGCAAGATTTAGGAGACAAAAATCACCATAGCTGGCAACTCTATTATAATTTTTCAGTCAAATTTTCACCAAATGTTACCGAAAGTAAAATCCAAATATTGTGTGAACTTCGTCTAAATGTGATGGCGGAATCGGAAGTTATAGGCCAAAAAGCTGTTTTTTTTCCCCGCGATTTTTCAAGATGTAAAA
>OZ022264.1:123593456-123600956 GCA_963978885.1 Nemotelus pantherinus | reverse complement strand
GCTCGATATCTCATACCTGGCCTAATTTCCCTGCCAACTTTCCGCCGTTCGCTGAAACTCCACTAAATAGTTCGAGTCTATGCTGCTAGAATGCTTCAACTGTTCGCTCCTTATCCTCCACGATCTTCGCCGTTCCACGTCACCGTCGTAGCCGCCATTCTATCGCAAATCACCCGTTCAAAATAATCTCCTTATGCCGAATTTACATGCTCGCCAAGGAATGCCAAATGAAGACAAGGTGAGTGTGTAAATGGTCTCCTTGTCTATTCTCGGCTGTGTTTTTCATGGCAAGCACGAGTGTGTAAATGGTTTGCTCGTCGGCTCTTGTTTGTTTTACGAAGGGATAATGATCCTTTTATTGCTGTGCCTGAGCGTTTATGACCGTCTCGTCCGAATTCGAAGCCGCTGGAAGCGAAGTCGGTTTTATGCATCAAGTCAAAGGGATTCGAGAGGGTAGCGTGTGCTCATTTAAATTTTCGAATTTGAGTTAACTTGAACAACGTGAAATTTGAAAGTAGAAGTGATAGTGAATTTGTTTTAAGTCAAAACGAAATATAAAGAAGTACGTATAAACATAGATTGCAAGCAATTGAAGTGTTATTCTAGATTTTTTTTTTAGCTACTGTTGTAATAAATGGCGTGGTCTAATAGCAAAACATTGGCATTCTTGGAAATGTATCAGGGAGAAAGAATTTTATGGGACCCCCAAGAATCTGGACACAAGGATCGAGTACGAATTAATGATGCTTGGTTGCGTATAAGCAAAGCGATGGATACCCCGGCCAGCGATTTGAAGAGGAAAAAAGAGTCGCTGATGGCCACTTTCAGAAGTCACCAAAGGAAAAAAACTCTAGCGCACCTGAACCGCTAGAAACACTAATGTTCGAAGAACAGTAGAAGAATCGAGCAGGTTTTGAGTGCATTTTCCACCACATGTGCTGCTTATTACGGCCAAACTGTTTCAAATGCCACGTGTTACTTTCGTCTCAAGAATGCATTATAACTCATATGGTGGAAGGTTTCAGATATTACCACTGGCATGAATTTCAACGTTTAAGAGAGCAAAACACGGGTTAATTATATTCGTTATCAGTTGCTTATTTCACATAATTTTGAAAGCAGCATCTCATATAACATCAATGAAGAAAATGCTCAGTGCCTGCAGCACTGTAACTGAAGTTGGTGTTTGGGGCTGCGATCCAAAAAATTTGCAGAACTTTGCGAATTGTAACATCGGTTATTTATTTTCATTGTAAATGTTTCCGGTATGTATACTAACTGTAAGCATTTATTGATACAAAAGTAGCACAACCGACTCGTGCTGGCAACCTTTCGCCAGTATCAAAGCCAAAAATATATCAAATCTGCTTCACGTTGTTTAATTACATTCGAAGTTATAGGAGTATAAAGAAATTTAGGGTTACCTGCAGCGAGTTTTTTCAAATGATCGAAAGCTTAATATTTGCTGTTTATTGTCACTACAATATCATTACCATTTGAAAATTCTACGATAAAACCGCTTAATAAAGATATTGCAATTAAACACAAAACCAACAATAGCTGGCAACCCTATTGTGGCTTTTCAACCAAATTTGGCCTGAATAATGTTTATGACAGGTTTCATTAATTGTATGAAATTCGTATTGATTTCATGACTGCACTGGAAGTTATAGTGCAAAAAGTTTCATTTTCCTGAGCGAATTTTCAAAACCAAAGACACAAAAATTACCATAGCTGGCAGCACTAATCAAATTTTTCAACCAAATTTCTATCAAACAGAGATTAGAGTTAGGTTTAGCTACTGTGCCAATTTCATGAAAATCTGGTAACTTATTCACATTTCATAGGGCAAGAAGCAGTTTTTTTTCTTTGTAATTTTTCAAGATGGCACCACTGGCACAGACTTGCGCACAATTCAAAATCGCTTCTATCAAATCTGGTCTTACTTAAGTCCAATGCATTCTGCAAATTTTAGCTGTATCTGATTATTGGTTCGTGAGTTTCCGTGAATAGAAGTTTTTGATGCTAAAAATATAGGTTAACTGGGAGAGGGCTACCGTTCTTGTCCGACATGAAATTTCCAAAGTTTTATTTTGAACGTGTAGATATAACATAAGATTTATATACAGATTGATTTTATTGTAAGAAACGGACATTTTTTTGAATATTCGATGGTTTGAATGTTTTCACTTCCAATTTTTTTTTTCAAAATGAAGACACCAAAATTATCATAGCTGGCAGCTCCAACCGAATTTTTCAACCAAATTTCTACCAAACGTGGCTTAAAGTAAGGTCCAGCAATTGTGTGAGTTTCGTCAAAATCGAACGATTCAATCAGAATTTATAGGGCTAAAAACAGTTATCTTTTTTAGTGGTTTTTCAAGATGGCACCACTGGCACAGAATCGCCCACATTTCAAAATCACTTCTATCAGACCTGGTCCTTTTTAAGACCAATACATTCTGCAAATTTCAATTCATTCTGCTCATCGGATCGTGAGTTTCCGTGAACAGAAGTTTTGGATGCTAAAAATATAGGTAAATTGGGCAAGGGTTACCAGGCGTGCCCGTTATACCATATCTTTTTTTTTTTTTTGGTTATGTAAACAAAGCACAAGATTTATATATGAGTGGCTTTTTTTTGAAGAAACGGCATTTTTTCAAGAGAGACGATGATTTGGAGGTTTTCACTTTCGTTGCCTGCCCTAGCTACAGGGTTGCCAGCACGCTAATTTAAAGCTACAAAAATCTTCAACTAAATAATATTAATATGTCCTGAAAATGTCGTAATAATTGAATAGCTCTGTCAAAAGTTATCGAAATTTAAAAATTTTTAAATTTTCCCGTCCTCTTTTTAGGGACCCAGCGCACACATAGGGTTAAAAAATTCCAAAGCATTATCCGATTCATATGTAAAACACGTTAGAAATTTATTTCGTTAACTTTATTTTTGCGAAAATTATTTGTGCACGAAATAATAGGTATATTAAAAATATCACTTAAATGGCCGCCGGCGCCAAAAGGTTAACAATAACTGACATTTAAAGAGACCTGGACCTATTCTGCATATACACCAATGTATCCTGAAAGTTTCAGCTCAATCGGATGGCGCGTTCCCGAGATTATCTCACTGAAATTTTTTGATGATATATATATATATATAAAGAAATATGAATTTTTGGCCGAATCGATTTTAATACTAATGTTCTTCGAACATTAGTAAAAAAAACTCGATGAGATCAGGTGCTGGCTCCGCTGACATATACAAACCAATTTGGTTTGCATACGAAACAATGGAAGGATTTCTTGGACGTTTGCATGAGTGCAACAGGACTGTAAACACAGAAAACACAGTAAGTAGAAAGCTTCATTATTATTTTATTTAGCACAATTAAACGGCACATTGAATAAACGAAAGTAATATTAGATTTAATATTGTGAATTGCGTGAAAAGTGTTCGGTATTCGGTAATTCTATTATAATATAGTGTTCGGTAATTCTGTCCGTATTTGTGTTGCAGTCAATGGTGGTCTGCGGGCTGTTGACGGTATTGGCCTAATAGCACAGTTTTCTTGTTGAAACTGCCTCCTGGATCCCGTGTTAATTAATGCTCCATGTTCGTCAAATTCGTCAAACGTACCGGTTGGTGTATATATTTGGCGCGATGTTTCACTTCTTTTCAGAAAGTTGTGCAGCAAAATACAGGTTATTGTAATGTTGGAAACCGTTTCGGGATTCAGAAGAATTGGTTTTCTAAACACACGGAAAACTGATGCTAGTATCCCGAATGCATTTTCAACCACAACACGTGATTTAGACAGCCGAGTATTAAAAATTCTTCTTGGGGAAGATATTTCGTGGTTTCCTGGGTAAGGCTTCATAACATTTGGACTGAGAGCAAATGCTCCGTCGCCCAAGAACACGTACGGAACGTTATTGCCAGTGGTAGACCCAGGAAGGGGACAATCTGGTGGTAATGCCATATTATTTTCATATATTTTCTTCCACAGCAGTGAATTTCTTAAAACTCCACCATCACTAATCCTTCCTTGGCATCCAACATCTGCGAAAATGAATCGATGATTGCTGTCCACTAGGGCTAAAAGAACAATGCTGAAGGTGCCTTTATAGTTATAAAATTCCGATCCGCTATTGGCAGGACATTGAATAACTATATGTTTGCCATCCAAAGATCCTACGCAGTGAGGGAAATTTGCGTTGTAACCTTTTTCAATTTCCAGCCACTCCTCCGCTGTAGTCGGCATCTGCAATTGTTTGTTTTTGCTATTAACAAGCGATTAGAGAGAGGGTTGTGTAGGGTAAGTGGCGGAGAATAAGTTCATGTACCATACTGTCCTACTAACCATAAAATATCTATTTGCATTTTTCTATTTTTCGAGTTAAAACCGGATTCGAAAGTTTCATAATCGATTACATAATTCTACAAAATTTTAAAAATATATGTTTTGTGGAAGTTTGTTAAAATCAATATTGATAAAGATACTCTCCATATATCTCCAATACAAATCAAAATATTTAATTACTCGAAACGACTAAAATGTAGAAATAACCTTTATGGTTTGTAGAGCAGCAAAGTCTCTATGACGCTTTCCTTCCGCTTATTGTAAATTGTTAATCTTTGTAGTTTTCGATGAACACAACCAAAACATACCAAATTTTAATCACTACACTGAATATGTAAGATTTCAAATTCAATGCGTACATTGATCAACATATCTGAGAACTTCCACTACATCCACTTAAGTGACTTTCTTGCCCTTATTATTATAATTCATTTAGTGTTTTTACTTGGAAAAACCGAATAGAAACGACAATTTGCGAACTCTGTTGTGCTGCTCAACTGTGTATTCACCCAAAAACGGATTAGTTAAGCCATAAAAACTATTTTTCCGTGTGGATGCCATAAAACTCTTCCTGTCGTAGTTGGGATAATCTCAAAGGTGTTACATTTATGTTCCCAGGTCTGCATATGGTGTAGGTAGGTATAATATTCTCAAAACATCAACTTAATATTTTATCTCAAAAATGTAATGTTGCAACGATGTGGCTATGGGGAATTTATTTAATAATACTATTTACGTAGAAAAGGATCATACTTTGTTGTTGTGTCGGTCTCAACTTGTGAGCTACTAAATGAAACAATTAGATTATAGCCTGTACAGACTACGAAAATGTTCGTCAACTTGGCGAACTAACACGTGCAATTGTTGTTGTACGCAGGTAAACACTTACACTTATCTCAGGTTCGTAAACTTATGCGCGAACATTGAAATTCAGTGCAAACTTATGCGCAATGTACTGATGATGAGATATATGCATTGGTTTTTGACAAAACCCAGACGAAAATTACTGTGTACATATGCATGTGACACTGTACGTAGCATGTAGATATTAATGGGACGCCGAACTTTGCATACTTAGTCTCTATTCAATATGAAAGTTGCGCTTAATTAAGCGAACAACTTCATATTAAACTGCAGTTTCAAGTTATATTTTAATTACAAATATTAGCATATATTTACTTTGACGAAAATTCTGCTTCTAAATTCTTCAGAGCTTTGATGACATCTTTGCTTGTAAAGTTACTTTCGCTATGCACCGTGAAAGGTTTAACTTCAGATTTAGCTCAAATAAATGTATTTGTATCCATGTTTTAACTTTCACAAATCTTTGAATATCTGGAAAATGCTGATAGGTTGTTTATTTGCAGGACGACATAATGAGTTATTGAAATGGAACATTCAATAATACCAATATTTAAAAAATAAAAAAAAATCACAACCTATGTAAGTTGAAATTTCAATGTAATGTTTCAATGTGAATGGGCACCTCGTCTTTTCACCACTGTTTTTTTTCCGCCAAAACATGTATAGTTATAGTTTTATGTTTTTCAGGAGGAAATCGTCGACGTTGAAACTATCGACGAAGATATAACGGTAATGGTGAATACCAACGGAGAACCTATGTCTTCTAGAGGTAATGGTCGCCAATTGAACCGTCGTTCTCGTGATGTGCCACTGCTTCGCAAGGCAGAGCATCAAATTGAGAAGGCATTCACAGCCCTGAACGATGCATTGACATTAAATAAGGGAGACGAAGATGAGTGCGATCTGTATTGCAAGCTTCTCGCTACAAAGCTTAAAAAATGCCCGGAAGACGAACGTCGCTTGTTGATGCTTCAAATTGACAAAATGTTTGTCAATAGGCACCATAACTCCAACACTGCTGCCCCCACAGTCCTCAGACCTGACATGCAACCGTCATCATCACCTTGTTGTGCGAATCAAGATAATCAACAGCAAACACCATATGCATTCCATTATAATGCAGTGACATCTCGGTCAGTTTATGTTCCATCAGAGGATATACTCGATTTAACAATGGGATCACCGACATATTAGCAATTATTATAAGCAATTACATACTTATTAAAATTTAACATTTTATCTAGTTCCATAATAAAAATCAATATTCAATCGAACTGCGTATGATATTGTAACGTAAATTTGTTGTAAGTAAATACCTTGATTTCGTCCTTCAAAGCTTCATTAATTGCAGCACATACGTCTGGAACTATTTTCGAAATCGCCGGACTCGAAATTTTAAAAAGGTAGTGAAGACTTCTGTAACTATCGCCGGTGGCGAGAAATCTCAGCGTAATCGCGAGTTTAACTTTTGCAGGAATAGCTTCTCTCATGCACGTATCCTGCTTTTCTATGTAGGGTGATATTTTATCGAGGATAAACTGAAAATCATTCGAAGACATCCGACAAAAATTTTGAAATTCACTGGACGGTTCGTTTAACATTTCGCTTAACATTCCCTCCATAGATTTCCTAAAATTACACTTTATAAAACACAAATCAAACTAATATTAAAAACCATTATCACTTTGTTCTGTTTTTATTAACACTTGTCATCCACCATCTTCTTTTTCGCCGGGACTTCAAACATGTTCTTGCGTAGCACAGATTAAAATAACTCAATGCACACCAGGCAGTTGCAACAGCCACAACCTGTACCTCAGCCGTCGTTCACTGAACTAAACAAAATAGCTCACAACTGTCGAAAGGTACATGGTGCGTGCTGCATGGTGCCATGTCCTAAGTAAACAATTCACCCTATGTCTTGCGGAGTCTCGTCCAATGTCTTGTTGAGTCTTGTTGACTCTTGTACACAAGACGCTCGTCCAATATGTAAATTCGGCTTTACGTTTGCAACCACTCGTCGCATATCGTAGCTGCGCCTTAAATTGCCAGTTTCCATTCACCCTGTACTGCCTCCGTGATCTTTTTCCGCTCACCGGTAGCGCCTCAGTCGTTGATATCCAGAATCCCAGAAACGAAAAACAAATGCAAATAGTTACTTCGCCGATTAATCTCCAAAACGTTCAATCCTTAACGCTGTTGGCTTAAAAAGATCTGGTGTTTGCTCACTCCCTGTCATCAAGCCTTGTATCTATCCACTTCAGCGGGAGTTG
>OZ022264.1:123453456-123588456 GCA_963978885.1 Nemotelus pantherinus | reverse complement strand
AGAATTGGGAATAGAAACTTATTATGTTTTAAGCTTGTTTATGAACAAAAATTGGAAATTTTGAGCCGTATATAGGTGCAGCGTGCCTAAAAGTAGGCAAGGATTTTTTTTCAAACTTTTATTTGTCATTACTTCTGACAAAAACATTGGATCATCGTGAAATTTGCAAAGCGTATTGATGTTGACTAACGTTTAATACACATGGATTTCCAAGGTAGTGCGGGTAACCCTGTAGCTGCGGCAGGCTCTGGAAAAAAAATCCTTCAAATCATTGAACTTCCTGAGAAATTTTTGATTTTTGACAAAAAATTCAGTCATTGATAAATTTTAACGTTTGTGCATCATGCCAATTAGAAACTTTTGAAATTCCGATTTGCACAAGAACGGCAACCCATCACTAAATCACCTCTATTTTCAGCACTCTAAAGTTCTGTTCACGAGAACTGACGACCAGATTATTCGATCATAATGAAATTCACAGGACATGTTGGTATTAACTAGGACCAGGTCTGATAGAAGTGATTTTGAAATGCGGGCAACTCTGTGGCAGTGGTGCCATCTTGAAAAATCACTGAGGAAAAAAACAGTTTTTTGGCCTAAAACTTCCGATTCAGCCATCAGATTTAAACAAAACTCACATAATTTTTGGATCTTACTTTAGATAACAAATATTAACGTTTTAAAAATTTGAAAAGTTTAGAGGGTGGTAACCCGAAAATTTTTTTCACCCGTATAACTTCTAGCGCAGTGATTCAATCGAAACGAAATTCATTGCTTGGGTTTAGTTTAACGTGAAGCAGATTTGGTATATATTTTGCTTTGCTGCTGACACAGGATAACCAGGTTTAGCCATTTTCGTAACTATTGCATCAACAGATGCTTCAAATTGCATACTCATATGCAAGACATTTGCAATAAAACTAAGAAACCAATTTTTAAATTTGCCGAGTTTTGAAGATTTTTTGGATGGCAGCCTCAAACAACGTTAACCGCTAAATTTTCGACGAAATCCTCCGATCAAGGATAAGTTGATTTAAGTATGAGCTTGTGAAGGTAAACTTACTGCTGCTTCGTTGGGAAAGTGTTGCCAGCACTGAAGATTTTCATCATTTGTGTTATAGTTGAGTTCTGTTGCTTTGAACAAGGAATGGTTGATATGATTCTACAAAAAAGTATATTACGTCTTTCCACATTTTTTTGTCACTCAAAGACAATTTCTTCGAAAATTAGTTTTCTAGCGGTTCAGGTGCGTTTTTTTAGGAAATTTTCTAGCCTACAAGCTCGTCGTACATTGTTTTTTCTGTAAAAACTATCGTTACTGAGATATTTACGAGAAATCACTTTTGGTGACCTTTGACCCCATCTTAAATGTAACGCAGCACACGTATTAGTTGGGACTGTTACCAAGGCTCACACCAAAATCCAGCTTTCCCCTAATTCTTCCGAAGCACCATGTAAACTTCCCTGGAATTATTTTCAAGAAAGAAACTTATGAGATTTTACCAGCTGTTGGTATCTTTTTATCGACATTAAAATCAAGTTGTTTCAATCTTTTTCACTCTTCTCGATTAGTAGCACTAAGTTAATGTCTTTCCAAACTGATAAGTCGCGTTGATAATAGATACTTCGCTATTAGCAAGTCTATGAAAGCATTGTAATGATTGGTTTCGATTTCATTTACATACATATGCGTTGTTTCACTAATGAAATGATGACAGTTGCCCCCCTGAAATAACAAAATTATTGAGTTAGTTTCAGTTTCATTTATTTGAGAAACAATACCCACACACTTTGCTGTTATAATTATTGAAACTCATCAAACCTGCTGACTGATATTCGAGAAATGTACAAAACTTCATTAAGCTTTTCAATGATACTGTTTATTTGTTGACTATATGCAAAGGTTTACACATTGTAAGACTTTTGAGAACTTGCTCAATACATTTTCAAAATACCGCATCACGTATGCAAATAACAAACTCACATCCTGATATAGAACAAAATAAGTAAACAGTAGCTTTTTACTCTTTCATATTCAAATCTTCCTTCGCGTAGACAATAAGAAAACTTTTTCTTTCAATCAACTGTTTGCTTTGGATGATTCGTGGAAGAGACTTCAAGCTAAATTGGTAGAGACAACATATCATACTTACACATAAGAACGTACACTTTCATCCCTTAGAAAATTTACTTATTACACACCAGAAACTCAATCTTGATTTAAATGTATATTCGTGGGTATCACGCAACACGAAATTCCGTATTACCAAACCCAGTTATACAAAAACCCGTTAATGAAATCTCCTAACATAAAATCACGTATAACAAAACTTTGTAATACAAGATGCTATAGTTTTGCGTTAAGTTTAGTACTTAAGAGTTCAGGTGAAATTTTCAGACAAAATTTCACGTGAAGTTTGTTTTGGGGTAAATTTTGCTTGAATGTAAGCCAGAGTTGCACTCAGTTCTTAGCGTGAAAACTTGCTCAAAAGTTTCTTTCGTTTTGACAATGCAGATGGCATTGGCACATATCTCTACAGTGAGGTAGTAGAAGTGGATATGACATCGACGGTGGAAGTAATAAATCAAACGCGGGTTTTTATTAAAAAAACCTATCTTTTAAGGGCAGAGCCCGTATTTATTCGAATAGAGTTGCAAATAGACTGAATACAAATTATAATTTCTTAGCCTAAGGTGAATCGTCCAAACTGCAGCGACGGCGTTTGTTGTTCCCACAGAATCGTGGAATTCGCGGTGATCTGTTTTTTTGTTGCGATGCAGCCCTTGCGTCGGCAGTTTTGCAACATGGGAAGATGCTAACTCGCCCACCTTTAAATACGATAGCCCTTGATCGCTTAGAAAAATTTAATGTCGTTGAACCTAACATTTTTCGATGTTTGCGAGACAGCTTTTGATGATGGAGAAGATGGTGAAACGGATCGCTGTGGCTCTGAAGTTGATTTTTGTAACTGTAGGCTTACAATTTCGTTTGGTTTACAATTTGACAAAGTGTTAATTTTTTTACAATATTAACTACCCCAAATATTTCGTTGCTATGTTTTATGATGTTACTGAACTTTAACTTTATTACATTGTTCCTTTTTACAGCTTTAATTAGATGTGATTCATATGTGAGGCTGGTAGTTAGTGGTATATTGGTTATGATGTAGAAAATTGATGACAATTTCGTTATAATTTTAACTTCTGCAAAGTCTAAAGCCTCTTCAATAGTTCTTTGTCTTATATATCTGTGGCAATTTGAATTTCAGATTTAGATAAAATGATTGAATTTATAACTTCGAATTTCGCCAAATGAAATGCTAAATTTATATTTGTTCATTTTTTCTTTAGTAGTGATAGTCTGAATTGGACATCCAAAATAATTTCGTAATTAATTTGACTATTTTCCTTCAATAACTTTTAAATTTTGCTGACAATTTTAGTAATATTATTTATTTTGTCAATGTACATTCCATTGATTATAACTTGTCTATTATTGCTTTGAAGTATATTCATAATTTTGTCTTTAATTGTTACAAAATCTTCGTGATCTGGATTACCTGCAATCCATTTCCAAGTAGTACCGATAAAATCAAGTGATCTTTTAATTGCTCTAGGTTTTAAATTTTGAATTAGTTCCCGAATTTTTTTAAGCTTGTAGGATAAATGTGATGAAGAAGGGTAGTGCCTAACTTTTGACAAATTAAGGGTAGTTTCAATTTCAGATATGAAGCGTTCGAACTGGTTTATATCAATATGGATTAGCTTGAAATTTCCGTCTTGAATTTTGGCTTTGCTTGTATGAAACAACATGGTTTGGGAGCTCGAAAAGTCCAGGATCTCAATTTTGGCATCTTAAGCGTAGAGTACTGTTAAACTGAAAGAAAATTTTAGTTTGTTTGTGGCTATAATGCACGGTTCTTCCAGATTCAGTCAAAACGGTTGAATTATGATTTACCTCAACTATTTCCTGTTTGTACCTCGCTGTCAATTTAGATTCCTTTCTCTTATTAATTTTAACGTAAATTATCTTGCCTATTTCGTAGTTTTTAGTCGGTTGTCTAGTGTTGTTGTGGTTTCTCATGTCTTTTTGCTGGTTTAGTTTTAATTTGTCTTCATTTGATAAGCGAATCCTTTCCACTTCTTCTGGGTCTTTGCTCGGAATTCGACCAAAATGCAGTTTGAAATGTTTTTTCCCGTTGGTGGAATGAATTGTACAATTGTACTCATGAGCGGCTCGTTGCAAAAGGTTTTCAAACGGTCTATGGGGTCCATCTTTTTTCAAGCATCTCATTATCTTGGCGAGGGTGCTATGCCACCGTTCAATCTGCCCATTCACCTCTCTCTTAAATGGAAGTGTTTTGTAGACCTTAATTCTGAGGTCGTCCTTAATTAATGATTTTATTGAGGCTGATCTAAGTAAGCTTTTATTGTTGATAACGACGATCTCTGGCACACAGAAGAAAAAGAGCAAGTCTGTGAGGGATTGTTTAATGTCTTCGATGGATGACCAAGTTTCGAAAATTTATCCACAGCAGTTAAAACTCTATAATTTTTGGTGCTAAACGGATCAATATGGAACGTGTGACCTGGATATGTTGGAATTGGTGTAGAATTTAGTCGAAGCTTATTGGGATGACGATCATATTTGTTCAAACGCTGCACTGCTTGACAAATTTTTACTAATGTTCGAAGAACAATAGTATTAAACTCGTTTCGCCGAAAATTCATATTTCTTTATATATATATATATATATATATCAGCAAAATGATTAAGGGAGATAATCTCTGGAGTGGCCGATTCGATTGAGCTGAAATTTTCGGAGAACGTAGATGTATATAGTAGGTAGGTCCACGACTTTCTCAAATTCAGATATTCTAAACCTTTTGGCGGCGGCGAGCCATTTAGTGAATTTTGAGGTACTCCTATATTTCCAAGCAGTGTAAAGTTTTGCTAAAGAAAAGTATTGGGAATGAAAACAAATTATGTTTTAAGCTCGTTTATGATAAACAATTGGAAATTGTGAGTCGTGTGTGGGTGCAGGGTGCCTAAAAGTAGCCAAGGATTTTTTTTCAAATTTTGATTTGTCATTACTTCTAAGAAAAACAATGGATCATCGTGAAATTTGCAGAGCGTATTAATGTTGACTAAAATTTAGCACATGTGGATTTTTAGGACAGTGCGGGTAACCCTGTAGCTACGGCAGGCTCCTGAATAAAAAACCTTCAAATCATTGACCTTCCTGAAAAATTTTTGATTTTTGACAAAAAAATCAGATCACTGATAAATTTCAACCTTTGTCCATCATATCAAATTAAAATTTTCAAAATTCCGATTTGCACAAGAACGGCAACCCATCACCAAATTACCTCTATTTTCAGCACTCGAAAGTTCTGTTCACGAGAACTGACGACCGGATTATCCGATCATAGTGAAATTTACAGGAAATGTTGGTATTAGCTAGGACCAGGTCTGATAGAAGTGATTTTGAAATGCGGGCAACCCTGTGCCAGTGGTACCATCTTGAAAAATCACCCAGAAAAAAAACCGGTTTTTGGCCTATTACTTCCGATTCAGCCATCAGATTTTGACAAGATTCATCCAATACTTGGATCTAACTTTATGTAACATTTGATGAAAATTTGGCTGAAAAATTAGAATAGAGTTGCCAGCTATGGTGATTTTTGTCTCCTAAATCTTGCAAATTTGCTCAGCAAAATAAAGCTTTTTTCCCTATAACTTCCGGTTCAGTGTAAAAATCAGAACGAAGTTCACGCAGTAAATGAATGTTAATGTGAACGAAATGTCATAGAAATTTCGTACCAAAATCATGAAAGAGCTGCCAGCTATGACCATTTTTGTAATTATGTTTAATTTCTTTACTGAGCGATTATGTCATTAGATTTCCAAATGGAAATGATCCTGCAATGAAAATTAACAACAAATATTAACGCTTTGAAAATTTGATAAATTTTGAGGGTGGTAACCCTAAAATTTTTTTCACCCGTATAACTTCCAGCGCAGTGATTCAATCGAAACGAAATTTACTGGTTGGGTTTAACTTAGCGTGAAGCAGAATTGTTATGTATTATGCTTTGCTGTTGATACAGGCTAACCAGCATTAGCCATTTCCGTAAATATTGCACCAACAGATGCTTCAAACAACGTTCTCATATGCAAAGCATTTGCAATAAAAATAAGAAATTCTTTTTTAAATTTTTCGAGTTTTGAACATTTTTCGGATGGCAGCCTCAAACAACGTTTAACCGCTGAAACCTTCGAACGAAATTCAAAGGATACGTTGATTTGAGTATGAGCTTGTTATGGTAAACTTATTGCTGCTTCGTTCGGAAAGTGTTGCCAGCACTGAATTATATGTGTTATAGTTGAGTTTTGTTGCTTTGGATAAGGAATGGTTGATATGATTCCTGCGAAGAGAACGAAATTCAAAGGATACGTTGATTTGAGTATGAGCTTGTTATGGTAAACTTATTGCTGCTTCGTTCGGAAAGTGTTGTCAGCACTGAATTATATGTGTTTTAGTTGAGTTTTGTTGCTTTGAATAAGGAATGGTTGATATGATTCTAAAAAACAGTGTATTACGTCTTTCCACACTTTTTTGTCACTCAAAGACAATTTCTTCGAAAATTAGTTTTCTAGCGGTTCAGGTGCGCTAGAGTTTTTTATCTTTGCAGCCATTTTCGGAAAATAGAAATTTTCCAATAGTTGCAGACGGTTTTCTTGGGCATTTCTATGTGCTCGTTTGTGAGTCAGCAAGATTCATTCTTCCTGCTCAGCTTCGCTTGGAATATCTTCAACGAACTTTTGAGTTTTTGAATCCGATAGTTCCTGAAGTGTGCAGAGTGTGCAGAGTTTTTGTATGCAACCCATGATTTCCTCGGATGTAAGTAGCCCGTTTATTGTATTAGGGTTGAGGTAGCTTTTGAAGATGCGTATGATGTCATTATTTGAGTATTGGGAATTGATAAGAGTATGTCTCGAATAATTTAGAAAAGGATTTTGTAGTTGAAAGCTGTCTTCGTCACCAATTCTCAAGATGATTTGGTTTCGAAAGGCGTTAATGGTTGATTCAGCGGCGCAAATGAGATTTTGAAATGAACTTTCATCACTGTGTTCTGTTGGTGTTAGAGAGCTGACCAAAGTGTCCTTGGGAGGCCGTGAAAGGGAATCTGCGACTACATTTACGCTGCCTGGTTTGTATACCGTTTCGTGATTATGTTCCTCCAAGATAGATTTCCATCTTTTTATCTTGCTGTTAGTGTTCTTATTACTCAGCGCGTACGTTAAAGGTTGATGGTCAGTATATATTTTGAACTTCCGAGAGCTGCAGAGATAGCCTCGCAATGAGTTGAGGGCCCACATGATAGCGAGCATCTCTTTCTCATTGGTGGCATAGTTCTCTTCGGTTTTCGTTAAAGTTCTCGACAAGAATACGATGGGTTTATTTTCTTGCGAGAGAACTGCACTAATAGCGTTGTCAGCGGCATCTGCTGTTAATTGGAACTCTTTTTCAAAGTTTGGATGAGTTAAAACCACTTCTTTGGAAATTAGATAGTTTCTGAGGGTGTTAAATGCATTTAGAGCCTCTGAATCGAGGTGAACTATTTTATTTTTTGACTGATTTTTCGACACTCGTCCATCTTCCCCTCATAAAAGAGAAGTCAGGGGCTTCGCAATTTTTGCATAGTTTTGTATAAAACGGCGGTTGAACCCCGACATTCTTTAAAATGATCATAGGTCCTTTAAAGTCTTAGGAACAGGTAAATCCGCAATGGCTTGAACTTTCTGGGGGTTGGTTTTAATTTCATTGCTACCTACTACAAATCCTAAGAATTCGATTTCTCTTTTGAGAAACTCACACTTGTCCAACTGAATCTTATTGTTGGAACTTTTCAAAGTTTTGAACACTTTCTTTAGATTTTCGAAGTGCTCTTCCTCGTTACTTCCGAAGATGATCATATCTTCGATGTATATAGTACCCCACCATTGAATTATGACCGATTACATTTCTGAAGAGTTTTGATAATTTTATAAGCACTGAGTATAACTTTAGCTATTTTTTTCTCGGTATCTGTTGGGTTTTCCCTATACCTGTAAGTTATCAAATGGGTAATCCGAAATTCCCAGATGTTCAAAAATACAAACATGTTCAAAAACAGCAATTATTAATAAGTGCAAAAATTCCTTCCTTTTCATTTTAAGTTTGAAGCGTGCTCGAGACAGTTATCAAAGTAATAAATATTTAAATTGAAAAAAAATACTCTAGCGCACCTGAACCGCTAGAAAATTAATTTTCGAAGAAGTTGTCTTTGAGTGACAAAAAGATGTGGAAAGACGTAATACACTTTTTTGTAGAATCATATCAACCATTCCTTGTTCAAAGCAACAGAACTCAACTATAACACAAATGATGAAAATCTTCAGTGCTGGCAACATTTTCCCAACGAAGCACCAATAAGTTTACCTTCACAAGCTCATACTTAAATCAACCTATCCTTTGAATTTCGTTCTCATCGGAGGATTTCGTCAAAAGCTTTAGCGGTTGACGTTGTTTGAGGCTGCCATCCAAAAAATGTTCAAAACTCGGAAAATTTAAAAATTGGTTTCTTAGTTTTATTGCAAATGTTTTGCATATGAGTATGTAATTTCAAGCATCTGTTGATGTAATAGTTACGAAAATGGTTAAAGCTGGCTACCCTGTGTCAGCAGCAAAGCAAAATATATACCAAATCTGCTTCACGTTAAACTAAACCCAACCAATAAATTTTGATTCGATTGAATCACTGCGCTAGAAGGTATACGGGTGAAAAAAATTTTCGGGCTACCACCCTCAAAACTTTTCAAATTTTTAAAGCGTTAATATTTGTTGTAAATTTTTATGGCAGGATCGTTCCCATTTGCAAATCTAATGACATCATCGTGCAGTAAAGAAATTTCACAAAATTACAAAAATGGTCATAGCTGGCAGCCCTTTCATGATTTTTGTACGAAATTCCTACTACATTTGGCTCACAGTAAAATCTAATTGCTGCGAAAACTTCATTTTGATATCATGACTGCACCGGAAGCTATAGAGAAAAAAGCTTCATTTTGCTGATCAAATTTGCAAGATTTAGGAGAAAAAAATCACCATAGCTGGCAACTCTATTTTAATTTTTTAGCCAAATTTTCAACAAATGTTATCTAAAGTAAGGTCCAAATATTGTGTGAATTTCGTTTAAAGCTGTTGGCTGAATCGGAAGTTATAGGCCAAAAATCTGTTTTTTTTCCTCAGTGATTTTTCAAGATGGCACCACTGCCACAGGGTTCCCCGCATTTCAAAATCACTTCTATCAGACCTGGTACTAGTTGATACCAACATGTCCTTTGAATTTAATAACGATCGGATAATCTGGTCATCAGTTCTCGTGAACGGAACTTTAGAGTGCTGAAATTAGAGGTAATTTAGTGATGGGTTGCCGTTCTTGTGCAAATCGCAATTTTCAAAATTTTAAATTGACATGATGCACAAACGTTAAAAGTTATTAATGATTTGAAGTTTTTGCCAAAAATCGAAAATTTTTCAGGAGGTTCAATGATTTGAAGGATTTTTTTTCCAGAGCCTGCCGCAGCTACAGGGTTACCCGCACTACCTTGGACATCCACACATATTGAACTTTAGTTAACATCAATACGCTTTGCAAATTTCACGTAGGTCCAATGTTTTTGTCGGAACTAATGACAAATCAAAATTTGAAAAAAAATCCTTGCCTACTTTTAGGCATGCTGCACCCACACACGGCCAAAAATTTCCAATTTTTGTTCATAAACAAGCTTAAAACATAATAAGTTTCCATTTCCAATACCTTTTTTGAACGAAAATTCACGCTGCTTGGAAATATAGGAGTACCTCAAAATCCACACACAATGCTCGCCACCGCCAAAAAGTTAAGGATATCTGAATTTTAGCAAAATGTGGACCTACCTACAAAATACATCTACGTTCTCCGAAAATTTCAGCTCAATGGGATTGGCCACTCCAGAGAGTATCTCCCTTAATCATTTTGATGATATATATATATATATATATATATATATATATATATATATATATATATATATATATATATATATATATATATATATATATATATATATATAATCAAATGATTAAGGAGATACTCTCTGGAGTGGCCAATCCCATTGAACTATATATATATATATATATATATATATATATATATATATATATATATATATATATATATATATATATATATATATATATATATATATATATATAAATATATATATATATATATATATATATATATATATATATATATATATATATATCATCAAAATGATTAAGGGAGATACTCTCTGGAGTGGCCAATCCCATTGAGCTGAAACTTTCGGAGAACGTAGGTGTATTTAGCAGGTAGGTCCACAATTTGCTAAAATTCAGATATCCTTAACCTTAATATATATATATATATATATATATATATATATATATATATATATATATATATATATATATATATATATAAATATATATATATATATATATTATATATATATATATATATATATATATATATATATTTATAAATATATATATATATATATATATATATATATATATATATATATATATATATATATATATATATATATAAAGAAATATGATTTTTCGAATAAAATGAATTATGAATATATATATAAAGAAATATGAATTTTCGGCGAAACGAGTTAAATACTACTTTTCTTCGAAAATTAGTAACAAGTAGGAATCTGTGAGTGAGTGAAATTCAAGTAAATGACATTGGAAGTTTATGAAAATTGAGAAGTGAAGTTAAGTTACTATTATTAGTAAGTCAGTGGTATAATTTAGACAATATGGTTTAAAAGGCTGATATTTCGTCAGAAAAAAAAGCGCAGAATGTTGCTTTATTGAATAAAAAGAAGTCACGCTATGCTGAACTTATGGCAATTTCAAAATCCTCCGTGGTCAACATTGCCAAAACTTTGCGTAGCTCAACCGATTAAACAACGGTCGCTGGGAACAAACGAGAAAATTGACGCGGACATAGAAGAACAACACCGAGAACGGATAGAAAAATCACGCAGAAAGCTCTGCTGGAGCGCAACGTACCAGCTTGGGTTTTTTTGAAGCTGGTGTCAGAATATCACTGAGAACTTTGCAACGGCGATTCAAGGAAAACAACCTTTCATGTAGGCGGCCCCCAAAAAAGCCATAATTAACCAAAGTTATGCGCAAACGAAGACTATATTGGGCAAAAATACACAGCAGCGACGAGAGTGACTACTGGAATGAGGTTAATTCCTTTGTTTAGCATATCTCATTTCATATGTAATAGGAAAAGACAGCTTCACAAATCATTTAACTTTTCGAAAACTAATTTTCTTTAGGTTATCTTTAGTGACGAATGCTGGTTAGAAGCGGCTACGGAGGGTAAAGAATTCGTTCGATGGAGACCCCACGAGAGATACTCAGAAGATTATCTGGTTCGGACAGTTAAACATCCGCCCTCAGTGATGATTCGAAGCTGCATTACAGCTGAAGGTCCGGCCCCAATCTATTACGTTGAGGGAACAATGCGCTCTAATCAGTATAAAAACGTGCTGAGGGATGTTCTTTTGCCATATTTGGATACCTTAGAACATCCCAAGGAGGAATACATCTTCATGCAAAACGGTGCTCCATGCCATACATCAAGAGCTAGCATGGATTGTTTAAGTTCCCTAGAACTGGATATTTTACCTTGGCCTGGCAATTCACCTGATTTCAATCCCATTAAGAATTGCTGGGCCTATTTAAAATTAAAGGTGCATAGCCGGAGAAACAACACAATCGCTGCATTGACGAAAAATATTGAAGAAGTGTGAAAAAACGACGATGAAATGAAACAAATGATAAAGAAATGTGTAGAAAGCATTCCTAGTAGAATACAAGCAGCAATACAGGTCAAAGGAAGAGACACAAAATATTCAAATTCAATCAAAATTTATTTTTTTATTATTAAAGCAAACATGTACCAATAAACATATGTTATTGCAAAATAAAAAGAATTGAATTTCTTCTGCTTTATTTAAGGAATAGTTAAATTTTCTAAAATTTGCTGATCAGTCATAATTCAATGGCGGGATACTGTACGCAGCAGCGGACTCCTGTTTGTTGTAAACATGCACCAATAAACATATGTTATTGCGAAATAAAAACAACTGAATTTCTTCTGCTTTATTTAAAGAAAAGGTAAATTTTCTAAAATTTGCTGATCAGTCATAATTCAATGGCGGGATACTATACGCAGCAGCGGACTCCTGTGTGTTCGCAAAGTATGTCATCGAGAGTCCTCTGGAAGATAGAGCATTTTTAGCCCAAATGGAAGGCGAGTGAATTCAAACTTGCCTTTGTTGACTGAGAAGGCAGTCTTGGGGATGTCGCGCTCCTTAAGTTGTATTTGGTGGAATCTGCTTTTGACGTTGACGATGGAGAAGTATTTGTTTTCCCTAGATTGGCCAAGATCTCACCTATTTCTAATATTGGGTACCTGTCCGCCATGGTAACTGAATTCAACTTGCGGTAGTCAATCACCAAGCGATACGTTTTCTTACCAGATGCGTCTTGTTTTTTAGGGACGATCCAAACTAGGGAGTTATAGGGAGACTTGGATAGTCTAATTATGCGATCATTGAGAAGCTTATTTATCTCTTCCTCGACTACTCCTTATATCCATACAGGATCATCGGATTTTGTCCGTATTTCTCCTCTGACTGTGCTGGTGTACGTCAACCTTTCGTCAGGCTCTGTTAGTAATTTAGAACAATTTTATAATATATACTCTTCAGTTTCAATGTTTGTGCCTGAGTTAGATAGGTAGTTCTGATGCCTATTTTATTGACTGGTTCTGAGATGTGTTGCTTCAAAGGTATAAACAGATTTGGATGGAGTGTCATGTAGTTTTTGTCTGCATGAATAACTGCTTTAGGATTTTTAAGGGTATCATTACCGATGATTCCGTCGAAGGATATTATACTTGGGAGTATGAAAAACTGAATTTTACTTTTTTGAGACCCGGATAAATTAATGAACACATGATGGGTTATTTTGACGCTTACTTCAACTGAATGAGCGTAGAAAGCTTTTTTATTAAGCAAAGGGTATCGAACGTGCTTCGGTTGTATATAATTTTTGTTTGTGCCGGTATCCACTAAGAATCTTAGTTGCTCTCCGCTTCTTATAGTATGTTCAATGTATGGAAGTGAAGAGCACCTCAACCTAGAAAATGTATTCCTCCAGCTGTTCATCCTGGTCGGTATTTGCTTTGTCCTGTACGTCATTGTATTCAGTCAAGGTCTGGTCATAGTTTTCGTCCTCTTTTTCTATTTCTTTTCCGTATTGCTCTTCCGTAGTGTCGTTTGCAACATTAAATTCTGTAAAGAATACCTTTTGAACGTTTCAGGGTTACTGTTGCCTCTAAAAAGGTTGTTACGGACGTTTTTGAGTGAAAGGTTGGTTTTTGGGGTCTTTAAGAAAGACTGATTGACTTCCATAGGTACAGAGCCTCGAGGTGGTCGGAGAGGTGGTTTGTTAAATTTAAGTTCACGCTGAGGTTGTTGAAAATGAGCAGTTTCGGGATAAAATTCGCGCCTAGGAGCCGGAACGGGAGTAGGCCTTGGAGCACTAGGCATTGTTTTTCGAGGTGGCGCCGGAGGTGGATTGTTGTAATATTTTCGCACATTTGGGCTAGAATTTTTCAATACTGCGCACGATAATCCATGTTCTGTAGTTTGAAACATAGATGTAGAGCCTGTGGTAAGCCTCGGTAAATCACCCTTCAATCCCCTAATGAACGTATCCAAGGCTTTGTCACGATATGATTGAGTCATGATGTTCAGCGCAGCTTGACGCATATCGATGGATCCTAGCTTGTTCAGGATCAACGACAGATGGTTAAATACCTCTAGATAAAACTGCGAAATGGTATTTCGTCCTTGTATCAGGGTCGTCATCTGGTATTCCAAGGAACCATGATCCCACTTGTCTGCATCATGCAGAGCCAGGCGCTTAGAGATTTTGCACCAGTTTAGAGGGGTGTTGAATGATTCTAACGCTATATCAGCGTGACTCACAATCTTAGTTCTAATGACTGATAAAATTCCGTAGAATTTAGGTGTACCTTTTAGATGGTCGTAAATTTTCAAAATCCTGCCGATGCTCTTTTGCCAAGAGTTGAACTCTCCTGGCTCCCCAGAAAAAGTCCTCAGACTCTTGACGACGTTGGAAATCTTATCCATATTGGAAAGGTTTCCACTATCACCGACGTTAATGGGCACATCGATATCATTATTGAAGTTGAAATTTGGGTTCATTATAGAACCAAAAATCTCTCTTTCTTGCATCGGCAACCACTCGCGAGATCAATTGCACTAATTCAATATTATTTGCAACATTTGCAACGTTATTGGGTGTATTGCTGCTACCCGGGTGATCGAGGTTAGGAAGCGCATCGCTAAAGGAATCGAAACTAAATTTCGGAGGCTGAATAAAGCTACTGGGATTGGACATTTTTCTTTTGTTTACAAAACAAAATATTAATTGATTTCTCTTTTTTTCACGTTTTCGAGTTGGATTGCAGGCACTCACTCCACGCACTTTTTTCACGAAAAACGAGAGAGAACACGAATTCTCACTTAAAGAATTGACAAATTCACTTATTGAATCGACAAAATGTACAAAGACTGGTAGAGAGAAATATAATAGATAATCAAAATACAGTATGCGGAATATTATCAAATATATTGTAGAAGGTGCATTTCACGTGAAGCGGACAGCGAAAAAAAAGTCGAAATTCTGGATTTCGTTCATATTGTGCATAATGGTACTTCTAGAAGATATGAATGTGGATGCACAAGTTTTTGTTTCTTTGAAGTTTAGTCGCCGAGCTATGTGCTTCCAAATAACTGACAAAATTGATGAAAGGTTTTTTTTGGAAATCTAAAAAACATTTAACATATTGATTGGTATAGAAAATCAGCTGTTCCTTTTAATTTGGAAATTGGATTTAAATATTATTTTTTTCCTATGTGAAACCGGAAGTAGACACTTCAGCTCGTAATATGAATAATTTGGACCAGGTTTGTTACTAATGTTCGAAGATGAACAAAATCAAAATCGGTTGTTACTACAGTATTAAAATCACTTTGGCCAAAAATTCATATTTCTATATATATATATATATATATATATATATATATATATATATATATATATATATATATATATATATATATATATATATATATCATAAAAAAATTTCAGTGAAAAAATCTCAGGAACGCGCCACCCGATTGAGCTGAAATTTTCAGGACACATTGGTGTATATGCAGAATAGTGCCAGGTCTCACAAAAAGTTAAAAATCTTTAACCCTTTGGTGCCGGCCGCCATTTTAGTGATTTTTTTAATATACCTATTATTCCGTACACAAATAATTTTTGCAAAAATAAAGTTGACGACATAAATTCCGAACAAGCTTTACATGTAAATCGGATAATATTTTGGAATTTTTTAACCCCATGTGTGCGCTGGGTGCCTAAAAAGAGAACGGGAAAATTTGAAAATTTTTAATATGCGATAACTTTTAACAGAGCTATTCCATGATTACGAAATTTTCAGGACATGTTTGTTTTATTTAGTTGTAGATTAGTGTACGTTTTAATGAGCGTGCTGGCAACCCTGTAGCTAGGGCAGGCACTGAAAATGAAAACCTCCAAATCATCGTCTCTCTTGAAAAAATGTCGTTTCTTAAAAAAAAAAGCCACTCATATGTAAATTTTGTGCTTTGTTTACATAAACAAAAAAAAAAAATTTGATATGGTATAACGGGCACGCCTGGTAACCCTTGCCCAAGTTACCTATATTTTTAGCATCAAAAACTTCTGTTCACGGAAACTCACGATCCGATGAACGGAATTTATTAAAATTTGCAGAATGTATTGATCTTAAATAGGACCAGGTCTGATAGAAGTGATTTTGAAATGCGGGTGATTCTGTGCCAGTGGTGCCATCTTGAAAAATCACTAAAAAAGATAACTGCTTTTAGCCCTATAAATTCTGATTAAATCGTTCGATTTTGACGATATTCACACAGTAGCTGCAACTTATTTTAAACCAAGTTTGGTAGAAATTTGGTTGAAAAAATCGGTTGGAGCTGCCAGCTATGATAATTTTGGTGTCTTAAATTTGAAAAAATAAAAATTTGGAAGTGAAAAATTCAAACCATCGAATATCCTAAAAAATGTCCGTTTCAACAATAAAACCAATCTGTATACAAATCTTATGCTTAAGCTACACAGTCAAAGTAAAACTTTGGAAATTTCATGTCGGACAAGAACGGTAACCCTCTCTCAGTTAACCTATATTTTTAGCTTCAAAAACTTCTGTTCACGGGAACTCACGAATCAATAATCAGATACCATTGAAATTTACAGAATGCATTGGACTTAAGTAGGGCCAGGTCTGATAGAAGCGATTTTGAATTGTAGGCAACTCTGTTCCAGTGGTGCCATCTTGAAAAATTACAAAGAAAAAAATATGCTTTTTGCCCTATGAAATGTGAATAAGTTACCAGATTTTAATAAAATTGACACAGTAGCTGAACCTTACTTTAAACTCTGTTTGATAGAAATTTGGTTGAAAAATTCGATTGATGCTGCCAGCTATGGTAATTTTTGTGTCTTTGGTTTTGAAAATTCGCTCAGGAAAATAAAACTTTTTGCCCTATAGCTTCCAGTGCAGTCATGAAATCAATACGAATTTCATTCAATTGATGGAACCTATTATAAACATTATTCAGGCCAAATTTTGTTGAAAAGCCACGATATTGTTGCCAGCTATTGTTGGTTTTGTGTTTGTTTGCAATATCTTTATTAAGCGGTTTTATCGTAGAATTTTCAATTGGTTATGATATTGTTGTGACAATAAACAACAAATATTAAGCTTTCGATTATTTGAAAAAACTCGCTGCAGGTAACCCTAAATTTCTTTATATTCCTATAACTTCAAATGTTATATAACAACGTGCAGCAGATGTGATATATTCTTGGCTTTGATACTGGCGAAAGGTTGCCAGCACGAGTCGGTTGTGCTACTTTTGTATCAATAAATGCTTACAGTTAGTATTCATACCGGAAAGATTTACAATGAAAATAAATATCCGATGTTTCAATTCCCAAAGTTCTGCAAATTTTTCGGATCGCAGCCCCAAACACCAACTTCAGTTACAGCGCTGCAGGCACTAAGCATTTTCTTCATTGATATTATATGAGATGCTGCTTTCAAAATTTTGTGATATAAGCAACTGATAACGAATATAATTAACAAGTGCTATGCTCTCATAATCGTTGAAATTCATGCCAGTGGTAATATCTGAAACCTTCCACCATATGAGTTATAATGCATTCTTAAGACGAAAGTAAAATGTGGCATTTGAAACAGTTTGGCCGTAATAAGCAGCACATGTGGTGGAATATGCACTCAAAACCTGCACGATTTTTCTACTGTGTTTCGAACATTAGTGTTTCTAGCGGTTCAGGTGCGCTAGAGTTTTTTTTTTAATTTTTATAACAAAACAAAGCTTAAAGTATACTTATTTTATCATAAAAGTTTTAGAATGCGATGGCAAGTAGTTTAGGAGGTTGGTGAATTTCAAAACATACAAGTCGCATGGGGCGTGGTACCGGGAGCTTGATTATGATAGCTAGTGAGCTAAGTAAAATATTTGTTGTAAAACTATTATAAATCACTTGTATTACTTACATATAGAAGATAAAATATTAAAAATTGCTAATGCTGATTTACGTAGTGAAAAAGCTACTTGTGTATGGACAAATGAATTTATTTCACAATTTTTACAATTTCACTCTCGTTTTTTAAATACGTTCTCTTTTTTAATAGCTAGAGGTGTTTCTTTGATCCGTTTTTTCCTGCAGATTCGACATAATTTCTTTTTTGCTAATATTCTTGGAACTTTTCTTAGGTATTCAGCCTTCCGATGAAACTTCAACTCAAATAAATTGAAACATCGATAGCCGCACGGAGATATAATACATATAATTAACACTCTTTAACTTATCAACGAAAGTAATAGTCATTGCAAGCGTTAAACAGTAACTCGAAAAATAACGGAAAATTTGAAACGACTTGGCGTCGAATATATTATATACGCGTCATATATTTTTATTAGGTTTTTATGGGAAAATAGAACGTTTTTCAAATAATTGATGGCGCTACTAATCACATTTCGATATCAATTTTTGGTTTTGAGCCAACTAGCTGTCCTAAGCAAGCTCGCGGTACCACATCCCATGTGACTTGTATGTATAGAAACTCGCCTACCTCCTAAGCTACTAGCCATCCCATTCTAAAACTTTTATGATATAATAAGTATACTTTAAGCTTTGTTTTGTTATAAAAATAAACAAAATTAACCTGGTCCAAATTATTCATATTACGAGCTGAATTGTCTACTTCCGGTTTCACGCAGGAAAAAAAAATATTTTTCAAATCTAATTTCAAAACTGAAAAGAACAGCTAATTTTCTATACCAATCAATATGTTAAATGTTTTTTGGATTTTGTTTTAAATCTGACAATCCGCTTCCAAAAAAACTTTGCATCAATTTCGTCAGTTATTGAAAAGCCCATAACTTGGCAACAAAACCTCATAGAAACTAAAACTTGTGCATTCACATTCATATTTTCTAGAAGTACCATTATACACATGAACGAAATCCAACTTCGATTTTTTTTCGTTGACCGTTTTACGTGAAATGCCCCAGAAATGAAATTATCAAATATATTGTCAAGATAAAATATCTGAAATGTCAAGTCAAAACTAAGAATTCAAATCAAAAAATTTATTTTCTTTAAAAAACGGATCATGCAATTGCTTGTCAACTTCAATTTCAATAAAATTTCATCACTTTAATTCGAATTAGTTGCTGTTACAATATTTGTTCAATTTCACTTCATTCAAATTGTTTAAATTAATTTTCCATTAATTAATTCACTTGTTTTATTTTATTTTATTTTATTTTATTTTATTTGTTAGCCAAACAAGGCATAAATACATATACATACATAAAAAAAATATGAAAAATCTAATTATTTAAAAACAAACAAAAAAGAAAAAGGTACAAATAAATAACACATTAATAAATAAATAACTAATGGAGTAAACAAATAAGTTTAAAATAGACAAAAAGTAAAATAATAAGGAAATAAAAAAGTGTAAGGTACAAAAAAATAACACATAAATAAATAAATAACTAATGGAGGAAACAAATAAGTTTAAAATAGACAATAAGTAAAATAGCAAGGAAATAAAAGAATAACAATTAAAAACAATAATTAAACAAGAGCTTAAAAGTTATTGTGTACAAATGGCTTGGATAAGGGAAGATTTGTAGGATAGTTTGGAAATCGTTGGGGAATAAAGGTTGCTAAAGCCATTGAAGACCCTGCAGCATCTATTCACCGGCTCATTAGCTGCATATATGGTAGAATGTGAATATTCCTTTAGCAAACGATTGGACCTGGTGTTCCTAAAGGGGATATTTATCACAAATTTACTATTAAGGAACTCAACTCTAATAACGCCTCTAATTACGTCCAATGTGAAGCAGGCCGATATCATCATTCTTCTAGATGCAAATGAAGGTAAGTTTAAATGACCCAGTCTAAACTCATATGGCGGTAAATTTTCGAAATCGTAAGGGTTGTACAGATCTCTTAGGGCGAAAAGTAAAAATTGTTTTTGAATGGACTCGAGTCTGTTATTGTGAATTTCAAAGGCTGGGTTCCAAATAATACAGGCGTATTCGAGAATAGGGCGTACAAGTGCAGTGTATAATGATCTTGTGGCCCACAAGTTTTTAAACTCCTTGGCACGTCGTTTAATAAAGCCGAGCTGCTTATTCGTACGGGAAAGAATTTTGTCGTAGTGCAAGGTGAAACGAAGTTTCACATCCATCACAACACCGAGATCAACAACGCTATCAACGCGAGTTAATAAGTTGTTGCCGAGAAAGTAGGTATTCTGCGTAACCATGCATTTACGGCTAAAACTTATGATTTGGCGCTTATCAATATTCAGCGAGAGCTTGTTTATATTGCACCACTGAACAAGAGAATTAAGCTTGGATTGAAGGAAAAGTGCATCAGATTTAGATTCAATGGTGTGGTAGAGTTTGAGGTCGTCTGCATAAAGTAGGTGAGGAATGTTTGACAGGACGTCAGATAGATCCGAGATGAATATGTTAAAGAGAAGTGGGCCAAGATGACTACCTTGTGGAACACCAGAGGTAGCAAATATATTTTTTGATAAAATTCCTTG
The DNA here is from genome assembly GCA_963978885.1 of Nemotelus pantherinus. Lineage (NCBI taxonomy): Eukaryota > Metazoa > Arthropoda > Insecta > Diptera > Stratiomyidae > Nemotelus > Nemotelus pantherinus. Next base: position 123,568,032 of record OZ022264.1, on the reverse strand, counting down.
AAATTTAACGAGTTGTATTCGGTTGTGGAGGTAGGAACTGAGCCTGCTTAGTAAGGATCCGGCAAGTCCGAATTTGTGCAGCTTAAGGATCAATATAGAATTGTCAACTCTGTCAAAAGCTTTGCTAAAGTCAGTGTAGACTGCGTCAATTTGATAGCCTTTTTCCATTTTACACAAAACGTCCGAAACTAGGATTGTCAAGTTCGTGATAGTTGAGCGACCTTTTCTAAAGCCATGCTGTTGCTCATACAGACAGGAGTCAACTAGTGGGGAAAGTTTAATGTAAACACTTTTTTCAAAAACTTTTGGAATGGAAGATAAAATGGCAATGCCCCTGTAATTTTCGACGCAGCGTCTATCGCCATTTTTGAAAATTGGTGTCACATATGAAAGTTTCCAGCAGGATGGGAAAACACCGCATGAAAGTGATCTGTCAAAGAATATATGCAGGGGTGTTATTAGCTGCTCTACACACCTCCGTAGGAAGGTCGGCGGAAGGAGATCAGGACCAGGGCCTTTGTTGCAATTGAGCTCCAATATAGCTTTACGTATTTCTTCGCGTGATATTTTAATTTGGCTGAGAAAAGTGGTTGGTACTGAATTAGAAGGAGAAACATTTGAGTTAGATGGGTCTGATACAGTGAAAATTCTCTGGAAATTATCTGCGAATAAATCGCAGATATCTTTAGGAGAAGCAAAGGTGATATTATTATAGGACATTGACAATGGATAACCAGTGACTTTCCACTTCATATTTACAAAATCAAAGAATTTTTTTGGGTCGTGGATTATACTTTCACCGGTTTTCTTAATATAATTGGCATAAGCATCGCGAGACTTTGTCGAGAATTCCTTAACTACTTCATTATAAGCTTCCTGAATAGTAGGATTGACATCAGTATTTTCCTTTAATCGTTTATATAGTTTGTTTCTATGATTTCGCAAATGCCTAAGTTCCCTATCAAGCCATGGTTCAGACAATTTTTCTTTTTTTTAATCTTAGGTACATATCTTTCAACGGCGTCAAATATTTTATCGTAAAAAGTGGAAATGGCTTCCTCAAGATCTAGCGGTGAAAGAGTATTCGTCCAATTTATAGAGTCAAGTACATGGTGAATACTTTCGTAGTCAGCGTTAAGAAAGTCATATACAATTGAATTATTGTACGTTTTTAAGTAAATAGAATCAGGAGTGGGAAGTTCAGTTGATAGCGCAGTGTGGTGTAAACTATTTGAAAAGAGATGCTCTGCATCATTAGTTGGACTTACCACTACTTCGTCATAGGCGTTTGAAAACACAAGATCCAACCAATGACCGTTTTAGTTGGGAGTTGAAGAGACTTGCTGCAAATCGTTGCCATAAAAAGTACTCGCAAGGTTGAAATCATTAGAATCTGAGAGGATAACAGGGAGAAGAAATGCGTCGTTTTCATCGGGGATAAAACATAAGTTGGGACGATTGAAATCCCCTAGGAATATTATTTTGTCTATTTCATTCAGAGACGTTGTAATGGAAGATATAAATTCACAGAAATGGTTGTAAACTGATTCGTCCGATCTGGGTGGAATATAGGCCAAACTAATATAAGGGGCATTTCACGTGAAGCGGACAACGAAAAAAAATCGAGGTTCTGGATTTCGTTCATATTGTGCATAATGGTACTTCTAGAAGATATGAATGTGGATGCAAAAGTTTTTGTTTCTATGAGGTATAGTTGCCGAGTTATGGGCTGCTGAATAATTGACGAAATTGATAAAAGGTTTTTTTGAAAGCGGATTCTGAGATTTAAAACAAAATCTAAAAAACATTAAACATAATGATTAGTATAGAAAATTAGCTGTTCTTTTTAATTTTGAAATTAGATTTGAAAGCCGGAAGTAAAAATTTGTGTGAAACCGGAAGTAACAATTTCAACTCGTTTTTTGAATAATTTGGACCAGGTTAATTTTATTTATTTTGGTAACAAAACAAAGCTTGATGTATACTTATTTGATCATAAAAGTTTTAGAATGGGATGGCCAGTAGTTTAGGAGGTAGGTGAATTTCAATACATGCAAGTCGCATGGAACGTGCCACCGGGAGCTTGATTATGATAGCTAGTGAATGTGAAAGCAAAATATTTGTAGTAAAACTGTTATATATCACTTGTATCACTTGTATATAGAACATAAAATATTAAAAATTGCTAAGGCTGATTTACTTAGTGAAAAAAAGTTACTTGTGTATGGACAAATGAATTTATTTCATAATTTTTACAATTTCACTCTCGTTTCTTAAGCTAGTTCTTTTTTTTAATAACTAGAGCTGTTTCTACGATCAGTTTTTTTCCTGCAGATTTGACATAATCTCTTTTCTGCTAATATTCTTGGATTTTTTCTTAGGTCTTTAGCCTTCCGATGAAACGTTAAATCGAATGGATTGAAACATCGATAACCGCACGGAGACATAATACACATAATTAAAACTCTTTAACTTATCAACGAGAGTAATAGTCATTGCAAGCGTTGAACAGTAACTCGAAAAATAACGGAAAATTTGAATTGGTTTGGCGTCAAATATATAATGTACGCGTAATATATTTTAATTAGGTTTTTATGGGAAAATAAAACCTTTTTCAAATAAGAGATGGCGCTATTAATTACATTTCGAATCAATTTTTGTTTTCGAGCCAACTAGTTGTCCTAAGGAAGCTCTCGGTACCACGCCCCATTCGACTTGTATATATTGAAATTTACCTACCTCCTAAACTAGTGGCCATCCCATTCTAAAACTTTTATGATCAAATAAGTATACTTCAAGCTTTGTTTTGTTATCAAAATAAACAAAATTAACCTGGTCCAAATTATTCAAAAAACGAGTTGAAATTGTTACTTCCGGTTTCACATAGGAGAACCAAAATATTTTTTAAATCTAATTTCAAAATTAAAAAGAACAGCTAATTTTCTACACCAATCAATATGTTTACTGTTTTTTAAATTTTGTTTTGAATCTCAGAATCCGCTTTCAAAAAAACTTTTATCAATTTCGTCAATTATTCAGAAGCGCATAACTCGGCAACTAAACCTCATAGAAACAAAAACTTGTGCATCCACATTCACGTCTTCTAGAAGTACCATTATGCACAATATGAACGAAATTCAGAACCTCGATTTTTTTTCGTTGTCCGCTTCACGTGAAATGCCCCATAAAGGAAATGGTTATTCAAAGAAACACGAATAACAAGGTGTTGAAACAATACATTGGGGGTGGTGTCAATAATCTCACTTGAAAGTGTGTTGCTAACCGCCAGCAAAACCCCACCGCCTCGCGTTTGACCTGTGGAACAATAGTCACGATTGCTTCTGTAAATTGTCCAACTGCTATCAAGGATCTTTTCATTCTTATGGAAATCATTTAGCCATGTTTCTGTGAAGGCGAAAAAATTAAAGTGGCAGGATTTTGCGTCAAGATATAATTTATTTAATTTCCCTCTCATACCACTACAATTGTGGTAAAAGAGTCTGAGTCCACTTAAAGAAGGTGTTATGTTAGGATAAATGCCTAACAGAGTTGACTGCTTTTCGACGAGAAGCAGTTGTCGTCAAATTGTCAAAAGAGGCAGTATTCGTAGTTGCCTCTGCGGAGGCGACATAGGTAGCCAGCTGGCTAGAGGGTAAAGAAGAGCTAATATTGGCTACGTTGTTGTTTGTATTTTGAAGGGAAGGAACGGAAGCAACAGTAGGACGTGGTATTAATGGGATGTTACGAGTATTAGTAATTTGAGGATTTTGAATGGATGGAGATTTGCGGGTATTAGGAACAATATTTTCTTATTATTTTCTTCATCAATTTCTTAAATTCACTCCTTATCTTAATGCAATCAAATTAAAATTTTTCTTTCGATATTAGTTTTTTATAAATCTTTTGTTATTTAAATTCTTCTAAACTATGTTTTTGAATGAATCTGGTTTTTGGCGTTATTTTACAAAAATTTGTTTGAACTACTTACAATAGTCATATTCCAGTAGTAGACATGTTTTTTTACCGGCGTTGAAATTCTTAACAAATTTTTCACAAATATGCGAAGTTCTTTGTTCTTCTTCAACAAAACTCAACTCTTACACAAATGATGTAAATGTTCAGTGCTGGCAACACTTTCCGAACGAAGCAGTAATAAGTTTACCATAACAAGCTCATACTCAAATCAACTTATCCTTTGAATTTCGTTCTCATCGCAGGATTTCATCGAAAGTTTCAGCGGTTAAACGTTGTTTGAGGCTGCCATCCGAAAAACGTTCAAACCTCGGAAAATTTAAAAATTGATTCCTTATTTTTATTGCAAATGCTTTGCATATGAGAACGTAATTTGAAGCATTTGTTGGTGCAATATTTACGGAAATGGCTAATGCTGGTTAGCAGTTTTATTTTCAGACTCCACTTAGTACAAAAAAAATAAATAGTAAAGCAATTAAAACTTCAGTGTTTTTATTTTTATTTTGTACGACTCAATAAAGTTCTTAATCGTAACACGCTCTAATTAAGACTGACCCAATCGTCTACGTACATTCAAAATGTCAATTATCTTAGCTTACTGTTTAATTAAGTTTATTTAGAACATAATTCAGTGTTGAGTGTTTATAATAGTTAATTCAGTGTTGAGTGTTTATAATAGTCAATTCAGTGTTGAGTGTTTATAATACCATACAATTGTGTAGGTGTCATATACATAACTTGTATGATAGTTTTGCAATGTATGAAATTATGATTAAATGATATTTGATTTAGGTTCTGACATTGTAACCCCTCCACCGCAAGATTGAGGCTCCGACGAAATTATGTGTTTACAACTTTTGTTAATGATTTTTCGTCTTAATATAATTTTCTTACATATGACATAGAGTATTGCTATGATAGCGATTGAAATAATAGTCGTATTGATTCCTATGTTTGTAACATGGTAAGTATGATTTTTATATTCAAGTTTTTGTAATAAGTTTCTATTATGAATATTCTCTAAGTACAGTTCTCTTAAGTTTAATTCTTTTACTACTTCATGTTCCTTAGTTCTGGTTACAAAGTTTGGTAAAATTATTTTATCCAATACAGTATTTTCATAATTCGTAAAAGTTTTATTTTTAATAGAAATTTTGCAATTTTTGAATTTGATGAGGTAATTCCCACTAATATCGACATTTATTTTACTACAATTATTTATTACATTAGTTCTAACTAGGTTTTTTGTAATGATGATACCGGAGATAATTTCTTTGATTTCTTCATTTGTTACTATGGTTTTGTTACATAATGCTTCCTTTGAGTTAATAATGCCCTCTATGCAACTGTCAATCAACGGTATTAAGTTTTTTTCCAAGCTTTCCTTGACTGGTAACTTATATATATTATTATTGTCGTCAATTAGGACTTCGTTAGTGTGTAACGACAAGGACTTCTTATTTGAGTCAGGAATAGGTTCAATGAGTACTTTAGAGTATTTTAGATTCGAAAGTTGGGGTATGAGTAAAGCTATTACAATTGTATCTTGGTAAGTTGTAACAACGGTTTTAATATTTTGGTAACTTTCTAAATTTGGAATGAATTCTAACTCTTCTGCTGAGAGTATGTTTTTTTACAATATTCCGAGTCTGCTGGAGAGAAGTACTTGTTCAATGTCGTCTATATGGTTTTTAAGTAATGTTATGTCGTAGTTTATATGGTATGCATACTGCATGAGTTTTACTTCGTCTTCCAATGTCGTAATGCGGTTAGCGTATTCGTTAGTGAAATTGTCTATATATTGTTTCAGATATTTTTGTTGATGATTGATGTGAGTGGTTATATTTTCGATTTGATCCGATATCTGTCTATTTATTGAAATTTGTCTATTGTTTTCCTCGATTAGTTTTCCGTTGTTATTGTATAGTTCGTTAAGTCTGGTCTCAATTTCTATTTCGTCTTCATGGTCCATGGTTCCAGCAATAATTTTTAAACCTTTGCCTATTACATTGATGAGTCCGCGTTTGTTCCTAAAGTGAGGCTTGATACTTTTAATTTTGTTTTCCAATAAGATGAAACTTTGGTTTAGAGTTTGATATATATGTCTTATTAATTCAGGTTTTGATTGAAGCGCCATAAAAGTGGATTTTATATAATTTGCTGAAGTTTCATATGTTGTTAAGTTAACTATATGTAACACTTTGTGATAGTGGTTGATCATGCTAATAGTTCCAAGATCGAGGGTAATATATCCGTTGTTGCTGTTCAGGTCATTAACATGAATTTCCTGACTTTGGGCATAAAATGTGTTGGTGAAGAGTAAGAATGTTGATAGAAACCAAATCATCATTGTGGTATTTTTCATTTGCCTGTAAAAAGTTATGAGTTCTGTTAGTCTCAATGTGTCTGTATTAGTTTTAGTTTAAGTAACGCATATTGGTATTTACAATATGGAGGGTATAGAAAGAAATAATTTTTTCCCTATGGTAAACGGTTATGAAAGAAGTTTTCCTTGGATTATTTCAAGTATCATACGGTTTCGTAAGTAAGGAATGTCTGTTTGCGTAAATGTAAGTTCACGTCCTTTTGTAATATATTCAGCTATTATGCAACTAAATACACCGCAGTCACTTGTGTTCGTTTGTCTTGGTGTGTCGAGTACATTTTCTTTTGTGAAATGAGTTGTGTCGTAGTTTGATTTAAGTTTATCAATTGATTCCTTCTTTAAGTAATCTTCTATGCTATGTAAGAGACTAGTATTCTGTCCGCCTAACGAGTCGTAATATTTAATTGTTTTAGTTCTAAAATCTATAATGGCTAGGCATCAATGTGAATTGTTGATATGAACCGGTATAATTATCATATCGTAAGAGAAAATGTTTATCGTTTGAGTCCAGGATCTGACTCCTTCGTAGCCAGATTGTAAAAGTTTTAATGTGAAAAAGGTATTCATCGCATATACACGAATTCTATCTGAGCCTGCTTTATTATTTTCACTTCTATCCTGAATGAGTTTTACATAAAAATTCAAAATATTGCCATTAAGCCAATTACTGCCTATAAGTGTGGAAATGTCACGTCTAGTGATTTGTAAACCAAATTTGGAGATAAGCGTCTCATTTTCTGGGCCTTGATATTTCGCCTTTTGTATCAGGGAATTTTGTTCGTTAGTAAATGGTGGAAATTCTTTCAAAACAGACGGTTTTTCGCGATTATAACAGGGGTCGTCAAAGGTAGTTAGCTTTTTCGGTTTGTGTTTTCTACGTTTCGGTTTACATTTAAGGCTAATAGTAGGGCTTTCAATGGTTTGGTACTTCTTTTTCCGTTTTACGTGTGATTTGTAATATTTATGTCCAGAGTCAGTCACAATGTGGTCTTCATCGAATTTTCTTGCTGATACTTTCCTAAATTTGGCATGGTTTTTTCCGCCTCTGACTTCTTTCAGGAAGACTGGCCCTTCTTGTATGCTTGTTTCTTCGCGATCTTTGTTTGCTTTGCTAATGGCTTTTTCTTTCAATTTAATCATTCTTTCTTTGATGCTCGGATAGTCTGCTGGAGTTACGATGCCCGAAAGGAAATCCTTAGGTCTAAATCCTGTAGTAGAGTGTATGGTGTTATTGTAGAACATAACGGCCTTGAGTACTTTAGTTTCTACTGTATCAGTATCTTTTTCTGGGTCATGCCTTAACAATCGTATGTGTCCATTTAGTGTGTTATGAAACCGATTTATGTCTGCGTTAGAGGTGTGGTTGTTATTGGACGTATAATGGATTTCAATATTACGTTCTTTGAAAAGCTCCTGGAGGGGGAGTGCTTTGCAGCCTAATTCATTGTCAATTATCAACTTTTTTATTTGTCCCACTACACCTAGATACTGTAGAGTGACACGCTTAAATTCTGTCCAAGTTCTGCCGATTATTTTGAAAGCTTGCGCAAATTTAGAGAATCGGTCTATGAAAGTAACGAATATTGTTTTATCAAGACTATAATAAACATCTGCTTGTATTATGTCTCCGGGTGCGTTCGGGGTTTCGGTGATTTTAAATTTTTCTTTTATCGGATGGCGGTCGTATTTTTCAACATTACATATTTCGCAATTATTAATGAATTGTGTCACACGGATTTTCAGTTTAGGGTTATAAAATTTCATTTTGAGCTCTCTAAATACTTCGTCTATCCCTCTGTGGTTGTTACGAAGGTGTTCCTTTTTTATCTCTTCTACTAGTTTTTCTTCGTCTAGAATATCTTCGAGTAATGTTTCGCAGCGTATTAGCTTGAAATTATCGTTATTTGAAAAGTTTTGGTAATAAGCGTCCTGAAGTGTTTGAAAGAACTCGTCATCTTTGACAAGTACTGCGTTAAGTCCTTTGGGGTTGAAATGGTTTTTCAAGAGGGTTATCGCTGTTTGATGATCGAATATTTTGACGAATACCTTTGTTCTATTTTTATCGAAAACTTTCTCTTTCTTTACTCTCAAGGACCCTGAGGTAGATTTGTAAATAACAATTTGGTTTTTGAAGACGTTGATGGCTGATTTGCTTGTCGGGAAATCATGGTTATTTTCGATTAGGTTAAGTTCTAGATTTTCAATCCTGGACAACGCATCTGCTGCACTATTTGCGGTTCCTTTTCTATATTGGACCGTATATTCAAATTCTGATAGCTTTAAGCGCCATCTAACCAATTTCGAGTTAGGCTCTTTAATAGAAAATAACCAGGACAGTGGTCTATGGTCTGTCTCAACGATAAACTTTCGTCCAAACAGATATGGGCGAAAATATTTCGTGGCCCACACAATTGCCAACAATTCTTTTTCGATTGTGCTGTAATTGACTTCATGCTCGTTTAGTGTCACGCTAGCGTAGGAAATGGGATGACCTTCTTGGGACAATATTGCACCTAAGGCATATTGGCTAGCATCGGTGGTTAGCGTAAAGATTTTGTTGAAGTCAGGGTACCGCAATATAGGATCGTTAGTGAGGAAGGTTTTCAGAGTTTGGAAACTAGTGAGATATTCTGGGTCGGATAGGTTTAATTTCGAATCTTTCTTTAAGTATTTAGTCATAGGTTTTGCGATTTTTGAATAGTCTTTTATAAATTTCCGGTAAAATCCGGTTAGGCCAAGAAATTGCTTTATTTGTTTAGGGGTTTTAGGTAAAGGGAAGTTTTTGACACATTCGACTTTTTGGGGATTTGGTTTAATACCATCGGGTGTCACGATATGCCCGAGGAACTCCGTTTCCTTCTTTAAGAATTCAGACTTGTCCATTTGGACTTTTAAATTTACTTCTTTTAATCGCTTGAAAATTTTATTTAGAGAATCTATGTGTTCTTGAAGGGAAGTAGAAAAGATGATAATATCGTCGAGATATACTAAACAGATTTTATTGATATAGTCACTAAGAACGAAATTCATAAGTCGTTGAAACGTGGCGGGTGCCGTTTTTAGCCCAAACGGCATACGCAAAAACTCGTAGTGTCCGTTTTCCACACGGAAAGCAGTTTTGTGTATGTCGCGTTCATCGATCTCAATCTGGTGAAAGCCTTTTGCCAGGTCGAGAGTCGTGAAGTATTGGCAGTTTCCCAGTTTTTCCAGTATTTCATCAATATTGGGGATTGGAAACTTGTCGTCAACGGTGATCTCGTTTAACCTCCTGTAGTCAATGACAAGCCTCCATTTGGTCTTTCCACTGGCATCGGCCTTCTTAGGCACGATCCAGATCGGTGCACAGTATGGTGAATTACTAGGTCGTATGATATTTTGGTCTAACATTTCACGAATCTGTTTCTCTACTTCAGTTTTATGTACATACGGATATCGGTAAGTTTTACAATGGATCGGAATGTCATCAACGGTTCGGATTCTGTGTTTAATGACGTTAGTAAATGTTAGATCTGAATCTTCGTTGTAGAATATACTATTGTATTTTTTTATTAATTTCGTAAGTGAAGAACGCTCTTCAGAATTCAGATGGTCGATCCTCAGTTGATCGATTATAGGGATAGCATCAGTTTGTTCTATTATGTTGAAATTAAAGTCGTTCACTTCAACCACTTTCAACGGTTGAGGGATACATATTCTATTGGAACATGCTCTTAATCTTTTTACACTTGCGTTTGTTTGGAAGTTATCAACGTCGTAAATGCCTTCCCGTATGAGATACGATCCATCTTCGGCTCGGGTCTCCGGTATAAGGGCCAATCCGTTCTTCTGTGATACGGATAAATTCATTACGATATCTTCGAAAGCATTCGCTTCAGATTTAAGCTTAACTTCCGTACAAAAATTGAGTTTTATTTTTCTAACTCCAATAATTAAATGTTCGTTTTTGAAGTCGATAAGAGCATTGATTCGGTGCAAAATGTTGTTTCCAATTATACCGTCGTATTCGTCATGGAACTTACAGACTAAAAACTCTGCTTTTTCGTCTGGGTTTCCTAGCTCTTGGAAGAGCGGTATATTTACTTTACGATCAATTTGGACAGTATGGTTAAGGGTTTTTAAGGTTAGAGGGTTTTCTAAAACTATTTCCCATTTCGGGTGGCAAATTTCAGGATTTATAACTGAGTGTGTTGCGCCTGTGTCGATTATGAATTTTAGAGGCTTGGTGTTTGATTTTACTATTATATGGGGTAAACCGTGTCCGAGGCTGCGGACTGAAAATTCTCAGAATGGATGTTTGTTGGTTGGTTAGAAACTTTTGCCAGGTCAACTTCCATGGGTTCTGGCCTATTTTGATTAGTATTATTGCTCTGTTGGTGGAAGTTTTTATTCGGATTCGAATAGTTATTTTGGTAGCCATTAAAACTTTGTGGGTTGGTATAGTCGAAAGACCTACTTGTATTATATGGGTTTGATTGGTTTTGGTTTGATCTATTGTTGGGCTGATAGTTCGTTTTGTTGTTACCGTGTTTGTTCGGATGGTAGTGTTTTTGTCCGTCATGCCGAAATTTATTGTTATGGGAATATGACTGGGTGGATTTGGTTTTTGATTGGTCTGAAGTATTAGACCATTGGTCTCGACGGTTGTTTTTATTTTTATTTTTATGAAATTCTCTACTGTTGGGATTCTGATTAGAAAAATCGGTGTTTTTACCAAAGGGATTGAAGAAAGCATATCCACTTTCATGTAGTATGTTGATACTTTCCTCAAGGGAACTCGGATTTCTACAGAAAAGAATAGAACGCATTGGTTCAGGTAATTTATTTTTGAATACACATAGAGCGGAAGATTTGTTAGCTTCTATATTAGTTGTAACCAAAGTTTCGTCTGTTAGACCTTGTTTAGTTTTTATGTTAAGGCGACGCAAAATGCCTTTTATCTCGTTAAAGAAATCTACACTATTGGATTTGAATTTACACGCTCGTAACTCATCGAACAATTCTTCGACGGTTCGTCTGTCACCGAAATTTTGTATTAGGGTCGATTTGATACTACACCACGTTGTCATGTGGACATTGATTTCGACTACTTCTCTCGCTCTGCCTTTTAATTTCGACTTTATCATGTCGGAAAAAACACTTTGTGATAGTTCGTCATACCTTGTGAGCAATGGGTGCACTTTGTCTATTAAATCGATAAAATTCTGGAGTTCTCTATAGTCTCCATTAAATTCCGGAAGTCTAGAGAGATACCTTAAGGGGTCTATGTTTAGAGATAACATAGTTGTATCTTGAGGTTGATCAGAAAAGAAATTGCTTATTATCTGTGAAAGCTGGTGTGATTGACTTCTTGCAGTTTCGAGTTGATCAAGAAGGCTGGTTGAATTAGACTCTGACATAGAGACAACCACATACAATTAAAGAAATAGGGAAAAACAAGCAGTATAGCTTGGCAAAAAGGAGATACGCGGTCGCGAAAATTGCAGAAAAGGCACGCACATCAAAACAAGTAACACTCGCGGAACGTTTTCACACTAAAATCACTACACAAAACCTGTACACTTCCAATAAATTCTAACAATCAATTCAGAAAAAAAAAATTTTATAGATATATTTTGTATTTTTTTAAATATTCAATAAATAAATTTTCAATAATATTCGCTTTTAGCTATTTTTTTTTTATATATTCTACCACAGTGAAATCTATGATTTAGCGACAATATTCAATTTTTAGCTTATCAATAAAATTCAAATACAAATTTAAAGTTGAATTGTAATAAATCGAACAAATTAATACATCTGACCTTTTTCCAACGGGAGATGCTTTTCCTTTTTCAACAAGAGGTGTTCTTCAACGGTAGGTGCTTTTCCTTTTCGAACGGGAGTTGCTGTTCCTTTTGTACAGGATATGTTCTTCCTTCTTGAACGGGAGGTGCTCTTCTTCTTCAACGAGAGATGCTCTTCTTCTTCAACGGGAGATCGAACAAATTACAAATTTGCAAATTCCGTCCGTAATTGGTCGTTGTTTAAGTCGTGGGACACCAACTAATGTACTTCAGGTGTTTGCGGCGTATACGTACGCGAACGAATCTTCTCGACGCGGATACGTTTACTGAGTCGCGGAGTCGATAAAAATTTTAATTCGGATCACACGCTAAAATATTAAAATATACGCGTATCTTTTCGCGGCGTGGATCCTACCGACTGCGCCAGTTTTATTTTCAGACTCCACTTAGTACAAAAAAAATAAATAGTAAAGCAATTAAAACTTCAGTGTTTTTATTTTTATTTTGTACGACTCAATAAAGTTCTTAATCGTAACACGCTCTAATTAAGACTGACCCAATCGTCTACGTACATTCAAAATGTCAATTATCTTAGCTTACTGTTTAATTAAGTTTATTTAGAACATAATTCAGTGTTGAGTGTTTATAATAGTTAATTCAGTGTTGAGTGTTTATAATAGTCAATTCAGTGTTGAGTGTTTATAATACCATACAATTGTGTAGGTGTCATATACATAACTTGTATGATAGTTTTGCAATGTATGAAATTATGATTAAATGATATTTGATTTAGGTTCTGACATTGTAACCGTTAGCCTGTGTCAGCAGCAAAGCAAAATACATACAAAATCTGCTTTACGTTAAGTTAAACCCAACCAGTAAATTTCGTTTCGATTGAATCACTGCGCTGGAAGGTATACGGGTGAAAAGAATTTTAGGGTTACCACCAGTGCTGCCAACTCTAGCTATAAGTAAGTATATCTACTTACTTTTGCCCATCAAAACAAACCTACTTACAATGCTTCTCGATCTACTTACTTTTTCCTTTTATAACCTATCTTCTTACTAACCTACTTATATTTACCAGTGAGGTAGTGGAAATGGAGTAGACATGCCCATAAGATTTACATTGAAGGAGATGGTAGTAATTTTTTAGCTACTCATTGTCAAATCGGGTCAAATGCAAGTAGTTCCCCTCCAATTTGACAATGAGTGCTACGCCTTTCTAACATGCTTTGTGCACGAGAAGATTGAAGGGGCTAATGGTGGAAAGCTTTACCGTCCGCGTCCAGGGGCTGAACAGAACAAACTTTTGCTTGCACACCGTTTTCCATTAGAAAGTGTGTCCTTCACCGTAAGTTGTTTCCTACTACCTCACTGGTTCTGTTCTCTTTTTGGCAGCGCACAATTTGTCATTTACTTTCATGGAATATTTTCCGCGGTTTCTAAGTGCAATGGCATTGGACTCTGAAATTCTTAAACGATTTACATAAGTGCGGTCGTACGAAGTTTACTGCTATTCTGATGAATGTTTTGGGGGCAAATTATGTGGATAAATTGGCTGGAATTTTAAATCTAAATTTTCACTCATTATAGATTAGGCTCCTGATATTTCAATACAAGAAAATGTGTCTACCACTGTTTCCATCTCTGTGCTTTTTAAGCATGTGAAAAGCTACCAGGATATATGGGAAATTTGGCGAGAGACCTATGTAATTATCTGAGAAGATCCAAGCGCCTTTCGAACTTCAAGTCATTGCAAACACTTTTTGAACTGAAACTACTTCGATTTCTCTTCCCTTCGCAAACAGGATGGCTTTCACTAGAATGTGTTGTATCCAGTTTAGTTGACCAATTCGATTCACTTCAGTTCCAGATTATTACAAAATCTTAATGTAATTGTTCTTTAGAAGAAAGTGATTGGAATTAAGAGAACACAGAAGAATTTTGGACTCATATAAAGTCAATTACAATAGTTGATCAGGGTGCATTTGATGCATTGTGTGCTTTTATATTCAATATCTTAATGCTTCCACACTTTTTGCTTGCACTGAGATAATATTTTCTCATGACAGTCTAATTAAAACTAGAAATTATTTTTGTAATGAAATAATTAGAGGCTGCCTGCAAGTAAAAGCTCTGTTGAAAATGAATAATTCAAACGGTTATGATTTTAAAGTAATGCCTGCTATAATTAAGAAATTTTCCCGAAACATGAATACTTTTATAAAAATAATAATAAATACAATGTATCTGATCTGTTTTAATAAAAAAATCAAACCCGATATTTAAAGAAAATTGAAACTATTTTCCTACTTACCGTTTTTGCTGTTCTACTTACTTTTCTGTGGGAAATCTACTTACTCGCCGGATTTTTAGTTGGCAGCACTGGTTACCACCCTCAAAACTTTTCAGATTTTTAAAGCGTTAATATTTGTGGTTAATTATCATTGCAGGATCATTTCCTTTTGCAAATCTAATGACATAATCGCTCTGTAAAGAAATTTCACAAAATTACAAAAATGATCATAGTTGGCAGCCCTTTCATGATTTTGGTACGAAAATTCTACGACATTTGGTTCACATTTAGGTCCATTTACTGCGTGATCTTCGTTTTGATTTCTGCTCTGGACCGGAAGTTATAGGGAAAAAAGCTTTATTTTGCTGAGCAAAGTTGCAAGATTTAGGAGACAAAAATCACCATAGCTGGCAACTCTATTCTAATTTTTCAACCAAATTTTTATCAAATGTTACCTAAAGTAAGATTCAAGTACTGTATGAATCTTGTCCAAATCTGATGGCTGAATCGGAAGTTATAGGCCTAGAACCAGTTTTTTTTCTCACCTATTTTTCAAGATAGCACCACTGCCACAGGGTTGCCCGCATGTCAAAATAGCTTCAATCAGACCTGGTCCTAGATAATACCAACATATCCTGTAAATTTGATTATGATCGGATTATCCGGTCGTCAGTTCTCGTGAACAGAACTTTTGAGTGCTGAAAATAGAGGTAATTTGGTGATGGGTTGCCGTTCTTGTGCAAAACGGAATTTTGAAAATTTTATCTTGAGATGAAGGACAAAGGATAAAATTTATCAAAGATTTGAAATTTTTGTCAAAAATCAAAAATTTTTCAGGAAGGTGAATGATTTGAAGGAATTTTTTCAGCATCCTGCCACAGCTACAGGGTTACCCGCTCTATGCTGAAAATCTCTACGTGCTAAATTTTAGTCAACATCAATACGCTCTGTAATTTTCATGATGATCCATTGTTTTTCTTACAAGTAATGACAAATCAAAGTTTGAAAAAAAATCCTTGCCTACTTTTAGGCACTCTGCACCCACACACGGCTCAAAATTTCCGATTATTTATCATAAACAAGCTAAGAACATAATTAGTTTTCATTCCCAATACTTTTCTTTAACAAAAATTTACACTGCTTGGAAATATAGGAGTTCCTCAAAATTCACTAAAACGCTCGCCGCCGCCAAAATGTTTAGGATATCTGAATTTGAGAAAGTTGTGGACCTACCTACTATATACACCTACGTTCTCCGAAAATTTCAGCTCAATCGGATCGGCCACTCCAGAGATTATCTCCCTTAATCATTTTGCTGATATATATATATATATATATATATATATATATATATATATATATATATATATATATATATATATATATATATATATATATATATATATATATAAAGAAATATGAATTTTCGGCGAAACGAGTTTAATACTATTGTTCTTCGAACATTAGTAAAAAAAAGGGGAGCAGGTCTCCCCCGTGGGGAAGGCTGCTCCGAAATCGTTGGCGGAACCACCGCTCAATCCATTAGACTACTTATGTAACCACCACTACGTAGGGCAGTAAGCCATCGCAGTGACTGACCATTGTTATGTGCGGCTCGGCCATCTGCGATGTAGGATTAAACTATAAATGTAGGACTCAAGTAAACTATAGATGTAGGACTCAAGTAAACTATAGATATAAACTACTAACCCGCCAAAATTAGACTTCCCAAGAAGTCAGCACGAATACACATCCGCGCCAGAACATATTATATACGAAACAACTCCTCACCTGAAAATTAGCAGGAATTTCCCGATTGCTCGGATACAAGTTACACGACACGGTGGCGGGGAAGAAGCGCCCTACAGCCACCTGGAAAAGTAGAGAAGATACCACTAAGCACCAGAATTCAACAGGAATAGTAGACCTACCTGACCCGAAACTGTGGGAGGTCGCCGTAGCCAAAGCCGCTCTTCCGCGGGTTAACTCAGGGCCGTGCACCCCTCTGCTGGACGATAGGGTGCCCATGCTACCCCGGCCTGACCCGGAAAATGCCGGAAAAACACCAAATCGGCTCACTCCGAAACAAAATATTATATTATCCAGGGCAATGTAAACAACCGAGTCATAACCACAACGCGAAACGTTAAAATGTGGATCAAAAATATCCAACACAAATCCTGGTGGCCAGAGGTTTGATGCTGGAGGAACCTCACGTAGATATTTCTTTTGATTTTGGTTAAGCGGAGCGACAAGTCGATCTGAACCGAATTTTTATTATATCAGGTGAGTACAGCAAAAAGTGGAAATCAATCTTTGCTTTTGATTTTGGCTAAGCGGAGCGAGCGGTCGATCTAAACCGAATTTTGATTATATCAGGTGTGTACAGTGAAAAGTGGAAATCTATATTTGCTTTTGATTTTGGCTAAGCGGAGCGACCAATCGATCTGAACCGAATTTTAATTATATCAGGTGTGTACAGCGAAAAATGGAAATCTCGCTTTTTTTTTATCTTGGCTAAGCGTAATGAGCAGTCGATCTAAACCGAATTTTTATTATATCAGGTGTGTACAGCGAAAAGTGGAAATATAATTTCCTTTTGATTTTGGCTAAGCGGAGAGAGCAGTCGATCTGAACCGAATTTTAACTAATGTTCGAAGAACATTAGCATTAAAATCGATTCGGCCAAAAATTCATTTTTCCATATATATATATATATATATATATATATATATATATATATATATATATATATATATATATATATATATATATATGTATATATATATATATATATATATATATATATATATATATATATATATATATATATATATATATATATATACCTATTATTCCGTACACAAATATTTGTTGCAAAAATAAAGTTGACCAAATAAATTTCGAACGTGTTTTACATGTGAAGCAGATAATATTTTGGAATTTTAAAACCCTATGTGTGCGCTGGGTGCCTAAAAAGAGAACGGGAAAATTTGAAAATTTTTAAATTGCGATAACTTTTGACAAAACTATTCAATCATTATGAAATTTTCAGGACATATTGATACTATTTAGTTGTAGATTTGTTTGAATGAGCGTCCTGGCAACCCTGTAGCAAGAGCAGGCACTCAAAGTGGAAACCTCCAAATCATCGTCTCTCGTGGAAAAATGCCGCTTCTTCAAAAAAAAGCCACTCATATGTAAATCTTGTGCTTTGTTTACATAGACAAAAAAAAATTTGATATGGTATAAGGGACACGCCTGGTAGCCCTTGCCCAATTTACCTATATTTTTAGCATCAAAAACTTCTGTTCACGGAAACTCACGATCCGATAAGCAGAATAAATTGAAATTTGCAGAATGCATTGGTCTTAAATAGGACCAGATCTGAAAGAAGTGATTTTGAAATGCGGGCGATGCTGTGCCAGTGGTGCCATCTTGAAAAATCACTAAAAAGATAACTGCTTCTAGCCCTATAAATTCTGATTGAATCGTTCGATTTTGACGAAATATACACATTGGCTGGACCTTACTTCCACGTTTGGTAGAAATTTTGTTGAAAAAATCGGTTGAACTGCCAGCTATGATAATTTTGGTGTCTTAAATTTGAAAAAATAAAAATTTGGAAGTGAAAACATTCAAACCATCGAATATCCTAAGAGTGTCCGTTTCTTACAATAAAACCAATCTGTATACAAATCTATTGCTTTATCTACACGTTCAAAGCAAAACTTTGGAAATTCCTTGTCGGACAAAAACGGTAACCCTTTCCCAGTTAACATATATTTTAAGCATCAAAACTTTCTGTTCACGGGAACTCACGAATCAATAATCAGATACAACTGAAATTTACAAAATGCATTGGACTTAAGTAGGACCAGATCTGATAGAAGCGATTTTGAATTCTGGGCAACTCTGTGCCAGTGGTGCCATCTTGAAAAATTACAAAGAAAAAAAACTGTTTTTTGCCCTATGAATTTTGACTTAGTTACCAGATTTTCATGAAATTAACACAGTAGCTGATCCTAACTCTAATCTCTGTTTGGTGGAAATTTGGTTGAAAAATTTGTTTGGTGCTGCCAGCTATGGAAATTTTTGTGTCTTTGGTTTTGAAAATTCGCTCTGGCAAATAAAACTTTTTGCCCTACAACTTCCAGTGCAGTCATGAATTCAATACGAATTTCATACAATTGATGGACCCTATTATCAACATTATTCAGGCCAAATTTGGTTGAAAAGCCACGATAGGCTTGCCAGCTATTGTTGGTTTTGTGTTTGTTTGCAATATCTTTATTAAGCAGTTTTATCGTAGAATTTTCAATTGGTAATGATATTGTAGCGACAATAAACAGCAAATATTAAGTTTTACATTTTTTGAAGAAACTCGCTGCAGGTAACCCTAAATTTCTTCGAATAATAACTTCGAAAGCAATTAAACAACGTGAAGGAGATGTGATATAGCATTTATTGCTACAAAAGTAGCACAACCGACTGGTGCTGGCAACCTTTCGCCAGTATCAAAGCCAAAAATATATCACATCTGCTTCACGTTGTTATATTACATTCGAAGTTATAGGAGTATAAAGAAATTCAAGGTTACCTGCAGCGAGTTTTTTGAAATAATGGAAAGCTTAATATTTGCTGTTTATTGTCACTACAATATCATTACCAATTGAAAATTCTACGATAAAACCGCTTAATAAAGATATTGCAAACAAACACAAAACCAACAATAGCTGGCAACCCTATCGTGGCTTTTCAACCAAATTTGGCCTGAATAATGTTTATAGTAGGTTGCATTAATTGTATGAAATTCGTATTGATTTCATGACTGCACTGGAAGTTATAGGGCAAAAAGTTTTATTTTCCTGAGCAAATTTTCAAATCCAAAGACATAAAAATTAACATAGGTGGCAGCAGCAATCGAATTTTTCAACCAAATTTCTATCAAACAGAGATTAGAGTAAGGTTCAGCTACTGTGTTAATTTCATGAAAATCTAGTAACTTATTCAAATTTCATAGGGCAAAAAGCAGTTTTTTTTCTTTGTAATTTTTCAAGATGGCACCACTGGCACAGAGTTGCCCACAATTCAAAATCGCTTCTATCAGACCTGGTCCTATTTGAGTCCAATGCATTCTGTAAATTTCAATGGTATCTGATTATTGATTCGTGAGTTCCCGTGAACAGAAGTTTTTGATGCTAAAAATATAGGTTGACTGGGAGAGGGTTACCGTTCTTGTCCGACATGAAATTTCCAAAGTTTTACTTTGAACGTGTAGATAAAGTATAAGATTTGTATACAGATTGGTTTTATTGTAAGAAACGGACAGTTTTTGGAAATTCGATGGTTTAATGTTTTCACTTCCAAATTTTTATTTTTTCAAATTTAAGACACCAAAATTATCATAGCTGGCAGCTCCAACCGAATTTTTCGACCAAATTTCTACCAAACGTGGCATTAAATGAGGTTCAGCTACCGTGTGAATTTCGTCAAAATCGAACGATTCAGTCAGAATTTATAGGGCTAAAAGCAGTTATCTTTTTTAGTGATTTTTCAAGATGGCACCACTGGCAAAGAACGAGCCACATTTCAAAATTACTTCTATCAGACCTGGTCCTATATAGGACCAATACATTCTGCAAATTTCAATTCATTCTGCTTATTGGATCGTGAGTTTCCGTGAACAGAAGTTTTTGATGCTAAAAATATAGGTAAATTGGGCAAGGGTTACCAGGCGTACCCGTTATACCATATCAAATTTTTTTTTTCGTTTATGTAAACAAAGCACAAGATTTACATATGAGTGGCTTTTTTATGAAGAAACGGCAGTTTTTCAAGAGAGACGATGATTTGAAGGTTGTCACTTTCAGTGTCTGCATTAGCTACAGGGTTGCCAGCACGCTCATCAAAAGCAACACAAATCTACAACTAAATATTACAAATATGTTCTGAAAATTTCGTAATGATTGAATAACTCTGTCAAAAGTTATCGCAATTTAAAAATTTTCAAGTTTTCCCGTTCTGTTTTTAGGCACCCAGCGCACACATGGGGTTTTAAAATTCCAAAACATTATCCGATTCACATGTAAAACACGTTCAAAATTTATTTCGTCAACTTTATTTTTGCAAAACTTATTTGTGTACGGAATAATAGGTATATTAAAAATACCACTAAAATGGCCGCCGGCACCAAAGTGTTAAAGATTATTAACTTTTTGTGAGACCTGGCACTATTCTGCATATACACCAATGTGTCCTGAAAATTTCAGC
The DNA here is from genome assembly GCA_963978885.1 of Nemotelus pantherinus. NCBI lineage: Eukaryota > Metazoa > Arthropoda > Insecta > Diptera > Stratiomyidae > Nemotelus > Nemotelus pantherinus. The sequence goes on along the minus strand of OZ022264.1, from coordinate 123,547,319 downwards.
TCAATCGGATTTCGCGTTCCTGAGATTTTTTCACTGAAATTTTTTGATGATATATATATATATATATATATATATAAATATGAATTTTTGGCCAAAGTGATTTTAATTCTAATGTTCTTCTTCGAACATTAGTAAAAAGTAATTACTAAAAGATAATCTAATGATTTAACTCAATGGAAATAACGCAAGGCACGAGCGCGTTGTGAAGGTTGCTTTCGTTCATCGAATACTACGGGTGGGTGAAATCGGAGTAAGACACTCCAAAATAGTTTCAAGTGTTAGATATCTGCACACGCAGTGAAATTAATTGTCGACGGTAGGAATAGGTCTTAAGTATTAATTGGGTAGTTGAGTGGTGATTCGGAAAAGTGGACCTGATTCTATTAGACAAAGTGGGCTAGTTACAAACTTAAACGCGCAGTGAAGTTAATCGTGGCCTGTAGGAACGAATTGAGATTACTAATTGGGTAGTTGAGTGGTAAATGGGAAAATTGGATTTGATTCTATTAAACGAGGTGGTTTAGTGAATTACCGAAGCGCAGTGAAGTTAATCGTGGGTTGTAGGAACGGGTCTAGATTATCAATTGGGTAGTTGAATGGCAAATTGGAAAATTGGATTTGAATCTATTAAACGAGGTGGGTTAGTGAGATACCTAAACGCGCAGTGAAGCTAATTGTTGTCTGTAGGGACATATCCAAATTACTAATTGGGTAGGTGAGTGGCAATATGGACATTGAAACTTGGCCACCGCGATGAGTTAGCTCTCAATTAAAACAGAGGTCCCTTCGACATCAGAGAGCCGGACCTCACTCCACGGCTCGAGGTCCCTCCACTGGGTGAGTGAGTGGCGCCCACGCCCAATCTCTGATTGAGCTCAAATGGGACCCAAGTGGACCTGACCGATATTCGAAACCCCCCGAAAGGTCGGGTGGGTAACCAATTGGCGCCCAATGTGGGGCCTTAAAGTACAAAAGCAAGTCGTACCCGCGAGTAGTGACAGTGTGAAATTAAAATTTAGTAATGCAGATCCAAAATCCAGATTTTGAAGGACCCTTGGAGCCGCGGAGCCGTGACGCAGCATACTGTGACTACTAGTTTCAGGTACCATTGAAAAATACCAAGAGGAGCAGAAGACACCCAAAGGGATGGAGATAGATCCTCGAGCAGCGGCAGCAAATTAAATTTATATTTTGTAAATGAATTTCGGAAGTCTAAAAAAACACAAACAAAACCCAAAAGATAATTAGTGTGTTTCAGTTTAGTTTTAAAGTTATAATAAGCCAAGTGTTATTGCATACACCAGGAGCAAGATGGCACCAAAGAATGGAATCCAGATTGATAGACTGAGCAAGGAGGAGTTAATTTATCAGTTGGAGATTCGGGGGCAGCCAACCAGCACCGTAGAGGCGATGAGGAAGATGCTTCGCAAAGCCATGAGGGCCAAGGCTTCTATGGATACATCCCTAATTTCAATAAGAGACTACCCGTATACCTTGGAGCAGGACATGGAGGCGGTACAAGAAAAACTCGGGGAGATTGAGACTTGAGGCAATTAAGGAACCAAAGGAATAAGCTATACAAGGCAATAAAACAAGATATCAATATCAGTGGGGATTTAAAAAGAAATTACGATCTATTACCAAATGTATTTTCGGTAAAATCTGGCGAAACGTATAATTTTTACGTGAATTTAATGGGATACAAAATTATTAACGACCCGAAAAAGTTCTTTGATTTCGTAAATACCAAACGAAAAACGACTGGCTACCCCGGTTCCATGTTCAGAGAAAAATCAGTTTCTTCTGCTCCACAAGAAATTTCTAATTTATTTGCGGATCATTTTCAGAGTTCATATTACGATCCCTTAGCCCCGTCAACAAATTTAGCAGTTTCCTCTGCTCCAACTGAGCCAACGTCTCTCATCAGCAGAATCGTTTTAACTAGAGAAGCAATAGCCAAAGCAATCAACGAGCTAAACTTCAACACAGGTCCTGGTCCCGATCAAATCCCACCTTATTTTGTAGTCCAGTTCATCAACCAGCTAATTACTCCTTTATTCATAATTTTCAACAAGTCACTGTCATTAGGCGTCTTTCCATCCTCCTGGAAGTTTTCTTATCTTACGCCTATTTTCAAAAGCGGTGACAAACGATCAGTTGATAATTATCGAGGCATCGCTATCCTCTCTGTGATCCCCAAACTCTTCGAGAAGCTGGTTTGTGATACACTAACACCTATCATAGACCCTCTTCTTAACGAACAACAGCATGGGTTTCGCAAAGGAAGGTCAACCACCACCAATCTCATGATCCTAGTATCAGACGTTCTCTGTGAAATGGAAAAAGGAAACCAAGTTGATGCGATCTATACTGATTTTAGTAAGGCCTTTGACAGGGTCAAACATCAGATTCTGACACATAAGTTAAGAAATATTGGCATATCTGGCTCCCTTCTCAAATGGCTCATAGCCTTTATTCCCGATAGAACACAGATGGTTAAATTTCAAGGGGCACTGTCCAAAACAGTTTCTGTGCATTCTGGAGTCCCACAAGGCAGTCATTTGGGCCCCCTGCTCTTTAATATATTTATCTCCGATCTATCTCGGATTTTATCTGATATTCCCCATCTCTTCTATGCTGATGACTTGAAAATGTATCACACTATCAAGACTCCCTATGACGTTTCCTTTGTCCAGTCGAAGCTTGATTCCCTTGAGCAGTGGTGTAATCTGCATAAACTTAATCTCAAAGTTGGTAAGTGCCATTTGATAAATTTATCCCGAAAGAATAATGTTATGGCTAACTCTTACTACCTTTACAGCAATGAGTTTAAAATTGTTGATTATGTCACAGACCTCGGAGTAATTTTGGACAAAAAAATGCGTTTCAACCGGCAATATGATGTAGTCTTATCCAGTGCTAACAAGCAGCTAGGGTTTATTAAGAGACGTGCTAAAGAATTCAAGAACATTTGGGTCACCAAGACTCTATTTACAACACTGGTGCGGCCTTTACTTGAATACGCTTGCATAATTTGGAGCCCAAATTTTGTTACTCACTGTGAAAGACTAGAATCGGTGCAGAAACAATTTTCACTCTTTGCATTGAGAGATGTCTACAATCCACTAGATTTTCATAATATCCCCTCTTATGAGCACAGACTTAAACTTTTAAATCTAACGACTCTAGCCTCAAGAAGATTGGTAGTTAGCGCTTGCCTTACCTTTGATATCATTAATGGAACGGTAAAGATAGGAGCCCTATCGAACAAATTTACAATTAACAACCAAGCTAGGCGCACTAGGCATACACGTCTTCTGAGGGAATATCAGCACCCCACAGGCTACGGGTATAATGAACCCATTAGTAGATGTTGTCGAGTATTCAACAGTATAAGCCAGCACTACTCTCCAGGTATTTCCAAATAAACCTTCAAAAATAACTTAACAAAGGCTTTATTAACATCATAGTCCAGTTATTACCCTTCCTTAATTGCCTGAAGAAAATATAAGTTAAATGTTTTCATTATACTTTAATTATAAGATTTAGTGTTTTATTGTCATAAGTAATATAATGTCTCTGTCTTAATTGCTAGGATAAATGTTGTCTTTTGATGCCTTGCTTGGCAAATAAATAAATAGATTCAAGCCTTGATAGCCACCTTCCAGGGGACCCCGCAATTATCAGAATTTCTGAAGATCAAGACTAAGGTACATTTCGGGATGCGGCGGCTACGCAACGCGCAATGTGACGGGGATGAGGCAAATGAATTGGCCCAAAAACCAAGAACACGATTGATAATGGCCATGGGGGAACTACTTGTCAAGGCGGAGGACGGAGCAGAGGATAGAAAGGCTGATACCGATCCGGATGGGGACTGCAGGGAAGCACTAAGGGAGAATTGGACAATTGCACCGGAACAAGAGGCTGGCGACCCACCTAACCCTTTCTTCTCAACTCCGGGGATGACCCCAGTGGTCAACAAGGGGCAGAAGGACTCGAAATGGGGTTTGCGATTCAACGGGGACTCTGAGTCGCTGAGTGTGTTACTGGAGCGAGTTGAAGAACTTTGGGAGGCGAGGGGTGTCTCAACTGGGCAGCTGTTTTGGTCGGCGGTCGAGATTTTCGACGGCAAAGCACTAGTCTGGTATCGTGCCAACCGCTCCCGAGTCCACTCGTGGCAATAACTGGTGGCGGAGATGCGGGCCGAATTTTTACCGCCCGACTACAACGGCCGTCTGGAGCACTCAGAAATTGGGAGGAGCACTCAGAGGCCAGAGGAGTCCATGGGTGCTAACGTTTCGGCCATGGAGGGTTTGCTCAGGAGGCGTGCCGTCCCGTGTACTGAGGGGGAAAAATTACGCATTCTGCGAAAGAACATAGCCCCCTTTTAGCAGACGCAGTTGGCTCTGACTCATATTCAAAGCATCGCAGAGCTGATACGGGTAGGCCGTTCATTGGAGGCAAGCAAGGTGTCAGTGGAGGCATATTCACCTCCTCCAACCCGGAAACAACAACGCCTCTTAGAGCCGGATCTGGCATATGTAAGGTGCTCTGAAGGAGGGCAGTAGCCTCAATCGCAAGAAACCCAATACAGTGTTGGAATTGTAAAGGGACGGGGCATACCTCAAGAGAATGTAGAGAACCCCAAAGATGTTTTGGCTGTAGGCGAATAGGGGCCAGGAAAACGACGTGTCCAAATTGCCGGAATTCGCCAAATCAGCAACGACCTGCGAGAAACCCCAATACTGAGCACCATCGCGAGAGGCCTTCTAACGCGACCACCGAAGTTGAAGGGCGACTCACGCAGTCGTCGGGAAACGAGCGCGGTGTCCAGTAGACGGCCGCCTGGACATTAAATCGGAACAAAGAAGGGCCGCACAACTCAATTACCTGCTGGACAGAAGACAGGGGGACAATCGACCACACCTCCAAGGGGATATTTTAGGTCGAAAGTTCTTGGGCCTTCTGGACTCTGGGGCCTCGAATACAGTAGTGGGCGGAGAAGGGTGGATAGAGCTGGAAAAGTTAAGAGTGGAGCTCCTGGAGACCAATCAGAGGGTTATCCGTTTGGCAAATGATGAGGGATGTCCAATTTGGGGTACGGCAGTCGTTCCGTTTAGGTTAAAGGGGAAGTTGGAATGGTTGAGAGTATTGGTGGTCCCGTCGCTGCCGCAGACGTTGATTCTCGGGGTAGACTTTGTTCGGCAATTTGGGGTTGTAATGCGGTTGAGCGAGGAAAAATGCAAGGGAAAACGGGTGAACAACTTCAGTCACGGACTCGGCTAACCCGTGAAGAGGAAGAAGCATTGAGTCAGCTACTGGAAGAGGAGTTCCGACCTATGGGGGAAGGAATCGGCTGCACCAACCGCGTTGAACACGTTATCCGGACCAACGCAGCTCCCATAAAACAACGCTACTACCCGGTATCCCCAGCAGAACAAAAGCACGTGGACGCTGAATTAAATGACATGCTCGCGCAGGGGATAGTGGAACCGTTGGCAAGCCCTTGGGCCTCGCCAATACTTCTGGTTAAGAAGAAAGACGGGACTTATCGATTTTGCGTGGATTACCGCAAACTTAACAATGTGACATTCCTTATGTGTCAGCAACTTTGGGTAAGTTAAGAGAAGCAAAATACCTAACTTCGTTGGACGTTAAATCTGCTTATTGGCAAGTGCCCATGGCGGAGGTGTCCAAGAAATACACTGCGTTCACCGTGCCACACAGGGGCCTGTTTCAATTCTGCCGTATACCATTTGGCCTGCAAAATGCCCCCGCGACGTGGCAGAGACTGATTGAACAGGTTTTGGGTCCGGACATGGAACCGTTCGTCTTCACCTACCTGGACGACGTTATAGTGGTGACTCGAGACTTCGAAAAACATCTGGAAGTTCTGCGGGAAGTTTTCAAGCGACTGAGACAGGCAGGTTTAAGAGCGTCACTGGAGAAATGCAAATTTTGCCGTCCGTAACTGAAATATCATGTGAATGAAAAGGGTCTGAAGGTAGATCCGGATAAGGTAAAGAGCATGATGGAAATTCCAGCACCTACGAACGTGAAGGGAGTGCGACAGGTCCTGGGGATGGTCTCCTGGTATAGGAGGTTCATACCCGATTTTGCCACGATGATGACGCCGCTAATGAACCTCTGAAAAAAGAACCAGAGATTCCAGTGGATCCAGGAATGCGAAGCAGCCTTCACACAGGCCAAAGTGAAATTTTCCACGGCTCCGATTTTCACCTGTCCGGACTATAATCTGCCCTTCTCCATTCAAACAGATGCCTAAGACCTGGGACAAGGAGCGGTACTGTCGCAAAAACACGAAGATTACGAGAAGGTAATTAGCAATTTAAGTCGGTCACTATCGAAAGCAGAGCGCAAATACTCAACCACCGAGAAGGAGTGCCTAGCAGTCTTATGTGCGGTAGAGAAACTCCGAAAATATGTGGAAGGAGCGAGATTCCCGGTGATTACCGACCACTATTCTCTCGTGTGGTTGAGCAATTTGAAAGACCCCACCAGACGCTTAGCCAGATGGGCCGTACGTTAACAACAGTATCCGTTCGAGATTCTTCACCGAAAGGGGAAAGAACATTTAGTACCTGACGCTCTGTCTATAATGTTGCCAGAACGTGAGATGGCAGCTATAACTTCCGAAGGAGATAGGTGGTACGAGACCACGCAGAAGAATGTGCTGAAGGCACCCAAGTGCTACGCAGATTGGCGAGTAACAGATAGCACACTGTGGAGGCATCTTCCAGGACGTTATCTGGAGTTGGAAGGAAACGAGGCTTGGAAAAGAGTGGTTCCGAAGGAGGAGCGGAAAGCATTGTTGCATCGGTGTCACGACCTCCCAGTACCAGGGCATATGGGAATAAGTCGGACCATTGACCGGGTTGCAACCAAGTATTACTGGCCTAATATGTCCGCGGACGAGGCCAGTTACGTCAGGAGATGCAAGATTTGCCAGGCGAACAAAGTGGAAAGAAAAGCTCCGGCGGGGTGTATGGTCTCCCGGAGTAAAGAACCCCGAGAACCGTGGAAAATGATATGCATCGATCTGGTAGGGCCTCAACCGAGATCTAATTAAGGGTACACAACTATTCTCACTGTCTTGGATTTTGTTAGTAGAGTCTCTACTCAGCTTCTGCTGTGTTCGGAACAATCATCACCTTTCGGAAGTCATAGTGTTTCCATCGAAGTTGATTTGTTGTTCTCACCACCGGGTGTTTATTTGGTGCTTGTGATCTGGTGTGACCGGTTTCTTGGTTGTTTATTTCTGTTTTTGTGGAATACAGTCTCTTATTGTTGGAAATAACCGAAGCTAAGGAATCAAAACGCAAACGGGAATCGTCACCCGTCGACCTGTTTCTTCGTGACAGGTTAAAGCTACCCAGGAAGCACGAGCTTTCTCTCATGCCTGCCACTAGAAGCAATAAATTTCTGCCGCTTGCGGACCTGCCCGACGACATGGCTGCAAACAACGCTGCGAATGGTCCCCCTGAAAAATCGAAAACCAAGGCAAAAGTTTCACCGATCGTCGTTCCTAGCCTGGATCGCAGCTCAATTCTTGCTATTTTTAACACTATACAAGTGTCAAACTTTAAAATCCAGTTTACCAGTACCGGCAAGAAAATAATAATACCCAACCAAGAAGACTACGATAAGTTTCATTCTCATCTTATCTCGAAAAAAGTCCATTTCTACACATTTTCTCGTGCCAATGAACGTCCGCTGAAATTCATTATGAGTGGCTTTTACAATATGGAATGCTCGGACCTGAAGAGACTTTTGCTTGAAGAACGCAAGCTCGCATGCTCTGATATCAAAAAAAATTACTGCTCCTGACGAATCACGCCGACATAAAGACGAAGTACTGTTTCTGCTATATTTTCCTCAAGGCTCTGTAAAGCTCTCTGAGTTTAACATTATTGACGCAATCGATCACGTAAAGGTGAAATGGAGCTACCAGCGCAAAAGGGCAGTGCAACCAACGCAGTGCAGGAACTGTCAAGCTTATGGCCACGGTACCTCATTTTGCCATATGCCAGCAAAATGCTTGATTTGCGGCAAGCAACACAGTAAAACCGAATGCCCAACTAAAGGCCCCGCTCAAATTTCGGGCGCTCTATGCTCTGGCAATCACTTAAGCAACAGTTCTCACTGCCCTAAACGCGAGGAGATTCTGACCATCTGTAAACGATCAACTCAACGGCTCTCACGCGACAAAGTTCAAAGCAGAAGTATACCTCGACTTTCGCCTGCATTAAGTCAAACAAATTTCCCGTCACTGCCTAATGGAAAAACTCTACTTAATACTCATCCTACTACACAAGACTGCTCTCCGGCTAACAACTCATACAACGCAGTATTGCGTCGTCATATGGATATGAATAGCACTCCCAATACGGTTGGTAATGTGCCGTCGTCTGCCAATGACCTTTTCTCTGCTACCGAACTAATTAACTTAGCCCGAGAATTAATAACCAGGTTGTCTGTTTGCAATTCACGCCAAGACCAGTTTAATGTAATTGTAGAGCTTGCCACCAAGTTTGTTTACAAGTAAAGTTCATATAAATTGCTTATTATGGAATGCTCAAAGCATACGTAATAAGCAATTTGAAACATTCAACTTCCTGTCTGAAAAGAAAATAGACTTATTTTTCCTATGCGAATCTTGGCTGAAAGATGGTGACAAGCTTGTAAATTCTAGTTATAATATTTTGAGATGTGATCGGAAGGAAGCGCCGGAGGGTGGTGTTGCGATCTTTATCAAAAATGGCATTAAGTTCGTGAGACTAAGTAATCTTCGTACTCAGATTATCGAATCAGTCGCAGTTCAAATTGATGAATTAAATGCTACTATGATTGCTGTTTACTTCAGTGGGACAAAGCTTAATTCTAGTAAACCTAAATTATTTGAAGATGACTTACAGCTGCTCTTTAGTCTGAATAGTAACTGGATTGTCTGCGGTGACCTAAATGCACGACACTACCACTGGAACTGCCTCAAAGCCAACAAAGCCGGGAAGATTCTTTTTGGTTTATCCCTGAAAAAAAAATGTTTTTGTTCACTCGTCAGGCAGTCCAACTTGCTTCCCTCCCAATGGCAACCCATCAACGCTCGATATTGTAATCACCAACGGTCAACTCCCTTTAACTTCCCCAATCGTTATCAATGAACTGTCATCCATTCGCCTGCCTGTTTTTTTTCGAAATAAATAGTACTATCTCTCTGATCAGACACTCTTTCTTTAGATATGGAGCAACGTCCTGGGATAAATACCGTGACCATCTGAATGCAGTGCTTAGCCTTCAAAACTTGAATTTCCAGTGCTTCGTCGACGAGAGTCAAATAGACACTCTCCTCCCCAATCTATTAAAAAACATCCAAGCAGCCCGCGAGATTGCTACTCCCAGAACTAAAATCTACTTGATGCACAAATACGCGCAGTTTTCCTCGGAATTCGCAATCCTCGCTGGAACAACATTCTTTCTGAACAAATGAAAGGCTCCCGAAAGCTCTGGAGCATACATAAGCACCTCAAAAACAGATCACGCGCGATCCTTGCTTGAAAAAGCAGAGATAATATGTTTACGTTTTCTGAGAAAGATAAGGCTAATCTTCTTGCCTCCCAATTCTTTAAATCACACACACTAACTCTGCATAAAGATGATCCTGTAACTAGAAAAATAGTTGCCGATGAAATTCTTAAGCTTGCCTGGTGCCCATCTGACTTTAACCTCTGTGTTTTTGCTCCCCTGCTGAGCTGCGTTCCCTTCTCAAAGGCTTAAAAGTTAAGTCATCTGCAGGATCTGATGGATTACCTAACATCCTTTTAAAAAACCTGCCAAGGAAAGCAGTTGTCTTACTTTCTTTCACTTTCAACTGTTGCTTGAAGCTGGGTTATTTCCCCAGCATGTGGAAAAATGCTACCATTATTCCTATTTTGAAACCAGGTAAAAATCCTCAGTTACCTAGCAGCTACAGACCAATTAGTTTGCTACCAACATTGAGTAAACTTTTCGAAAGAGTAATGCTCTCTTGGGTCCAGCAGCATCTTCAAAATTTTGCAGTCATCCCAGACTTTCAGTTTGGATTCAGGCCTGGCATTTCGACAGCTCATCAGTTGTTCAGAGTCGTTAAACACATTCAAGGTAACTTTTCTATGAAAAAATCCACTGGACTAATTGCTTTGGATATAGAAAAGGCTTTTGACACGGTCTGGCACGATGGTCTTATATATAAGCTAATCAAGTTCTCATTCCCCGTCTATCTTTGCAAGATTATAAGCTCGTTCTTATCGTCTAGATCTTACTCTGTCAAGCTACAGTCTTTCTCAAACAAACACGAAATTCCTGCTGGAGTCCCTCAGGGATCAGTTTTAAGTCCTACCCTCTTCAACTTATTCATGTCCGATCTGAACAAACTTCCCCTCTGCAATATTGCTATGTACGATGATGACACCGCCATATTCTCTAGCAGCAGCAATCCAGATTACATCGTCAATAACCTGCAGCTTCAGCTTCAACACATAAGCAACTTCTGCAACAAGTGGAAAATTCAAATCAATTCTGAAAAAACCCAGGCTATATTTTTTTCTAAACAACGTGCGGCTAAGAATCTTCCAAACCCGCAGCTCAATATCTTAGGGTCCAATATCTCGTGGTCGAAAGACATAAAATACCTTGGTTTGCATCTTGATTCCAAATTAACATTCAACAAAAACACGGAAATGATTAAATCTAAAATATTGAAGTGCATTTTGTCAAACTACCCACTGATAAACAGAAAATCGAAACTTTCAACTGAAAATAAACTACTTATTTCCTACCAATAGTTCTTTACGGCTGCCCAGCCTGGTATAAATGTGCTAACACTCACAAGCTTAAACTTCAGATCATCCAAAATAAGTGTCTTAAAATAATCCTGAAAAAAAAGTGTCTTAAAATAATCATTTGGTCAGTAAATCTTAATGCTAGTTTTAAGCAATAGTTTATTTGGGTTAGGCTAAGCACTTCATTAGGTTTTAAGCTAATTTTTCCTAAAACCCCCTAACGCACTATTGTAAATTTTCATACTTCATTTTGTATAAAATCCATAACTTAGCTGTAAAGACTCCGTCTAAACACTAGAATATGCATATTGTGAATCTCTGTGAAACGCCAAGACATCAATAAAGCATCTATTATTATTATTATTATTATTATTATGTTAGTAAGTTCACGCTACTCTTCCCTTTGCGGCAAGCGACAGCATCGGCTGTGTGTCGTATACTCGAGAAGCAAGTGTTGCTGCTGTTTGGAGCCCCAGGGTGGATTGTATGCGACAACGGAAATCAGTTCAAGGGAAGCCTCCTTCAACGTTTGGCAGGGGAATATAGGACTGAAATCAAGTATACAGCCCTGTATCATCCGCAGGCGAACCCGGCGGAGAGAAGAAATCAAGACATAAAGAGGATGCTGCGATTATATGTGGCCGACAACCACCGGGACTGGGATAAGAGTCTGGCCAAGATCTCATGCGCATTGCGGACCTACAAGCACGGGGTGACCCGAATTACCCCTTATTTCATCAACTTTGGTCGGGAGATGGTAATGTTCCATGAGGACAAGGAGCGTCCTGATGGGAATCATGAAGTACTAGAGCCTAAAGCCAGGGCCGCAGAGCTCACAAGGATACGGCAAGAAGTCTGAGAGAGGATGCAGCAAGCGGCACGGAGGAGTACAAATCATTACAACCTTTGGAAACGTGACACAACATATGAGATAGGTGACTCGGTATGGCGAAGAAACTACTCTATCTCGGATGCGGCGAAATATTCTTCCGCAAAACTGGCTACCTCGGACCCTTCTGGGTCGATAAACGGCTGTCTGGATGGACCTATCGCTTGCTAAACAGAGAAGGACAGGAAGCAGGCGTATGGCACGCGAATGACTTGAAACCTTATATTGTATCTAAAGCTAACATCAGTTCTCTCGAAAACCATCTACCGTATTAGTTTAAAGTCTAGAAGTGAAGCTTATTATATGGTATGCAGAAACGCACATTATTTTATACCTCGTTTGTCATGATACATCAAAGTATCGTTGTTCAACAAATCCATTTGCCAGTCCCACGCGCCTTTTCTTTTTTTTTGGTTGTCCTTTGTTTTTACTAATGTTCGAAGAACATTAGTATTAAAATCGATTCGGCCAAAAATTCATATTTCTATATATATATATATATATATATATATATATATATATATATATATATATATATATATATCATCAAAAAATTTCAGTGAGATAATCTCGGGAACGCGCCATCTGATTGAGCTGAAACTTTCAGGATACATTGGTGTATATGCAGAATAGGTCCAGGTCTCTTTAAATGTCAGTTATTGTTAACCTTTTGGCGCCGGCGGCCATTTAAGTGATATTTTTAATATACCTATTATTTCGTGCACAAATAATTTTCGCAAAAATAAAGTTAACGAAATAAATTTCGAACGTGTTTTACATATGAATCGGATAATGCTTTGGAATTTTTTAACCCTATGTGTGCGCTGGGTGCCTAAAAAGAGGACGGGAAAATTTGAAAATTTTTAAATTGCGATAACTTTTGACAGAGCTATTCAATCATTACAAAATTTTCAGGACGTGTTAGTATTATTTAGTTGTAGATTTATGTAGCTTTTTGTGAGCGTGCTGGCAACCCTAGAGCTAGGGCAGACACTGAAAGTGAAAACCTCCAGATCATCGTCTCTCTTGAAAAAATGCCGTTTCTTCAAAAAAAAGCCACTCATATGTAAATCTTGTGCTTTGTTTACATAACCAAAAAAAAAAAAAAGATATGGTATAACGGGCACGCCTGGTAACCCTTGCCCAATTTACCTATATTTTTAGCATCAAAAACTTCTGTTCACGGAAACTCACGATCCGATGAGCAGAATTAATTGAAATTTGCAGAATGTATTAGTCTTAAGTAGGACCAGGTCTGATAGAAGTGATTTTGGAATGCGGGCGATTCTGTGCTAGTGGTGCCATCTTGAAAAACCACTAAAAAAGATAACTATTTTTAGCCCTATAAATTCTGATTGAATCGTTCGATTTTGACGAAACTCACACAGTTGCTGGACCTTACTTTAAGCCACGTTTGGTAGAAATTTGGTTGAAAAATTCGGTTGGAGTTGCCAGCTATGATAATTTTGGTGTCTTCATTTTGAAAAAAAAAAATTTGGTAGTGAAAACATTCAAACCATCGAATATTCAAAAAAATGTCCGTTTCTTACAATAAAACCAATATGTATATAAATCTTATGTTTTATCTACACGTTCAAAATAAAACTTTGAAAATTTCATGTCGGACCAGAACGGTAACCCTCTCCCAGTTAACCTATATTTTTACCATCAAAAACTTCTGTTCATGGAAACTCACGAACCAATAATCAGATACAGCTAAAATTTACAGAATGCATTGGACTTAAGTAAGACCAGATTTGATAGAAGCGATTTTGAATTGTGGGCAACTATGTGCCAGTGGTGCCATCTTGAAAAATTACCAAGAAAAAAAAACTGCTTTTTGCCCTATGAAATGTGAATAAATTACCAGATTTTCATGAAATTGGCACAGTAGCTAAACCTAACTCTAATCTCTGTTTGGTGGAAATTTGGTTGAAAAATTTGATTGGTGCTACCAGCTATGGTAATTTTTGTGTCTTTGGTTTTGAAAATTCGCTCAGGAAAATAAAACTATTTGCACTATAACTTCCAGTGCAGTCATGAAATCAATACGAATTTCATACAATTAATGGAACCTGTCATAAACATTATTCAGGCCAAATTTGGTTGAAAAGCCACGATAGGGTTGCCAGCTATTGTTGGTTTTGTGTTTAATTGCAATATCTTTATTAAGCGGTTTTACCGTAGAATTTTCAAATGGTAATGATATTGTAGTGACAATAAACAGCAAATATTAAGCTTTCGATTATTTGAAAAAACTCGCTGCTGGTAAGTCTAAATTTCTTTAGACTCCTTTAACTTCGAATGTAATATAACAACGTGAAGCAGATGTGATATATTCTTGGCTTTGATACTGGCAGAAGTTTGTCAGCACAAGTCGGTTGTGCTACTTTTGTATCAATAAACGCTTACCGTTAGTATTCATACCGGAAACATTTACAATTAAAATAAATAATCAATGTTGCAATTCGCAAAGTTCTGCAAATTTTTCGGATCGCAGCCCCAAACACCAACTTCAGTTACAGTGCTGCAGGCACTGAGCATTTTCTTCATTGATGTTATATGAGATGCTGCTTTCAAAATTATGTGAAATAAGCAACTGATAACGAATATAATTAACCCGTGTTTTGCTCTCATAAACGTTGAAATTCATGCCAGTGGTAATATCTGAAACCTTCCACCATATACGACCAAAGTAAAACGTGTCATTTGAAACAGTTTGGTCGTAATAAGTCGTAATGTCGTAATGTGGTGGAATATGCACTCAAAACCTGCACGATTCTTCTACTGTTCTTCGAACATTAGTGTTTCTAGCGGTTCAGGTGCGCTAGAGTTTTTTTTTCCTCAATTTCCTTCTCTTGGTGGCGCTGCCTACCCTCTTCCGGGGCGCTAGAAGGGCATTATGGGGTATAGAACCACCCGCCCGGTTTAATAGGCGAATACCATTCTGTAGCCCTCCCTCCTCGGACGACTTCGATAGTGAAGCTAAAATATAAATTTGAAGAATTCCATTAGTCTCAGAATGTGGTCAGGGTAAGTAATGAAAAAGGGGAGTTTTAGTAGGAAGAGGAAGGTCGGATGTGATGAGATAGAAGGTCAGGAGATGTCTAGGAAAGCTATGGAATAGAGAACTCGACCGAAGGGAGCAGGATCACAATATCAATAGAAATTAGGAGGGTCGTTTGGTTACTATAAGGATAAGTCTTAAAATCTCTTCGAATTAATAACGTTAGAGTTGGTATTAGAAATTTTATCGATTAATAGAGTTAAGATCAAAATCTGAATTTTCGTACATTAAAAAAAGGTTAAATAAAACAGTAATGGGAATGAAAACTTATTATGTTTTATGCTTGTCTATGACAAAAAATTGGAAATTTTGAGCCGTGTGTGGGTGCAGCGTGCCTAAAAGTAGGCAAGAATTTTTTTTCAAATTTTGATTTGCCATTACTTCTGACAAAAACGTTGGATCATCGTGAAATTTGCAGAGCGTATTGATGTTAACTAAGATTTAATACACATGGATTTTCAAGGTAGTGCGGGTAATCTGTAGCTGCGGCAGGCCCCTGAAAAAAAATCCTTCAAATCATTGACCCTCCTGAAAATTTTTTGATTTTTGACAAAACTTTCAAATCATTGATAAATTTTAACCTTTGTGCATCGTGCGAAACGCAACCCATCACCAAATTACCTCTATTTTCAGCACTCGAAAGTTCTGTTCACGATAACTGACGACCGGATAATCCAAGTATAATGAAATTCACAGGACGTGTTGTTATTAACTAGGACCAGGCGGACAACGCTGTGGCAGTGGTGCCAACTTGAAAAATCACTGAAAAAAAAACCGGTTTTTGGCCTATAACTTCCGATTCAGCCATCCGATTTTTTTTCAAAATTAAAAAGGAAGATCTATTTCCACTTTTATAATAAAATTCTAGCGCACCTGAACCGCTAGAAAACTAATTTTCGAAAAAATTGTCTTTGAGTGACAAAAAAATGTGGAAAGACGTAATACATTTTTTTGTAGAATCATATCAACCATTCCTTATTCAAAGCAACAAAACTCAACTCTAACACAAATGATCAAAATCTTCAGTGCTGGCAACATTTTCCCAACGAAGCAGCAATAAGTTTACCATAACAAGCTCATACTTAAATCAACTTATCCATTGAATTTCGTTTTCATCGCTGGATTTCATCGAAAGTTTCAGCGGGTAAACGTTGTTTGAGGCTGCCATCCGAAAAATGTTCAAAACTCGGAAAATTTAGAAATTGATTCCTTATTTTTATTGCAAATGCTTTGCATATGAGAACGTAATTTGAAGCATCTGTTGGTGCAATATTTACGGAAATGGCACATTGCTGGTAAGCCTGTGTCAGCAGCAAAGCAAAATACATACCAAATCTGCTTCACGTTAAGTTAAACCCAACCAGTTAAACCCAAATTTCATTTCGATTAAATCACTGCGCTGGAGGGTGTACGGGTGGAAAAAATTTTATGGGCTACCACCCTCAAAACTTTTCAAATTGTTCGAACGTTAATGTTTGTTGTTAATTTTCATTGCAGGATCATTCTCAATTGCAAATCTAATGACATAATCGCTCAGTAAAGAAGTTCCAAAAAATTACAAAAATGGTCATAGCTGGCAGCTTTTTCATGATTTTTGTACGCAATTCCTACGACATTAACTTCACATTAAGGTCCATTTACTTCATGAACTTCGTTTTTATTTCTATACTGGACCGGAAGTTATAGGGAAAAAAGCTTCATTTTGCTGAGCAAATTTGCAAGGTTTATAAGACAAAAATCACCACAGCTGCCACCCCTATACTAATTTTTCAACCAAATTTTCACCAAATGTTACATAAAGTAACATCCAAGTATTGTGTAAATTTTGTTAGAGTTTGATGGCTGAATCGGAAGTTATAGGCAAAAAAGCTGTCTTTTTTCTCAGTTATTTTTCAAGATGGTACCACTGCCACAGGAATGCCCGCATTTCAAAATCACTTATATCAGACCGGGTCCTAGTTAATACCAACATGTCTTGTAAAATTCATTATGATCGAATTATCCGGTCGTCAGTTCTTGTGAACAGAACTTTCGAGTGCTGAAAATAGAGGAAATTTGGTGATGGGTTGCCGTTCTTATGCACATCGGAATTTTGAAAATTTTATCTTAAGCTGAAGGACAAAGGATAAAATTTATGAAAGATTTGAAATTTTTTTTCAAAAATCAAAAATTTTTCAGGAAGGATGAAGGATTTTTTTCAGCAGCCTGCCACAGCTACAGGGTTACCCGCTTTATGCTGAAAATCTATATGAGCCAAATTTTAGTCAACATCAATACGCTCTGTAATTTTTACGATGATCCATTGTTTTTCTTACAAGTAATGACAAATCAAAATTTGAAAAAATTCCTTCCCTACTTTTAGGCACCCTGCACCCACACACGGCTCAAAATTTCCAATTCTTTATCTTAGACAAGCTTAAAACATAATAATTTTTCATTCCCAATACTTTTTTTAACAAAAATTTACACTGCTTGGAAATATAGGAGTTCCTCAAAATTCACTAAAACGACAAAATGTTTAGGATATCTGAATTTGAGAAAGTCATGGACCTACTTCTATATACACCTACGTTCTCCGAAAATTTCAGCTCAATCGGATCGGCCACTCCAGAGATTATCTCCCTTACTCATTTTGCTGATATATATATATATATATATATATATATATATATATATATATATATATATATATATATATATATATATATATATATATATATATAATATATATATATATATATATATATATATATATATATATATATATATATATATATATATATATATATATATATATATGTATATATATATATATATATATATATATATATATATATATATATATATATATATATATATATATATATATATATTCCCCCTCAACGGTCCCGACCTTGCCGCGGTGAGGGGGCTCAGGGCAGTGGCTCATTAGCTAGATGAGTTGCTGCCTTGCTAAAGGGACCTTAGGGGAAGGAGACCCCGAACAGAAAACCAATCTTGGACGAAGAAAAAGGTGGAAAACTTACTGTACAGGGGATCGGATACCCAGTACCGGCGGCCGTCAGGGGTGAGCGAGCAGGCCCCGGGTCGTCGTCATCCATCGACTGCAATGCTATGGAGGTTGACCACTTGGCCACCGTAGCAGATCTAATTACAAGTGGTCCTACACAACTCGAAGAGGTGGTGGAATCGGTTGCGGACCCTTTCAGGAGGAGTTCCAAACTACAACGATCCCCACCTCGAACAACAACCAAATCGGTAGCTAGCACCTTCGCTGGCTGCCATTCAAGTCACACGAAGCTAATGCGCTCGGGTGCCAGAGTACTCGTAGACTCGGACTCGGAGAGTATGGTTTCGACCGAAGCGGAGGAAGAGCTGCTCAAATCGCCTAAGCGAGGCAAAGGTGCTGGTCCCCACAAGAGGAACAAGACCAAGCCGAGCAAAGAGGGCAGGAAAGCACTGGCGGAGTACAAGTCGGCACTGCGCATCGTCGACAGGCTCAGCGACAAACCAACCCTCTCCACGGAGGAGAAGGATCGGCTAAGTTGGGCTCGGACGGCGGTAGCAAAAGGCCGGGAGCACTTCGCTGGGAAGGAAAAGCTGGTTCTCAAGGACTCTGCTTTCCACAGCAAAGTGGAGCAGAGCTTATCTAAGAAGCTAGCGGAGAAAAGGCAGAGGTCGACCGAGGATGAAAAACCGGCGTCCAAGAGGCCAAAGAGCGTGACAAGTCGGCAAGGGGTCCAACAACCCTCTAGCTCGAAGCCGAAGAAGACTATGAAGGCCAGCGATGTGGCTAAACAGCACCTCATTGTGGCTCTTAAAGACCGCAGCAATCCCTTGGGTCAATTGTGGCTCGAGAAGTGGAAGACCGTAGAGTCAGGCCTGCTCAATGCGATGATTGATCGCATGGAGAAGCACTCTGAGCTGGCTATGCCTTCGTTTGACGGGGCAGGCTGGTTCAGAGGTGTTAAGATCATCAAATGCAACGACGAGCTCACGTTGCGCTGGTGCACTGCTGTAGTCCCGGAACTACCGGATCTATGGGATGGAGCTCGACTTGAAATCGTTGATAGAGGGAGCATCCCAACTCTACCTAGAGCGGAGGTGGCAATACCGTGGGTAGTGGAACCGGAGGTGGCCTTAAAGTTACTTCAAAGACAGAATCCGGATGTTCCAACTCAAGATTGGAAGATCCTGGACGTCAAGAAGCCACAAGAACAAAACGAGAGGCAGGTCTACATCCTCCAAATTAACAAGGAGGCTGACGACCTGCTCTATCCGCGCTTTGGCAAAATGGCTTGGGGCGTAGGCAGTGTTTACCTGCGCCTGAAAAAACGCAACCCGAAGGATGATAACACTACTGACCTACGGGTACAATGGCCGATCCAAAACTGGACGATTCGCAGGATAAGTGCCAAGGCCAAGACTCAAACTTCTGCAGATCAACCTGCACCGCAGTAAGTTGGCCTCGGCCGAGTTGCTGCTAACGCTCGAAGAAGGTAAGTTTGACGTGACGCTGGTCCAGGAACCGTTGATCTCTGCGGAGAACCGGGTTGCGGGACTAGGGTCACAGCTTTTTAATCTTTTCTTCCCCACCACAGTAGCAAGAACTACAACGGCTATACTGGTGAGGAAGAGTATCCACGCTTACCTTCTTTCTAATGTCAGCACGGACGACATGACAGTGGTGGCATGCAAGGGGGACAAAGAGGAGCATGTGCTCCTAGTATCCGCCTACATGGCTCACGACAGAGCAGCTCCGCCGGAGGAGGTCGTTAAACTTACCGCGGAGACACTCAAGAAGAATGAACTGCTGCTTATAGGGAAGGATGCGAACGCGCACCACACAGCATGGGGCAGCAAGGATATCAATGAAAGAGGTGAGTCTTTACTCAGTTTTATTATAAACCATAATCTAGTCGTAGCGAACCGAGGAAATGTCCCTACCTATAGGAGACCTCGTAGTGAAAACGTGCTAGATATAACTCTGCACAATGACTCTAGTGAGCAGTTAATAGAGAATTTGAGGATTTTCGAAGGCCTATCGTTTTCTGATCACTGTTATATAAGTTACTCTTTAAAACTTAATGTTACTCGCAATTACCGTCCGTTTCGCAATCCCAGAAAAACTGACTGGCTGAACTTTGAACGGGAGGTGAAAAATGGCCTAGGCTCTCCTCCGAGGATTGGCGGTGTAGCTGACCTGGAGGCTGCGGTTAACGCACTTACGGGTAAACTCGTTAAAGCTTTTGCACGGTCCTGTCCCCAAGTTCGTCCGAGGCGCAAACCCAAGCCACCCTGGTGGAACAGGGACCTGGGTTGTCGCAGAGGACTAGTTCGTGAATTGTTCTAGTTAGCCAAAAGCAGCTGACTACAATGAATGCTGGGACGAATACAAGGACGTCCTTAAGCTCTATAAATCAGAAATCAGGAAAGCCAAATAGAGCTCCTGGAAAGAGCTGTGCGGTAGAATTGAGACCACATCGGAAACGGCGAGACTTAGGAATCTGCTGGCTAAACACCCTGTCACGCCTAGCTTGCTTTGTAAGCCGGATGGGGAGTGGACAAGCAGCGGCTCAGAAACGCTGAGGGTCCTCGTAGACACTCACTTCCCGGGCTGTCTGGATGAACCCGCCCCCTCCACTTGTCAGCAGACGTCTGAACTGCATGACACCGAAGGCATTGGCGAAGTCATCACCAAGCCGAGGCTGGTCTGGGCAATTGAAACCTTTAAGCCCTTTAAGTCCCCAGGTCCGGATGGGGTCCTACCGGCCATGCTCCAAAAGTCAGGTATGCTTACCATTCCCTGGCTCATGCAAATTTACAAAGGTTGCTTAGCACTAAGCTACGTGTCTGCAGCCTGGAGGATCGCTAAGGTTGTATTCATACCCAAGGCAAGTGAAATCAACCATGCTTACCCGAAGGACTACAGGCCAATTAGCCTGACTTCCTTCCTTCTTAAAGTTTTTGAAAGATTACTGGATCTCTTAATCAAACAAAGACTTGGATCTCAAGCCCTATCGTATGCCCAAAACGCATACATAAAAGGCAAATCCGTAGAAACGGCTCTCCATAGGGTAGTTCTCGAAATAGAAAAAGCACTCCGCTACAAAGAATACACTTTGGGAGCTTTTCTAGATATTGAAGGCGCCTTCAATAATGTGCACACAACAGCCATTATGGAGTGCCTCCGTGCAACCAATATCCACCCCTCTATTTGTAGCTGGATTAGCAATCTGCTTAAGCAAAGGCTCATAACAGCTGAGCGGACGGGGTCACAGATCACTAGGAAGGTCCATAGAGGCACGCCGCAAGGAAGAGTTCTATCCCCTCTCTTATGGAACTTGGTTGTAAATACAATTTTGGATAAACTGGAGCGCAAAGGACTCACGGTTGTGGCCTATGCCGATGACATTGCGATATTAATCTCGGGTAGGTTTCCACACACAGTTGGCCAACTCATCGAGTATGCTCTGGGGCTTGTTGAGGAATGGGCAAATACCGTGGGCCTTGGCATCAACTCCAATAAAACTGACCTTGTACTTTTCACAAGGAAGTACAAAATTCCTGAATTACCTCCAATCAGGTTGGGCGGCGCCAGCTTAAGCCTCAAGTCGCAAACTAAGTACTTGGGTCTTATTCTGGACAGCAAGTTCACCTGGAAGGCGAATTTGGAGGAAAGAGTGAAGCGGGCCAGCAATGCGATTTACGCCAGCAGGAGAGTGCTGGGTAAAACGTGGGGTCTAAGCCCTGCCTTAACACACTGGATCTATATGGCAATAGCCAGGCCTATCCTTGCGTACGGATGTTTGATCTGGTGGCGACAGTAAATAAGATTACCTTTGCTGGCATGGCGAACAGAGTTCAGCGGCTGGCGGCTCTCTGCACTACAGGTGCATTAGCCTCGACTCCTTTGTCTGCTTTGAATGTCCTGCTTCATCTCCCTCCGCTTGACCTCTTCGTGAATGGCGCTGCCGCAAAAGCTGCTGTCAGGCTTAGAGAGTCGGGACACTTTGAGCCACGATCCTTCGGCCACAGCAGAATTGAGCGGGGGTACGCAGGTAGCACCGGCTACTTGGTCCCCACTTTGTGCTTCGAGCGCGTATATCAAGCGACCGTGGGGGATGGGCAGGAGTGGAATCGGCAAATGGGCGCAACAACTCTAAGCATCTACACTGATGGCTCTAAAACGGCTGCCGGAGTGGGTGCTGCAACTTCTTCCGCAGAGGCAACTATGGAAACAGCTTTTAGGCTTCCTAACCACTGTAGTATTTTTCAGGCGAAGGTTTTTGCGATACGTAAAGCCGCAGACCTAGCATACGCCGGAAATACCACAAATGAAGAAATCAACATCTTTACAGACAGTCAGGTGGCGGTTAAAGCACTGATGTCTTACACATACAAATCGAAGTGTGTACTTGACTGCATTCAGGCCCTGAATAGACTGGGCAACAACAGAAGAGTCAGGATTTTCTGGGTTCCTGGTCACAAGGGCATTGAAGGAAACGAGAGGGCGGACGCGCTGGCTAAGCACGGAGCCAGCCTTCCCTTGTCAGGCGCAGTTAACATTCCTACTCCAATCCAAACAATCAAATACTCGATCGACTCCAATATGATGCAAGTTGCTACGTGCAGGTGGCGTGCAACCCAGACATGTAATATATATATATAAAGAAATATGAATTTTCGGCGAAACGAGTTTAATACTATTGTTCTTCGAACATTAGTAAAAAGTAATTACTTAAAGATAATCTAATGTTTTAATTCAATGGAAATAATCCAGGGCACGAGCGCGTTTTGAAGGTTGCTTTCGTTCATCGAATACTACGGGTGGGTGAAATCGGAGTAAGACACTCCAAAATAGTTTCAAGTGTTAGATATCTGCACACGCAGTGAAATTAATTGTCGACGGTAGGAATAGGTCTTAAGTATTAATTGGGTAGTTGAGTGGTGATTCGGAAAAGTGGACCTGATTCTATTAGACAAAGTGGGCTAGTTACAAACTTAAACGCGCAGTGAAGTTAATCGTGGCCTGTAGGAACGAATCGAGATTACTAATTGGGTAGTTGAGTGGTAAATGGGAAAATTGGATTTGATTCTATTAAACGAGGTGGTTTAGTGAATTACCGAAGCGCAGTGAAGTTAATCGTGGGTTGTAGGAACGGGTCTAGATTATCAATTGGGTAGTTGAATGGCAAATTGGAAAATTGGATTTGAATCTATTAAACGAGGTGGGTTAGTGAGATACCTAAACGCGCAGTGAAGCTAATTGTTGTCTGTAGGGACATATCCAAATTACTAATTGGGTAGGTAAGTGGTAATTTGGACATTGAAACTTGGCCACCGCGACGAGTTAGCTCTCAATTTAAACAGAGGTCCTTTAAACATCGGAGAGCCGAACCTCACTCCACGGCTCGAGGTCCCTCCACTGGGTGAGTGAGTGGCGTCCACGCCCAATTCATGATTGAGCTTAACCGGGACCCAAGTGGACCTGACCGGTAGTCGAAACCCCCCGAAAGGTCGGGTGGGAAACAACTTGAGCGCTGACTCACGTTTTTTCTCGTCGTCCTCTTGGAGTAACAACTGAGTCATGCTTTTTACCGTCTTTGGCTATGGCGGCTCCTGGGGAATGAAATCAGTGACATACACGCGTAAATGTTTTTTTTTTTTTTATATCATTCTATTTATTCAATGTATCTTACTACAAAGTAAATAACATCTCGTTTACAAATCTTACACACTAAAAATAACTAACCTTGGCCCTCGCTACCAATGTTTTGAGGACCTTCGTTTTAACAGAGGTTGCCATTAACACAAAAAAAAAAAAAACAACAAGAAGTAGAAGAAAAAGGAAATAATTATTGAGTTAACCCATATATGGTACTAATAAGTTTTGGATTATAATTCAACTAGGTTTGACAATATCAAAGTCTCCTCTTTTGAAGCCATCGATGTCTGTACGGTTCAGCTATTAGTTTAGCTACCAGCTGGTTGGGGTGTTTCCGCAGCCTATCCTTATATCGTATGTCAAGCTCTTCCATAACATCTACCACGGGTGGAATCTCCAGATCTCTGCTGATGACTTCGTTTTTCACATAGTATGTGGCCGCTGTAATTATTCTCAGAACTCGCATCTGGGCTCTTTGAATCTTCTTAATATTCGTCTTGGATGCCGTCTTCCAGAGCTGAACGGCGTAGGTCCATATGGGCTTGATAACTGCTATATATAGCAAGCGTTTATATTGCAGTTCCAAAGCCGAGAATCTGCCCAACATATAGTGATCTGGCTTTATTTCGTATCTGTTGGCATTTTGCTTCAATGTGTGTGCTCCATGTTAGCCTCTTGTCTAGATGCACTCCTCAGTACTTAACTGATTCCTGATGCGGAATGGCTACATTATTCAGTTTGATGGGAGCAGTGTTGCCTCTTCTTAGTGAAAATGTGACATGCACGCATTTCGGTTCACTGAGTCTTATTCTCCATTTATTCATCCAGGTCTGAATGTTGATAAGGTGCTCTTCGAGATCTCTGGAAGCGATCACTGGACTCTTACGGGCGTAAAGGATTGCTGTGTCGTTGGCGAATGTTGCTGTCATGATGTATTTGCCCAACGGGAGATCTGTAAAGAAGATTGAGTACAACAGAGGCCCCAGAACGCTCCCTTGAGGAACTCCTGCTTTTATTTTCCTCACATCTGATATTGCGTCTCTATGTCAAACTGCAAATGTCCTATCATACAAGTAGGAATCCAGAATATTATGACATGGCTGAGGGAGATATAGCTTGATTTTGTGCTTAAGCCCTTCGATCCATACTTTATCGAACGCTTGTGCGACATCAAGGAAGACTGCCGAGCAGTATTTGGCGTCTTCAAATGCCTTCCTGATATATACAGCCACTCGGTGCACTTGTTCTATCTTCGAAATCCGAATTGGTGGTCTGGCAGTATCCGATCGTTTTCCAATGAACTTCTTAATTTGGCAAGTAGAAGCTTTTCAAATAGTTTCGACATGCAGGAGGTGAGACTAATTGGTCGGTAGGAAGCTATTAGGTTCACATCCTTTCCTGGTTTAGGTATCATTATGATCTGGGATGTTTTCCAGATATTCGGGAAATATCCTATTCTTAACATGCTGTTGAAGAGCCATAATAGATACAAGACGGTGCAACCTGGGAGTTGTTTTAACATAGGTCCATTGATTTTGTCTGGTCCTGGTGATTTTTACTAATGTTCGAAGAACATTAGTATTAAAATCGCTTCGCCGAAAATTCGTCATATATATATATATATATATATATATATATATATATATATATATATATATATATATATATATATATCAGCAAAATGATTAAGAGAGATAATCTCTGGAGTGGCTGATCCGATTGAGTTGAAATTTTCGGAGAACATAGATGTATATAACAAGTAGGTCCATGATTTGCTAGAATTCAGATATCTTAAACCTTTTGGCGGCGGTACTAGGAATGAAAACTTTTTATGTTTGTAGTTTGCATATGATAAAGAATTGAAAATTTTGGGCCAGGTGTAGGCGTTGAGTGCCTAAAAGTAGGCAAGGATTTTTTTTCAAATTTCGATTTATCATAACTTCTAAGAAAAACAATGGATCATCGTGAAATTTGCAGAGCGTATTGATGTAAACTAAAATTTAACACACATGGACTTTTAAGACTGTGCGGGCAACTCTGTAGCTACAGCAGGCTCCTGAAAACAAATCCTTCAAATCATCGAGTCTCCTGAAAAATTTTTGATTTTTGAAAATAAATTCAAGTTGTTGACAAATTTTGACTTTTGTCCACCAAGTCAAATAAAAATTTCAAAAATTCCGCGGTAAACAAGAACGGCAACCCGTGATTAAATTACCTCTATTTTCAGCACCCAAAACTTCTGTTCACGAGAACTGACAATCGGATTATGCGATCAATATGAAATTTACAGAACATGTTGGTATTTATTAGGACCAGGTCTGATAGAAGCGATTTTTCAATACGGGCAATACTGTGGTAGTGGTGCCATATGGAAAAATCACTGAGAAAAAAAACTGGTTTTTGGCCTATAGCTTCCGATTTAGCCACCAGATTTTAACAAAATTCACGCAGTAGGTGAACCTTACTCTAAGATAGATTTCATAGAAATTTGGTTGAAAAATTAGTATATAGACGCTAGCTACGGCAATTTTTGTCTCTTAAATATTGTAAATTTGCTCAGGAAAATAAAGGTATTTCCCTATAACTTCCGATGCAGTGATGAAATCAAAACAAAATTCGTGTGAAAAGCATATCTTGTTGCGTTTCTAATTCTGTAGAAATTTTGTTGAAAAACCGTGAAAGAGTTGCCAGCTATGATGAATTTTGTAATTTATTGACATTTCTTTATCGAGCGATGTTGTCATAAAATTTCCCAGTGGGAATGATCCTGCAAGGACAAATAACATCAAATATTTACGTTTCAAAACTTTAAAAAGTTTGGACGATGGTAACCCTAAAATTTAATTCACTCCTATAACTTACAGCACAGACATTCAATCGAAACGAAATTCATAGGGTGGGTTTAACACAACGTGAAGCAGCCATGCTGCTAGCACATGATTGCCAGCACCGGACAATTTCGTAAATATCGCACCAACAGATGCTTCCATTTTCTATTCATAAGCAAACTATTTACAATAAAATAAGCAACCGATATTTAAATATTCCGAGCTTTGGAAATTTTATTGTTTGTTACTTGAACCTATAACCGAGTTTATTAGTTTATTCATCTGCATGATCCCCCTTCTATGGTAAGCATAATTTATGACAAACGACTTCGATTATATAAAAGCACTAAAACATCATATAAAAGCAAAGCATCCAAGTTATATATCTATATGCTTTTAGAATCGTCAAAAATTGGTGCAACTGCACAAGTTTTTTTATATAATGTTATTTTATTTGAATAAAGCTCTTTGCCCTATAGCCTCCAGTACAGTCATGGTATCATAACGAAATTCATATGACAAATTTAAATTATTGTAGAAAATATTCAGTATAAATCTATTTTGAAAAACAATGATAGGGTTGGCAGCTATGATTGTTTTTGTATTTTTTGAAATAGCTTTAGTAAGCGATTTTATCATAAAATTTTCAAATCGTAGTGGTCTTGTAGTGAAAATACACACCAAATACTCTTAATACTCTTAATAAGCTCTTGCGAATGGTAACCCTAAATTTCTTTGTATCCCTATTACTTCCAATGCAGTGATCGGATCAACATGAAATTCGCAGAGCAGGTTGACTTCAACGTGAGGCAGATAGGACTGCTAGCACGAGGTGTTTTTGCTATTTTGGTACCAATAAATGCTTGCATTAAGTATTCACATCGCGAATATACAATATATAACAATATATATGACAATACGTACAATATATAATATATAAGACAATAAGAACAGTATAACAACAATATATAACAGTACACTCAAAATCTGCACAAATCCTCTACTGTTCTTCGAACATTAGTATTTCTAGCGGTTCTGATGCGCTAGGGTTTTTTTATTGTTGATGTCCTTCCCAATGGATGTCAATAGCTCATTGTGACTCAATTTAAACGGCTTTTCACTAGCTAGTTGGACTGCTGGAGGGTTGTAGATTGGCGCTACACCATAATTCGGAGTGAATACTTTCTCCAAATGATCTGCATACACTTTTGCTTTGGCCTCACTTGATTTAGCCCATTCCACATTGGGCATGCGCAACGGAAAATCTTGTATTATCGGGCGCGTGAGTCTCCTTGCTGCTTTCCATAGAGAGTAGTTGGACTCCTCATTCGGTGATAGTTGCTCTAAATAAGTCGTGATTTCCTTGGTTTTGCGCAATTTGAGGAGGTTTCTGAGTTCTTTAGTAGCTTCATTAAGCGCATTTTTCGTTTCGGGTGACCTATGTACAATCCACCTTCTTCTTGCTTCCCTCTTTTTCTTGAGGACTGCAATGACATCATCAGGGGTGTAAACCACATCAGGTGTATTTTCCGGGGTGGCTATTTCTGCCGCCTTTACCATTACTTCGCCAAGTGAGCAAGCTGCTTTTTCTATGTCAACAGGAGTTTTAAGTGCTACGTCTAAGTTTAAATGGGAGCTAATATACATTTTATATGCTTTCCAGTTGGTGCGCCTGTTCGTCAAATTTGAATTATAGGTATTATTTGCAGGATTGCCGTATACAGTGAATTCCACTGGAGAGTGGTCCGATGAAAGATCATCCCCTGTGTTTGTAGTGATGTGATGTGCAGCAAATCCTTTAGAGAGCCCGAAATCAATTAGGTCAGGGATCTTTCGTCTGTCTGTTGGCCAGTAGGTTGGCTTTCCAGGTGAACATACTTTGAGATGTGAGCTTTGTATGGCGTTGTACAGTTGTCTTCCCTTTGGCGTGATGAGTCGTGAGCCCCAGTGGGTGTGCTTGGCATTGTAGTCTCCAGCTATTAGAAATTTATTACCCAGCTGTTTAAATAAATTGATGAATTCCTCGGACGTAGTAGAGTACTTAGGAGGGCAGTAAATTGAAGCAAATGTTATTTGTTGATGGTTGCTCGTGATTACGATTGAAGTAATTTGCATGTTCACTTTTGCTATGTTCAGTAGATGATGATACTTGATCTTGCTCTTTATTAGGATACCAGTACCACCATGGGCTCTATTATCAGGATGAGGTGTACTGTAGAAAGTGTATCCCAATATCTTGAAGTTGTTTTTTGAAGTGATGTGTGTTTCAGATATGAGAAGAATATCTATAGAGTTCATTTTGAGGTACTGCTCTATCTCCAGTTTATTATGGATTACTCCGTTTGCATTCCATGAGCTCACCTTATATTGATTCATCGTTTATTGAGCAAGTGTTGTATAAGAAAATTTTGATTCCTAATGAGGTCTTGCATCATGCTTTGCATCGTATTCATGAACTTTTCCATACTGCTTATTAAAGTATGCAGTCCCTGAGGAGAGACAAGTGTCGATTCTCCTGATTTTTCGGCTACTTGGTTGGTATTGTTCGCTCCTCTGACTATGTTTGCAAAGGAAGTAGCTCCTGCAGTCCAGGCAGGAGTCCGGGAAATATCCTGAGGTTGTTGGTTGAGTGGTACATACTTTCCACTTCTGATGGCTGACTGTTGATTGACGCTGTTCAAATTTGTTTTATAGTGCTTATACACCAAACAACCCCTGTAGTTAGCGGTATGGTTTTCTCCACAATTTTTGCAGAGTTTTGATTCCGGCTTTTTCGGCTTGTTGCAGTTTTTGGAGTGATGACGGTCTCCACATACAACGCAAATCGTCGGCAGTCTACAATAAGATTTGGTATGACCGTACTCTTGGTAGTTGTGACACTGAGGAGGTCCATTCCTCTTTAACGGTTCTTCTACCTTAATCTTTCTACTAAGAACATACAGTACATTATATATATAGGGTGTACAGCACCTTTTTTCAATTTTGTAGACTCAGGCTCTAATTCAACCTTGAACATCGGTTGAGGTTTCTTTTCCCTGTTCAAGATGTTAAAAACGTGCTTCACCTTGAGGTTTTGCCTCTCAAGATCAGCTTTTATCTCGTCTGTCGGTACTTCATAATCGATTCCTTTCAGGACCACTATAAGCCCTCTACTTTTCTTCATCTGGAAAGTGTAGAAGGGTTTGTTTTCAGCTTCCAGGTAAGATTGAATTTTCCTAAAATCATCTTCATTTTGAGTTTGGATTTTTGATTCATCCAATTGGTCTTTCTTCATGCCGGTGACGTGGAATCGATCGCCAATAATGGCTTTAATGCATTCAATCAGTTTGTTGGTAGCTCTCTCGCGTATATAAATAGGCGGTGGCTTTGTCTGTTTAATACTTTCCGACCCAGACTGCTTTTCATTCTCTTCTAGCGTAGACAGAATCTCGAATCGATTCTGTGTTTTGGTTGGCGGCAACTTTGCAAATTTCGCAATACTCTGCTGAGGTGGCGAGCTCGGGTTACGTCCTCTTTTCCTCGTAATGAACTCGTACTTCTGCTTTCCCGATGGGATGGAATTATGTGCACTCACAGCGACGTCCGTTAGGATTTTTTCATTGGCTGTGGCCAGTTTTTCATTTTTGTTTGGCGTCAGATCATATTCAACATCACCTGGGGACGGTCGTTTTATTGAGCTAATGGCCGTGCAATCGCCAATACATGATGGTTCTGATTCCCCTTTCGGGTTGGTTTTGGGGGGAGTTCTTCTCAGAGGCATCCCGTTTGCATATATTATTTAGCAATATACACTTGCACTAGATTCGCACTGGCTGCCGAGTCGAGCGCGCTGCTACTGGTCCACAACGGATTTAGCTGTTTATAATTGCTTTTATTCAATAATGCGATCCCGATTCACTGTTATAAACTGTTCTGGTAATTAAACTGCTCTGGCACTTATCGACACTCGCAAAAGTTGCAAAAATTCAAACGCGTAACATACATGAGAGTTTCGGAACACGTCCACTCACTGCGACGATTCGATTTGAATGGCGTAAATGTTAAACGTGTTTTATTTCCGATTTATCTGCGATTTGCGTTTACGAATAGCAACCAAGTGCTTGGCTATCGCAACGAGTTACTTTTACCCTTCAATGTTAATCTTATGGACATGTCCACTCCATTTCCACTACCTCAAAGCGTCTCTAATCATTTCACGCCAAATCAGTAATTGCAGTTTATTCCTTTGAGCTAAAAGTGATATTTGGTGTTTGAGTTTAAAAATTGAGAAGTGCAAATGTCTTTTCAATGGCAAGATTCATCTAAAATTTATATTCTTGACATTTTATCCGACAGAAATGAACGGTGTCTTTGGCTTTCTCTATTGTCAAAATTTTCGCTCGAAAGAATGACCTGATAATTTAGACGTATCAAAATTTAGCTTCACGATTAACTCAGTACCAGCCTCCATGTTATGCGAAACTACAAGATTTTAAGCTCAGCACCTCGTCTGAGAGGTAAGGCAAGTTTTTGAAATCTTGTTTGTGTTTCATGATATATATAATACATAACGATTTTAAAATAATCTAGTATTGCTCTTCTATTCAGCAATAGTAAATAGGTTTGGGTCGATTTATAATTACTGACGTTCGAGCGTAAGGCGAGGTAAGGTGTTGCCGAGATCGTTCCATATTTTATTTAAACTTGTAGCTAGCTCACGGCGGCCAATTGTACGCCATCCTGTGGTGGGCAGCCACGCGGCTGGCAGAAGGCCAAAGCAACACGAAATCTGAATCCGGCCGAGGATTTGCCACCGCAGCACGAACACGTTATCGCATGAGGACGCTAGAAATTTAAAATTTTTGAAAACCCGACTAGTTCACCAGAGGGAAAAACCGAGTGAAGAAAAAATGGCCATGTCCGCGTCCAAACGACATGCAACCACCCCCCACACCCACAAACCTTACGACGAATCACACGCACACGACTTTTTATTTAATTAAGACCACATTTGTTTGTATATTTTTAAAATTAACCAAATATATTTCATTCCATATTGGTTTTGGTAAAAATATGTACATCTTCTTTAGAACTTCTATTCATATATGTTGTGTGAAATTATTTATTTCTTTGTTTGCACTTCTATTCATATTTGTTTCAATTCTCAAACATCGTCTTTTTAAGATCATGATAAAATACTTTGAACTTTTAATCGAAAAATTAAAAGAAAATATAAAAGTTACCAACAGCTGATTTCCCACTATCTGACAATTATTTTCTCACAATGTTATTTTCTCGTAAGCATACACAAACTCAGAGTTTGTTATATTAACATGTTCTTAAGAAATCTATCATACTTATTTACTTTACGTTTTGCTTCATATATTTTTTTTATTTTTTTTGTATACGCTCAGTCTCGATTTATTTTATTATTAATGCGTATTTGAAAAGCAAATTGGAATGGAAAAGTCTTTTTAAACAATAAATATTTAAACGATGGCAGTCCGGCGGTTTTGGTTCGTAACATAACCTATTTTCGAGATTATTGAATGTTCACATTTGGTTTAATTGGAACTTCCTTTGGTGATTTTGGTGAATGTGCTATTTGTGCGGCAAAACAATATAAAGATCACGCGATACCTCTCCTCCGTGTTTTTGTGACAAATAAATCGTTTCGGCCCGAGATGAAGTAATATTGAATGTCCTATAAATTGAAAAAAACTCTAGCGCACCTGAACCGCTAGAAACACTAATGTTCGAAGAACAGTAGAAGAATCGTGCAGGTTTTGAGTGCATATTCCACCACATGCGCTGCTTATTACGGCCAAATTGTTTCAAATGCCACGTTTTACTTTTGTCTCAAGAATGCATTATAAATCATATGGTAGAAGGTTTCAGATATTTTCAACGATATTTTCAGATATTTTTCAGATATTTTTACTTTTGTCTCAAGAATGCATTATAAATCATATGGTAGAAGGTTTCAGATATTTTCAACGATATTTCAGATATTTTTCAGAATTTCAACGTTTATGAGAGCATAGCACTTGTTAATTATATTCGTTATCAGTTGCTTATATCACAAAATTTTGAAAGCAGCATCTCATATAATATCAATGAAGAAAATGCTTAGTGCCTGCAGCGCTGTAACTGAAGTTGGAGTTTGGGGCTGCGATCCGAAAAATTTGCAGAACTTTGGGAATTGAAACATCGGATATTTATTTTCATTGTAAATGTTTCCGGTATGAATACTAACTGTAAGCATTTATTGATACAAAAGTAGCACAACCGACTCGTGCTGGCAACCTTTCGCCAGTATCAAAGCCAAGAATATATCACATCTGCTTCACGTTGTTATATAACATTTGAAGTTATAGGAGTATAAAGAAATTTAGGGTTACCTGCAGCGAGTTTTTTCAAATAATCGAAAGCTTAATATTTGTTGTTTATTGTCACTACAATATCATAACCAATTGAAAATTCTACGATAAAACCGCTTAATAAAGATATTGCAAACAAACACAAAACCAACAATAGCTGGCAACAATATCGTGGCTTTTCAACAAAATTTGGCCTGAATAATGTTTATAATAGGTTCCATCAATTGAATGAAATTCGTATTGATTTCATGACTGCACTGGAAGCTATAGGGCAAAAAGTTTTATTTTCCTGAGCGAATTTTCAAAACCAAAGAAACAAAAATTACCATAGCTGGCAGCATCAATCGAATTTTTCAACCAAATTTCTATCAAACAGAGTTTAGAGTAAGGTTCAGCTACTGTGTCAATTTTATTAAAATCTGGTAACTTATTCACATTTCATAGGGCAAAAAGCATATTTTTTTCTTTGTAATTTTTCATGATGGCACCACTGGAACAGAGTTGCCTACAATTCAAAATCGCTTCTATCAGACCTGGCCCTACTTAAGTCCAATGCATTCTGTAAATTTCAATTCTATCTGATTATTGATTCGTGAGTTGCCGTGAACAGAAGTTTTTGAAGCTAAAAATATAGGTTAACTGAGAAAGGGTTACCGTTCTTGTCCGACATGAAATTTCCAAAGTTTTACTTTGACTGTGTAGCTTAAGCATAAGATTTGTATACAGATTGGTTTTATTGTTGAAACGGACATTTTTTAGGATATTCGATGGTTTGAATTTTTCACTTCCAAATTTTTATTTTTTCAAATTTAAGACACCAAAATTATCATAGCTGGCAGCTCCAACCGAATTTTTCAACCAAATTTCTACCAAACTTGGTTTAAAATAAGTTGCAGCTACTGTGTGAATTTCGTCAAAATCGAACGATTCAATTAGAATTTATAGGGCTAAAAGCAGTTATCTTTTTTAGTGATTTTTCAAGATGGCACCACTGGCACAGAATCACCCGCATTTCAAAATCACTTCTTTCAGACTTGGTCCTATTTAAGGCCAATACATTCTGCAAATTTTAATAAATTCCGTTCATCGGATCGTGAGTTTCCGTGAACAGAAGTTTTTGATGCTAAAAATATAGGTAACTTGGGCAAGGGTTACCAGGCGTGCCCGTTATACCATATCAAATTTTTTTTTTGTTTATGTAAACAAAGCACAAAATTTACATATGAGTGGCTTTTTTTTAAGAAACGACATTTTTTCAAGAGAGACGATGATTTGGAGGTTTTCACTTTCGTTGCCTGCCCTAGCTTCAGGGTTGCCAGCACGCTAATTAAAACGTACACTAATCTACAACTAAATAAAACAAACATGTCCTGAAAATTTCGTAATCATGGAATAGCTCTGTCAAAAGTTATTGCATATTAAAAATTTTCAAATTTTCCCGTTCTCTTTTTAGGCACCCAGCGCACACATGGGGTTAAAAAATTCCAAAATATTATCCGATTTACATGTAAAACTTGTTCGGAATTTATGTCGTCAACTTTATTTTTGCAAAAATTATTTGTGTACGGAATAATAGGTATATTAAAAAAATCACTAAAATGGGTCCCGGCACCAAAGGGTTAAAGATTTTTAACTTTTTGTGAGACCTGGCACTGTTCTGCATATACACCAATGTGTCCTGAAAATTTCAGCTCAATCGGGTTTCGCGTTCCTGAGATTTTGTCACTGAAATTTTTTGATGATATATATATATATATATATATATATATATATATATATATATATATATATATATATATATATATATATATATATATATATATATATATATATATATATATATATATATATATATATATATATATATATATATATATATATAGAAATATGAATTTTTGGCCAAAGTGATTTTAATACTAATGTTCTTGTTCGAACATTAGTAAAAAAAATCGAAGTACCTTGTGGTGGTGCAACTAAGCTCCAACGATCTAAACATTTCACAAACACAGCGACTAGACTCTCCGGCAAATGCGTCAAACTAAGACATATGTAGCGCTAGCATAACAAGCATGACTTGAATTTCGTGTGCACTATTTCAGGTCTTTGGGTTTTTATATTCCTTGAAACTCAAGATCCACCGACCATCAAACTCTATTGGCAAGCCAAAGGTTAACCCGACGGACATCAAAGTTGCGTATCTTCCTGCCGATTTTGTTGCTAATTTCACGGCCAAAGCTCAACATTTTTGTTGGTACGTCACCACCGCCCTCAGGAAATGAGCTCAGTTTAAATTGAGTTTTCAAAAAAAATCTAACGCATCAGAACCGCTAGAAAACTAATTTTCGAAGAAAATATCTTTGAGGGATTTTAAAATGTGTGAAAACGTTAAACACTTCTTTGTAGTATCGTTCCAACCATTTCTTACTCAAAGGAACAAATATCATTTTCTGACAGAATTTCCTATAACACAAGTGATGAAAATGTTCAGTGTTGTCAACATTTGTTCAATACAGCAGCAATAAATCTACCATAACATGCTCGTGCTTAATCAACCTATCCTTTGAATTTCGTTTTCATCCAACGATATCATCGAAAGTTGCAGCGATTAAAAAATTTTCAAAACTAGGAAAATTTAAATATCGGTTGCTTATTTTATTGTAAATGCTTTGCTTATGAACAGAAAATGGAAGCATCTGTTGGTGCAATATTTTTGAAATTGTCTGGTGCTGGCAATCCTGTACTAGCACCAGAACTGCTTCACGTTGTATTGAACCCACCCTATGAATCACGTGTCGATTGAATGGCTGCGCTGTAAGCTATAGGAGTGAATATAATTTTAGGGCTATCACCGTCCAAACTTTTTAAATTTTTGAAACGTGAATATTTGTTGTTAATTGTCATTGCACGGTCATTCCCATTTGAAAATTTTATGACAACATAGCTCGATAAAGAAATGTCAATAAATGACGAAATTTATCATAGCTGGCAATCCTTTAATGATTTTTCAACGAAATTCCTACAGAATTAAAAATGCAACAAGATCCACTTATTACATGAATTTCGTTTTGATTTCGTAACTGCATCGGAAGTTATAGGGAAAAAACCTGAGCAAATTAACAATATATAGGAGACAAAAATTGCCATAGCTGGCGACCCTATTCTTATTTTTCAACCAACTTTCTATGAAATCTGTCTAAGAGTAAGGTTCACCTACCGCGTGAGTTTCGTTAAAATCTGGTGGCTAAATCAGAAGCTATAGGCCAAAAAACCCGTTTTTTTCGCAGCGATTTTTCCACATGGAACCTCTGCCACAGTATTGCCCGCATTTCAAAATCACTTCTATCAGACTTGGTCCTAGCTAATTCCAACATGTCCTGTAAATTTCATATTGATCGCATTATCTGATCGACAGTTTTCGCGAACAGAAGTTTTGAGTGCTGAAAATAGAGGTAATTTGATCACGGGTTGCCGTTCTTGTTAACCGCAAAATTTTGAAAATTTTGATTTGACTTGGTGGAAAAAAGTCAAAATTTATCAATAATTATATTTATCAACAATATAATCTATTTTCAAAAATCAAAAATTTTTCAGGAAGGTCGATGATTTGAAGGATTTTTTTTCAGGAGCCTGACTTTGCTACAGGGTTACCCGCTCAATCTTAAAAATCCATTTATGTTAAAATCAAGTCTATATCAATACGCTCTAAAAATTTCACGATTATTTATTGTTTTTCTTAGAAGCTATGACAAATCGAAATTTGAAAAAAAAATCCTTGCCTACATTTAGGCTTCCAACGCCTACAATAGGCTCAAAGTTTCCAATTATTTAGCATAGACAAACTAAAAACATAATAAGTTTTCATTCCTAGTACAGGGTGTCTCAAAAGAAATTTTATATTTATTTAGCTTACTGCGTGAACGCAACGTATCCGAGGGGCGCGGGGATTATGTCAGTCGGTAGCCTGGCTCTTGGGAGTTCAGTCACTATGGAGCGTTTCTCGGGAGCAGACCGCGCGTTGTGCGTGCGAGAGTTTTACATAAACCGCAATTCGGCAACTGTAGCGCGTAGAAAATTCTGCAGTATTCGAGGTTTTGGCCACTTAAATGATCTGCCAAGCATTCCTCTCATTCGACATTGGGTTAAATAGTTTGAAGAGACTGGTACAACGCTGGATAAATTAAAATCCGGGCGACCTAGGTCATCAAGAACGGTAGAAAACGTGGAGAATGTTAATCAGTCTGTTCGTGACGACCCGAACCTTTCAATTCGGAAGCGCGCAAGTGCTTTAAATGTGCATAGATCATCATTACATCGCATTATGCACAAATACCTAAAGCTGCACCCCTACAAAATTCAATTGGTGCAAGAATTAAAGCCCCAAGATGCCAGTCAGAGGCTTAATTTCGTAAATCAGGTGATTGAGTGATTTTCAACGTTTACCAACATTTTGTTTTCGGATGAAGCTCATTTTCATCTTAATGGCCACGTAACTAAGCAGAACTGCCGCTACTGGAGTGCAACGAATCCGAAACGCAAACATCAGAAACCCCTACATTCGCCTAAAGTGACCGTATGGGCTGCGATATCGGCGCGAAGAATTATCGGCCCTTACTTTTTTGAAGACGAAAGGGGGCGTGCAGTTACAGTGAATTCGGAGCGTTATGTGGAGATGTTAGACAACTTCTTGGTACCTGAACTACAAAACTTTCCTGGTTATAACCAAAAAACATGGTTCTCATTCAAATTGATCTCCTGGAGAGGTGACATAAATTTGCCCCCACGCAGTCCAGATTTAACCCCTATGGACTTTTTCCTATGGGGTTATCTTAAATCTAAAGTTTACGCCAATAAACCGACTTCACTGGCGCATTTGAAAGAAAATATCAGTAACGAAATGGCTGCCATCCCTTAAGGGGGGAGATACATGTAACTGCTAAAACAAAAACGATTTTTTTTTATTGCATCAAAGTGTTCGAAATACTCTTAAAATATACCAAAAAAAGTTTTGAAGCGATATTCGTATTAGTTTTCGAGTTATAGCCAGTTATAGACAGCGCGGCGTTCCCCAGGTCGGTGGAGCTTTCGAACTTTAAACGCGTTTTTCTCAAAGTAGTACTTTTTCAATTTCCGTACAAGATATCTCAAAAAATATTGACCCTATTCGGCTCAAATTTATATCACATGTACAAAAGAGTATTATCTCATCGTTGAACCTAAATTTTCTTGTAATTTCGGAAAAATATTTAGTTTACCAATGTTTAAAACGTGATTTTTTTGAAAAAAAATCGATTTTTTTTTTAATCTAATATTAATGTAAAAATTTGATATTTTTTTCTAAATTTTATTGGTTCACCTATGAATTATAGATCTCATTAGCATATTTTTTTTTCTCTGAACGTTGCAAGTTTCTCGGAAAAAGCGTTAAGTTGTACGAGGCTGTTTTTGATGTGTTTTTTTCATTTGCTCGCATCGCCTCTATTTTGTGTTAAAAAGTTATTAAAAAAATATTTTCATTTACTATAAAATATGTACTTTGAGGATTTAATATTAAAAATTTTCTGAATAAACAATATATATATTTTAAGTCAATCTTAAATTATCAATTTCTTTTCCATTTTACATGTATTTCCCCCCTTAAACCACCTGCCGAGACGTCATAAGTAATTTTACTGTTCGATTAAATGAGTGCCGAGAACGCGAGGGTCTACATTTAGACGATATTATTTTTCAGATATAAATCCCCAAAACGTGTCTTTTAATAATTAATAAACATTTTTTCTATACACGGCTTAATTTTTTTTTAATCGATCCAATAAATATAAAATTTCTTTTGAGACACCCTGTACTTTTTTAATAAAAATTTACACTGCTTTGAAATATAGGGGAACCTGAAATTTCACTAAAATGCCCGTCGCCGCCAAAAAATTTAAGATATCTGAGTTCTAGCAAGTTATGGGCCTACCTGTTATATACATCTATTGTTAACTCCGCAAATCTATAAGTTCATTACTAAATCAACATGTTTGCTTCTGATTACTAAGTCATCATGTTAACTTCGTAAATCTATATGTTCATTACTAAATCATCATGTTTGCACTTTTGTAATACATATTATTTACACGAATTCTCAATTCAATTTTGCTAGCAACTGCTATTTCGACAGCATTGATCTTTGATCGAAACTTGTAATTGCACACGCGACGAAAGAATTGCACTTCGGAAATATGCCATCGATGCGTGTGTGCAACATAAGCACAAATTATAAATGTTAAACCATATAAAAGACCAATAACGAAATCAATAAATCATCACTTACTATTCCACGGTGAATAAGTATTTTTATTCTTAAACCAGCTGTGAGATCGCACTGGGCACCGTAACAGTTATTAAGTTGATCAATACATTGGTGACCCCGATTCAGCAAAAATCGCAACATAAAAGTGAAAGTTTTGTCTATATACAGTACTACGTCTGTTTATTACAGTCCGATTCAGTAAGAATCGCAACATAAAGTTAAAGTTTGAACTAATATATACAACTGAACACCGTCGTCAGGTGGAGAGCCAAGCCTTTTTGTGGATCCCAGTGTGAGGCTGCATTGGGCACCATCTTAAACACTGCTCATACAAGCGCTGACACAGTTTCAGTACATATTTATCAGTTGATCATTACACTCAAACCACAAATTTTTGTTTCTCCCAGCCAAAATAGATTTGGATATGGAGAAGCTGACCAAAGACCAATCCACTATCGGAAAGGCTATTGAGCGTCGGGTTGAAAATTACTATAAAATATTAAAGACCAGGAAAAATCTCCGGTATTTTCGAACCCAGTTAGAGCTACTGGATGGAGAGTGGTCGACATTCCTGAAAAATCATTCAGACTTGAGTCGCCCAACTCTTCACATTTATATTTTACGGAGGACTTCTTTGGACAAGTGAAATCCGCATATGACGAAATCAAAGCAGAAATTGAATATAATATTACCTCACTAGCTAAGGAAGAGGAGCAAATTTTACTTGGTGCAAGTGAAGGAGAAGCCTTAACGCTTAAACAAATAAGAACACAAAAGGCCTTGATAAAATCTCTAGAAAGACTATTGCGAGATTTAGAAATCGACATTGAGATAGTGAAATCACGAGCATTCTCTGAACAAAATGTAACAGATATCTCTCATTTGTGGAAGTCAATTTCAGAAATACACCATTGTATAATGGCTGAAATAGAGACACCCGAGTACGACGAAGAAGCGTATATTCAACTCGAAAAACGCTACAAATCCATGAGCATAAGATTGCTGGAATATTTAGAGAATCATTCTAAACAAGCTGATGGTGCGATATCAGCTAACCGACAATCGTTCGTACGATTACCAAAATATATATCCCAACATTTTCGGGAGAGTATTCAAAATGGAAGCAATTTCATGATTTATTTTATAACTTGGTAGAGTGCCAACCAATGGCAAACTCTCAAAAAATGTTTTACCTCAAGTCGAATTTAGCTGGAGAAGCGGAACGCATTATACAGCATCTAGAAATATCTGATGCCAATTATAATACTGCTTGGAAGCTACTTGAAAGCCGATACGACAACAAACGGTTGATAGTTTCTTCATTCCTTAAGAGCATTTTTCTAATACCGGTCTCAAGTTTTGATACGGCACAATCACTTAAGAGGTTGCATGACATTGTACAAAAGGCGTTGCTTTGAATCAAGAACCAAGGCTAAGACAGTTCAAACTGGGATGCAATGCTACTACATTTGCTGTTACAAAAGGTTGACAAAGAGACGCATCGACTCTTCGAGCAGGGTCTAGAACATCCTCGTGAGATTCCTAGCCTGAATATATTCCTTAAATTCATCGAAGCCAGATTTCAATTACTTGAAACTCTAGGAGAAAGCAAAGAGGAATCACAATCAAAGGAAAAAAAGGGCTCGAAATATTCATTATTAACAACTAATTCTGTGTGTGTACTATGCAAAAAATACCATATCAGTATTCATCAGTGCACTCAATTTCTTAAACTTACGCCAGCAAAACGATTTGAGATGGCGAAAAAATTGCAGCACTGCATAAATTGTTTAAAGAAGGGACATTCAAGGAGAGAATGTAAGTCACAAGCGTGTCATAAATGTAACAAACGGCACAATACCCTATTGTATTTTGAAGCAGAAACAAAAAAGACAGTTCCGAAGTTAAATGAACTAAATGCAGTTACAGAGCCGCCAACTGTTCATACTGCAATTACATCGACAACCGACATGTTGACTCCGAATTATGTGTTCCTTGGCACAGCCATTATTATTGTAAAAGCCAAATATGGACAATCAATCAAATGCCGTGCCGTTTTAGACTCTGGATCGCAATTAAATTTCGTCACTGAACGGCTTGTTCAAAGGTTAGGTCTGAAAGGAAAGCAGCCAAAAACTCAGATAAGCGGAATTGGAACCTCGCGATTCAATTCTCAAGGAGTTCTTCATTTAAACATCAATTCTAGAGATGCGAAGTGCTCTGCTAATATTGTAGCGGGAATCATACCTGAAATAACAAGCTTACAACCATCCCAAACGTTCAACATAGAGTCCTGGCCATTACCCCAGAACATTAAGTTAGCCGATCCTGAATTTAACCAGTCTAAAACTGTTGATCTTTTACTCGGCGCGGACATATACTCCGATCTTATGTCTAATGGTCAGATCAAAATGTCAGCCAATTTACCAACACTGGAAAACTCGGTGTTTGGATGAGTTGTGTTAGGAAGAGTTGGAAAAACGGCACTTGAACAGTCTTATCTTTGTGGAATCAGTACAAGCTCACTGGACGATCATCTTCAGAGGTTCTGGAATCTGGAAGAATGTCACACGACAAGTCGCCCTATGACAACGCTAGAAAGGGAGTGTGATCGTTATTACAATCAGAACACACGTTGTGAAATCACAGGCCGTGTTGTGGTAAAACTACCCTTCAAAAAGGAACCGGATTGTCTTGGAAACTCAAAAGAGATAGCGATGCGTAGATTTACACAATTAGAAAAAAGATTGGATAGAGATCAAAAGCTCAAACGAGAATATAAGCACTTTATGGATGAACTAATTCAATTACAGCATATGACGCCAATTTCTTTCCACGAAATATCAAAAAATCATTATTTTATGCCTCACCATTGCGTCATCAAGCCTGAAAGTACCACAACAAAGCTAAGAGTTGTCTTCGATGCATTATGCAAGACATCTAGCAACATATCACTCAATGACATTTTGCAAGTCGGTCCAACGATACAAAGTGATCTATTTACGATCCTGGTTCGATTTCAGATGCACAAATACGCCTTTACGGCAGATATTACCAAGATGTATAGGCAAATTCAGGTAACAGACGATGACCAGTACTTTCAACTCATCTTGTGGAGAGAAAACCACATAGATCCAATCCAGTGATACAAACTTCGGACCGTAACGTATGGCACTGCATGCGCACCGTAATTAGCGACAAAAACACTGCAATACTTGTCTGAGCAATATGAATCACAGTATCTTTTAGGGGCTAAAATAGTTAAACAAGATTTCTACGTTGACGACTTAATCATGGGAGCAAATAATTTATCTGAGGCGATACAAATACAACATTTGGCTCATTAACGTTCACGCCCCCACTGAAGATAAGGATGAGGCAGTGAAAGATAATTTTTACAACCTTCTGGAAAGGCTATATGATTCACTGCCATCAAATGATGTGAAAATCCTGCTGGGCGACTTCAACGCAAAGGTTGGAAAGGAGGAAACACATCGCGGAACGACCGGCCAATTTAGTCTCCACGACATATGCAACGACAATGGACAACGACTTGTCGACTTTGCGAGTAGCAGAAACCTCATCGTAAGCTCCACGTGTTTCCCGCATCGCGACATTCACAAAAGGACATGGGCATCCCCGGACGGCCACACCTTTAATCAGATTGATCATATTCTGATTCAGAAAAGGTGGGCCTCCAGTAATTTAGATGTGCGAACCTTCCGTGGGGCCAACTGCGACTCCGACCACTACTTAGTGAAGACTCGATATCGATGTCGAATATCAATGTCGTATGAAGCCAGAGCAAGTTCAAGACGCAAGTTCGATGTCCTCAAGCTTCGAAATAAGACGGTGGAAGCCGAGTATAGATCTGCTCTGGAAATGGAACTAGCTTCCACGCCTAACACCACGTCTATCAACGAAGTGTGGACTACGATTAAAAGCGCAGTGAATGCAGCAGCCGAAAAAGTAGTGGGATACACAGCCGGGCAACGCAGAAATGAATGGTTCGACGAGGAATGTCAAGCCGCGTTGGACGAAAAGAATGCGGCCTACAAAATCCACATTGAACGACCGACTAGAGCCAAGAAAGAACAATATGACGATCTTCGGAGAGTAGCTAATAGAATAATTAGACGTAAGAAACGAAAGCATTTTGACACCATGCTGAATAACATGAATGACAACTTTATGGCTAACAACACTCGACAAGCGTACAAAGTAGTGAGGTACTTAAAACAAGGCTTTAAACCACGAACTAGCCTATGTAGGGCTGCTGACGGAAGCATCATAAGTGGCTCAGAACAGGTGAAGGAAAGATGGGCGTCCTATTTCCAGCAATTACTAAACGGAAATGTCCCCGCACCCGACGAATCGCCATCACTAATTGGTACATACCCTGACAGTGCCACATCTCACCCTCCTACACTAGATGAAGTCCGGCAGGCCATGGACCGCTTGAAACCCAACAAAGCACCGGGCATCGATGGGATCCCCACGGAGCTCCTGAAGACAGGCGGGATTTCCGTTTTAAGGGCTATCCATGGATTGGTGACCGACATATGGCAACAAGAAACGATGCCGGATGAGTGGCGAAAAAGTTGTATATGTCCCATTCACAAGAAAGGAGATAAACTGCGATGCGAAAACTACAGGGGCATATCACTACTTTGTACGTCGTACAAGCTCTTGAAAAAAATTTTAGAGTTAAGGATTTCCCATCACGCTGAGAAAATTCTCGGTTAATATCAAGGTGGTTTCAGACGTGGAAGATCGACAACTGACCAAATATTTACGGTCAAACAAATTTTGGAAAAATGCTGGGAATTCAACATTGATGTCCATCAAATATTCTTCGATTTCAAACAAGCGTACGACAGCATCAACCGAACTGCATTGTATAACATCATGCTGCAGTTCGAAATCCCAGCAAAGTTGGTACGACTGGTGAAAATGACCATGACCGACTCCACGTCACAAGTGCTGATCCAGAATAATATGACCAACTCGTTTTCGACGAATACAGGACTAAAACAAGGGGATGGATTAGCTCCGGTACTCTTTAACCTAGCGCTTGAATATGTCATCAGAAAAATCCCCGTTGACACGAGAGGAACTCTACTGTTTAAGTCGACACAGCTAGTAGCTTACGCTGATGACATCAACATTATGTCACGTTCGTTCAATGACGCCAAGGAAGTATTTGTAGCTTTAGACGAAACCGCCAAGGAAGTTGGTCTTCAAATTAACGAACAAAAAACAAAAGTTATGACTCAATCAAGGAAAAGGACGCCAATAAGACAGAACATAACAATAGGGGACTATAATCTTGAAAATGTGGACAACTTCGTGTACCTAGGGACGAACCTCTCGAAGGATGGGAATGAGCTTGACGAAATCCAACGAC
Organism: Nemotelus pantherinus; assembly: GCA_963978885.1. Lineage (NCBI taxonomy): Eukaryota > Metazoa > Arthropoda > Insecta > Diptera > Stratiomyidae > Nemotelus > Nemotelus pantherinus. The sequence goes on along the minus strand of OZ022264.1, from coordinate 123,502,965 downwards.
GGATTCAATTAGCCAATAAGACATTCTTTTCAGTGCTTCCCATTTTGAAATCTCGATGCGTACACAGGAATACGAAGCTTTGCATGTATAAAACGATTATTAGACCTGTGCTATGCTACGGAAGCGAAACCTGGACAATGACCCAGGCTTCTGAAAAAGCCTTGAATACGTTCGAGAGAAAGGTATTGCGAAGGATCCTCGGTCTAATACGGAAGGAAGATGGATGGCGAATCCGATACAACAACGAGCTGTATACCATATATGACGAGCCGGAAGTCTCTACCGTCATACGACTACAAAAATTACAATGGGCTGGCCACGTCGAACGAATGAGCGATAATCGAATCCCCAAACGGTCTCTCAAGGGGCGAGCGAGCGGAGCCAGGCCAGTCGGTAAGCCACGCAAGCGCTGGGAGGATTCGATCGATGCCGGCAGCAGGTCACTTCTGGGAGCACCGAACTGGAGGACGCGGTCACTGAACCGAGACGAATGGAGGCGACGTATTAAGGAGGCGAAGGCTCGATTCGGGCTGTAGTGCCTCGATGATGATACAAATACAAACCGAAGTACGGTCCCTACTTCAGGAGGCCGGGATGCCTCTAAGGAAATGGTGCGCAAACCATCGCGAGCTACTGAAGTCAGTTCCAAGCGAAGACCTAAAAACACTAACCAGTTTTCAAAATGATGGTGAATCATATACCAAATCATTGGGACTCATTTGGTACCCACATTCAGATTCGTTTGCCATTAAAGTAAAATTAACCGCAACAAAACAGGTTTCAAAACGAACCATTGTGGCTGACATCGCTCACATTTATGATTCTCTTGGGCTTATAAATCCAGTCATTTCTAAGGCGAAGATATTTATTCAAGAGCTGTGGCAAATGAAGCTAGACTGGGATGACCAAATACCAGAGGATTTGGTTCAGAAGTGGCAAAGGTTTCGAGAAAAACTCAAATCATTATCTGCCATAATACTCCCGTGCCATCTATTTTCGAGAAATATAACCAAATCAACTCTGCTCCACGCATTTTTAGATGCGATTGAAAGGGCCTACGGAGTGGTGGTTTTCATTCGATCTATTGATACACGAGGAACCATTACAGTTCGTTTGGTATGTGCAAAATCTAGAGTAGCTCCAATCAAGGTCACAACGCTACCCCGTCTGGAGTTATGCGCGGCGCATCTGATGGTGGAACTAGTGAACAAATTAAAGGATACACGCAGAACAGATGAAATATTCTTTTGGACAGATTCATCAATAACACTGTCATGGATAAAATCTTCCTCGACGTCATTCAAAACATTCGTCGCAAATAGAGTCTCATACATTCAAGAGAAAACCGTAGCAAGCCAATGGAGACATGTCCCCACGAAGCAGAACCCTGCCGATCTCTTATCAAGGGAAACGACACCAAAGGCACTGTTAGAATCAGAGATCTGGTTCCACGGACCACCATTCTTATTAAAATCACCCGAACACTGGCCAAATACGAACTGTCCAAACATCGAAGTAGAGGAAGAGAAACGTTCTGCAAAATCATCACTCATTGCATCAGCAAGCGCATCCTCTGTCATCGACTCAATTAACCATCGTTATTCGTTCAAACATCTACAACACGTAATAGCATATGTTAAATGATTCGCACATAACTCAAGGCAAATGAAAGAAGACCGAATGATGAGTATCACACTGAGCCCCAGAGAACTCCAAGACGCAATGTATTTTTTGTTAAGGGAAGTCCAGAAAAATGCATTTGCTGACGAAATAAGGCAAATAAAGAAATCGCAGTCCGTATCCACAAATAATCAACTCACGGCATTAACACCCTTCATATGTGACAATGGTTTAATCCGTGTGGGCGGAAGATTGCATCAGTCAATCTTACCTTACGATGCAAAACATCAAATATTATTACCACACTCAAACGAAATTGTTACTCTTTTAGCAAGGCAGTTACATGAGAAAAACCTTCACGCCGGCCCACAAGCACTTTTAGCAATAATGAGGCAGCAATTTTGGCCACTACGAGGCAAATCCCTTGCACAATCAATTGTCAAGTCATACATCCGATGCTGCAAGGCAAAACCAAAATTGTTGAAACAAATTATAGGTACTCTTCCGAAAGAAAGAATTCGGCCGGCTCGGACCTTGACAAACGTCGGCATTGACTTTTGCGGCCCAATTTACGTACATTTTAGAATACGTGGGAAAATTCCCACCAAGACATACATTGCTGTTTTTGTATGCTTCGGTACAAAGGCCGTTCATTTAGAATTGGTCTCCGACCTGACAAAGGATGCATTCATTGGAGCGCTAAGAAGATTTGTAGCTCGAAGAGGTCGGCCATCAAAAATCTTTTGTGACAACGCCACCAACTTCACTGGCGCAAGTAACGACCTTAAAGAGCTAAAAACACTACTTGTCGATTCCGAGACACAAGACCATATAATCAAGCATTGCTCAGAGAAATTTATAGAATGGCAATTCATTCCCGCAAGATCCCCTCACTTTGGAGGGCTGTGGGAAGCTGCCGTAAAGTCCGCTAAACACCATTTGAAGCGAGTCATCAACAGCATGTCACTTACCTATGAAGAGCTTCACACAATTATAACTGAAGTTGAAGCCATACTAAATTCAAGACCTTTGACTCCTCTCTCACACGACCCAAATGACTTACAAGCGTTAACACCTGGTCACTTTATCTTTGGCGAAGCATTAAATACGATACCAATCCCTGAAGCAAACGATCCAAATCACAAACCAAGAAGAAGATTGGAAATCATGCAAGCATGTAGAGCAGAGTTTTGGAAGCGTTGGTCGAAAGAGTATCTTCAACAGCTTCACATCAGAACCAAATGGAAGTCAAGTTCTCCGCCGCTGCCGATCAATACGTTAGTTTTAATAAAGGAGGACAATGTGCCGCCGCTAAAATTGTCGATCGGCAGAATAATGGAACAACACAAAGGTCCTGACGGACGAATACGTGTAGTAGACATTAAAACAGAGAGAGATACCATCAGAAGAGGCATTCACAACTTGTGCCCTCTGCCTATTGAAGATCATTCAAAGGTGAGTTCAAATGAAAATTCTTCCAGATCGGATGGACCAAGTGCATCACATACATCTCTCGTTGCTCTGGGAAACACGTCTCGCCAGGTCAAACGAAAAATCTACTAGATTAACAGTAATTGGCTGGCAAGTCCAGCTCTTATCATAGCAGCAACCAAAAATGTGGACCTTCCGATTCACAAGATTCTTCATCCGAAAGGAAAAGCCCCAAAGGTTCAGCTTCACTAACCAGCTCAAAACTCACATAAATTGCGATGGCACTACTCGTGCTATTTATACCTCCACTCCAAACAGCTCCACTAGAACAATCTACGAACATGGTCATTGACCTAGTCCCAATCGAAAAGAACACCCCACTCTATTTCGAACATATAAATCAAATGTCTATGGCAGTCGATAATTGGAATATCATCGTGTACTAGAATCTGAAGAATCACTGGAAGGAATCATTCACCCTCAAAGCACAATTAAAAAATTTGAAGGAAATGTGCCACCAACAATTTAACGGCAGGTATAAGAGTTATTGTTTAGCCACGACAGCCCAACTTCAGCAACAACTTAACACGATCGAAAACAATAACACAATACTAAAGGATCAGAATAAAAATCCAGCTCGACTAAAAAGATCTCCCTTTGACATCATTGGCACAATTGGAAACAAATTGTTTGGCATCTTAGACCAAGAGTACGCTGATCACGTAGCTGAAACAATTGACATTGTTAAACAGAACGAATATCATCTATTGAATCTTATAAAAAATCAAACGTCAATTATTGATTCTACAGAAAATCTGATAAAAAAAGATGAAGAAACAAACAATAGCCACTTTTCGGAAATAATTGGTATTTTGAACGAACTTCATTCCGAGTTAAACACTACGAACCAAGTATTAAGTTCTCAGCATTATATTAAACATTAGATATATTAAACATTAGAGTCACAAATTTAGCTCTAATTATCTCTTCTTATCAGCAAACACAAGCAGCACTCATCAACACTATAACTGATAGCCAGAAAATGCGCATCAATCCTCTCATTCTAACTCCAACACAACTAACCAAGGAACTCCGAATTATCAAGGACAACATTCCAGCCGCAGTGACAATTCCTGGATATGGTGACCACAACACGCTCATTCAAGTCTACAATCTTATGAGCGTTCAATCCAGGGTCACAGAAGAGGCAATAATTTTCAAATTTATTGCAATTCCATTACAAAGAGACAAGTACTACCTTCTATCAAACGACGAAATAACAAGCTGCATTTCAATGCTCGACGAAACCATTATATGCACCAAAAAACATGCCTTCTTTCAGAAAAATACTGGTCCAGCAATATGTGAAATCTCACTATTTAATCAAGAGACCATTCTTCCGAAGACTTGTGAATTAGAACGTCTCACCAACATCAACACATGGATTCAACTATACAACCCCAATAACTGGATCTACTCAACTAAGAAGGCGAACTTACTTGTACTTTGTGGGAAACGAACCTACAATCTCATTTTGGAAGGCCAAGGACTACTAAAATTCCAGGACAGGTGCACTATTCAACAAGATGATCTAACAATTTCATCACATTATGAGCACAAGAGCAAGGTAAACCAATCTTACCATCAGTCAATTACAATAAATATCACCTCAATTGATGATCACCTTTGGCATCAAGAAATTCATAAGGCACACAACATCGTCATTAAAAACAATTCAGCAGCAATCCATGGTCTAAAAGCAGCATTGAAGATAGTGGAACAGCAGCAGCATTTGGCAGACACGTCGAAAAATGAAGCCCACCACTTTACCATCAGCTATTTAGCTTTAATAGCAGCAATAACTTCTATCCTGATCTACATCGGAAGGAAATACTGTACGACCCATCCAAATGACAAAGGCAAAGAAATTCCTGAACCAAAACCAAGACGACTCCATTTCCAGTTGAATTCCCGGCGACGAGAAGTATTTGAAATTCAGCAGAATTCCAACGAGCGGGATAATGTTGACTCCGTAAATCTATAAGTTCATTACTAAATCATCATGTTTGCTTCTGATTACTAAGTCATCATGTTAACTTCGTAAATCTATATGTTCATTACTAAATCATCATGTTTGCACTTTTGTAATACATATTATTTGCACGAATTCTCAATTCAATTTTGCTAGCAACTGCTATTTCGACAGCATTGATCTTTGATCGAAACTTGTAATTGCACACGCGACGAAAGAATTGCACTTCGGAAATATGCATATAATGCGCGTAAGCAACATAAGCACAAATTATAAATGTTAAACCATATAAAAGTTCAATAACGAAATCAATAAATCATCACTTACTATTCCACGGTGAATTAGTATTTTTATTCTTAACCCAGCTGTGAGATCGCACTGGGCACCGTAATAGTTATTAAGTTGATTAATACATCTATGTTCTGTAAAAATTTCAGCTAAATCGGACCGGCCACTCCAGAGAGCATCTCCCTTAACCATTTTGATGATATATATATATATATATATATATATATATATATATATATATATATATATATATATATATATATATATATATGTATATATATATATAAATATATATATATATATATATATATATATATATATATATATATATATATATATATATATAAATATATATATATATGTAAATATATATATATATATATATATATATATATATATATATATATATATATATATATATATATATATATATATAACGAATTTCCGCGAAGCAAGTTTAATACTAATTTTCTTCGAGAATTACTAAAATGTCTAGTGCATCAGAACCGCTAGAAAACTAATTTTCGAAGAAGTTATCTTTGAGGGATTTAAAAATGTGTGGAGACGTTATACACTTCTTTTAAGTATCATATCAACCATTTCTTACTCAAAGGAGCAAAATCATTTTCTGACAGCATTTCCTATAACACGAATGATGAAAATGTTCAGTGTTCAGCAGCAATAAATCTACCATTACATGCTCGTGCTTACTCAACCTATCTTTTGAATTTCGTTTTCATTCCAGGATGTCATCGAAAGTTTCAGCGATTCAACTTTGTCTGGGGCTGCCATCCGAAAAATTTCCAAAACTCGGAAAACTTAAATATCGGTTGCTTATTATATTGTAAATGCTTTGCTTATGAACAGAAAATGGAAGCATCTGGTGGTGCAATATTTTTGAAATTATCTGGTGCTGGCAATAATGTACTAGCACTAGAACTGCTTCACGTTGTATTAAACCCACCCTATGAATTTCGTTTCGATTGAATGGCTGTGCTGTAAGTTATGGGAATGAATGTGATTTTAGGGTTACCACCGTCCAAACTTTGTAAATTTTTGAAACGTAAATATTTGTTGTTAATTTTCATTGCAGGATCATTCCCATTTGGAAATTTTATGAAAACATTGTCAATAAATTCGAAATTGGCAGCCCTTTCACGATTTTTCAACGGAATTCCTACAGAATTAGAAACGCAACAAGATATTTTTTCCCCCCTAGTGTAGATGGCAAAAAAAAATCTGCGTACCAGATCCCCGGGTGACCTTTCACCACGGGGTATGTGAGGTTTGACTCACTTAAAATAAGGAACATCTACAAGCCCACGAAGTTCCGAGTCGGGACCCGCCTGAGCACTGCCTCGACCCGGTCGTGCTGACTCACCCATTGGTAACCACGGACTTCAAGAACTACCACAGCTTATGGGTCGGTAAGACAACCCTCCTCCCGCTTTACGCGCAGCACTTTCTCAACGTATGTTGAGACTGCGCGCCAGTTCTCCTCGTTTCGCAGCATTGCATCCACGATCGTCTCAGGCGCTACCAGGCCGATCGTGGACTCAATGGTACGCCTCAAACTTGCGAAGCGACTGCACATAAAGAATGTGTGCTAAGCATCACCGATCTCAGTCACACAGTACCGGCAGTACGGTGTGACCACCTAACCCATTCTGTTCAGGTATTTCCTGAAGTAACCGTGCCCTGTTAAAAATTGACAAAGGTAAAAGTTTACCTCTCCGTGGCTTCGGCTAAGCCAAGGCTCAATAAGACCAATTATCTTAGCCGTCCAGCGTCCTTTATCACTTTCACTCCAACGTTGTTGCCAAAGTTGGAGGGTCAGTGTCCGCACATGCATCAAAGCCTCCGTTCTGTCCAGCTTTGAGCGAAAAAGGTACCCTTCCTTGCGTTCTCGCGCTAGCAGATCGTTCGGGATTACTCCTGACACAACCATCACAGCCTCTTCCGAGACCATGCAGTAGCTACAGGCGATTCGCAGAGCACCCCTGCGCTGGACACTGGCGATGCGCTTTCGGAACTTCCTTGTTCGAAGCGCATCTCCCCAAATTTCGGCACCATATAGCAAGATGAAATTGGTCGTCTCCATCAGCAGTCGCTGTCTCGTCTCACTGGGTCCACCAACTTTGGCCATTAGCCTGCTCAGCAAAGTGACGACTACTAGAGCCCTACCACATGCCTTGCGGATATGATCGCAATACGTCAGCTTTGTGTCCAGGGTCACTCCCAGATACCTGACCGACTTGCTGGTCTGGACCTCAACAGAGCCAACTGTCATGGGTATGACAGTTGGTATCCTCTACTTCGTCAGCATGACAATCTCTGTCTTTGAGACTGCCAGCTGGAGGCCGTGCTCAGTCATCCACCGATCCACTCTTGTCATAACTTGATTAAGTCTTAGTTGAGCGAAATTGGCAGATCTAGAAGTAGGCACAGCTGCGACGTCATCAGCGTAACCTACTAGGAACACATCCGCAGGCATTTTCAGGCGCAGCAGATCATCGCACATGATGTTCCAGAGGTCAGGTCCTAAGATCGACCCCTGTGCCGCACCTGAGGTGACAAGCCTCCTTCCGACTCCGTCCTCTGTATCGTAGAGCAACCATCGGTCCCTGAGGTAGTCCCGCATCATGGCCAGCAAGTAGTCAGGGATACGGAACGTTTGCTCAAGGGCCCGCAGGATGTCTGTCCACCTCGCCGAGTTAAAGGCATTTTGTACGTCCAGCGTTACCAGCAGGACGACCGGTCTGGCTTGATGGCGTGCCTCTTCCGCTCTTGCTACAGCCCCAACAACCTCTGAGAAGGCATCGATTGTTGAATGCCCTTTTCGGAAGCCTTGCTGCCTGGCAGAGAGATCACCTGCAGATCTCACTGCTGACAGCAGCCTTGGCTTGAGCAACGCCTCGAAAAGCTTCCCCACAGTGTCCAGCATGCACAGTGGGCGGTATGCTGATGGATTGCCCAGGTAACCCATTCTCTTGTCAACAAGTACCAGTCGAGCTACTTTCCACCGCGACGGGAAGACCCCCACGACTAGATATGAATTATACAAGTCCAATAATAGACGCGGTTGGCTTTCCGCCATGATTTTAAGTGCCTCGAATGGAATTCCAGGAGGCCCCGCGGCCTTCCGGTTCTTCAAAAATGGACACCGCATTGCTCAGCTCCTCGTCCGTAAAAAGAGGAACATCCACCTGGCTGACGAGTATGGGTGCATCAATTCTTGGCGGATGCACCGGAAACAGCAAACCAACGATGCGCTCCATAGATATCGCATCCATGAGAGTCCTAGGTTGCATGCAACCAAGTCTGCGAGTGACCAATTTGTAGCCATCTCCCAACGGGTCTGAGTTGACCTCCTCACAAAGAGACTGCCATTTGGCATGTTGACCCCTCGTGATGGCCTTGGTCAGCTCCCTCTTTGCCGCAATGTGGGCAGCAGATAGCTCAGCCACTCCCAGCCTATTTCAGGCTCGCTGTGCCCTGCGCCTGCCAGCCAAAGCGATGCGCCGCAGTTGGGCAATTTTTTCGTTCCACCAGTACGCATGTTGCCTCCTAAGAAAGGGCTTCCGTTTGGTCATTGAAGCCTCACACGCCCTGCGAATCCACCCCATGGTGCTATTAACAGTGGCCTCTACTGCTGCACGAATCACTGGGGTCTCAGATATTAGAGGCTCCCCTCTCAAGCTCGAAACGTGCGTTGCGACCATCTCGTTCCTGTAAAGTTTAGCGGCATTCCAGCCTAGCCACTTACAGGAAGAGCCTTGGCGTCTTTGCCTACTCTCAGCAATTTGGAAGGTGATGTAATTATGATCACTTGCAGTGTAATCTTCCATCACCCTCACATTGCTGACGAGTGCTGCGAGTCTCACCGACGCCATGGTGACATCGGGAATGGAGTCGCCAAAACCGGGCCTTCGGAATGTTGGCGTCGAACCCGTATTCAACACAAACAAATCCAATCTCGATGCCATCTCTACTATGCGCCGTCCGCGAGTGTTTTCAGTGGGCATGCACCACCCAATGCCCTTGCATTGAAGTCACCCCCCTACGATGACATTACCAGCGATGCCACGGAGAGAGTCTTCCAGTGAGCTAAGTTTGACTCCGAATTCCTGCATTGAGTCATTCGGAGACAGGTAGCAGCTCACAAAGGTAATCCCTCCGTATGTCCACCACACGTAACCGTTACCTGAGCCGCGAGCGCCGATGCGAGCCCTCTCTGCCCGTCAGTGATCCAAATCGCCGCGTGCCCTGTAGCATCTGCCAGCCAAACAGACGAACTGCTCCCCCTATAAGGCTCGCTGATCAATATGATCTGAGCCTTATAATCGCGGACAAGTTGCGTTAAGAGGCCGTCCCCAGCTCTGCAGCCCTGTAGGTTGCCTTGAAGGACTCTCATGTCCTACCCTGCTTTTTCTTGGCATCGAGTGCGTCTCTGAAAACCCGACAAGAGCAGTCTGCTGCCCGGTGGCCAACCTGTCCACACTTCCAGCAGCTGGCGCTCCGGTCTGGACCCTTACAGCTACGCCTTGTGTGGTCGTAGCCTAGGCACCGGTAGCAGCGTGTCACCTCAGCCCACAACAAGATATACTTATTACATGAATTTCAATTTGATTTCGAAACTGCATCGGAAGTTAGAGAGAAAAAATCTTTATTTTCCTGAGCAAAATTACAATATTTAGGAGACGAAAATTTTTCAACAAAATTTCAATGAAATCTATCTTAAAGTAAGGATCACCTACTGCGTGAGTTTTGTTAAAATCTGGTGAGTAAGTCGGAAGCTATAGGCCAAAAACAATTTTTTTTTCGCAGCGATTTTTCCTAATAGCACCACTGCTTTATTGTATGCCGTATTTCATATCAGACCTGTTTCTAGCTAATTTCAAAACGTCCTGTGAATTTCATATTGATCGCATTATCCGATCGTCAGTTTATTTATTTATTTATTTAAATATTAATGTCCAAATCAACAGAACAGATCCAATTATAGATAAGAAATAACAAAAAATAAAACTATATATAAAAACCCTAGCGCATCAGAACCGCTAGAAATACTAATGTTCGAAGAACAGTAGAGGATTTGTGCAGATTTTGAGTGTATTGTTATATATTGTTGTTATACTGTTGTTATTGTCTTATATATTATATATTGTACGTATTGTCATATATATTGTTATATATTGTATATTCGCGATGTGAATACTTAATGCAAGCATTTATTGGTACCAAAATAACAAAAACACCTCGTGCTAGCAGTCCTATCTGCCTCACGTTGAAGTCAACCTGCTCTGCGAATTTCGTGTTGATACGATCACTGCATTGGAAGTAATAGGGATACAAAGAAATTTAGGGTTACCATTCGCAAGAGCTTTCAAATTTTCTAGATCTTAGTATTTGGTGTGTATTTTCACTACAAGACCACTACGATTTGAAAATTTTATGATAAAATCGCTTACTAAAGCTATTTCAAAAAATACAAAAACAATCATAGCTGGCAATCCTATCATTGTTTTTCAAAATAGATTTATACTGAATATTGTCTACAATAATTTAAATTTGTCATATGAATTTCGTTATGATACCATGACTGTACTGGAGGCTATAGGGCAAAGAGCTTTATTCAAATAAAATAACATTATATAAAAAAACTTGGTGCAGTTGCACCAATTTTTGACGATTCTAAAAGCATATAGATATATAACCTTGAATGCTTTGCTTTTATATGATGTTTTAGTGCTTTTATTTTTACGACTTCGATGTTTGTCATAAATTATGCTTACCATAGAAGGGGAATGATGCAGATGAATAAACTAATAAACTCGGTTATAGGTTCAAGTAACAAACAATAAAATTTCCAAAGCTCGGAATATTTAAATATCGGTTGCTTATTTTATTGTAAATAGTTTGCTTATGAATAGAAAATGGAAGCATCTGTTGGTGCGATATTTACGAAATTGTCCGGTGCTGGCAATCATGTGCTAGCAGCATGGCTGCTTCACGTTGTGTTAAACACACCCTATGAATTTCGTTTCGATTGAATGTCTGTGCTGTAAGTTATAGGAGTGAATTAAATTTTAGGGTTACCATCGTCCAAACTTTTTAAATTTTTGAAACGTAAATATTTGATGTTATTTGTCATTGCAGGATCATTCCCACTTGGAAATTTTATGACAACATCGCTCGATAAAGAAATGTCAATAAATTACGAAATTCATCATAGCTGGCAACTCTTTCACGGTTTTTCAACAAAATTTCTACAGAATTAGAAACGCAACAAGATATGCTTTTCACACGAATTTCGTTTTGATTTCATCACTGCATCGGAAGTTATAGGGAAAAACCTTTATTTTCCTGAGCAAATTTACAATATTTAAGAGACAAAAATTGCCGTAGCTAGCGTCCATATACTAATTTTTCAACAAAATTTCTATGAAATCTATCTTAGAGTAAGGTTCACCTACTGCGTGAATTTTGTTAAAATCTGGTGGCTAAATCAGAAGCTATAGGCCAAAAACCAGTTTTTTTTCTCAGTGATTTTTCCATATGGCACCACTACCACAGTATTGCCCGTATTGAAAAATCGCTTCTATCAGACCTGGTCCTAATAAATACCAACATGTTCTGTAAATTTCATATTGATCGCATAATCTGATTGTCAGTTCTCGTGAACAGAAGTTTTGGGTGCTGAAAATAGAGGTAATTTGATCACGGGTTGCCGTTCTTGTTTACCGCGGAATTTTTGAAATTTTTATTTGACTTGGTGGACAAAAGTCAAAATTTGTCAACAACTTGAATTTATTTTCAAAAATCAAAAATTTTTCAGGAGACTCGAAGATTTGAAGGATTTGTTTTCAGGAGCCTGCTGTAGCTACAGAGTTGCCTGCACAGTCTTGAAAGTTCATTTGTGTTAAATTCTAGTTTACATCAATACGCTCTGCAAATTTCACGATGATCCATTGTTTTTCTTAGAAGTTATGATAAATCGAAATTTGAAAAAAAATCCTTGCCTACTTTTAGGCACTCAGCGCCTACACCTGGCCCGAAATTTTCAATTCTTTATCATAGACAAACTACAAACATAACAAGCTTTCATTCCTAGTACTTTTTTTTAACAAAAATTTACACTGCTTGGAAATATAGGTGTACCTGAAAATTCACTTAAATGCCCGCCGCCGCCAAAAAGTTTAAGATATCTGAATTTTAGCAAGTCATGGACCTACCTGTTATATACATCTATGTTCTCCGAAAATTTCAACTCAATCGGATCGGCCACTCCAGAGATTATCTCTCTTAATCATTTTGCTGATATATATATATATATATATATGACGAATTTTCGGCGAAGCGATTTTAATACTAATGTTCTTCGAACATTAGTAAAATATATATATATATATATATATATATATATATATATATATATATATATATATATATATATATATATATATATATATATATATATATATATATATATATATATATATATACATATAAAAAGAAAAAAGGCACAGTAATATGAAAGCTTAAAGAGAAAAATTAAATACAAAAAAAACCCTAGCGCATCAGAACCGCTAGAAATACTAATGTTCGAAGAACAGTAGAGGATTTGTGCAGATTTTGAGTGTATTGTTATATATTGTTCTTATACTGTTGTTATTGTCTTATATATTATATATTGTACGCATTGTCATATATATTGTTATATATTGTATATTCGCGATGTGAATACTTAATGCAAGCATTTATTGGTACCAAAATAACAAAAACACCTCGTGCTAGCAGTCCTATCTGCCTCACGTTGAAGTCAACCTGCTCTGCGAATTTCGTGTTGATACGATCACTGCATTGGAAGTAATAGGGATACAAAGAAATTTAGGGTTACCATTCGCAAGAGCTTTCAAATTTTCTAGATCTTAGTATTTGGTGTGTATTTTCACTACAAGACCACTACGATTTGAAAATTTTATGATAAAATCGCTTACTAAAGCTATTTCAAAAAATACAAAAACAATCATAGCTGGCAATCCTATCATTGTTTTTCAAAATAGATTTATACTGAATATTGTCTACAATAATTTAAATTTGTCATATGAATTTCGTTATGATACCATGACTGTACTGGAGGCTATAGGGCAAAGAGCTTTATTCAAATAAAATAACATTATATAAAAAAACTTGGGGCAGTTGCACCAATTTTTGACGATTCTAAAAGCATATAGATATATAACCTTGAATGCTTTGCTTTTATATGATGTTTTAGTGCTTTTATTTTTACGACTTCGATGTTTGTCATAAATTATGCTTACCATAGAAGGGGAATGATGCAGATGAATAAACTAATAAACTCGGTTATAGGTTCAAGTAACAAACAATAAAATTTCCAAAGCTCGGAATATTTAAATATCGGTTGCTTATTTTATTGTAAATAGTTTGCTTATGAATAGAAAATGGAAGCATCTGTTGGTGCGATATTTACGAAATTGTCCGGTGCTGGCAATCATGTGCTAGCAGCATGGCTGCTTCACGTTGTGTTAAACACACCCTATGAATTTCGTTTCGATTGAATGTCTGTGCTGTAAGTTATAGGAGTGAATTAAATTTTAGGGTTACCATCGTCCAAACTTTTTAAATTTTTGAAACGTAAATATTTGATGTTATTTGTCATTGCAGGATCATTCCCACTTGGAAATTTTATGACAACATCGCTCGATAAAGAAATGTCAATAAATTACGAAATTCATCATAGCTGGCAACTCTTTCACGGTTTTTCAACAAAATTTCTACAGAATTAGAAACGCAACAAGATATGCTTTTCACACGAATTTCGTTTTGATTTCATCACTGCATCGGAAGTTATAGGGAAAAACCTTTATTTTCCTGAGCAAATTTACAATATTTAAGAGACAAAAATTGCCGTAGCTAGCGTCCATATACTAATTTTTCAACAAAATTTCTATGAAATCTATCTTAGAGTAAGGTTCACCTACTGCGTGAATTTTGTTAAAATCTGGTGGCTAAATCAGAAGCTATAGGCCAAAAACCAGTTTTTTTTCTCAGTGATTTTTCCATATGGCACCACTACCACAGTATTGCCCGTATTGAAAAATCGCTTCTATCAGACCTGGTCCTAATAAATACCAACATGTTCTGTAAATTTCATATTGATCGCATAATCTGATTGTCAGTTCTCGTGAACAGAAGTTTTGGGTGCTGAAAATAGAGGTAATTTGATCACGGGTTGCCGTTCTTGTTTACCGCGGAATTTTTGAAATTTTTATTTGACTTGGTGGACAAAAGTCAAAATTTGTCAACAACTTGAATTTATTTTCAAAAATCAAAAATTTTTCAGGAGACTCGATGATTTGAAGGATTTGTTTTCAGGAGCCTGCTGTAGCTACAGAGTTGCCTGCACAGTCTTGAAAGTTCATTTGTGTTAAATTCTAGTTTACATCAATACGCTCTGCAAATTTCACGATGATCCATTGTTTTTCTTAGAAGTTATGATAAATCGAAATTTGAAAAAAAATCCTTGCCTACTTTTAGGCACTCAGCGCCTACACCTGGCCCGAAATTTTCAATTCTTTATCATAGGCAAACTACAAACATAACAAGCTTTCATTCCTAGTACTTTTTTTTAACAAAAATTTACACTGCTTGGAAATATAGGTGTACCTGAAAATTCACTTAAATGCCCGCCGCCGCCAAAAGGTTTAAGATATCTGAATTTTAGCAAGTCATGGACCTACCTGTTATATACATCTATGTTCTCCGAAAATTTCAACTCAATCGGATCGGCCACTCCAGAGATTATCTCTCTTAATCATTTTGCTGATATATATATATATATATATATATATGACGAATTTTCGGCGAAGCGATTTTAATACTAATGTTCTTCGAACATTAGTAAAAAAACTAGCGCATCAGAACCTCTTGAAAACTAATTTTCGAAGAAATTGTCTTTGGATGACAAAAAAATGTGGAAAGACGTAATACACTTTTTTGTAGAATCATATCAACCATTCCTTCTCCAAAGCAACAGAACTCAACTATAACACAAATGATGAAAATGTTCAGTGCTGGCAACACTTTCCCAACGAAGCAGCAATAAGTTTACCATGACAAGTTCATTCTTAAATCAGCTTGTCCTTTGAATTTCGTTCTCATCGGAGGATGTCATCGAAAGTTTCAGCGGTTAAACGTTGTTTGAGGCTGCCATCCGAAAAATGTTCAAAACTTGGAAAATTTAAAAATTGGTTTCTTATTTTTAATGCAAATACTTTCCATATGAGTACGTAGTTTGAAGCATCCGTTGGTGCAATATTTACGAAAATGGCCAATACTGGTTACCCTGCGTCAGCAGCAAAACAAAATATATACCAAATCTGCTTCACGTTAAGTTAAACCCAACCAGTAAATTTCGTTTCGATTGAATCACTGCGCTGAAAGTTGTACGGGTGAAAAGAATTTTAGGATTGCCAGCCTCAACACTTGTCAAATTTTTAAAGCGTTAATATTTATTGTTAATTTTCATTGCAGGATCATTCGCATTTGCAAATCTAATGACAAATCGCTCAGTAAGCAAATTCCAAAAAATTACAAAAATTGTCATAGCTGACAGCCCTTTCATGATTTTCTTACAAAAAATCCTAGCCTACTTTTAGGCACGCTGCACCCACACACGGCCCAAAATTTCCAATTCTTTACCATAAGCAAGCTAAAAACATAATAAGTTTTCATTTCCAATACTTTTTTTGAACAAAAAATCACGCTGCAGGGAAATATAGGAGTACCTCAAAATTCACAAAATTGCTCGCCGCCGCCAAAAGGTTTAGAATATCTGAGCTTTAACAAGTCGCCGACCTACCTACTAAATACATCTACGTTCCACGAAAGTTTCAGCTCAATCGGATATGCCATTTCAGAGATTATCTCCCTTAATCCTTATAAATATATATATATATACATATATATATATATATATATATATATATATATATATATATATATATATATATATAAATATATATAAATATATATATATATATATATATATATATATATATATATATATATTTATATATATATATATATATATATATATATATATATATATATATATATATATATATATATATATATATATATATATATATTTATATTTATATATATATATATATATATATATATATATAATATAAATATAAATATACACATATATATATATATATATATATATATATATATATATATATATATATATATATATATATATATTTATTCATATATATATATATATATATATATATATATATATATATATATATATATATATATATAGATATATATATATATATATATATATATATATATATATATATATATATATATATATATATATATATATATATATATATATATATATATATATATATATATAAAGAAATATGAATTTTCGGCGACACGAGTTTAATACTACTTTTCTTCGAAAATTAGTAAAAATTTCTATTAGGACGGCCCGAATCTCTAACAGAAAGGTGAATGCTGGGGTCCACCAGTATACAGCCGTTGAAAAGTTTAAAGAGCAGGCACTCATCGAGGAACACTCTTAGTGACTCAAAGGAAGGAATTTGATGGATAAAGAGGCGAATATTGTAATCGCAATACAGAATACTGAACTTGTAGAACAATGAGCGAGTGAATCTGCGTTGCACGGATTCAACCGCAGCAATGAAATATGCGTGATGCTGACACCAAATTTGGCAACAGTATTCAAGAACACTACGAACAAAGGAAAAAAAACAGATAAAGAGAAGTGGAAAGATTAGCAAAACGTTTAGAGGATCTAATGATGAACCCGGAAAAACGGGAAGTCTTGTCAGTAACGTGTAAAATATGTAAATCGAACTTCAGCTGGGCATCGAAAATCACGCTTAGGTATTTGAAACTAGGAACAACATTGAGAGAGGAGCCGAGGACAGAGTAGGAGAACAGAAGAGGGGATGTTTTGTGAGTGAAAGACATATGATGACACTTCAAAACATTAAAAGTGAGAGAATTCGCTGCGCACCAGATAACCAAAGTACTCAGATTTTTCTGCGATAAGGAACAGTCACTAGCGGACTCTATCACTCTGAAAACTCTGTGATCATCAGCGTACAAAAGACAGGGTGAGTTACAGAGAGAAGGAAGGTCGTTAACCAACAAAGGGAACAATAAAGGACCAAAAATAGATCATTGCAGAACTCCTGAGGTAGGCAAAAAGAGTGTAGAAAAGCAAGAATTAACAATCACAACACAAGAGCGATCACAAACTTAGGAGGAGAACCACGAAAAGAGGACACCCGAAAAACCAAACCCTGCTAACTTTGACAGAAGAGGATGTTACCGACCTCCTCTGGACGGTAATATGACCCCTTCTCCTTCTTTTGGGGAAAGGGGCGACAGCCACGGGCGGCTCGCTCACACTGAGATGGGTGGATTCGGGCGCCACTCGTTTCAAACCCGCGCTGTCTTCAAGCCCGTCTCCGCGAAGCGAGAATTCGAGCGGGCAACTCTTTCACTTTCCATGAAATTTACCACGAATAGATACAACGGCGATTACACAAATTTACACACT
Source organism: Nemotelus pantherinus (assembly GCA_963978885.1). NCBI lineage: Eukaryota > Metazoa > Arthropoda > Insecta > Diptera > Stratiomyidae > Nemotelus > Nemotelus pantherinus. Next base: position 123,484,957 of record OZ022264.1, on the reverse strand, counting down.
TTATTTCTGCAAAAATTCACTTCTTCTATCTACCAATTGCGGCGCCGATCCCTAACGATACACAGCTAGTCGCTAACAGCCCTAATCTACCTATCGCAAAATTATCTCTTCTAGCGGCCTCTAGCCCAACTATGATCTACAATCTAAAGAAAACTTCACGTACCTTAGCTAATTTCGCAACTACTCCCGGGGCTTCCCCCAATTAGTTCGTCGTCCTCGTTTTTTTTTTTGGTCGAGATGATGGTTATCTGCCGTCGTCTAATCCGATGTCGCACCCTACCTTTCAGACCGCCAACTCAATAATTTTCGATGCACCTATAGATACTCAGTCTCCATCAAAGATTCGATTCGAGAAAACACCAGCGCCGTCGTCTAATCCGATGTCGCACCCCACCTTTCAGACCGCCAACTCAATAATTTTCGATGCACATATAGTTACTCCGTCTCCATCCAAGATTTGATTCGGGAAATCAACGCTGCTGTTTTTCCTGTGCCTCGCGCCGATCGCAATTCGTGGTCAACGTGAAAAAAAGAAATAAGTTTCAATTTCATCCAAAACTCCGTCGTTCTTTTTCTCCACTTACGTCTTCCACTGCCAGTTACCAAAAGAGACCCACTCCTCGCTTTCCATTTCCATTTAGCCTCGGTGGACCATAAATTTCCTGCTTTAGCGGAATTCCTGGGAACCGTTTTCCCTTTTTCTTCCATACACTCTGCAATTGGGAGCAATGCACTGTTGCACTTGGATGCATCGGACGAAAAGCTTTTGAACCTAATTTCCCTCTCGGCGGCCCGAACGCAGCCTTCCGGATCCTTCCAGTCGGCTGGAAATATCGACGCATCCAGCCGCTTGGCGGCGTCCCTGTCGCCGATCATCGTCGTGGTTTGACGTTTCGTCTGAGAGTTTAGTTTGTGTTTACATAAATTCACATGGGACTCGATTCAACATCTCATAAAAGACCATCGACATTCAAATCAAAGTAAAATTGATCTGTCTTAGCTTAAATCAATTAATTGCAGATTGATTAAAACATCCAAAACTACTCACAAATGAGGTTTAGTCGTCGCACGGTAATGCCAAATAATCGGTTGAGTTTTCACGAATCGCGCGATAATATATAAATGCAGGATACGTATCGACGACGAAGACATTTCGATGGAGGGTACCTTTCGTCCGAGAGTCTAGGACCGAAAAGCAAATACAAGGGAATATGCCGAGTTGTATCGTCTAGGATTTTCGTTGGTTGCGTGGTCATTGCTGCTCTGATCATTACAATCGTTTGTTGGTGGCCGGAAAGGTGAACACGACGAACACTGTTCACGTTAATCCCCCAGCGAATTCGGAAATGTCCCTCCAACCTTCGACGTCAGACATGGAAGGTGATTTTCAGGTTAAGGTCAATTGGGTAAATTGCTCCTCTCGTGGCTAGTACGCTTCCGAGTCACGTTGATTGCGGTCATGTAGTAGTGTTTGGTTGCATCTTCGGGGCTTGCTGGCGTGCGGCTGCATCGTCGGAAGGAGCGTTACTTAGGCTACCTATTGTTCTTCTATTTTCCTATTCTTCCTTGATATATCATTTATTTACAGATTCATAACCTTTATTATATATTTTCCTATTTTTTTTCCTTATCACACAAATTCCATATACTAATATAATATTTACAAATTCAATGCACTAAGCCGACTCGCTGGTGTATCCATACTTCGCTTTTTTTTTTTTTTTGACCTAACGCGTAATATCACCCCCTTCCCCAGAGAATTACGTAGGAATTCTCTTTAATATAACCGCGACTACTTCCTGACGACTCCCGGACGCTACGTCGCGTGAATCCATGATGGATTCCGGTTACGCGTTTCGTTTTTTTTTTATTTGTGTTAATGAATCTTAGAAATTTTACTAGTTTTCGACGCAACGTTGCTCTTCCGTCTTATACCTGCGATCGGAATCCCCAATTTTGTTTCGTATAATTGACTGCAACATGCTATCACTCACACTCATGCCAATTCCTGTACTAACACCCTGGTTAGCATTTTAGCATCTCAACTATTGACCCGCATGAATCGGCCGTGGAATGCCTAAGCGATAGGAAGAACTTAATCGTGAGACGAGTGAAGGAGAAAGAAAAAGAATAGAAGGAAGAAAAAAAACAACAACAACTCCGTCTATGGAGGGATCTACTTGCCACCAACACTGCTGCCTAGGTAATACTTTTGCTATTTTACTAACCCTACCTCTAAATACTATTTTTTACTAATGTTCGAAGAACAATAGTATTAAACTCGTTTCACCGAAAATTCATATTTCTTTATATATATATATATATATATCAGCAAAATGATTAAGGGAGATAATCTCTGGAGTGGCAGATCCGATTGAGCTGAAATTTTCGGAGAACGTAGGTGTATATAGTAGGTAGGTCCACGACTTTCTCAAATTCAGATATCCTAAACCTTTTGGCGGCGGCGAGCGTTTTAGTGAATTTTGAGGAACTCCTATATTTCCAAGCAGTGTAAATTTTTGTTAAAGAAAAGTATTGGGAATGAAAACTAATTATGTTCTTAGCTTGTTTATGATAAACAATTGGAAATTTTGAGCCGTGTGTGGGTGCAGAGTGCCTAAAAGTAGGCAAGGATTTTTTTGCAAATTTTGATTTGTCATTACTTGTAAGAAAAACAATGGATCATCATGAAAATTACAGAGCGTATTGATGTTGACTAAAATTTAGCACGTAGAGATTTTCAGCATAAAGCGGGTAACCCTGTAGCTGTGGCAGGGTGCTGAAAAAAAATCCTTCAAATCATTGACCTTCCTGAAAAATTTTTGATTTTTGACAAAAAATTCAAATCTTTGATAAATTTTATCCTTTGTCCTTCATCTCAAGATAAAATTTTCAAAATTCCGTTTTGCACAAGAACGGCAACCCATCACCAAATTACCTCTATTTTCAGCACTCAAAAGTTCTGTTCACGAGAACTGACGACCGGATAATTCGATCATAATCAAATTTACAGGATATGTTGGTATTATTTAGGACCAGGTCTGATAGAAGCTATTTTGAAATGCGGGCAACCCTGTGGCAGTGGTGCCATCTTCAAAAATAGGTGAGAAAAAAAACTGGTTTTAGGCCTATAACTTCCGATTCAGCCATCAAATTTGGACAAGATTCATACAGTACTTGGATCTTATCTTAGGTAACATTTGATGAAAATTTGGCTGGAAAATTAGAATAGAGTTGCCAGCTATGGTGATTTTTGTCTCCTAAATCTTGCAACTTTGCTCAGCAAAATAAAGCTTTTTTCCCTATAACTTCCGGTCCAGTGCAGAAATCAAAACGAAGATCACGCAGTAAATGGACCTTAATGTGAACCAAATGTCGTAGAAATTTCGTACCAAAATCATGAAAGGGCTGCCAGCTATGATCATTTTTGTAATTTTGTGAAATTTCTTTACAGAGCGATTATGTCATTAGATTTGCAAAAGGAAATGATCCTGCAATGATAATTAACCACAAATATTAACGCTTTAAAAATTTGAAAAGTTTTGAGGGTGGCAACCCTAAAATTCTTTTCACCCGTATAACTTCCAGCGCAGTGATTCAATCGAAACGAAATTTACTGGTTGGGTTTAACTTAACGTAAAGCAGATTTTGTATGTATTTTGCTTTGCTGCTGACACAGGCTAACCAGCATTAGCCATTTCCGTAAATATTGCACCAACAAATGCTTCAAATTACGTTCTCATATGCAAAGCATTTGCAATAAAAATAAGGAATCAATTTGTAAATTTTCCGAGTTTTGAACGTTTTTCGGATGGCAGCCTCAAACAACGTTTAACCGCTGAAACTTTCGATGAAATCCTGCGATGAGAACGAAATTCAAAGGATAAGTTGATTTGAGTATGAGCTTGTTATGGTAAACTTATTACTGCTTCGTTCGGAAAGTGTTGCCAGCACTGAACATTTACATCATTTGTGTTAGAGTTGAGTTTTGTTGCTTTGGATAAGAAATGGTTGATATGATTCTACACAACAGTGTATTAAGTCTTTCCACACTTTTTTGTCCCTCAAAGACAATTTCTTCGAAAATTAGTTTTCTAGCGGTTCAGGTGCGCTAGAGTTTTTTTTTCTTTCATAATACTAAAACTACCCACCACCAATCGCTTCGACTTATCGTACCCGCCACCACCTACTTAATTACATTCTAATCTTCCTAATCTGAGTTCTGCGAATATTCCTCCATAATACTTCAGCCCACCTCCGTATTATGTTCTAATAATCTTCATGACCTAGTGTTACTATGATTAATTTTATATTTCTAACTTCTTCTCAGCCAAACTGTCTGATCTGCCTCCCCTATGTCTAAGAATCACACGTTCATCCTATATGTTAATCCACCTAATCGATATACACTTTCAAATCTTTCACGTGCCAAACTCCCGCTTCCTTGCCCTCACCATCCACCAAGAGATAGGTCCACCCTGATACCCGGGAATTTATCCAGAACGGACCAAGATATTCCGGTGCGAGCTTTGCGGAGTAAAACCGGGTTGCGTCTGAAATGGAAAAGTTTTTTCGCCAAACCGAATCTCCTATTTCGAACACCGCGTTCCGTTTTCTCAAATTGTACCTCTGCTCATTCGTTCATTCGTTCCACCACATCCCCTCGTAACTTGGAGAGTTGGTCAGCCCTGACTTCCGGTCCTGGGATAATTTGGTCAACCTCTGGACGCTCCTTCGCCTCGTGGAACGTCACCATCTCTCGTCCGAAAATAAAAAAATAAGTTGTGACCTTAGTCACCTCATGCTTGTAGGTCCAAAGTGCGCAGGCTATCTTTACGAGATTCCGATCCCAATCGCGATGGTTATCGGTCACGTAAGAACGCAACATCTGCTTTAGGTCCTGATTCCTCCTCTCAGCCGGGTTGGCTTGCGGATGGTATAATGCTGTGTGCTTGATTTCGGTTCCATAACTTTCCGCCAGCCGGCGCATCAAAGTTCCCCGAAACTTGACCCCATTATCGCACACTAGCCATTTAGGTGCCCCAGAAAACAGATACACCTGTTCCTCCAATACACGACAAACAGCCGCCGCTGTTGCCTGTCGCAAGGGAAATAAGAGCGTGAACTTACTCACATAATCCACCACTGTGAGGATTTGAGTAAAGCCATTCTTCGATCGTGGGAAAGGTCCCATCAAGTCGACACAGACCATTTCCCATGGGTGCTTAGGTGACCCACTCCGGGAAACTATAAACCCTGCCTGTGCCTTTCTCTCAACCTTATTGGCCTGGCAGATCCTACATTTCTTAACGTAAGCATCCACGTCCGCTGTCATCTTAGGCCAATAATAATTAGTCTCCACGCGGCTTATCGTGCGGCTAACCCCCAAATGGCCCGCTGTAGGGTCATCATGACATCTTTGGAGGATTTCCGCTCTGCCTGCCTTGGACACGACCCTCTTCCACGACTCCTTTCCCTCCAGTGCGGGGTAATGCCCGGCCACATGTTTCCACAGTTAATCATCCTTCACCCGCCAATCCGCATAGCGCTCAGGAGTCTCTTCCACCTTCTTCTTCATGTTGTCGTACCAACGGTCTCCAGGGGTCTCTAATATTGCAAGCTCTTCCCAGGGCAACATCCGCGAAAGAGCATCGGGTACGAGATGTTCCTTACATCTTCGGTGTACAATTTCGAATGGAAACTGCTGTAACCTGATTGCCCACCTGGCCAACCGTCCAGTCGGGTCTTTTAAATTACTCAGCCAGACCAGGGAGTAATGATCGTGAACTTAGCTCCCTCGATATATGGTCGCAGCTTCTCTACCGCCCACAGCACTGCGAGGCATTCTTTCTCCGTGGCTGAGTACTTCTTTTCTGCTTTCGACAAGGATCGGCTCAAGTAACATACCACCTTTTCCCCGTTCGCGTGCCTCTGTGTGAGCACCGCTCCCAAGCCCAACTCTGACGCATCTGTTTGAACGTAGAATGGTAGATCATAATCCGGACAGGTCAGTATTGGAGCCGTAGGCAATTTCACCTTCGCCTGTGTGAACGCTGCTTCGCAGTCCTGGGTCCATGCAAACTTTTGGTTCTTTTTGAGTAGATTTGTCAATGGTGCCGTCATCGTAGTAAAGTCTGGTATAAATCTCCTATACCACGAGACCATCCCTAGGAGCTGCCTCACCCTCTTCATATTCCTAAGCGAAGAGATCTCCAATAAGGACTTCACCTTGTCCGGGTCTACGTTTAAACCTTTCTCGTCTACGACATACCCGAGATACTTAAGACGACAGCGACAAAATTCACACTTATCGCGATAAACTCTCAAACCGGCCTGTCTGAGACGGCCAAAAACCACTCTCAAGATTTCCAGATGCTTGCCGAACTCTTGTGTCACCACTATTATGTCGTCCAAGTAGGTAAACACATAGGGTTCGAGATCAAGGCCAAGGACCTGGTCGATTAAGCGCTGCCAAGTCGCGGGTGCGTTTTGCAATCCGAAAGGCATACGCCGGAATTGAAATAAACCGCGATGTGGTACCGTGAATGCAGTGAACTTACGTGATTGTTCCGCCATAGGAACCTGCCAGTAGGCTGACTTCACATCCAGTGATGACAGGTATCTGGCGTCACGAAGTTTATCCAACGTCGCCGACACATACGGCAACGGGTACGCGTCATGCTCGGTAACCTGATTCCATTTCCTGTAGTCTACGCAAAAGCGGTACGTATCATCCTTTTTCTTCACCAACAATATCGGCGACGCCCAGGGGCTCGATGATGGCTCAATTATCCCTTGTTCCAGCATCTCGTTCAGCTCTCGATCGATGTGCTTTTGTACGGCCGGTGACACAGGATAGTACCTTTGCTTAGTAATAATAATAATAATAGCTTTATTGTTAGTATATATCTTAATTTAGTATATATCTTTATATCTTAATATCAAGTTTAAAGTTTAGACAGAGTCTTTACATCTAAGTTGTGATAACTAACATATACTATAAGATTGTATACATACGGAAGCTTAGTAGTGTATTTTAGGGAAAAATAGCTTAAAACCTAATGTAGCCGTAAAACTAACTTAAATGTAACTTAAGATAATCTTAAAACTAAATTAATCACGGTAATTAGAGTATTAAGGTTATCGGACTATCTGTAGAAAAGTGATGCAACCAAAGGATTGTTAGAGTTTTGGCAACTATCAGAAAATTTTCTGTGGAGAAGTTCAGCGGATTCTAAGACGGTTTTTAATTTTGCCAGCTGGTGAAGACGGTGAGTGGAGAAGAAAAACGGAAGGTTAAAAATGATTTTCAGACATTTGTTCTGCAAAATTTGCAACTTACGTTTATACGCTAGAGCACAGTTGTACCAAACAGGGCAGCCATATAGAATTATAGGTTGCAAGGTCGATTTATAAATGAGTAATTTGTTGGCTACTGAAAGCTTCGATTTCCTATTTATAAGGGGGTAAGTTGACAGGATGCTTTTCAGGATCTTCGATTTTATTGATTCTGTATGTTGCATAAACGTGAGTCTATAGTCAAGGTGAACCCCTAAATACTTAATATCTTCTGTCCATGATACATGAGAGCCAAGAATTTGTATATGTGGATTCGGTAAGTGTCTCGTGGCCCGTTTTTGGGTAAAAAATATCGCTTGAGTTTTTCCAGCATTTATTTGGATCTTCCATTTGCTGCAAAAATCATTGATTAAACGCAATTGTTGTTGGAGATTATTGACAATACGATCAGGGTTATTATCACTAGAGAATAGTGCAGTGTCGTCAGCATACATTGCAATGTTGCAATCCTGGAATTGAGGCATGTCTGACATATAAATATTATATAAAGTCGGACTGAGAACCGACCCTTGCGGAACTCCCGCGGGGATATTATGTTTTTTGGAAAGGCACTGTGCTTTAACAGCAAACGATCTGGGAGACAGAAAAGAGCGTATAACTGTACATAAGTAGATGGGAAAGGATAAACGAATTAATTTATAAATGAGGCCATCATGCCAGACAGTGTCAAAGGCCTTTTCAATATCTAAAGCTATCAGACCGGTAGAATTTTTCAAAGAAAATTGTTGCTTAATATGATGGACGACTCTAGTTAGCTGATGAGTTGTAGAGAGCCTTGGTCTAAAACCAAATTGAAAGTCCGGGATAATTGCACATTCTTCCAGTTTACTTCGTATGCGAGACAGAATAACGTGTTCAAACAGCTTGCTTACTGACGACAACAAACTAATTGGTCGATAGCTGCTAGGGAGTTTTGGGTTTTTGCCTGACTTTAGAATTGGGATGACAATTGCGTTTTTCCATACGACGGGGAAGTATCCTCCTTTAAGACAGCAGTTGAAAATGTAAGAGAGAGCAACGATTGCCTTTCTTGGAATATTTTTCAAAAGAATATCTGCGATACCATCATCTCCCGTAGAAGACTTCATTTTAAGTTTTTTAAGTAGAGCTCTCAACTCTATCGGAGAGCAAAAACAGCAAGGCTTAAAATCAGAGAAGTAGTCCGAAAGCTTTGAAGTTTCACGTTGCTCAACGTCATTGGTTTCAGGGTCATTAATACGGAGAGAAAGTGTGTGGTACTTGTAGAAGTTAGCTGCCAAGGAATTTACTTTTTCATTTGCAGAAGTAACAGTAGAGCCATCAGCAAGTTCTAAAGGTGGAATGAATTTAGATTGTCTATTTAACGCTTTTCAAATTTTCCATAATGTTTTAGAGCCGGTTTCCTGAACTGATAGAGTGTCATTCCAGCGTTTGTTACGTATTTTCAGAAACATTAATCGAATTTGCATATTTAATTCGTTCAGGAAGGCTTTAAGGTGAGGATTGCGAGATCTTTGCCATTTTCTGCGAATGTTGTTGCGGTGTTTTATTAACGCAGCGGTGGAGTGGTCGATTTCGAATGGTACAGGTTTTCGAGTCAGTACGGGAGTGGCCCGGTCCCGAGCTCTGAGGATATTATTTGTGAAATCTAAGACAAGTTTATCGATTAGACGGGGATTCGTAATTTTGGAAAGATCCGTATCACGAAGGTCAATGTTGTCGTTAAGAAATTCACGGTATTTGACCCAGTCTGTTTTACCATAAGAGAAAAACTGATGCTTCTTTACATTGATGTATTTATCGATGATAAAAAATACAGGCAAATGAATAGACGAAAGCTCATTCAGTACTGTAGGTGCTGTAGGGGAACTCTGCCGTTACTGATTATTAAATCTAAAGTAGACGGGTTACCTCGCGGATGATAACAGATAGGACCATCAGAGGTGTGGATAAAGAAGTTTCTGTCCGTCATTAGTTCAAATAGGATTTTTCCCGCCTTATTGGCTTTCGAACAATTCCAATACCGATGTCGAGAGTTCAGGTCGCCGCATATTAAAAAATTATTTTGAATGTTCGTCAATAATTTCAAATCATCTTTAAAAAGTTTTAATTTTTGGGCATTCAAATTCGTGCCACTGAAATAGACAGCGATAATTGTTAAGTCAAGTTGTGGGATAGTTATTGCTACATGCTCTATGACTTTAGTGGCTAGGTTTGGGAGTCTACGGTAGTTGATGTCTTTATTGATAAGGATGGCGACTCCTCCTCCAGTTGCATCAATCCTGTCGTTTCTAATAATATTATAGTGAGCATAAGATAGTTTACCGCCTTGTTTAAGCCAAGTTTCGGTAAGTATAACTAAATCAACTTTATTCTGAATGAAGAAGCTAAAGGTTTCCAGGTGTTTGTTGCGGATACTTTGTGCATTCCAGAGTAAGCATTTTATGTTTTCTCTATTTGTACACAAATTTGGCTGCGAGGTCAACAATCACATTGAATTGATCGTTCCGAGACTTACACAGAGCAAGTTTTGAAATTAGTTCTTGCGCGAGATTAATAAGCTCAGTTGCTGAGAAAAGTTCGTTGGGAGAAGGTTACAAGTTTCCATTACTAGGTGGCGTAAAACTAGTAGTTGCGCCCGGAATGCTGCGAACGATCGTACTGTATGATTGTCTCGCACCTTGAGTATGATTATTGTTTACAGTGCTAGTGCTGGCTGCAGGCAATGTTGGAAAATTCGTGTTGTTGCGTGTAGGTGGGTTTTGCTCGCGAGTGCGAATGGCGTTATTTCCCTTTCGAAGTGCTTGGCGTTTGGAAGTCAGATCTCTGACATAGAGATATTCGTTCCACTTAGGGCAGAGTAAGCTATTTGAAAGATGTGGTCCTTTACAAAGAGCACAACTGATTTCTTTGACGTCTTTCGTTGGGCATTCGGATTTGTTGTGTGCTTGCCCACAGATCAAGCATTTACTTGGCAGGAAGCAAAAAGATGTACCGTGACCGTATCCCTGGCAGTTTCGGCATTGAGTGGGGTAGTGCGCTTTCTTTCGTTGAAAGCTCCATTTGACCTTTGTGTGATTGATAGCATCGATCTTGACCAGATCGGAATATTTAACTGATCCGTGAGCGAAGTATAGTAAATACAACGTCTCGTCATTATAACGACGGGACTTGTCTGAAATGAGTATTTGCTTAATGTCATCACATATAAGATTATGCTCTTCTGCCAGAAGGTTTTTCAGTTTAGAGCAGTCTATCTTGTAAAAGCCACAAAGAATAAACTTAATTGGTTTTTGGTCGGCTCGCGCAAAAGTATAGAAATGCACCTTTTTCGAGACAAGGTGTGATCGAACTTTATCGTATGACTCTAAACTTGTCAACAGCAATGTTTTCCCGACACTGTTTAACTGTATGTTGTATGAAGTCACATCTAAAAATTTTAGCATCTCCGTGATGGAGTCACGATCAAGATTCGGTAGGATGATAGGAGGGATTTTCGTCTTTTTGGCTGACGAGCTATCGATGCCGATTGCGGGAGATTCATCATCGCCTCCATCCAGGTTTTGTAGAGGCGTATACCGGTTTGAGCTAACGGTACTAGCCATTAGCGAATTCGAATGATTTTTAGGGAATTTCAACCGATCCCTACGGAATAAGTCACTGGGAGATTTTTCCCGTTTGCGCTTATCGACACTGGCACTTTTGCTTATTTTTAATGAAAGAGACTTGTTCGTATAGCACAAAAAAACACAAAAGAAGAGATGTACCGTTCAAAACTATAGAGCGATATCGAACACTATGGTTAGTCGAAAACCCGAAAGAACTGCACTCGATGAATGCTGGATTGACACTCCTACCATTGCTTAATTGGTACGGAGTTAGTCTTAATGATGTGTTTCACAAGGGTGGTGCATCCGATACCTTCCCCCATGCGATGAAACTCCTCTTCTAACAAACGGCTGAGTGCGGCTTCGTCCACCTCCGACAAACGACTTCGCGACTTTAATTGTTCTCCTGCCTCCCCTTCCAGTGCATCCAGAAAACTCCAACTTTCTTCGCTCAGTGCTAGAACCACCCCAAATTGCCTGATGAAATCTACTCCTAGTATGAGAGCGTGCGGGAGCGACGGCAACACCAACACTTCCAACCATTCTGTTTTGGAATTGTTTTTGCGGGATGATTAAAATTGAAATTTTTTTTTTTTTTTTTACTAACTTGAAATTTTTTATTTGACAAAGTGGTTTCGAAAGCATGCACTGATTCTCATCAGACACCAGCACACAGTGCATACTTGACTGGTGTGACCACTTGCAGTTGGAAATCATTAATTGTTATTTACGCTGGTTGTGACAAATTTTAACATCTCCGACTTACATCCATGGAAATAATTTACTCATAAAGGTTATTGACTTGTGATCACGGTTCCCTTCCTGTCTATAATCGCATAGACAACGTATATCGTCTCTAAAGCTTATCAAAGCAGAGAATAATTGATACGGGAAACTCGATCGTTTTGCGGAATAAGCCTCCGAAAGCAGAATCAAATTGGAATTGTTTTTGCGGGATGATTAAAATTGAATTTTTTTTTTTTTTTATTAACTTGAAAATTTTTATTATTTGACAAAGTGGTTTCGAAAGCATGCACTGATTCTCATCAGACACCAGCACACAGTGCATCCTTGACTGGTGTGACCACTTGCAGTTGGAAATCATTAATTGTTATTTACGCTGGTTGTGACAAATTTTAACATCTCCGACTTACATCCATGGAAATAATTTACTCATAAAGGTTATTGATTTGTGATCACGGTTCCCTTCTTGTCTATAATCGCATAGACAACGTATATCGTCTCTAAAGCTTATCAAAGCACAGAATAATTGATACGGGAAACTCGATCGTTTTGCGGAATAAGCCTCCGAAAGCAGAATCAAATTGGAATTGTTTTTACGGGATGATTAAAATTGAATTTTTTTTTTTTTTTATTAACTTGAAAATTTTTATTTGACAAAGTGGTTTCGAAAGCATGCACTGATTCTCATCAGACACCAGCACACAGTGCTTACTTGACTGGTGTGATCACTTGCAGTTGGAAATCATTAATTGTTATTTACGCTGGTTGTGACAAATTTTAACATCTCCGACTTACATCCATGGAAATAATTTACTCATAAAGGTTATTGATTTGTGATCACGGTTCCCTTCTTGTCTATAATCGCATAGACAACGTATATCGTCTCTAAAGCTTATCAAAGCAGAGAATAATTGATACGGGAAACTCGATCGTTTTGCGGAATAAGCCTCCGGAAGCAGAATCAAATTGGAATTGTTTTTGCGGGATGATTAAAATTGAATTGTTTTTTTTTTATTAACTTGAAAATTTTTATTTGACAAAGTGGTTTCGAAAGCATGCACTGATTCTCATCAAGTTAATAAAAAATAAAAAAAAAATTTCAATTTTAATCATCCCGCAAAAACAATTCCAATTTGATTCTGCTTTCGGACCTATATATATATATAAAGATATGCTATATATATATATATATATATATATATATATATATATATATATATATATATATATATATATATATATGTATATATATATATATATATATATATATATATATATATATATATATATATAAATACGTTATATATGTATATATAAATTATATGCAAATCAAATATTTAAAGTATTTTTAAATTCGCCGCTTCTAAATAATCTTGCGTTCGACGAACCGTAGATATGCTATAAGCAGTATATACTTATAAGATATGCTGTATATACATAAATACGTTATATATATATATAAATTATATCCAAATAAAATATTTAAAGTATGTTTAAAAACGCCGCTTCTAATTAATCTTGCGTTCGACGAACCGTATTATCACTTTTTCCATACCCGCAAATTTACTAATTCGATTTCGAAAAAAAGTTTAAATACGTCGCTTCAAAATAATATTACCTCCGACATTAAAACGTTTTCGACTGGCAATTTTTTTGAATTTTAATAATTTCACTAATTCGGTTTCGAATTGACGTTAATTTTTCCATTTTTTTTTAACCCTTAGTACGTTGGGCGCCAATTTGTTACCGACCTCCCCTGGACGGTAATATGACCCCTTCTCCTTCTACTGGGGAAAGGGGCGACAGCCACGGGTGGCTCGCTCACACTGAGATGGGTGGATTCGGGCACCACTCGTTTCACACCCGCGCTGTCTTCAAGCCCGTCTCCGCGAAACGAGAATTCGGGCGGGCAACACTTTCACTTTCCACGAAATTTACCACGAATAGATACAACGGCGATTACACAAATTTACACACTTTATTTCTGCAAAAATTCACTTCTTCTATCTACCAATTGCGGCGCCGATCCCTAACGATACACAGCTAGTCGCTAACAGCCCTAATCTACCTATCGCAAAATTATCTCTTCTAGCGGCCTCTAGCCCAACTATGATCTACAATCTAAAGAAAACTTCACGTACCTTAGCTAATTTCGCAACTACTCCCGGGGCTTCCCCCAATTAGTTCGTCGTCCTCGTTTTTTTTTTTGGTCGAGATGATGGTTATCTGCCGTCGTCTAATCCGATGTCGCACCCCACCTTTCAGACCGCCAACTCAATAATTTTCGATGCACCTATAGATACTCAGTCTCCATCAAAGATTCGATTCGAGAAAACACCAGCGCCGTCGTCTAATCCGATGTCGCACCCCACCTTTCAGACCGCCAACTCAATAATTTTCGATGCACATATAGTTACTCCGTCTCCATCCAAGATTTGATTCGGGAAATCAACGCTGCTGTTTTTCCTGTGCCTCGCGCCGATCGCAATTCGTGGTCAACGTGAAAAAAAGAAATAAGTTTCAATTTCATCCAAAACTCCGTCGTTCTTTTTCTCCACTTACGTCTTCCACTGCCAGTTACCAAAAGAGACCCACTCCTCGCTTTCCATTTCCATTTAGCCTCGGTGGACCATAAATTTCCTGCTTTAGCGGAATTCCTGGGAACCGTTTTCCCTTTTTCTTCCATACACTCTGCAATTGGGAGCAATGCACTGTTGCACTTGGATGCATCGGACGAAAAGCTTTTGAACCTAATTTCCCTCTCGGCGGCCCGAACGCAGCCTTCCGGATCCTTCCAGTCGGCTGGAAATATCGACGCATCCAGCCGCTTGGCGGCGTCCCTGTCGCCGATCATCGTCGTGGTTTGACGTTTCGTCTGAGAGTTTAGTTTGTGTTTACATAAATTCACATGGGACTCGATTCAACATCTCATAAAAGACCATCGACATTCAAATCAAAGTAAAATTGATCTGTCTTAGCTTAAATCAATTAATTGCAGATTGATTAAAACATCCAAAACTACTCACAAATGAGGTTTAGTCGTCGCACGGTAATGCCAAATAATCGGTTGAGTTTTCACGAATCGCGCGATAATATATAAATGCAGGATACGTATCGACGACGAAGACATTTCGATGGAGGGTACCTTTCGTCCGAGAGTCTAGGACCGAAAAGCAAATACAAGGGAATATGCCGAGTTGTATCGTCTAGGATTTTCGTTGGTTGCGTGGTCATTGCTGCTCTGATCATTACAATCGTTTGTTGGTGGCCGGAAAGGTGAACACGACGAACACTGTTCACGTTAATCCCCCAGCGAATTCGGAAATGTCCCTCCAACCTTCGACGTCAGACATGGAAGGTGATTTTCAGGTTAAGGTCAATTGGGTAAATTGCTCCTCTCGTGGCTAGTACGCTTCCGAGTCACGTTGATTGCGGTCATGTAGTAGTGTTTGGTTGCATCTTCGGGGCTTGCTGGCGTGCGGCTGCATCGTCGGAAGGAGCGTTACTTAGGCTACCTATTGTTCTTCTATTTTCCTATTCTTCCTTGATATATCATTTATTTACAGATTCATAACCTTTATTATATATTTTCCTATTTTTTTTCCTTATCACACAAATTCCATATACTAATATAATATTTACAAATTCAATGCACTAAGCCGACTCGCTGGTGTATCCATACTTCGCTTTTTTTTTTTTTTTTTTTTTGACCTAACGCGTAATAAGGAACATGGTTCACCGAATTGAAAGCCTTGGCAAAGTCTGTATATAGGACATCTACTTGCTTTTGCTTGTCAATTGCGGAAGCGACGGTGTTTGTAAAAGGCAATAAGTTTGTAACCGTTGACCTCCCATTAACGAATACATGCTGTTCACTGGCCAGCAAATACTGAATAAGAGGGTTCACTCTATTGTAGACTACTCTCTCGAGGAGCTTACTAAAACATGGCAAAAGTGATATTGGACGGTAGTTGGGGATTTAAGAAGTATCTCCAGCTTTATGAATTGGAAATATGTTGGCGGATTGCCAAAGAGCAGGAAAGGTACCGGTGGAGATGCTAAGGTTGAAAGTTATTGACAGAGGAACACACAAAAAGGAAGACACTGATTAAGTGAAAAAAATTGGAATGCCGTCAGCGCCGAGGCTGGCACTTCCATCGAGGGAAAACATTAGTGATTCGACTTCCAAAGGATTGGTTAAAGCAGTAGAAATGGAACGATCAGGCGTGGGGAAAATTTATGAAGGCAAAGAACTACTGAGATGGGAGGTAAAAGAAGAAGAAAATTTAGCAAAGAGCTCGCAGGAATCTTGAGGTGAGGACGCAGACCTATCACGAAGATACATGACAGAAGGAATGCCAGAGGAGGTTTTAAGGGATTTAATATAAGATCAAAAACGCTTAGGATTGTTGGAAGTAATAGAAGTTTCGACATGCTCTAGGAAGGCACGCATTGCGTCATTGGCTGTCTTTCTGGCAGCAGCCCGTAATCTTTGAATATTCAAAAGGTAATTAAGAGAGCCAGACCGTTTGTATTTACTACGCGCCGCATCTTTGGCTCTAAGAGCAACCGCAACAGCGACTGTGAACCATGGAGGATCGGAACTTCTTTTACAGCGGAAGGAAAGAGTATAGCAGGAAATTAAGTTGGCCAAGAGGAAAAAAGCTCGGCGCAAAAGAAATAGCTCGTTTGAAAACAAATGCCAGGATGCGCTGAACAAGAAAAATCAGGCATTTAAACAGTTCCTTGAAAGGAACACCAGGACGAGGAGAGAAAAATATGAAAGCCTCCGACGAGGAGCAAATATGATCATTAGATGTAAGAAACGAAAATATTATGACAAGCAATTAAAGAGCATTGACAAAAATCTGGCGAGCAAAAAAACTAGGCAAGCTTCCAAGGTAGTGAAATGTTTAAGACGCGGATACCATTCCAAGACGACACTCTGTTAAGACGAAATCGGCAATATCATCGCCAAAGATAGCCAGATTACGGAGAAGTGGGCCTGCTGTTTCAAAGAACTCCGTAACCCTGCACAGGACTCAATAATATCAGAGCCGATAGACGCCTCTGACAAAATCCCGACCGCACCTTCAACGCTATAAGTAGTCAATTCTGCCATAAAAAGCCAGAAAAACAATAATGCGCCGGGCATTGACGAGATTCCGGTTGAGCTAATCAAATACGGTGGAAGCTGCTATATAAAAGCCATCCACAAATTGATCCAGCACATATCTGAGGTCAATAAAAAATACCGCAGGAGTGGTGCAAATCCATCGTATGCCCTATCCACAAAAAAGGAGACAAAATTCGGTGCGAAAACTACACAGGCATATCGCTACTTTGTACGTCCTATAAGATACTGACGAAAATATTAAAAGATAAAATAAATGAATACGCTGAAAAGGTCTTTAGGGAGTACCAACGAGGCCTTAGGTCTGGTTGATCAACTACGGATCAGCTCTTCACAGTCAAACAAGTGCTAGAAAAATGCTGGAAATTTAACATCGACGTCCACCAGATTTTCGTGGACTTTAAACAAGCATATGACAGTATTGACCGAAACATACTGTACAAAATAATGCTATACTTCGGCATCCCGGAAAAACTAGTCTGGCTGACCAAAATGACGATGACGTCAATATCATCACAAGTCAGAATCAACAACAGTTTGACTGACGCCTTTGACACAAATGTCGGACAAAAGCAAGGCGATGGGTTGGCCCCTCTGTTTTTCAACCTAGCACTTGAGTACGTGATATGAAAAATTCCTGTCGACACAGGGGGTACGCTTCTATTTAAGTCGAACCAATTAGTAGCCTACGCGGATGACATTAACATCTTGGCACGTTCCTTCACATCCGCCAAGGAACTCCTGTTGAAACTTGACCAGGAAGCCAAAAAAGTAACCGTGAAGATCAATCAGGCGAAAACAAAAATCATGACGCACACAAGAAAGAAGACCTTCATTAGACGATATATAATTCTGAACGAATATAATTTAGAGAATGTAGACGAATTTATATACTGATGCTTGAAATTGACAACGAAAGGCTATGAAACTGATGAAATTTAACGGAGAATACAGCTAGAAAACTCTAGCGCACCTGAACCGCTAGAAACACTAATGTTCGAAGAACAGTAGAAGAATCGTGCAGGTTTGGAGTGCATATTCCACCACATGAGCTGCTTATTACGGCCAAACTGTTTCAAACGCCACGTTTTACTTTGGTCTCAAGAATGCATTATAACTCATATGGTGGAAGGTTTCAGATATTACCACTGGCATGAATTTCAAAGTTTTTGTGAGCAAAACACGGGTTAATTATATTCGTTATCAGTTGCTTATTTCACAAAATTTCGAAAGCAGCATCTCATATAACATCAATGAAGAAAATGCTCAGTGTCTGCAGCACTATAACTGAAGTTGGTGTTTGGGTCTGCTATCCGAAAAATTTGCAGAACTTTGAGAATTGAAACATCGATTATTTATTTTCATTGTAAATGTTTCCGGTATGAATACTAACTGTAAGCATTTATTGATACAAAAGAAGCATAACCGACTCGTGCTGGCAACCTTTCGCTAGTATCAAAGCCAAAAATATATCACATCTGCTCCACGTTGTTATATTACATTCGAAGTTATAGGAGTATAAAGAAATTAAGGATTACCTGGAGCGACTTTTTTCAAATAATGGAAAGATATTGATTTGATTTCATGACTGCACTGGAAGTTATAGAGCAAAAAGTTTTATTCTCCTAAGCGAATTTTCAAATCATTTCTATCAAACAGAGTTTAGAGTAAGGTTCAGCTACTGTGTCAATTTCATGAAAATATGGTTACTTATTCAAATTTCATATGGCAAAAAGCAGTTTTTTTTCTTTGTAATTTTTCAAGATGGCACCACTGGCACAGAGTTGCCCACAATTCAAAATCGCTCTATCAGACCTGGTCCTACTTAAGTCCAATGCGTTCTGTAAATTTCAATGGTATCTGATTATTGATTCGTGAGTTCCCGTGAACAGAAATTTTTGATGCTAAAAATATAGGTTGACTGGGAAAGGGTTACCGTTCTTGTCCGACATGAAATTTCCAAAGTTTTTCTTTGAACGTGTAGATAAAGCATAAGATTTGTATACAGATTGGTTTTATTGTAAGAAACGGACAGTTTTGGAAATTCGATGGTTTAATGTTTTCAATTCCAAATTTTTATTTTTTCAAATTTAAGACACCAAAATTATCATAGCTGGCAGCTCCAACCGAATTTTTCAACCAAATTTCGACCAAACGTGGTTTAAAGTAAGTTCCAACTACTGTGTGAATTTCGTCAAAATCAAACGATTCAGTCAGAATTTATAGGGCTAAAAGCAGTTATCTTTTTTAGTGATTTTTCAAGATAGAACCACTGGCACAGAATCACCCGCATTTCAAAATCGCTTCTATCAGACCTGGTCCTATATAGGACCAATACATTCTGCAAATTTCAATTAATTCTGCTCATTGGATCGTGAGTTTCCGTGAACAGAAGCTTTTGATGCTAAAAATATAGGTAAATTGGGCAAGGGTTACCAGGCGTACCCGTTATACCATATCAAATTTTTTTTTGTTTATGTAAACAAAGCACGAAATTTACATATGAGTGGCTTTTTTTTGAAGAAGCGGCAATTTTTCAAGAGAAACGATGATTTGGAAGTTTTCACTTTCAGTGCCTGCCCTAGCTACAGAGTTGCCAGCACGCTCATTAAAACCTACTCAAATCTACAACTAAATAATACCAATACGTTCTAAAAATTTCGTAATGATTGAATAACTCTGTCAAAAGTTATCGCAGTTTAAAAATTTTCAAGTTTTCCCGTTCTGTTTTTAGGCACCCAGCGCACACATGGGGTTAAAAACATTCCAAAACATTATCCGATTCACATGTAAAACACGTTCGAAATTTATTTCGTTAACTTTATTTTTGCTAAACTTATTTGTGTACGGAATAATAGGTATATTAAAAATATCACTAAAATGGCCGCCGGCGCCAAAGGGTTAAAGATTATTAACTTTTTCTGAGACCTGGCACTATTCTGCATATACACTAATGTGTCCTGAAAATTTCAGCTCAATCGGATGGCGCATTCCTGAGATTTTTTCACTGAAATTTTTTGATGATATATATATATATATATATATATATATATATATATATATATATATATATATATATATATATATATATATATATATATATATATAGAAATATGAATTTTTGGCCAAAGTGATTTTAATACTAATGTTCTTCTTCGAACATTAGTAAAAACGCTGGTCTGACTCTGTCGTCGAAGACTGGGCAAAGCTGCTCGGTTTTCGAAATTGGAGGACACAGTCATTGGAGGCGTCATCTGCGAGAAGCCAAGGCTCGAGAGGGGCTGTAGTGCTATGACGAAGAGGGAATAAAATTTGTCAGGAACATCATCCACACTTAGCTCTCTGAAGAAATTATACCAGTTAATAGCATTGATTTCGTTTCAGAAAGCGGAATAGTTTGCTTTTTTAAAATTAAAACGAAGAGTAAAAACAGATTTGACTTTAGACAAACAGTTAAAAGTTAATTACATAAAAAGAGGAGGATGATGAGGATCAGGTTGCACGTACGGAGACAGAAAAGAACTCAAGCAAAAGGAAGAAGGATGAATATTAGTTAGAACAAAATTCAGAATCCTGTTGCTAGTATTCGGTACCCTGTTAAATTGGGAAATAGAGCTCAAGGACATAAAGAAAGAAATAGCGAGAGAAATATTGCTAGAAGACAAAATATTTGAGAAAATATCATCCCAAACAAGAGACGGGATATTAAAGTCACCACATAAAAGTAAGGAATCAGAGGGGAAGCGGTTATTAA
Organism: Nemotelus pantherinus; assembly: GCA_963978885.1. Lineage (NCBI taxonomy): Eukaryota > Metazoa > Arthropoda > Insecta > Diptera > Stratiomyidae > Nemotelus > Nemotelus pantherinus. The sequence goes on along the minus strand of OZ022264.1, from coordinate 123,464,379 downwards.
GGTTGGACGAGAGTCCGCAAAAGAAACGTTCATATACTAGTACGGGGCAACTAAAAGTGATGTAGATAGAAAAACAAGAAGCACTACGGATGATGAAGGAGAAATACGGACAATCACACATTTGACTGGGACAGAGGGAATGAAATCACTGCAGAGCGTTCCATTCAGAGATTTGTGAATACCAATTAAAACACCACCTCCTAGTGAAATATTACGCGCAGATCGATTCCGATCTCTACGAAAAACAGTATGAAGTGGAAAGATTTCATTGCTGTTTATATCCCCAGACAACCAGGTCTCTGTAAGACAGATGTCATCAGACGCGATTACCGAGGAGAACTTTACACAATTAACGTTGGTCCTCAGACCACGATCGTTCTAGTAGAAAATTTTAAGAGGTCGGTTCAAGCTCTGCTTGTTGATGAATCTTGTTTCGAAAGCTCCGCGATGAATTCGTGTGAAAGTTTTTCTGAGGTCTTGGAATGAACTCCTTAACTAAAGTGCCAGGAGGCCAGAAATTGATTTGGAGAGCCTTTTGTCACGGGAAAATGTCGCGGTTGCGCGGACTATATATATCGTGAAATTTAAGAAAGATGATAAATGCAAAGAATACTAAATGAGAAAGGTAACGCCAGTGCGTAAGGAAGATTGGACAAGATTGGACAAGTTGTAATTGTAACTAAAAATTGTAGTGGAAAAAAAATTGTAATGTTAACTAAGAATTATAATAAAAATTGTAAGGGTAATTTTGTCGCGACGAACCTGGTCTCCCTACCGATGGAATCGAGCACTCCCAGCCAAGCCAAGCCTTTGCCGTCGATGTACATATATGAGACGATCGGCGAGTACCTGACCCGGAAGCGAGCAACCCATAGCGCTGCTAAGAGGCACGAAAAGGATCGACGAAAACAATTTCTCTTCGAAAATGGACGCGGAATTCCGGCCGAATGCCGGCAATATAGTGCCTGCATCACAAAAAGAATCTGAATCATCGGTAGCAGTAACACCGTCCCGAATATCTTCAACGCAAACTCTACTTTCGTCTCGAGCAATTGAAATTTATGCACTAATCGCTTCACGAGACCGTCCAAATGCGAACTTCATACGAATGTTAGCTTGCCGATAAACGATCCGACATTCGAAATCGGAAAGGGTAACTACGAACCGTCAAAAACCTAATTGAAACGCTTTGTACGCGCTCTGCAAAGGACCGGCCGACTACAAACTTCAGGTTATCGGAAAACACACATAAAAGGCTAGGATATAAAATAAGCAAACATTGCCTGGGCCATTATAGAAATATCCACTGGAGATGCTTGATATCGCAAATATTACGTAAAACTGATTAAACAAACACGATATTAAAACTGATTCACTTGACATTTTCACCATGGAAAGAATACAAACAAAGCCGATTGGTAATCAAAAAATGTCAAAGAGCGATCGAACCGCCACCAAGCGGCAATTGGAAAGGGTGCGCTCCGACAACGATAACTGCGAGAAAATGCACTTGTGAATGCGCGTGCAGCAAGTGCAGGGGTCAATGCACCCGCCAACATGATAAATTGGAGGTGGCGGCAACGGCAGTTGGAATACCGCAGAAGCGGTTGAAAAAGGTTTCGTGGCGAGTTGACAGGGCTAGGGAGTTCGCTTCTTTGGGCAACCAGGGTGAGGCACGTACGCGTTGGCGCAAGCTCCTTTTGTTAACGAATTTTCTTTCTTTCTGAATTGAAACCTGACTGGACGGGACGAGGAACGTGAATTCATCTACCGCAATTGGTCGACAGCCGAGTGGTGTGGAAAACCAAGGTGTATCGAGGAAGGAATCTAGCTGCGAAAATTCGACGAATAGTCAAGTGGTGAGGAACGATAAAACGATTACGACTCATAGCGAGCGAGCAACGGCGTGAACCATCAGCTTAAGCCGCAGCGAAGAACGTTGGGCCAACAACGACGGCAGAATTTCGTCAAAGCGGGGAAGCACACGATAAGTGGCAGGAGGAGCTGAGACAGTCGAGCGCCGGTGAAGTGAACTCGGCGCACGTAAGATCGATGATCAACGTTCAAACTACGGCAGCAGTGGAGCAACGTTTCGGGGAAGCACCGGTTTTGTTGAAATTGAACGAGCGAGTGTTGGCAGCGTAGTGGCGTGAAGAAAGTCCAAGGTAGGCTAAGTTTTCTTTGCTGTTAGTGAAATAAGTGAAAGTAGATTAAGTAACGCGGCGCCGTCGTTAGGGGTAGAATTGAATTAATTTCGAGCAATAAAATGTTTTTAATGTTGTAAATTGCTGGTGTCACCTTTGTGCCCTTCGGGCAGGACGGTTAAGAGATTATCGAGTGCCTAAAGTGAAGTTTCGATATCGTAAAAGTCAGTACGCCGCCGTCAATTTCTCGCTTATAGACGGTGGTTTCAGAGACGGTTCCGGTTGCGAATTTTTAAAGCGAGTGGCGCCTGTAAACGACCCACCCCCGTTTCCACGGGAGTTAGCCGGCCGGAACTGTCCCCTTCGCCCTCCATCGGGAGGCGGAGGCTACGCAGGTTACGAGAGTAAGAGACGTAATAAATTGGCGCCCAACGTGCTAAGGGGTGATAAAACGGTATTTAATTTTGAAGAGGTAACGATTGAGTCAAAATTTGATCAAAAAGAGTAAATTATTTAGAGAACGCGGATTTGACTGAAATTAGTAAATTGGAAACGGGAATTTTAATTAAGCTTTTCACTAAGCGAGCGGAATTTAGAGAAATATTTAATAGTATCGCATGCTAACTTCTTCTTACAAATATTGAACATCATTCTTACAAATTTTGAATTTTATTTAAAATTTATTATATAAGTATTGAATTTTATTTAAAATGGTTCTCGGTTCTACCTTCGATAGTGTGTGAAGTGAGTCTAGGAGTGAGTCTAGGAGTGAGTCATAAAGAATAATTTATGGTGTGAAGTATTGGTTTTTGCGTTACCGGGTGGTGAGCATTATTAGCGTAAAAGTGTAGGAAATCGTGTCAACATTTACAGACCGGGGAAAACCGAGGTGGGAAGAATTGACTGCCCGAATTTTCAGTGGGGTGTGTAGAAAGTATCGCGAACCTCAGGTGTCTAAAATCGATTGTTCTATGACGTAGCGTGTTGCCCTAGCCGCAATTATTGTTGATTCAAGCTGGGTTGGTGTTCGATTCAATATAGTAAAGGGAAAGTAATTAAGTGCGGAGCGAGCGCCGCGAATTGGGGATTTTGATTCGCGTTACGTTGTTCAATTGGAAGAGGGATATTTTCTCGTTGATGGGAGTAGGTCCCCGATGCTCGTGTGATCAAAGACGCTGTCGAGTTGAATAGGAAGGTCAAGTAGACAGGTTACACGGCAAAATTCGAACCTAGTAAAAGTTTCACTAAATGTTCTAGCGTGGATAGGGCACGGGAATTGTGATAGTAGTAAACTTTTTCGTCGATCTCATTGTGCAACCACTAGTGGGTTCAACAGTTTAGCTAAGCTATTTGTTGCGGTTTGTAACAAGTAGATAAAAAGTTAAGGCAGGTTTTTGAAACAAGTGAGGAAAAATGGCTAGCGGAGGCGGTGTCGGAAAAATCTCGGTCGATCGGCTGAGTAAAGACGAACTCGCGTATGAATTATCAATCCGGGGTCTGTCTAGTGACACGGTGAAGACCATGCGGAAACTTCTGAGGGGGGCTTTAAGAAGCGAAGTAGCCTTGGGTGAGTCTGTTGCAATGGCAACGTATTCGTTTTCATTCTCAGAGGACCGAGAGGCGATAACCGCAAAAATAGCTGAGATCAAAATGTTAGTGGATCCATTTGTGGGCGATTTTAATTCGCCGGAATTTAGTAAAGTCAAGGGGAAAATATGCTTCGCCCTGCGACGGTTGGGTAGAATGAAAGGGGAAACGGGGGAAGAAAGAGACTTCTTGAGGCATGCCAAGGGCCAACTAATGATAGCTATGGGTGACCTGCTCTTCAAGGCAGGAGGCGCAGAAAGCGAGGAGTCTGAGGAGGTATGGACTCTGGACAGTCCAACATTGTCAGCCCCGAGTACCCCGATGTTTCAGCCTCAAATGCCGATAGATCTCCAAAAGTGGGGGTTGAAATTTAGTGGAGAATGGCCATACTCGGTGATCGCGTTTCTCGAACGGGTGGAAGAACTTAGGGAGGTGAAGGGATTCACAAAAGCGCAGCTGTTCCGGTCGGCCGTGGACCTTTTTGGAAGGAAAGGCTCTAATCTTGTTTCGGGCAAACCACGCAATCTGCCAGAGTTGGGAGGGCCTGGTGAAGGAGTTTCGAGCCGAATTCTTTCCCGCAGACTAAGATGATAGGCTGCTGGATGAAATTAGACGCTGTACTCAGGGCAACACGGAGTCAATAGGGGTATTTGTGGCGGTGATGGAGGGTTTATTTCGTCGATTGAGTGACCAACCGAGCGAAGCGGAGAAGTTGAAAATACTCCGTAAAAATATTGCTCCCTTTTACCAGACTCAGCTGGCTCTGGTGAAATTCGAATCGATTTGAGAACTGGTGACGCTGGGGCGTTCATTGGAGGCGACAAGAGTGTCCGTGGAGTCATTCGTGCCACCTACTCAAAGAAGAACTCTGAGGGTACTGGAACCAGATTTGGCATACTTGGAGTCAGTGGACGTAGGCGTAGCTGCTGTAGTGGTGTCTGGAACTAACCAGAGCATTACATGCTGGAATTGCCGTAAGTTGGGCCACACTTCTAGGGAATGTGACCAGGCGAGAAGATGTTTCGGGTGTGGAAAAATAGGAGCAAGAAGAGCAGAATGTCCAAACTGTCGAGTCGGAGGTCGAAGAACTACTGCTTCATCGGGTAATCAGCATAGCAGCCAGAATGCGCCTTCAGGAGATCGCCGACAGGGAAACGGCAATCGGGCATAGTTAGCGACGAACTAGGCCCAGTGTCAATGCCGAAAGTGGTGAGGCTTAACCAAATAAGTTATGTGCTGGATCAGCATAAGGGAGATAGCCGACCGTACCTAGAAGTTTCAGTGAATGGTCAGACATTCCTTGGCCTGGTCGATTCGGGAGCGTCCAAATCGGTGATTGGAGGACAATGTTGGGAGCTAATTAAACGACTGGGGATTGAGCTGGGAAAGAAAGACCGGACGGACATACGGCTGGCTAACGGAGTTAGTTGTAGGGTAGAAGGAGTGGCCTGGTGTCCGATCATGGTGCAGGGTAGGCAAAAGTGGATGGAGTTATTGGTGGCACCTTCGATTCCTCACCTTATTTTGGGAGAAGACTTCCCGAGGCTATTCGGGATCGTGTTGAATGTAGCGAAGGAGCAGTGGGAGATGGTCGCATCGTTGGAGGGGCTCAAGTCGGAGCAGCTGATCGGTAGGAGCCGATTGACACATGGGGAGGAAGGGGAGCTGGAGTCCCTGCTCGAAGAGGAGTTCCGGATGATGGGGGAAGGAATTGGTTGCACCGATAGGGTAGAGCACGTCATACGAACCAATTCAAATCCGATCAAACAGCGCTACTATCCCGTCTCGCCGGCTGTCCAAAAGCATATTGACGCCGAACTAAATCAAATGCTTGAGGCAGGGATAGTGGAGTCTTCCAGCAGTCCGTGGGCTTCTCCCATTCTTCTTATTAAGAAGAAGGATGGTAGCTTTCGATTCTGCGTTGATTACCGGAAATTGAATTAGGTCTCGGAAAGGGATGCATATCCACTGCCCTACGTCACGGCAACACTGGACAAGCTGAGGGATGCGAGGTACCTGTCATCGTTGGATATAAAATCAGCCTATTGGCAGGTACCCATGGCCGAGGAGTCGAAGGAGCTGACGGCGTTCACCGTTCCCCAACGCGGGCTATTTCAATTCCGCCGGATGCCTTTTGGCCTGCAGAATGCTCCCGCAACATGGCAGCGTCTCATCGATAAGGTTTTGGGACTCGATTTGGAGCCATTTGTGTTCACATACCTGGACGACATTGTAGTGGTCACCCAGGACTTCGCGAAACACCTGGAGATCCTGAAAGAAGTCCTCAATAGATTGCGCCAGGCCGGATTGAGGGTCTCTCGAGAGAAGTGTGAGTTCTGCCGCACTCGCCTTCGTTATCTGGGTTATGTTGTGGACGAGAACGGGTTGAGTGTAGATCCGGATAAGGTAAAGGCGGTGATGGACATTCCTCGTCCAAAGGGGGTAAAGGAGGTACGGCAATTCTTGGGGATGGTGTCGTGGTATCGGAGATTTATCCCGGATTTTGTGACGTTGATGTCGCCAATCACGAACCTCCTCAAGAAGAACCGGAAGTTCTTATGGACTGAGGAATGCGAGGAGACTTTCATCCGAGCGAAGACGAAGCTAGTGACGGCACCAATACTTACTTGTCCGGACTACACACTGCCATTTACCGTCCAGACAGACGCTTCAGGTAGCGGAGTTGGGGCGGTATTGACACAGGAGCACCCCGAGGGCCAAAAAGTGATCTGCTACCTCAGCCGCGCCCTGACTAGTGCCGAACAGAAGTACTCCGCCACAGAACGAGAATGCCTCGCGGTCGTATGGGCCATTGAAAAGTTGAGGCCATACGTGGAGGGTACTAAGTTCAGGGTAGTTACAGATCATCACTCTCTGGTCTGGCTCCACAATCTAAAAGACCCCAGCGGGCGTCTGGCTCGGTGGGCGGTGAGGCTGCAGCAGTACGATTACGATGTCGTCCATCGCAAAGGTAAGGAGCATCTGGTTCCAGATGCTCTCTCACGGTCCATCGAGGTAGCAGAAGTGCAAGGGGACGAAATTAAGAGTGACCGATGGTATGAGCGAATGAAGAAGGAAGTAGAAGAGGATCCAGATCGGTTCCCAAATTGGCGGATCAGTAATGGCCATCTATGGAAACATGTGGAAGGGCGATACCCAGAACTCCAGTCCGACATTGCATGGAAGAGGGTAGTTCCGTCCGCGGAACGCTCAACAGCTTTGTTTCAGTGCCATGACGCGCCCACAGCAGGTCATCTGGGGGTACGGAAGACATTAGACCGGTTGGCTCAGAGTTGCTACTGGCCGAAGATGGCCGCGGATGTACAAAAGTATGTCAGGCGTTGCAAGGTTTGCCAGTCGGTGAAAGTGGAGCGAAAGCAACCAACTGGACATATGGTATCGAGGGTTGGGGAGATAACATCGCCCTGGGAGATGATCTGTGTGGATCAAGTAGGTCCGCTACCCCGTTCGTCGCACAGATACATGTATATTTTGACGGTGGTAGACTATGCTACGAAATTTCCGCTAATATTTCCTGTGAGGAAGGCAAAGGGAACCACTGTAAAGCGTATTCTTGAGGAGCATGTGCTGTTTGTGTTTGGAGTCCCACGAGTGCTGGTGTGCGACAATGGAGTTCAATTCCGCTCAAAGGAATTCTCAAGGATGGCCGAGACTCACGGGATAATGCTGCGATTCACGGCACTCTACCATCCACAGGCGAATCCCGCAGAAAGGGTGAACCAAAACATCAAGCACCTGTTACGGTCATACGTATCCGAAAACCACAGAGATTGGGATAAAGTGATTCCACAAATCGGCTGCGCTCTAAGAACATGTACCCATGAAGATATGAAAGTTACGCCATACTTCTTGAACTTTGGGAAAGAAATGGTGATTCATCCGGGAACTCTAAGCAGGCCCGAGGCACACGGTAAAGGGGACACGGACGTAAATGGGGCTCAGAAGGCAGAAAGGCTGCAGGTGGTCCTGGAAGAGGTGCGAGAACGTTTGAGGAAAGCGGCGGCTAAAGCGAAGTCAAGGTACGATCTCCGTCGGCGAGACGAGAAATTTCTACCGAAAGATCTGGTGTGGTGGCGTAATTTCGTTCTATCTGATGCCTCCAAATTTTTTTCGGCCAAATTAGCACCGGAATATGTGGGACCCTTTACTGTGCGGAAACAAGTGTCTGGTTGGACCTATGAGTTGGAAAACTCTCATGGGAAAAGTATGGGGGTATGGCACTCTAAAGACCTAAAGAGATATCTTGCATGAATAAACCGGAGGAATTATCGATTGCATTAAAATATGATATATGACATTGAATTAGTTGTGGCCGTGTGAATGAGTGGGTTGACGGTAAATAAGGGGATAATGGTGGAGGTTTTAATTGTAAGTTACATGCTGAATAGCTCGATTAAGTAATGAAAGGAAGAAGAGAAAAAAGGAAAGTAGTTAGTAAATTAGTTAAAGCCTGTAAGTGAGAATTAGAAATAAGTTACGAAGAGTAAGGGGTGGCGGTGTTAGGAACTAAGCTAGCAAAATTTTTACGTGAACAACGGGCTAAAAGTGAAATCAATTAGTTTATAAAATAGGAATTAATAAAGCGAAAGCGGTACCATTGTTGCTCGCGTTGCCTTCGTGTTGCTTTCATCCTTCCGTTGTTGTGATTCTTTGTTTAGTTTTGGTGGCGGGTTTTCTTTGCTTTTTGTTTTATTTTTTTTATCCTATGCTCATCCAGTCTTATTTTTGTGGCCGTGTAACCTAAAATATAAGGAATGGAATTAAATGAAGGTGGTGGAATATTTGGTAAACTGGTAAGGTCGAAGGTAGAACCAAAAATATGTCGCAGAACAGCCCAGGTCAGGTCCGAATAATAAACGGGTTTTACGTTAGTAGATATATCGAGAATCACTGCGTGATTCTCTAGGAAGGGGGGAAAATGTCACGGGAAAATGTCGCGGTTTCGCGGACTATATATATCGTGAACTTTAAGAAAGATGATAAATGCAAAGAATACTAAATGAGAAAGGTAACGCCAGTGCATAAGGAAGATTGGACAAGATTGGACAAGTTGTAATTGTAACTAAAAATTGTAGTGGAAAAAAAATTGTAATGTTAACTAAGAATTATAATAAAAATTGTAAGGGTAATTTTGTCGCGACGAACCTGGTCTCCCTACCGATGGAATCGAGCACTCCCAGCCAAGCCAAGCCTTCGCCGTCGATGTACATATATGAGACGATCGGCGAGTACCTGACCCGGAAGCGAGCAACCCATAGCGCTGCTAAGGAGCCAAGCGAAAAGGATCAACGAAAACAATTTCTCTTCGAAAATGGACGCGGAATTCCGGCCGAATGCCGGCAATATAGTGCCTGCATCACAAACAGAATCTGAATCATCGGTAGCAGTAACACCGTCCCGAATATCTTCAACGCAAACTCTACTTTCGTCTCGAGCAATTGAAATTTATGCACTAATCGCTTCACGAGATCGTCCAAATGCGAACTTCATACGAATGTTAGCTTGCCGATAAACGATCCGACATTCGAAATCGGAAAGGGTAACTACGAACCGTCAAAAACCTAATTGAAACGCTTTGTACGCGCTCTGCAAAGGACCGGCCGACTACAAACTTCAGGTCATCGGAAAACACACATAAAAGGCTATGATATAAAATAAGCAAACATTGCCTGGGCCATTATAGAAATATCCACTGGAGATGCTTGATATCGCAAATATTACGTAAAACTGATTAAACAAACACGATATTAAAACTGATTCACTTGACACTTTCACCATGGAAAGAATACAAACAAAGCCGATTGGTAATCAAGAAATGTCAAAGAGCGATCGAACCGCCACCAAGCGGCAATTGGAAAGGGTGCGCTCCGACAACGATAACTGCGAGAAAATGCACTTGTGAATGCGCGTGCAGCAAGTGCAGGGGCCAATGCACCCGCCAACATGGTAAATTGGAGGTGGCGGCAACGGCAGTTGGAATACCGCAGAAGCGGTTGAAAATCCCTCTAGGAAAGGTTTCGTGGCGAGTTGACAGGGCTAGGGAGCTCTCTTCTTTTGGCAACCAAGGTAAGGCACGCACGCGTTGGCGCAAGCTCCTTTTGTTAACGAATTTTCTTTCTTTCTGAATTGAAACCTGACTGGACGGGACGAGGAACGTGAATTCATCTACCGCAATTGGTCGACAGCCGAGTGGTGTGGAAAACCAAGGTGTATCGAGGAAGGAATCTAGCTGCGAAAATTCGACGAATAGTCAAGTGGTGAGGAACGATAAAACGATTACGACTCATAGCGAGCGAGCAACGGCGTGAACCATCAGCTTAAGCCGCAGCGAAGAACGTTGGGCCAACAACGACGGCAGAATTTCGTCAAAGTGGGGAAGCACACGATAAGTGGCAGGAGGAGCTGAGACAGTCGAGCGCCGGTGAAGTGAACTCGGCGCACGTAAGATCGATGATCAACGTTCAAACTACGGCAGCAGTGGAGCAACGCTTCGGGGAAGCACCGGTTTGGTTGAAATTGAACGAGCGAGTGTTGGCAGCGTAGTGGCGTGAAGAAAGTCCAAGGTAGGCTAAGTTTTCTTTGCTGTTAGTGAAATAAGTGAAAGTAGATTAAGTAACGCGGCGCCGTCGTTAGGGGTAGAATTGAATTAATTTCGAGCAATAAAATGTTTGTAATGTTGTAAATTGCTGGTGTCACCTTTGTGCCCTTCGGGCAGGACGGTTAAGAGATTATCGAGTGCCTAAAGTGAAGTTCCGATATCGTAAAAGTCAGTACGCCGCCGTCGATTTCTCGCTTATAGACGGTGGTTTCAGAGACGGTTCCGGTTGCGAATTTTTAAAGCGAGTGGCGCCTGTAAACGACCCACCCCCGTTTCCACGGGAGTAAGCCGGCCGGAACTGTCCCCTTCGCCCTCCATCGGGAGGCGGAGGCTACGCAGGTTACGAGAGTAAGAGACGTAATGGCTAGCTAGCTAGGAGGCAAAGTAATTCAAAACAAAGCGATGGTTTGGTTAATCTAGATTGTCTTTTGTCAATTGAGCACACGTAAGAATCGAAGGAACGTGGCCCAGCCTTGCCACAATATGCGATTTAATGTCTTCAGTGGTTGAAGAGTATGCGAGCCACGATACAAATATTTGTAATGGTGGACGCAATACTGTTAACAAAGTAGC
>OZ022264.1:123400956-123448456 GCA_963978885.1 Nemotelus pantherinus | reverse complement strand
TTATTACGACCAAACTGTTTCAAATGCCACGTTTTACTTTTGTCTCAAGAATGCATTATAACTCATATGGTAGAAGGTTTCAGATATTAATACTGGCATGAATTTCAACGTTTATGAGAGCAAAACACGGGTTAATTATATTGTTGTTATCAGTTGCTTATTTTACAAAATTTTGAAAGCAGCATCTCATATAACATCAATGAAGAAAATGCTCAGTGCCTGCAGCACTGTAACTGAAGTTGGAGTTTAGGGCTGCGATCCGAAAAATTTGCAGAACTTTGCGAATTGCAACATTGATTATTTATTTTAATTGTAAATGTTTCCGGTATGAATACTAACTGTAAGCGTTTATTGATACAAAAGTAGCACAACCGACTCTTGCTGGCAACCTTCTGCCAGTATCAAAGCCAAGAATATATCACATCTGCTTCACGTTGTTATATAACATTCGAAGTTAAAGGAGTATAAAGAAATTTAGAGTTACCTGCAGCAAATTTTTTCAAATAATCGAAAGCTTAATATTTGTTGTTTATTGTCACTACAATATCATTACTATTTGAAAATTCTACGATAAAACCGCTTAATAAAGATATTGCAATTAAACACAAAACCAACAATAGCTGGCAACCCTATCGTGGATTTTCAACCAAATTTGGTCTGAATAATGTTCATGACAGGTTTCATTAATTGCATGAAATTCGTATTGATTTCATGACTGCACTGGAAGTTATAGTGCAAAAAGTTTTATTTTCCTGAGCGAATTTTCAAAACCAAAGACACTAAAATTACCATAGCTGGTAGCACCAATCAAACTTTTCAACCAAATTTCCACCAAACAGAGATTAGAGTTAGGTTTAGCTACTGTGCCAATTTCATGAAAATCTGGTAATTTATTCACATTTCATAGGGCAAAAAGCAGTTTATTTTCTTTGTAATTTTTCAAGATGGCACCACTGGCACAGACTTGCCCACAATTCAAAATCGCTTCTATTAAATCTGGTCTTACTTAAGTCCAATGCATTCTGTAAATTTTAGCTGTATCTGATTATTGGTTCGTGAGTTTCCGTGAACAGAAGTTTTTGATGCTAAAAATATACGTTAACTGGGAGAAGGTTACCGTTCTTGTCCGACATGAAATTTCCAAAGTTTTATTTTGAACGTGTAGATAAAACATAAGATTTATATACAGATTGGTTTTATTGTAAGAAACGGACATTTTTTTGAATATTCGATGGTTTGAATGTTTTCACTTCCAAATTTTTTTTTTCAAAATGAAGACACCAAAATTATCATAGCTGGCAGCTCCAACCGAATTTTTCAACCAAATTTCTACCAAACGTGGCTTAAAGCAAGGTCCAGCAGTTGTGTGAGTTTCGTCAAAATGGAACGATTCAATAAGAATTTATAGGGCTAAAAACAGTTATCTTTTTTAGTGGATTTCAAGATGGCACCACTGGCACAGAATCGCCCGCATTTCAAAATCGCTTGTATCAGACCTGGTCCTATTTAAGACCAATACATTCTGCGAATTTGAATTAATTCTGCTCATCGGATCGTGAGTTTCCGTGAACAGAAGTTTTTGATGCTTAAAATATAGGTAAATTGGGCAAGGGTTACCAGGCGTGCCCGTTATTCCTTATCTTTTTTTTTTTTTGGTTATGTAAACAAAGCACAAGATTTACAAATGAGTGGCTTTTTTTTGAAGAAACGGCATTTTTTCAAGAGAGACGATGATTTGGAGGTTTTCACTTTCAGTGCCTGCCCTAGCTACAGGGTTACCAGCACGCTCGTTAAAAGCTACACAAGCCTACAACTAAACAATATCAATATGTCCTAAAAATTTCGTAATGATTGAATGGCTCTGTCAAAAGTTATCGCAATTTAAAAATTTTCAAATTTTCCCGTCCTCTTTTTAGGCACCCAGCGCACACATAGGGTTAAAAAATTCCAAAGCATTATCCGATTCATATGTAAAACACGTTCGAAATTTACTTCGTTAACTTCATTTTTGCGAAAATTATTTGTGCACGAAATAATAGGTATATTAAAAATATCACTTAAATGGCCGCCGGCGCCAAAAGGTTAACAATAACTGACATTTAAAGAGACCTGGACCTATTCTGCATATACATCAATGTATCCTGAAAGTTTCAGCTCAATCGGATGGCGCGTTCCCGAGATTATCTCACTGAAATTTTTTGATGATATATATATATATATATATATATATATATATATATATATATATATATATATATATATATATATATATATATATATATATATATATATATATATATATATATATATATATATATATATATATATATATATATATATATATATATATATATATATATATATATGGAAATATGAATTTTTGGCCGAATCGATTTTAATACTAATGTTCTTCGAACATTAGTAAAAATTTGATATGGTATAACGGGCACTTCTGGTAACCCTTGCCCAATTTACCTATATTTTTAGCATCAAAAATTTCTGTTCACAGAAACTCACGATCCAATGAGCAGATTTAATTGGAATTGGCGGAGTGTATTGGTCTTAAATAGGACCAGGTCTGAAAGAAGGGATTTTGAAATGCAGGCGATTCTGTGCCAGTGGTGTCATCTTGAAAAATCATTAAAAAAGATAACAGCTATTAGCCCTAAAAATTCTGATTGAATCTTTCGATTTTGACGAAATTCACACAGTAGTTGGACCTTGCTTTAAGCCACGTTAAATATATTTGGTTGAAAAATCGGTTGGAGCTGCCAGCTATGATAATTTTGGTGTCATAAATTTGAAAAAAAAAAATTTGGAAGTGAAAACATTCAAACCATCGAATATTCAAAAACCTGCCCGTTTCTTATAATAAAACCAATCTGTATACAAATCTTATGTTTTAAATACATGTTCAAAGTAAAACTTTGAAAATTTAATGTCGGACAAGAACGGTAGCCCTCTCCCAGTTAACCTATATTTTTAGCATCAAAAATTTCTGTTCACGGGAACTCATGAACCAATAATCAGATACAGCTGAAATTTACAGAATGCATTGGAATTAAGTAGGACCAGATTTCATAGAAGCAATTTTGAATTGTGGTCAAGTCTGTGCCAATGGTGCCATCTTGAAAAATTACAAAGAAAAAAAAATGCTTTTTGCCCTATGAAATGTGAATAAGTTACCAGATTTTCATGGAATTGACACAGTAGCTGAACCTTATCTTAATCTCTGTTTGGTGGAAATTTGGTTGAAAAGTTTGATTGGTGCTGCCAGCTATGGTAATTTTTGTGTCTTTGGTTGAAAATGGAAAATTCGCTCAGGAAAATAATTTTTTCCAGTGCAGTCATGAAATCAATACGAATTTCATAAAATTAATGAAACCTATCATCGAAATTATTCAGGTCAAATTTGGTTGGAAAGCCACTATAGGGTTGCCAGCTATTGTTGGTTTTGTGTTTAATTGCAATATCTTTATTTAGCGGTTTTATCGTAGAATTTTCAAATGGTAATGATATTGTAGTGACAATAAACCACAAATATTAAGTTTTCGATTACTTGAAAAAACTCGATGAGGTAACCCTAAATTTCTTTATACTCCTATAACTTCGAATGCAATAAAACAACGTGAAGCAGATGTGATATATTCTTGGCTTTGATACTGGTAGAAGGTTGCCAGCACAAAGGTTGTGCTACTTTTGTATCAATAAATGCTTACAGTTAATACTCATACCGGAAACATTTACAATAAAAATAAATAATCAATGTTTCAATTCCCAAAGTTCTGCAAATTTTTCGGATCGCAGCCCCAAACACCAGCTTCAGTTACAGTGCTGCAGGCACTAAGCATTTTCTTCATTGATGTTATATGAGATGCTGCTTTCAAAATTATGTGAAATAAGCAACTGATAACGAATATAATTAACCCGTGTTTTGCTCTCATAAACTTTGAAATTCATGCCAGTGGTAATATCTGAAACCTTCCACCATATGAGTTATAATGCATTCTCGAGACCAAAGTAAAACGTGGCATTTGAAACAGTTTGGCCATAATAAGCAACACATGTGGTGGAATATGCACTCAAAACCTGCACGATTTTTCTACTGTTCTTCGAACATTAGTATTTCTAGTGGTTCAGGTGCGCTAGAGTTTTAAATTTTTTTAACCCTATGTGTGTGCTAGGCGCCTAAAATAAGATAGGGAAAATTTGAAAATTTTTGAATTGCGATTAGCTTTTAGTTGATTATCAAATCATTATGAAACTTAAGTAGTAAGAGTGGACTACTTGCCTGTTCTTCATATAAAAATAATTCCTTTTGTTTGTTAAGAATCGTTGCGAAATTTCCGTGGGAGCGGGAGAGTAGTACATTGAAGTTATCACCATACTCTTTCACCTTTTACCTAGTGCATATCGCTAATTGCTAATTGATTCGATATGCACATTGACCGAACATTCAACCGACCAAATTTACCATCTAATGACCATACTATTGACAACAACGATTGCACACAATTATTGCATACGCATGATGTTGTCGAACGTTATTTCTTGACCTAGTTACGAGTATTGCACTGAGGTAAAGTATTGCTTAGATTATCTTTTGGAAATATTGCTAGGTAAGATAATATTAATTAGCTATTTAAGTTGGAATTGTATTATGATTTTGCTTCTAGTTGTCCGCAGTTTGCTGTGCAATTAAGTTCGGGGAATAAATTAATTGTAAAAACTTGAACAAATCTTTTATTTTTTCCCTACTTGCGGACGAGAAGACATAGCTGGCGCCCGAGCAATCTAAATACTGTTCCCGTGAGAACAGAGTACGTGCCGAAAAATACCCGCGAAACTTATCAACTGTTCCCATGAGAACACAGTTATTAAAGCCGCAGTGAAGTAAACGCAGCTTTCGAAAGTAAACGCAGTTTTCGAAAGTAATCGCAGTGTTTGAAAGTAAACGCAGTTTTCGGAATTATTACCGTGAAATAGCACGCAGTGTTCCTGGTGTACTCATATAAGAGTAAAATATATTGGAAGCTATCCGAAATCAAATTAACAGTGGACGAAGTCATTTCCTGTTTGACTGCGAGATACGAGCGTTTCTTGTTTTGGTGAGTCGAGATTGCAGTAGGTGACACGACTCCGTGCCGCAGTAGGTGCCATCCGAATTATCGAAAGGACCGCACTAAAAAGGAGTTCTACGGAAGGTCCCAACGGAAGATGAAATCACGACCAGCGGCAGTGGCTATTATACTAATGTAAGTCTCTTTTTTATGAGAATTCAAGAAATAAGTAGTGAATATCAAACTAAGCAAATGTTGACTAAGAATCATTTCCAACAAGTATTTATCGAAATAAAGTTATGTGTTTTCGTGTGGAAAGTCCAATAATTTAAAATAAATATTGGCAAATATTGTAAAGTTCTAGCATATTTTTGAGAAGAATAAGGTCAAGCTTAGAATACAAATTGTTTGAAAAATCCAATAATTGATGAAAATTACAATTTGAAATATATTTGATACATTGAATGAAATTATTATTAACATTTTAAGGAAATATTATTTATCCAAATTTTTATATTATACATCTTATAAGTGGAAAAGTGGAGTGGACATTTTTTGTTAAACTGTATGTGAACTTACTTCAGTGCGCAAAATTTATCGCGGGACGGAATTTACTGCGAACTATTTTGTGTGCAATTGGTAGTGAAATTTTCGGAGAAAGTATACGTGGTTAGTTGAATTTCGATCAGATTGATTTTTTCAACCTTATCTCTAAATGGAAGCCATACAAGAATCCATTAGACAATTGACAGGGGCTGTCAATGCTCAAATTGAGCTCAGTAGGAAATCAGAGGCTAGATTGTCAGCTCTCGAGCAAACAATTACAGTAATTAATTCTTATATTTCGCAAAATGAGTCATCCGAAGCTAGATTATTAGCGGTTGAGGAAAAGCTAGTGAATAAATCTCCCACTCAACTCGTGCTTCCTAAAACTGAAAAAGATCTTGACGATATCAGGAAACTGCCTGATTCTGTAAGAGACCTTCAGCTTTTTCATGGGAATCCAATTCAGTATGTATCTTGGGTACACAATGTGGAGACAATTCTACGCGACTACGAAATTTTGCGCCAAAAGCCAATATTTAGGGCCATACTTCGTCATATCCGACAGAAAGTACGGGGACCAGCCAATGCTGCCCTTATATCGTATAATATGTTTGATAATGATTGGTCGAGCATCAAGGCATGCTAATCCCTTCCTTATGCTGACAGGCGCGATGTTCGCACCTTGGAGCATCAGCTTCAGTCTATGGTAAAGCGGCATAGAAGTGTTGATGAGTTCTACGCGGAGGTAAATCACCAGTTATACCTTTTAATAAATAAAATTAAAACTGAGGACCGATCACAGGAAACGATCGCGGCGCTTACCGAAAATAATCGGAATAAAGCATTCGATGTTTTTGTAAGGGGTCTTAATGGAGACCTGGCTCGAATACTAATGATCCAAAAACCCCAAACGCTTCCGGATGATTACGCTTCTTGTTTGGAGTTTCAGAACTTAAATTTCGGGAGCATCCCCATACATCAACGGCAAAGTAACAATACTGTTACAGCACCTGTCAACCAGATTTTTAATCCACGCTTGGATTATGCAAAGCCTAAGGTAGCTCCTGCTTATCAGCAGTTGAGCCTAATGGAAAGAAATCAGGCCTACCAAATTCGGAATAATCTCGCATTAAAAACTGCGACTCCACCCCCTAGACCTACTCAACCTAAGCCACCGACTCCAACGGACATAGACATATCCATTCAGACACGCCAAGTTAATTATATGAACAGACAGTCAAACTACCAGTCCTACAAGCGCTCTAATGAGTCCGCAAATCTTCCTAGGAAGGAGCAACGTCTTTATAACTTAGAGGTACAAGAAGAGTCAGAGGAGGTACTCCCAGAGTCTCCGGAAAACCTATATGAAGCTAAGTACCAGGAACTATTGGAGGACAATGATTTAGGTCCACCGGGAGAATGTGGAGATGTGTCGGAAGATAACCATTTAAATTTTATGATGGACGCCTCTCTAGCGTTCCATACATAGAGTAAACTACGCGTGAGGGCCAAATTTTGAAATTTTTAGTCGATACCGGTGCCAACAAAAATGTGATTGCAGCTTAAATTGCCTTTAACGCAAAGCCAGTTTCGGATTCTTTCAAAATTCAATCAGCTGCTGGGGATATATCTCTTAATATGAAGGTAAATGGTAGATTTTTTAAGAGTGCTGGAAACAACATCCTTTTGGATTTTTATGTTTTACCCGGTTTGAAATTGTTCGACAGAATCATTGGGGATGATACCTTGAAGGAATTAGATGCAATTGTTGACAGGAAGAATAACATCCTAGAAATTAAGCCTAATATTAAAATTCCTCTGAAGGCCAAAGAATCTAGACAGGTCAACTATATTGAAGTTAAATGCGATCATTTATCTTAGGTAACGAAAGGCAAACTACAAACTTTATTAAGTAAACACGCTGAACTGTTTGGGCCAATAAGTGATAGTGAAGTAGTGGAAACGAGTGTAAAAGCTGAAATTAGAGCTTCTACATCGAATCCAATTTACACTAAGTCGTACAGCTATCCAGTAAATTTGCGATCGGAAGTCGACAGGCAAATGGAAAAAATGCTTAAAGACGGGGTTATACGACCTTCAAAGAGCCCGTACAATTCGCCAATTTGGATTGTACCCAAGAAGGCCAAATCGTTGGGTGAAAAACAGTATAGAGTGTTTGTTGATTTTAAAAGGCTTAATGCAATTACTATATCGGATACATATCCAATTCCCGATATAACGAATACGCTTGCAAGTTTTGAAAAATCGCAGTACTTTACTACTCTTGATTTGACATCGGGATTTCATCAGATCAAGATGAAAGAAGGTGACATTCTGAAAACGGCATTTTCCACTGAGAATGGCAAGTTTGAGTTCACCAGGCTACCATTCGCACTTGAAAATGCACCGGCCATATTTCAGAGAATGATCGATGATGTTTTAAAACCCTTCATTGGGCAAATTTGTTTGTCTAAATCGATGACATCATCATTCTGGGGAAGACGGAAGCCGTACATTTGCAGAATTTAGAAACAATTTTTTGCCAACTCAAGCGTGCAAACTTAAAGGTTAATTTGGAGAAATCTTCATTTTTGAAAACTCAGGTGGATTATTTGGGATATATCATCTCTCAAGATGGCATTCTTCCAGATCCCAAAAAAATATCTGCCATTACGAAGATTAAGCCGCCAACAACATTGAAGGATCTGAAAGCGTTTCTAGGTCTCGCATCATACAATAGGAAATTCATTAGGGATTTTGCAAGGGTAGCAAAGCTTTTAACGAACTTAACTAGGGGCGAAAACACCCAAATTAAAGCTAATCAGTCTAAAAAGAAGCCAATTTCTTTGGGTGAGCCGGAGCTCAGGGCCTTCAATAATTTGAAGGAACTTCTTACCTCAACGGAAGTGCTGGCATTCCCAGATTTTGAAAAGCCTTTCAATTTAACGACGGACGCATCTAACCAGGCTATCGGTGCAGTACTTTCGCAAGGCGGAATTGGCAATGATCAACCGATCGTTTACATTTCGAGGTCCTTTAACGCAAAGGAAGAAAACTATGCTACCAATGAACGGGAATTATTAGCTATTGTGTGAGCCTTAGATAAATTGAGAACTTATCTGTATGGAGCGAAAAAAGTGAGGATTCTAACTGATCATCAGCCGCTTACCTTTGCGTTAAGTAAAAGCAACTATAATGCAACACTTAAACGGTGGACGGCCCGAATCGAAGAGTTCAATTACGAGCTCATTTATAAACCAGGTAAAACAAATGTTGTTGCGGATGCTCTTTCGCGATTGCCACTTGAATCAAACATCCTCAGTTCAAGTTCCGAAACTGCGTATAGTGCGGCCGAGGACAGCACCGATCTTATCCCATATTGTGAGGTGCCAATTAACGTTTTCAGGAAACAATTAATTTTATCTGAAGACAAAAAGATTAGCGCATATGAACAGCCTCATCCTGGATTTGATAGGCACTATATTTCCTTGGATGTTATAAATAAGGAAAATCTGGTCAAGGTGTTGAAAGAGATATTGAATCCAAATGTGATCAATGGCATCAAAATTCATGAAAAATTTATTCAACTGCTTCAGGATGTATTTAGAGAACACTTTTCCAAATTTAAAATTCGACTAACACAAAGAGTTGTTGAAGATATTGCGAATGAGGATAATAAGGTTCGCATAATAGAAAAGGAGCATCGTAGGGCCCGTCGCAGCTGTAGGGAAAACAAAGATCAAATACTGGAAAGATATTTTTTCCCAAAGATGAGTAAATTGATAAAGAAATATACAATGGCATGCGAAATTTGCAAAGTAAGTAAGTACGATCGCCGTCCACACAAACCCGAACTACAGGAAACGCCTGTACCGGAATATCCATCGCAAATTTTACACATGGACATTGTGCAAATTACCGGTGAAAAGTATATTACGTGTATAGATAAATTCAGCAAATTTGCGAAATTCTTCCACCTGAAGAATAAATCTGCTATCCACCTTCGTGAAAAAATTGTCAAAATTTTGCACTATTTCACCGTTCCGAAAATTCTCGTTACGGATAATGGAGGAGGTTTCATGAGCCCAATCGTAATGAATCTCGTGGAGGCTTTAGGCGTAAAGGTATATATGACTCCGCCACAAAAAAGCGAAGCCAATGGTCAAATTGAGCAACTCCACTCAACGATAATAGAATTAGTTAGATGTCTCCAACAGGAGTATACCGAACTCAGTCTAAAGGAAATAGTAGCCATTGCGGTTGATAGATACAACAACTCGTTCCACTCGGTGATTAAAATGAAGCCGGTAGACGTATTTATTGGTAGGTCACAGAGCGTTAATTATCAAAATATTATCGATTTCAAGACAAAATTAAACGAAAATTTAGGGCACGAGATATTACGTAACCAAAAAAAACAAATTAATTATCACAACAAACGGAGATCAAAGGCCAAAGTTTTTAGTGCCGGAGAAATTGTGTATAAAAGGAATAAGCAAATTAAAACAAAAAAAACTCTAGCGCACCTGAACCGCTAGAAACACTAATGTTCGAAGAACAGTAGAAGAATCGTGCAGGTTTTGAGTGCATATTCCACCACATGTGCTGCTTATTACGACCAAACTGTTTCAAATGCCACGTTTTACTTTGGTCTCAAGAATGCATTATAACTCATATGGTGGAAGGTTTCAGATATTACCACTGGCCTGAATTTCAACGTTTATGAGAGCAAAACACGGGTTAATTTTATTCGTTATCAATTGCTTATTTCACATAATTTTGAAAGCAGCATCTCATATAACATCAATGAAGAAAATGCTCAGTGCCTGCAGCACTGTAACTGAAGTTGGTGTTTGGGGCTGCGATCCGAAAGATTTGCAGAACTTTGCGAATTGTAACATCGGTTATTTATTTTCATTGTAAATGTTTCCGGTATGTATACTAACTGTAAGCATTTATTGATACAAAAGTAGCACAACCAACTCGTGCTGGCAACCTTTCGCCAGTATCAAAGCCAATAATATATTACATCTGCTTCACGTTGTTACAGTTCATTCGAAGTTTTAGGAGTATAAAGAAATTGAGGGTTACCTGCAGCGAGTTTCTTCAAATGATCGAAAGCTTGTTGTGAAAATTCTACGATAAAACCGCTTAATAAAAATATTGCAATTAAACACAAAATCAACAATAGCTGGCAACCCTATAGTGACTTTTCAACCAAATTTGGCCTGAATAATGCGTATGACAGGTTTCATTAATTGTATCAAATTCGTATTGATTTCATGACTGCACTGGAAGTTATAGTGCAAAAAGTTTTATTTTCCTGAGCGAATTTTCAAAACCAAAGACACAAATATTACCATAGCTGGCAGCACCAATCAAATTTTTCAACCAAATTTCCACCAAATAGAGATTAGAGTTAGGTTTAGCTACTGTGTCAAGAGCCGGAGCTCAGGGCCTTCAATAATTTAAAGGAACTTCTTACCTCAACGGAAGTGCTGGCATTCCCAGATTTTGAAAAGCCTTTCAATTTAACGACGGACGCATCTAACCAGGCTATCGGTGCAGTACTTTCGCAAGGCGGAATTGGCAATGATCAACCGATCGTTTACATTTCGAGGTCCTTTAACGCAAAGGAAGAAAACTATGCTACCAATGAACGGGAATTATTAGCTATTGTGTGAGCCTTAGATAAATTGAGAACTTATCTGTATGGAGCGAAAAAAGTGAGGATTCTAACTGATCATCAGCCGCTTACCTTTGCGTTAAGTAAAAGCAACTATAATGCAACACTTAAACGGTGGACGGCCCGAATCGAAGAGTTCAATTACGAGCTCATTTATAAACCAGGTAAAACAAATGTTGTTGCGGATGCTCTTTCGCGATTGCCACTTGAATCAAACATCCTCAGTTCAAGTTCCGAAACTGCGTATAGTGCGGCCGAGGACAGCACCGATCTTATCCCATATTGTGAGGTGCCAATTAACGTTTTCAGGAAACAATTAATTTTATCTGAAGACAAAAAGATTAGCGCATATGAACAGCCTCATCCTGGATTTGATAGGCACTATATTTCCTTGGATGTTATAAATAAGGAAAATCTGGTCAAGGTGTTGAAAGAGATATTGAATCCAAATGTGATCAATGGCATCAAAATTCATGAAAAATTTATTCAACTGCTTCAGGATGTATTTAGAGAACACTTTTCCAAATTTAAAATTCGACTAACACAAAGAGTTGTTGAAGATATTGCGAATGAGGATAATAAGGTTCGCATAATAGAAAAGGAGCATCGTAGGGCCCGTCGCAGCTGTAGGGAAAACAAAGATCAAATACTGGAAAGATATTTTTTCCCAAAGATGAGTAAATTGATAAAGAAATATACAATGGCATGCGAAATTTGCAAAGTAAGTAAGTACGATCGCCGTCCACACAAACCCGAACTACAGGAAACGCCTGTACCGGAATATCCATCGCAAATTTTACACATGGACATTGTGCAAATTACCGGTGAAAAGTATATTACGTGTATAGATAAATTCAGCAAATTTGCGAAATTCTTCCACCTAAAGAATAAATCTGCTATCCACCTTCGTGAAAAAATTGTCAAAATTTTGCACTATTTCACCGTTCCGAAAATTCTCGTTACGGATAATGAAGGAGGTTTCATGAGCCCAATCGTAATGAATCTCGTGGAGGCTTTAGGCGTAAAGGTATATATGACTCCGCCACAAAAAAGCGAAGCCAATGGTCAAATTGAGCAACTCCACTCAACGATAATAGAATTAGTTAGATGTCTCCAACAGGAGTATACCGAACTCAGTCTAAAGGAAATAGTAGCCATTGCGGTTGATAGATACAACAACTCGTTCCACTCGGTGATTAAAATGAAGCCGGTAGACGTATTTATTGGTAGGTCACAGAGCGTTAATTATCAAAATATTATCGATTTCAAGACAAAATTAAACGAAAATTTAGGGCACGAGATATTACGTAACCAAAAAAATCAAATTAATTATCACAACAAACGGAGATCAAAGGCCAAAGTTTTTAGTGCCGGAGAAATTGTGTATAAAAGGAATAAGCAAATTAAAACAAAAAAAACTCTAGCGCACCTGAACCGCTAGAAACACTAATGTTCGAAGAACAGTAGAAGAATCGTGCAGGTTTTGAGTGCATATTCCACCACATGTGCTGCTTATTACGACCAAACTGTTTCAAATGCCACGTTTTACTTTGGTCTCAAGAATGCATTATAACTCATATGGTGGAAGGTTTCAGATATTACCACTGGCCTGAATTTCAACGTTTATGAGAGCAAAACACGGGTTAATTTTATTCGTTATCAGTTGCTTATTTCACATAATTTTGAAAGCAGCATCTCATATAACATCAATGAAGAAAATGCTCAGTGCCTGCAGCACTGTAACTGAAGTTGGTGTTTGGGGCTGCGATCCGAAAGATTTGCAGAACTTTGCGAATTGTAACATCGGTTATTTATTTTCATTGTAAATGTTTCCGGTATGTATACTAACTGTAAGCATTTATTGATACAAAAGTAGCACAACCAACTCGTGCTGGCAACCTTTCGCCAGTATCAAAGCCAATAATATATTACATCTGCTTCACGTTGTTACAGTTCATTCGAAGCTTTAGGAGTATAAAGAAATTTAGGGTTACCTGCAGCGAGTTTCTTCAAATGATCGAAAGCTTGTTGTGAAAATTCTACGATAAAACCGCTTAATAAAAATATTGCAATTAAACACAAAATCAACAATAGCTGGCAACCCTATAGTGGCTTTTCAACCAAATTTGGCCTGAATAATGCGTATGACAGGTTTCATTAATTGTATCAAATTCGTATTGATTTCATGACTGCACTGGAAGTTATAGTGCAAAAAGTTTTATTTTCCTGAGCGAATTTTCAAAACCAAAGACACAAATATTACCATAGCTGGCAGCACCAATCAAATTTTTCAACCAAATTTCCACCAAATAGAGATTAGAGTTAGGTTTAGCTACTGTGTCAATTTCATGAAAATCTGGTAACTTATTCACATTTCATAGGGCAAAAAGCAGTTTTTTTTCTTTGTAATTTTTCAAGATGGCACCACTGGCACAGACTTGCCCACAATGCAAAATCGCTTCTATCAAAT
The DNA here is from genome assembly GCA_963978885.1 of Nemotelus pantherinus. NCBI lineage: Eukaryota > Metazoa > Arthropoda > Insecta > Diptera > Stratiomyidae > Nemotelus > Nemotelus pantherinus. Next base: position 123,434,694 of record OZ022264.1, on the reverse strand, counting down.
CTGGCCTTACTTAAGTCCAATGCATTCTGTAAGTTTAAGCTGTATCTGATTATTGGTTCGTGAGTTTCCGTGAACAGAAGTTTTTGATGCTAAAAATATAGGTTAACTGGGAGAGGGTTACCGTTCTTGTCCGACATGAAATTTCCAAAATTTTACTTTGAACGTGTAGATAAAACATAGGATTTATACACAGATTGGTTTTATTGTAAGAAACGGACATTTTTTTGAATATTCGATGGTTTGAATGTTTTCACTTCCAAATTTTTTGTTTTCAAAATGAAGACACCAAAATTATCATAGCTGGCAACTCCAACCGAATTTTTCAACCAAATTTCTACCAAAGGTTGCTCAAAATAAGGTCCAGCAATTGTGTGAGCTTCGTCAAAATCGAACGATTCAATCAGAATTTATAGGGCTAAAAACAGTTATCTTTTTTAGTGGTTTTTCAAGATGGCACCACTGGCACAGAATCGCCCGCATTTCAAAATCACTTCTATCAGACCTGGTCCTATTTAAGGCCAATACATTTTGTGAATTTCAAATAATTCTGCTCATTGGATCGTGAGTTTCCGTGAACAGAAGTTTTTGATGCTAAAAATATAGGTAAATTGGGCAAGGGTTACCAGGCGTGCCCGTTATACCATATCTTTTTTTTTTTTTTGGTTATGTAAGCAAAGCACAAGATTTACATATGAATGGCTGTTTTTTGAAGAAACGGCATTTTTTCAAGAGAGACGATGATTTGGAGGTTTTCACTTTCAGTGCCTGCCCTAGCTACAGGGTTGCCAGCACGCTCATTAAAAGCTACACAAATCTACAACTAAATAATGTCAATATGTCCTGAAAATTTCGTAATGACTGAATAGCTCTGTCAAAAGTTATCGAAATTTAAAAATTTTCAAATTTTCCCGTCCTCTTTTTAGGACACATAGGGTTAAAAAATTCCAAAGCATTATCCAATTCATATGTAAAACACGTTAGAAATTTATTTCGTGAACTTTATTTTTGCGAAAATCATTTGTGCACGAAATAATAGGTATATTAAAAATATCACTTAAATGGCCGCCGGCGCCAAAAGGTTAACAATAACTGACATTTAAAGAGACCTGGACCTATTGTGCACATACACCAATGTATCCTGAAAGTTTCAGTTTAATCGGATGGCGCGTTCTCGAGATTATCTCACTGAAATTTTTTGATGATATATATATATATATATATATATATATATATATATATATATATATATATATATATATATATATATATATATATATATATATATATATATATATATATATATATATATATATATATATATATATGGAAATATGAATTTTTGGCCGAATCGATTTTAATACTAATGTTCTTCGAACATTAGTAATAAACCTTTATTTAAGAAAATGGGTGTAGCTTAAGATAATCTAGTAACAGTCACCATTAACTTAGGCAGACGTATACATAAATCGCACTTGTAAAACATTTCTTCTCTTCCAGATTAACTTTGGCAGCTTCACAAGGTTCAATACTTATTTATGAATATACGAGACCAATTGTCATGTTGAGACGTGGGTTAGGCAGAATTATTGATGGAGACTTTAAAATAATACACTCAATAGATCTAGCCAAATTCAACGACGTAGCAAGCAGTATGAGATCTATAGTGCAGCATGGCATCAACAAGTCTAGTACTTTAGTCCCACAAATCTATCAACAACACGATAAAATAGAGAAATTATTAAACCAATTAAGGGATAAAAATAAGAAAAAGACTAAACGTTCAATTAATTGGCTTGGTTCAGCGTGGAAGTGGTTAGCAAGAAGTCCTGATGCAACAGATTGGGATAATGTCATCAAATCACAAAATAGTATAGTTACAAACAATAACAGGCAATTTAGAATCAGATATTACAAAAGTATCGACAAAGTTAACAGACAACTACAATAGGATCATCGTGGATGTAAACACTTTCAATAATGATAAATACGAGCAAACCCTCTTTAATAAAATGACTATCCTCAAGGATGATATATACGAGATCGTCTTAGGTTGCCAACTGGCGAAGAGAGGCATAGTAAATTCTAATCTACTGAATACTTCAGAAATAAATGAGTTGCTCGCCCAAACCGAAACTCTCCCTTATCAGAATGAAATTCAGGCTATAGAGTTCGCTCAACCCATGGTGCTAGCAAAAGGCTCATTGCTGCTGTATGTTATCAGCCTTCCAAAAACTACCGGTATTGACTTTAATCACGTTTTAGTTCGCCCTACAATTAGGAATAGTAAAATGATTCATCTCAGTTAATCAAATTTTTTTCTAACGTAGTCTGCTAGGTATGCTGTTAAGGCTGACTGCCTTCAAATTCAAGATATAACCATTTGCCAGAAACACCAGCTAGAAAGCCTGTCCCGATCAGACTGTATCACTCAAATACTAGGAGGATCCGATGCAACCTGTGATTTTCGATACTGTAATGGTTAAGTTGTGGAGCTCCTTGATGAAAATATGTGATACCTAACCAACTTCAATGGACATTTTTGCAATAGGAACATTAGCAGAGTTCTTAATGGAACATTCCTTATTAATTTTCAAAATGACTCAATCTGGTTTGACAATATAGAATATAAGTTAACGAACAAATTCCCAGGTAAAATGCAACACAACACCGGAAAGCGGTGCAACATGGAAAAACGATTTCGCTGACGATATTCAACGTTCCTACGAAAATGTTAGACATGCCGTCAGCATTTTCGTGCTAATATAAGAAATATGTATTATAAGAAAATTTTCAGTCATTAATTGTACTTTGTAATAGCCAGGCTTTGCCTGAGAAATAACTTTTTTTCATTAGAACAAATTCGCATTTGTTAATTGGCGCCCGAGCAGGGACGATCGTCGCGGTACCGCAACAGAAAAACCGTGTTAAAAATTACGTGGGTTACGCAAGCGCGTACCAAACAGTCGAGTTTGAGAATAACCGCGGAAGTGATTTTTCTTTACGCGCGCAAAGTCGGGAAGTGTGTGTGGTACCTGTAGAGTGGAGCGAGGCCCCGTAGTAGCTACAGGAGTAGCAAAAAGGAGTAGGGAAACTTACATCCGCCCTCTCAGTCGACGATCGATCCATCAAGGAGCAAAGGAATTTCTTATTAATTAATCATGAGAACCTTGGTAGCAACATTGTAAGTCAAAGTTTTTCAATCATTGTAGTTCGTAACATATGTAACAAAGTGAAAGTATTTGAAAAGAAAAAGAAAATAAGTGAAGAATAAGAAAAATTATTGATTTAAATTAAAAAAAGAAAAGTGAAAAAAAGGAAAAAGTGAAGAATTAAAGGTATTGATTTAATTTGAAGAAGAATTAATTTTGTGAGATAGCAAAAAGGAAAGTAAAAATTTATTACAGAAAGAAAAAGTTATCAATACCTTCAAAAGAAATTAAATAAGCGACCTTTCTTGAATTCGCGTATTGCACAAAAAAAAAATTTTTAACCTTAATATATAACTTCGTGAAAAATCATTTTATTCAAATTTATGTGTGAATGTATTTTGAAAAATTATTTTTAAAGATATTGTGAAGCAGGTTTTAAATGATTGATTTAGATTCTGAATAAACTCTTATAAAGGAAATTATTAATGCATTGTGTCTTCCCAAAGTATAACCTTTTTGCCTTTGCGAAGTAACCATTTTTCAGCAAAAATAGTCGTGTTATCGAAAGTGATCTTATTGTCCTTGTGTGCTTATTGAAGTGATCTTTTTTTGAAATCGGTTAGGTTATTACTGTCTGGAAAACCCCGTCATATCGCGATGTCAAATCAATCGAATCTCACTCACCCTCCGCGTCTAAATTCAAACGAGACGGAGGCCCAGAATAATCCACCTCGTAGCCCCCTCAAAACAATCCCCCAATCGTTCAGGGTAGCAACAATGTTGACTTCGTTCAACTTATAACGAGAATAGTCTCACAAGTCCTCAACACTCAGGGTAGAGAGATTTTTCATTCCATCATGAACCCTGCGTCTGATGTGAATGATGACAGCGATGTTCCAATAGTTGGGAGTGTCGACGCAAATCTATCCGACATGGATAAGATTCCTGATGTCGTTGAGAGTTTGAGGACTTTTTCAGGTGACCCCAGCAAATATTCCTCATGGAGGAAAAGAGTTGAGAGGATCTTGAAGATCTACGATCACCTGAAAGGAACACCGAAGAATTATGGTATCCTTTCAGTGATCCGCAACAAAATAGTAGATATAGCTTTGGAATCCTACAACACTCCTCTTAATTGGAACAAAATTTTGAAGTGCCTAACACTTAACTATGCCGACAAAAGAGATCTTGGTACGCTTGAGTATCAGATGACTACTCTTGTTCAAGGCAACGGAAGCATCCATGAAATCTATCAGACGGTCTACCACCATTTGTCACTGATATTAAATCATCAATGGACATGGGACAGGAGTCATTAACTAATATGACTCAATGTTACAGGGATAAAGCACTCGATACGTTTGTGCGCGGCCTAAGAGGAGATTTACCACGGTTGCTGAGTATCCGTGAACCAGCTGACCTACCACAAGCTCTACATTTGTGCTTTAAATTACAAAACGTTGATTACAGAGCATAACATGCAAACAACACGCATGTTATCCACAGAAAACAACCTCAAAACACACCTCCTCCAATTCCTCCTAAAAATAATTTCAGACAACAATTACAGCATGCGTATATCCCAAGGCAAGATTTCAAGCCAGAACTCTTCCATATCCCTCGCGTTCCTCCAGCCCCACAATTTCATAGGAAAGTGCAGTATCCTCTCCTCAATATCAAACCACTGCCTCCTAAACCACGGAGATATGAGCCTATAGAAGTAGATCAATCCATAAGGACTCATGCTGTAAATTACCAAAATAGACCCCAAAATCGGTCATTCCCCATTAAAAGGGTAGCACCCGAACAAGGTCAATTTGGAAACAAGCAACAGCGCACTTACTACACCCATAACTACATTATTGAACCAGACTCATTATCTCGAGAAAAACGGGAGTCAGATCAAGCTGATTTACTCGAGTACTTATCTTTAGAAGAAACTGTGCCATTTTTTCCAAACTTAGACGCAACAAATGAGAACTCATACTACGAACATACTAATTACACTACAAATGTTGAACCTGACGAAGACATTCCAAACGAGACGACTAACTACAACAATGACAACACTGATCAACAGGGTGGTATCCATTTTTTAGATTAAAGGGCTCTTCCCTGCCGTATATTGAATACGCAGCGCAGAGCGGAGAAAAACTTAAATTTTTAATCGATACAGGGTCAAATAACAACTATATTCAACCATTTTATGTACGTAACCCCATCCCAAATGAAAAACCCTTTTTCACGAACTCAGCGGGTGGACCAATAAATATAACTTACCATTCTTTCATCAACATATTTGGACCAAATACAAGAAAATTAAAATTTTATCTACTACCATCCCTTAAAATCTTCACAGGGTTAATTGGAAATGATACCCTAAGAGAACTCCAAGCAGTAATTCGCGCAAGCTCTAACATAATGTCAATCAAACTTCAAATTTCTATTCCATTGAAACAATACATATCCGAGTCTATTAACCATCTAAATTTAAGAATCTCTCACATGAATAAGGAACAAGAAGTCCGCCTAAAGCTAGTCTTATCAAAATACAAACCCTTCAAAATCAAAACCCTCAAAATACAAACACCATCTCCGTCAGAGGAGAAATCCGTACTACCTCAAATGCCCCTGTCTATGCTAAATCTTACCCTTACCCCATGGGCCTCAAAGATGAGGTTGAAAAGGAAATCCAAAAACTAGTAAGGGACAACATTATTAGACCATCCAAGTCCCCATATAACGCCCCCGTCTGGATTGTACCCAAAAAACAGGATGCATCTGGAGAAAAGAAATTCCGAATGGTCATTGACTATAGGAAACTGAACTCCATCACAATTACAGATGCATATCCTATACCAGACATCAACGAAGTACTCTCAAATTTAGGCGAAAATCAATTCTTTTCAATTCTTGACTTAAAAAGCGGATTTCACCAAATTCTCTTAAGAGAATCCGACGTAGAAAAAACCGCATTTGCCATAAACAACGGTAAATATGAGTTGCTTCGCCTACCGTTCGGCTTAAAGAACGGCCCAGCCATCTTTCAGAGAACCCTAGACGATATTCTAAAGGAACACATAGGTAAACGCTGTCGTAAACGCTGTACATTGACGACATAATAGTTTTCGGAAAAGATGAAAAAGAGCATTTTGACAATCTAGAGGCCATATTCAAAACACTACAAAGGGCGAACATGAAAATCAACCTAGACAAGAGTGAATTTTTGAAGAGAGACGTCGAATTCCTTGGGTTTATCGTATGTGTAGAAGGAATACGAACAAACCCTAAGAAAGTGGAAGCAATCGCAAACTTTCCACCTCCCAGAACATTGAAGGATCTCAGATCATTCCTCGGACTATCAGGATATTAGAGGCGATTCATACAAGATTATGCTAAGATCGCCAAGCCCCTGACAGCCCTCTTGAGAGGGGAAGATGGACGAACGTCCAAACATATCTCAAAAAATAAACCAATGACACTTGACGAAGACGCACTAGACGCCTTCAAAAAGGACAAAAGTGTTCTTATTTCACAAGACGTTCTATTAATACACCCAGATTTCAAAAAACCCTTTGAACTTACCACCGACGCTTCTGATTATGCCATACGAGCAGTATAACCCCAAGATAACAAACCGATTTCGTATTTGTCGAGGACTCTAGGGAAATCCGAAAAGAACTACGCGACGAACGAAAAGAAGATGTTGGCGATAATATGGGCTCTAAACAGTCTTCGAAATTATCTATACGGATCCAGTAAAGTAAAGATCTTCACAGACCATCAACCCCTTACATATGCTTTCAGTTCAAAAAACACAAATAGTAAAATGAAACGCTGGAAAGCAATACTTGAGAAATATAATTATGAATTAAAATATAAACCGGGTAAAGCAAACATTGTAGCCGATTCCCTTTCGAGACCACCCCGAGAAACACAAATTAATTCCATAACCCCCACTCAACATAGCGACGAGAGTTCATCCCAAAATTTAATACCTTGCGTAGAGTCCCCCATTCAACGTGTTTAGAAATCAAATTATCCTCAAACTAGGTGAAGAACACAGCTTCCAAATTGCACACCCTTTCGAGAATTACACAAGACATATACTGATGCAAAGACAATATTCAGAACAGGACATTATTAACATTTTTGAACGCTACCTCAACCCCAACATAATTAACGGTTTACAAACAGACGAATCAACCATGGGTCTCATACAACAGATATACCCAAACCACTTTAGTGACTGTAAAATCCGATATACTCAAAAGATTGTCGAAGATATTCCCTCCGAAGCCGAGCAAGAGGAAAGAATCCTCCGAATCCACAAAAGAGCTCACCGGAATGCAGAAGAAAATAGACTCCAAGTAATAGGAAACTTTTATTTCCCAAAAATGAGTGCCAAAATAAGGAGACTGGTCAAACTCTCACCATATGTAAGGAGAACAAGTACGACCGGCATCCCAATAAGCCCCTCCTGGAAAAAACACCTATTCCCAATTATCCTGGCCATATCGTTCACATAGACATTTTCTCAACTGAGAAACATCTTGTCCTCACAGCCATAGACAAATTCACTAAGTTTGCCATGATGTCAACCGTGATGTCAACAATTTCATTCGAAGCTGCATCGCTTGCCAACGCAACAAGGTTGGGCGCCACACGAAATCACCAGTGCAACGCTACGCACCCCCAGACGCAAGGTTCGCTCACCTGAACATCGACATCGTGGGACCTCTGCCACCACGCGACGGTTATAGATACTGTCCAACGATCATCGACCGATACACACGGTGGCCAGAGGCCATACCTCTCGTAACAATCACAGCGACCACCGTCGCTGAAGCTTTTGTCAATGTTTGGGTTAGTAGATTTGGAGTTCCAGCGCAAATATCAACAGATCTGGGACGTTAATTCCAAAGCCAAGTTTTCGGCGAACTTACGCGACTGTTGGGATGCACTCATTTCCGGACAACGCCGTACCATCCGGCAGCTAACGGTATGATCGAGCGATGGCACCGCACAGTAAAAACAGCCATCAAATGCCACGGCAGCGGCAATTGGTTAAAAGTGCTACCCTTCGTCCTACTAGGTCTTCGATCAGTACTTAAAGAAAACATTTCATCAACACCAGCGGATATGGTTTACGGAACTACCCTACGTCTACCGGGTGAGTTCTTTACGAAGAGCAACACAATCATCAACGACAGCGACTTTCTACGAGACCTTCGATCGTACATGCATGAACTAGTCCCGCACGACACCTCGCACCACTCAACGAACAAGGTGTTTGTCAGCAAGGACCTCGCAACTAGCTCACATGTATTCGTACGCAACGACAAGGTGAGGCCTCGTTTATCATCACCATACGACGGACCGTGCCCCGTGGTCAAAAGGAAAGACAAATATATCGTCGTGAATATTAATGGTCGTCATGTCAGCACCTCGATCGACAGATTGAAACCCGCCTTACTCGCAATCGAACCAACCACACAGAGCACCGAATTGGCTAAATTTACCAGCTTTGTCGGACGAATCAAGCCCACGGTCCGATTTTGATTCGACAATTGAGTCGAATAGCTGTAAGTTAGCATTAAGTTTTAATTCTGTGTAAAGGAACGAGCCAGGTACTCAAAACTTTGAGTTCAATATTCTGTCTTATCGTGGTTTTGCCACTGCAGGGGGAGTACTGTGGCGTCCGATGATCACATCCATGCACTGTGGCATATGCATATCATCGTCCGCATGCCCGCGACTAATGTGCATACGCTAGCAATTTAATGCGTTTTGCGCGATCTAGATGATTATCGTCGGAATTTAGAGCCATAAAAGATAAGCGATCTTATGCTGAGCTAGCTGAGCGTGTGTGTGGCATGGTGGTCGTCGAACGCTACAGCCCCACGGGTAACATAAGATTCCAGACGCTGACGCTGCATTTCGCGTCTTGATATCTTGGCTCGTTCTTGTTGAAATTAATTAGTCTAGTAGTAGTCTTGCCGCGGCATGAATGTTTTGTTGACACAAAAAGATATACAATTAATAAATTTAGATAGATAGATAGATAGATAGATAGACCTTTATTTAATATTTTTCTTTTGTTATTACAAGAATGGAACTTCAAGTGACCCAGACTACTAGAGTCTTTACATACTTTAATTATAAGTTAAAGCTTTGCTAATAAAGAATTAATCTAATACTTAGTTAAATTTTGCAAAGAAAATTTACATAAAAACTTTGCTTATAAGTCTAAAGAAATAATGTCTATATATACTAATCCTAATGTTAACCTAACCGTAAAAAACTTAAATTAGTGAAGATAAAAATAAAAATAAATAAATTATGCGTCAATGCAATATGTCATGATTAATAAATGCAAGAAGAGGGTTGTTTATATTACGAAGCTTAGCATAGAATGCAATCGTGTGTTTTTCTAAGAGTTTCTGTACCGTTGGCAATTGTGCAGTGTAATGCAGAGTGTATGTCGAGAAGTACCATGGCTTGTTTAAGGACATTTTCAAACATTTATTTTGGGCGATTTGCACTTTTTTTAAGTAACTCTTGGCACACGTACTCCATACAGGAGCTCCATAGGATATAATGGGCTGTATTGCAAGTTGGTAAATGAGCAGTTTGTTGGGTTTTGAAAGGTGCGATTTTCGATTTATGAGGGGATAGAGGGTTTTAATGGACATTGATATCTTGTCGCAAATGCAGCTCACATGTTCATTGAAGGATAAGCTTTTATCAAACATCATGCCGAGGTATTTGATTTTGGTTCTCCATTCAATGTTTTGTCCCAAAAAGTTAATAGGGCTGCAAGGAAGATTTATGCGTTTTCTTTTTTTGGTGAAAAAGATTGCTGTGGTTTTTGCTGCATTTATTTTAATTTTCCACCTAAAGCAGTATTGATAAATCTTTTCAAGCTTATTTTGCAAAGTGTGAGTGATCTTGTGGGGGCAGTGGTCACTTGTATATAAACAAGTGTCATCTGCATACATAGCCACTTCACATTGTGAGTCAATAGGGATGTCTGCAGTGTATATGTTGAACAATGTGGGGCTCAAAACAGCTCCTTGAGGTACACCTGCTGATATATCTTTCAAAGACGAGAACTGATTATTGACCTTCACCGAGAACTTGCGGCCAGAAAGAAATGAAACTATAATGTTTATGATGTAATTCGGAAACCCAAATTTTATTAATTTGTATATAAGACCCTGATGCCATACTGAGTCGAACGCCTTTTCAATATCTAGGGTGACAAGCCCTACTGACTTTTTAGCTTTTAAAGATTCAGAAATATACTGAGACACTCTGTAAAGCTGATGGGTAGTAGAAAGTTTCTGCCGAAAGCCAAATTGACAATTTGGGATGACATTAGATGTTCGCAGGAATGATTGTATTCTCATCAGCAAGATTTTTTCAAAAACTTTACTGAGCGTAGGGAGCAGGCTAATAGGACGGAAGTCTTTAGTAGATTTTGAGTTTTTTCCCGGCTTTTTAACGGGTAGAATGATTGCTTTTTTCCATTCTGAGGGATAGTATCCATGTTTGATGCAGGCATTGAATATAAATGTGAAAAACACTATAGCTTTCTTCGGCAGGTTTTTTAAAACAAGGTTAGGAATACGATCACCACCAGGTGCTTTGCGGTTTTTAAGGGTTCGAATCACCAACAGCAAATCTTTGGGCTTGCACATAACTGTTTTAATATCTACCTCCTCCCTGGTAAAATTTTGGACTGCTGCCATAACAATACTATTTGTGATAGTGTTGCTCATGTGAGATGTGATGTTATGTGCATTGTGGAAATGATTTGCGAGCGTTTCCGCCTTCTCTGAGTCACAGCCAATTACTTTACCGTCACTTTCTACGAGTATCTTGTTTGAAAGATGTTTATTTTTCAAAGCTTTTTTAATTTTCCATAAATTTGAGGAGCCTTGATCCATTCTTGAAAGTAAGTTGTTTCAAGCAGAGTTTCTGGCCATATGGATCGATTCCTTTATTTCCCAATTTAGCCTATTTATTTGAGTTTTAATGCTAATATCTCTATTACGCTGCCATTGGCGTCGGATATAATTCCGCTTTTGGATTAGAGCTCTGGTGTTAGTGCTGATAGTAGGAGAATTCTGGTAGTTTTTCACTTCCATACAAGGGGTTGTAGCATTTATCGCATTCCAGATATTCATATTAGCGTTTGTTATTAGATTTTCTATCTGTTCGGTGCTGATGTTGGACAAATCTAATGTATTTAGACAAATTTTCTCACTTAGAATCTCCCTAAATCGTTTCCAATTAGTGTGTTTAAAGCTGGGAATATTTGAATGAGGCTTTTGTATTGTGTGCGAAAGAAAGATTTCACTAAAGACAGGCAAATGAGTCGAAGAGAGGGCTTGCATAACCTGAATGTTTGTCATTTCCGTGATTTTGTCGCTAATAATCAGATCCAGAGTTGAAGGCCTACCAACACCAGAATAGAAGGTCGGTTCCGGAGGGATATGTATATGTAGATTTTCCTGAAAGACCCAGTTAAAAAGTATTTTACCCGCTTTATTAGATTTAGCACAATTCCAGTAGTGATGTCTCGCATTGAAGTCTCCACAGATTAAAAAATTATTATAAGTTCTCTTCAGAGCACGCAAGTCTGCTTTTAGAAACTCTAGTTTTTCCGCATTTAGCTTTGTGCCAGGAAAGTATACGGCACAAACAACTAAGTCGATGCCTATGATTTTGATTGCAATAGCTTCTATGATTTTGGTGGGTAAGAAAGGTAGTGTTTTATATTTAATATTATTCTTAATACATATGGCAACTCCTCCGCCTCTTGCATTTACTCTATCATGTCTCTGCACAATGAAATTTGGTACATAAATTTTATCGTTTGGTTTTAGCCAGGTCTCGGTCATTATACAGACATCAATGTTATTGTTTTTTAGGAAGTCAGAAGTTTCAGTTATTTTTTTTTTGATGCTTTGCGCATTCCATAGAAGGATGTTTAGAGTAAGCTTATCCAGAAAGAAATTTTAAAGCCAATTTAACTATAGTATCGAACTGGTCTTTCTTGGTTCTACACCTGGATAAGCTAGCAAAAAGCTCAGTTGATATGCTTAAAAGCTCCTGAGGAGAAAACAAATCGTTTGATTCTGCCATTGATGATGTGGGATGACGTCTGACTATATCACTGTACAGTGGAGTTTTTGCATTTGTGTAATTGCTTATTGTATGAAACGAATGACTCGCCTCTGGCGTTGCTAAGACGGATGCTGAGCCAAGATTTCCATGAGTTGCATGCTGCTGTAGATGGCCTCCTGATGAGCGAATCTGCTGATTCAGTGCAGGGAACGAATAAGTTGCATGGTTGTATGCACGGGATGTAGTCGATTCTCGTTTCATGTATTTAGATTTAATATTATGTTTAATATTCATATATATTTCTCTATTCTTGCACTCCTTAGAATTTGAAATATGCTGAAGTCCACAGTTAGAGCATCGTATTTTGCTAGTGTCTTTCTCTGTGAGCGTGCACTCAGTATGATTATGTTCACCACTGCAAATAAGACATTTTGTGGGCAAGTGGCAGTGAGCAGATCCGTGGCCATACATTTGGCAGTTTCTGCACTGTGTAGGCCCACTGCTGTTCTTCTTATAATAGTCAAATCGGACTATTGTGTGCATAATCGTTTTGATTTGCTGAAGCTGGTGGAGCTTGGCACCAGGTTCCAAGAATAAGAGGTATCGAAGCTGAGCATTTACCCCAGCTCCTACATTAAATTTTTTGATATCAATGCAATTGATTTCTGCTTTCTGTTTGAAGTAATTTTTCAGTTCTTCGCATGGCATATCATGCAGCCCTGATAAAATAATTTTTGTAGGACGGAGATCCGGCCTGCGGTGTGTAAAAAATTTCACTTTTGTTTTAAGAAGGTGAGCGTGCACCTTATCATATTCTTCGTAAGTTTGTAGGAGAAGCTTCCTACCAATAGAAATATTTTTTAATTTGAAAATCATTTATTTTCAGTTCGATCATTATCGCAATGATCGTGTCCCTCGGTAATTGTATGAACGTAATTGGTGGCACTTTCGGCTTCTTTTCACGTTGTTGTTGTTGTTGTTGCTCCTGCCCATTATCGTCACTGATGTTGATTTCGTCCAAGCCATTGTACATATTAACGTTAGCCATAACAGGATGATGGAATGTTTTAGCACGTTTATGAATAATATCCCGAAGGAGAGATCCCGTTGGGGGGTCTTCCCCCGCCAATCGTTTATTAATCACTGGCACTATTTCAAAAACTTGTATTCCCGAGGGCTTTCAAATAGATTTACAACAAGATTCTAAGATAACCGAAAAAGTAACGGAGTTGAGTCACTATTCACTATTCACTATCAAGATTTCGCTTGTGCACCGGTCACTAGCTCACAGTCGAATGTCCAATTAATAAATTTAAAGTATAATAAGTTTAAAGTTACAAAACCGTTTTGATTGACTCGCGCAAGCAGGCCAAACGTATAATACATGATAATGATTTCTTATATTAGGTAGAAAATGCTGACGGAATGTCTAGCATTTTCGTGGGAGCATTGATGTGCGATGAATATTGTCAGCGAAAATCGTTTTCCCATGTTGCACAGCTTTCCGGTGCTGTGTTGGGAATTGTTAGTTAACTTATAAATTTTGCACATAATTCAACAACCCAAAACCCTAAATTAACTCATTAGCTTTGCTCCTATATGTATACGCTCATACATATTTCATTAAAGCAGAGTTACTCACATATTTTACCCTATCGGGTTGGAAAAATTTTCGCCCAAACTTCGCGCTTACATACAACTAGCATAGTACCCACAAAAAAATCGAATCGTTTTTGTTAGTGCATTTAAAAGCTTTCTCGCGAAAGTAAGCTGTTGACTTTTTTGTTATTGTGCTTTGTACAACAGTTTTTTTTTCGAGATTTTCAAGGGCATCAGCTCTTTAAACCTTATCATCAAAATGGGGATATCACCTCATTACCACCCCAAACGCCCTCCTTAATGTTGCCGAATTTTACATTGGCTAAAAGGCAAATCACTCATTTTTGTCACCAGCGCAGAACGAACGAGCTTTGGTGCTCGGAATAGACTACCTTGTCTTCATTGTATCATGATTACCTCTGTGTCGGCATTCTTAAGTAAAGCATTTCTCAAACCCAGTCGAGCATGTTTAAGCACGTATAACATATGCTTGTTGTCCTTTAATCGCTTCATTCGTGACACCATTCTCTTGCTTTAGACTATTCTTTGAGCAATAACATGTTACAAAGTTTTGGAAACGTAAAATATCATTTGTATTCTGAGTCAGGTCTATTAAAAAATAGCTGTTTGGCACCTGAGTAATTTCTTTGTATATTCTCACAAGCTTTTGGGGTGTAATGTTGGGCCGCCTCCTCGCGGTGCACCCCGGGTAACGCCAAATGGCCCAGCAACAACCGGTACGACTCGGCTTTTCCCATGGCTTTATGATTTGACTGATGATTGGCATTTTGACAATGGCAGGAACGATACATATGGCATGAATTGGCTTAGTTTAAACGGTTCAAGACACGACCAACGATTAAGAATTACGCATTTGGGCTGGCGACTATGGCATTCTGGACCTAGTCGCTTTATGCGTGCTAACGCCGGAGTGAAATCCGAGCGTGAACGGCTCCAGGCTAATGTCATGCCGTCTCCGTCCCGTTAAAACCTGGCAGGTCTCAGAGTACGCTCGAAGCCCGCACTGTTGAGCTGGTGGTGCAGGTTCGGTTGACATTGTTCCCGATTAGCGCTGACCTGGGTCTGAGATCCAGCCCCATGAAGGCTGGTGATCAACCCTCGTGTCGGCCTCCCTGCTTAGCATAGATTACCACGAGGTCATTAAGGTGACTGCACATCCGGGTGGAGATAGCGGCTCTGAGTTGGGACCCAATAAAACAGATGACACAAACAACAACAAAACTAACAGACAAGACAGATGGACAACAAGACGTTAGGACGATAACGGTGACGCAGGGCGGAACAGGCGCTGCCATTGACCGTTTCGCGTTTGCGAGAAGGCCGAGGGTCCGGAGGACATCTCCACCATCGAACAATGAAACGCGAGCTGAGGGAGCAATCGGTTCCGGGGGCGCAGTGGATGCACAAGAAGCCAAAACTGCTGAGTCCGACAGCAGTAGTGCTCTAGAGACTCCGAAGAGTCATCCACAGGAGAACACCGACACGAGAACATACGACCAATACACAACGCCAGCACGTGTTTCCCCTAGAAGAGAATATATCAAGCGCGAACGAGTGGCGGAGGAGGATATGTTGAAGAAGTGCCAACATATCCTTCGTTAAATGCTTCAAGAAGCCAACGCTCAGCGAAATATTTCGAAGCACGTCAAGGACGGAATGCTGGAACTGGAGGAGGCCTTTGAGGTCACACTCACCTGCCGGACCAACTGGCAGAAGGCAGAGATGGACTACCACCGGGCCTTGAAAGCACAGACCGCTGAGCCGGCCACTCCTGCAGGAGTCCCGGGAGTAGATCAGCCATGGCAGAATAAGCGCGTGGCTGAATCCAGCCCTGAAAATACTCAGGAAGTCCGGGTGAGGAAGGAGGTGCCAGTTTCTGACCTCAGGAAGTGGGTGACGGTTACCCACAAAAAGAGGAAGGGAAGTGTCGTTAAAACACCTGTGGCATCCCTGGCCCGGAAAAGGCTCAGAGAGAGGATAAGGGCGAAAAGAAAGAAGTGAAGAAAAAAAAGAAAAATAAAAGTAGACGAAGACAGCAAGGAAAAAAAATAGAAGCTGTCATCGTAAAACCGGCTCCGGGAAAAACTTCCGCGGAGGTTTTGGGGGCCATCCGTCAAAGTGTTGCCCCAGATGAAACTGGTACGCTAGTAAGATGTATCAGAAAGACAGAAGAAGGGGGGGTTCTTTTGAAAATCGCGCGCTCCGATGACCGCACAAAATTGCAGAACTCGATCCGGGCTGCCGTAGATGGCCAAGGGAACGTGAAGCTTGTAACTCCCAGAGTCAAGATCAAGCTTCTTGACCTCGATTGCCTCACAGTCAGCGAGGAGGTGACATCCACCATCAATCGCGAGGCTGGAGAGGAAGGAGCCGGCGAGGTGAAAGCCACGCTCTTCCCCCCTAACACAAGGGAACAAAGGAGAGCTGTCGTGGAGCTGGATGAGGCACTAGCATCCAAAATCCTCAAGTTTGGTCCAATCCGCGTGGGAATGATTAGCGCCCGAGTACGATGGTGGGCTGAGGTGACACGCTGCTACCGGTGCTTAGGCTACGACCACACAAGACGTAGCTGTAAGGGTCCGGACCGGAGCGCCAGCTGCTGGAAATGTAGACAGGTTGGCCACCGGGCAGCAGACTGCTCTGCTCAGGCTCAGTGTATATTATGCACTGAGAAACATGGCGCAAATGGCGCCAAGCATATAATGGGATCGAGTGCTTGTCGGGTTTTCAAGGACGCACTTGATGCCAAGAAAAAGCAGGGAAGGATATGAGAGTCCTTCAAGGCAACCAGCAGGGCTGCAGAGCTGCAGACGCCCTCCCCACGCAGCTAGTATGCGAACATAGGGCTCAGATCATAATGATCAGCGAGGCTTATAGGGGGAGGAACTCGTCCGTTTGGCTGGCAGATGCCACGGGGTACGCGGAAATTTGGATCGCTGACGGGCAGAGGGCCCGCATCGGCGGTCGCGGCTCAGTCAAAGGTCACGTGTGGGTGACATATGGAGAGATCACCTTTGTGAGCTGCTACTTGTCCCCGATTGACTCAATGCAGGAATTTGGAGACAAACTTAGCTCACTGGAGGACTCTCTCCGTGGCATCGCCGGCAATGTCATCGTAGGGGGTGACTTCAACGCAAGGGCGTTGGAGTGGGGCATGCCTACCGAAAATACTCGCGGGCGGCGCATAGTCAAGATGGCATCGAGATTGGGTTTGTTGGTGTTGAATACGGGTTCAACGCCAACATTCCAAAAGCCTGGATTTGGCGAATCTATTCCCGATGTCACCATGGCATTGGAGAGACTTGCGGCACACGTCAGCGATTGGAGGGTGATGGAGGATTACACTGCGAGTAATCATAATTACATCACTTTCCAAATCGCTGAGAGCAGACAAAGACACCACCGCTCTCCCTGCAAGTGGCTAGGCTGGAATGCCGCTAAACTTCGCAGAGATGCGATGACCGCATTACTCACTTCGAGTTGGGAAGGGGAGCCTCTAACATCTGGGTCCCCAGTGACTCGTGCAGCAGAGGCCGCTGCTGACAAAACCATGGGGTGGATTTGCAGGGTGTGTGAAGCTTCAATGCCCAAACGGAAACCCTTTCGTGGGAGGCAAAGTGCGTACTGGTAGAACGATGAAATCGCCGAACTGCAACGCATCGCTCTGGCGTGCAGGCGCAGGGCACAGCGAGCCAGGAATAGGCCGGGTGTGGCTGAGCTATCTGCTGCCCACATTGCGGCAAAGAGGGAGCTGACCAAGGCCATCACAAGGAGCAAACGTGCCAAATGGCTGGCTCTTTGTGAGGAGGTCAACTCAGACCCGTGGGGAGATGGCTACAAACTGGTCACTCGCAGACTTAACTGCATGCGGCCTCGCACTCTCATGCATGCGATATCCATGGAGCGCATCGTTGGTTCGCTGTTCCCAGTGCATCCGCCAAGGACTGATGATCCCATCATCGTGAACCAGGCGGATGTGCCTTCCTTCACAAACGAGGAGCTGAACAGTGCAGTGTCCAGGATGAAGAACCGGAAGGCTCCAGGGCCTGATGGGGTGCTAGTCGAGGCACTTAAAGTCGTGGCGGAGGTCCAAACACGACTATTATTGGATCTGTATAATTCATGTTTAGTCGCGGGGGTCTTCCCGTCGCGGTGGAAAGTAGCTCGACTGGTACTTGTGGACAGGGGGGAAGGGTAACCTGGGTGGTCCATCAGCAAACCGCCCACTGTGCATGCTGGACACTGCGGGGAAACTTCTCGAAGGGTTGTTCAAGCCACGACTGCTGTCAGCAGTGAGATCTGCAGGTGATCTTTCTTGCAAGCAGCACGGCTGCCGAAAAGGGCATTCAGCAATCGATGCCATCTCAAAGGTTGTTGGGGCTGTAGCAAGAGCAGAAGAGGCATGCCATCAAGCCAGACCAGTCGTCCTGCTGGTAACACTGGACGTACAAAACGCTTTCAACTCGGCGAGGTGGACAGACATCCTGCGGGCCCTTGATCAGACGTTCCTTATCCCAAGCTACTTGCTGGCCATGATGCGGGACTATCTCAGGGACCGCTGGTTGCTTTACGGCACTGACGAGGGAGTCAAAAGGAGGCCTGTCACTTCAGGTGCGGCACAGGGGTCGATCTTAGGACCAGACCTCTGGAACATCATGTACGATGATCTGCTGCGCCTGGAAATGCCTGCGGATGTGTTTCTGGTAGGTTATGCTGATGACGTCGCGGCGGTAATCACTTCCAGATCTGCGGAATTCGCTCAACTCAGACTTAACCAAGTCATGAGGAGGGTGGATCGGTGGATGACCGAACACGGCCTTCAGCTGGCAGTCTCTAAAACAGAGATTGTCACGCTGACGAAGCGGAGAATACCAACTGTCATACCCATGACAGTTGGCTCCGCTGAGGTCCAGACCAGCAAGTCGGTCAAGTATCTGGGAGTGACCCTGGACACCAAGCTGACGTATTGGGATCATATCCGCAGGGCATGTGACAGGGCTCTTGTAGTCGTCACTTCGCTGAGTAGGCTAATGGCCAACGTTGGTGGACCCAGTGAGACGTGACGGAGGCTACTGATGCTGTTCCCAGTGCATCTATCCCAGTGTACTGATGGTAACGACCGATTTCATCTTGCTATATGGAGCCGAAATCTGGGGAGATGCGCTACGAACTGAGAAGTTCCGGAAGCGCATTGCCAGTGTCCAGCGCATGGGTGCCCTGCGTATCGTTTGTAGCTACCGCACAGTCTCAGAAGAAGCTGTGATGATGGTATCGGGAGTAATCTCGATCGACCTACTAGCGCAAGAACGC
The DNA here is from genome assembly GCA_963978885.1 of Nemotelus pantherinus. Classification (NCBI taxonomy): domain Eukaryota; kingdom Metazoa; phylum Arthropoda; class Insecta; order Diptera; family Stratiomyidae; genus Nemotelus; species Nemotelus pantherinus. The sequence goes on along the minus strand of OZ022264.1, from coordinate 123,415,480 downwards.
AAAGAAGGGTACCTCTTTCGCTCAGAGCTGGGCAGAACTGAGGCCCTCCAACTTTGGCAACAACGTTGAAGCGAAAGTATCATACTAAAGGACGCTGGACGGCTAAGCTGATTGGTCTCATTGAGCCTTAGCTTAACCGGAGCCACGGAGAGGTAAACTTTTACCTTTGTCAATTCTTGACAGGGCACGGTTACTTCAGGAAATACCTGAACAGAATGGGTAAGGTGGTCACACCGTACTGCCGGTATCGTGTGACTGAGCTCGATAATGCTCAGCACACATTCTTTATGTGCAGTCGCTTCGTAAGTTTGAGGCACACCATTGAGTCCACGATTGGCCTGGCAACGCCTGAAACGATCGTGAATGCAATGCTGCGCTGCGAAACGAAGAGAACTGGCGTGTGGTCTCAACGTATGTTGAAAAGTGCTGCGCATAAAGCGGGAGGAGGGTTGCCTTACCGATCCATGAGCTGTCGTAAATTCTGAAGTCCGTGGTTACCGATGGGTGAGTCAGCACGACCGGGTCGAAGCAGTGCTTAGGCGGGTCCCGACTTGGAACTTCGTGGGCTTGTAGATGGTCCTTTTTTTAGTGAGGCAAACCTCACATATCCCGTGGTGATAGGTCACCCGGGGATCTGGTATGCAGATTTTTTTTTGCCATCTACACGAGGGGAAAAAAAAAGCTTTTTACTATTTTCAGCATGAATTTGTTTGGCAAGATGATGAAGTTGACTTTTGTCACGCGGATTCTTGAAGCCTTTCAGATATTTTTAATTCAGTGATATATCCCGCCAAAATTTTCATTGATGAAATACATTCAGTGTTACCGAAATCACCGAAAAATGTCTAAGATATGATCCTTTAGTAAAAGGTTCGCAAACTTGTTTTGAAAATATATTTAACATAAGACCACCTAAAACAATAAATGTTGGCTCATTTGTATTATTCACAAACTCATCTGAAAACGTGCTAAAATATTCGATGTTTGGAACAGCTTGAGTTTCAGCATTACACCAAATATCCTTCGTCACCAGCGGCAGTATCATGGAGCCGTTTCTAATAAGTGTCTCTTTAAAGTTTGTTTCTCTGCACCCAGATGGTCTGGCAACCATCATTGTAAATAGATGAATAAATTGCACCATATTTACTTCATTAATTTTTAACATGAAAAAAAGTAAGCGGCTTGAATTTATACATTTCATCCCCATGAGTAGAAGACAGATTGCTAACGAGTAACACAGACTTGCTCGTAAAAATTATAAACGACGTTGTGTCACCATCAGAGGTATTGATGATTTATGGCAGGTGGATCTGGTGGGTATGAGTGCAACCTCATCACAGAATCGAGACCACGAATTTCTTTTCACAATAATTGACGCTTTTTCTAAGTTCGCTTGGGCATAGCCAATCAAAAACAAAAGCGCTAATGATGTGGAGCAATTTAAATAATTTTTGAGGAAACAAAATGTTCCCAGAAATTTGCAAACGGATGATGGAAAGGAGTTTTTCAACAAAAAATTTCATCATCTTTTGAAAAGATATGAAATTAACCACTATCAGACATTAAGTGCTTTGAAAGCATCGATTGTTGAGCGCTCCAATCAAACTCTTAGAGGAATAGTGTGGAAAGAATTGATAATGAATGGAAACAACCACTGGATCAGCCTGTTTTCGAAACTTGTTGATCAGTATAATAGAACTAAACACGGGATTATTTAGATGTGACCAATTGACGTGAATGAGTCCAATGAAGTTCAAATACTTTGAGATGTTTATAGAAAAGTTTAGATTACGTCAAAACCTAAATTCAAAAAATTCGAGCGCATCAGAACCGCTAAAAAACTAATTTTCAATGAAATTGTCTTTGAGTGACAAAAAAATGTTGAAAGACGTTATACACTTTTTTGTAGAGTCATATTAACCATTTCTTATCCAAATCAAAACTGTTCAGTGCTAGCAGCACTTTCTCAACGCAGCAGCAATAAATCTACCAAACCAAGCTCATACTTAAATCAACGAATCCTTTGAATTTTGTTCTCATCACAGGATTTCATGGAATATATCAACGATTAAACGTTGTTTGAGGCTGCCATCCGAAAAATTTTAAAAACACGGAAAACTTTAAAAATTGGTTTCTAATTTTTATTTCAAATGCTTTCAATATGAGTATGTAATTTCAAGCATCTGTTGGTGCAATATTGACGAAAATGGCTAATGCTGGTTACACTGTGTTAGCAGCTAAACAAAATATATACCAAATCTGCTTCACGTCAACTTAAACCCAACCAGTTAATTTCGTTTCGATTGAATCACTGCGCTGCAAGTTATACGGATGAATAGCAAACTTTTCAAATTTTCAAAGCGTTAATATTTGTTGTTAATTTTCATTGCGTGATGATTCCCATTTGCAAATCAAATGATATAATCACTTAGTAAAGAAATTCCAAAAAATTACATAAATGGTCATAGCTGGCAGCCCTTTCATGATTTTTGTACGAAATTCCTACGACATTTGGTTCTCATTTAGATCCATTTTATGCACGAACTTTGTTTCGATTTCATGACTGGAACAGAAATTACAGGGAAAACAGCTTTATTTTGCAGAGCAAGTTTGTAAGACTTAGGAGACTAAAATCACCAAAGCTGGCAACTTTATTTTAATTTTTCTAATGCTACCTAAAGTAAAATCTAAATATTGTGTGAATTTTGTTTAAATATGATATTTGAATCGGTACCACTGCCATAGGGTTGCCCGCATTTCCAAATCACTTCTATCAGACCCGGTCCTAACTAATACCAATATGTCCTGTAAATATCATTATCCTCGAATTATCCGGTCGTAAGTTCTCGTGAACAGAACTTTCAAGTGCTGAAAATAGAGGTAATTTGGTGATGGGTTGCCGTTCTTGTGCAAATTGAAATTATGAAAATTTCAACTTGACATGTGTTGTATTATTGTAACTTTCTCTCTCTCCTAAGTAAGTTATTTATAAGTATTAGTGTAAGTTAGAAAGTAAGTATTGAGATTTGGAAATAAAGTCAGTCTAAACAGAACTCTCGACTTGTAATATAACATGGCGCAGTCGGTAAAAAGTCGGTAAAATATTCCAGTAAGCTAGTAAAACGTATCTAGTGATAGTAAGTGAAACAGAACGTTTGAGAAACGAGTAATATCACTATGGAATATCAAACGACGTTCCCAGGAATCACACCGTTGGATTTTAGTCAACAGACTAATCTAGCAGACAACTGGAAAAATTGGAAGCAACAATTCAAAATATATTTAAGAGCGACAGGCTTAGAAGCGGAACCCGATTCAAAGAAGGTGGCAGTATTTCTTCATTGACTTGGTCCAGCGGCTCTTCCTATTTTCAACTCCTTTGGTGAGGAATTCGATAAGGTAAAATATGATAGAATTATTGACAAGTTTGAGGCATATTGTTCTCCAAAGAAGAACTTGGCCATGGAACGCCATAAATTCTTTTCAAGAAAGCAGCTTCCACATGAAACAATAACAGAGTTTATAACGGAGCTCAAAAACTTAAGTTCGTCATGTGAATTAAACGGCCCACAGACACGGAGATCTAGTCGTCGACTGGATCTCAATTGATTTGCCACAGACACAGAGACTTGAATTGCAATCTCATTCGAACGTTGTTTTCGTGGAGGCAACACACGCTTTGGAATGGGTGTTTTCAGGTCATTTTCGTTGTAAGAAAACGGAGGACATATGTACATTGTAAGCATTGTTAGCAAATGATGTTTTACGTAAAGTAATTTCGAACAGGTACATATACTCGGATATATGAGGTATTTGTACTTTCTGCTTCAGGCATCTGTAACCTAGTCATAGATCCCCCTAAATAATTTTTAATTGGCGGTCATCATAACCAGGCATTGATTGTTCGTATTAGGGGTGTCGGAACTGATTTTCGAAGAAAATTATAAATTTGTATGTATCATGAGCTGGCAGCAATTGTGCCTTAATAGGGTTTAAAATTATGTTTCACATAAAGTTATTTCGAACAGGTATGTACGGGTATCTAGGTATTCGTACTTTCTGGTTCAGCCATATGTAGCCCTCTAAATACTTTTTTATTGAATTTTAATTGGCGGTCATCATAGGCAAGCAGCACTGAAAATGAACTAAATATCCGTTGCTGCCAAAGAAAAGATATTATTGTTCCACATCTATTCTTTTCGTTCATAAATATTTCCTGAAATAATAAAACATTAACAGGATCATGAGGTATGCTAACTGACTCTTGTTGAGCGTACTCATACACAATTCAGTCCGTTAAACCAATGATTTCAAATTATGTTACCATTACGTTACACTAAATTCAAATGAGATCTCCATTCTAGTCTCAAAATCACCACAGACACAGCAACGTGTTCGTCGACCAGTAGCTCCGCCCACCAAATATCAAAAAATTTTGATATTTACTGCAACCGTTGCAGAGACTAAAAATGCAACCTGAGACTAGCCCACAGACAGAGATTTTCGTTGCAGATATCGCATATTGCAGATCTAGTTGTCGACGAGATCTCTCGTCTGTGGGCCGTTTTAGGCGGTTTACAATTTGACATAGTCAAAGACATTTTCATTTGTGGTCTCAACCAAGACAACAATAAAATTCGTGATCGTTTATTGCAGGAGGGGAACATTACCCTCACTAAGGCTACTGAAATTGCTCTTATACTAGAACAAACTAGTAACCAAATCAAAGTATTAGATAATGACACACATCAATATTCTAATACAATAGCGGCTGTACATAAATCGGCTTCGCAGAATATCACTAGCACAACAAGCAATAAACATAAAATCAATAACTGTAAGCATTATTCGCTACGCTCGTCAAGGGGCTAAAGTTTTGCGAACGAGCAATATAATACTTGTAATACCAATACAATTGAATGTGGTAAATGTGGTTTCAAACACAAAGTAAATGAATGTCCCGCTCTTGGAAAAACTTGCAATAAATGTAAGAAAAGTAATCATTTTGCTAGTGTTTGTCGCTCTACCCGCGTACATGTAAAAAACGTCACAATTCAAAAATATAACTCGTCAGATGAGCTCTTTATCGGCACTATCAATACTGATAAGAAATTGAGTGACTGCTGGACCACAACACTCACTATCAATTCGAAAAAACTGGTTTGTCTTCTTGACACTGGTGCACAAGCGAACATCATTCCGCTTACACAGTTTAAGAAACTAGGTATAAGTAAAAATTATATACAAAATACAAACATGAAGCTTATATCATATAGTGGAGAAGAATTGAAAATAATAGGAATTATATATATGCGTTGCAAATTAAATGAAAATAAAGTTATGATCAATTTTTTTGTAGTCAAGACAGGTAATATGGCAATTTTAGGGTTTCAAGCATGTAAAAACTTAAATCTAATTCAAAAAGTCGGTCAAATCAATATTAACGGAAGTCAATATGAAAATATACTACTTGAATACACAGACATTTTTGAAGGTTTAGGGCGATTAACAGATAAAGTTCATATTCAAATACAAGAAAACATTAAGCCTAAAATCGACCCACCGCGAAAAGTACCATTCAAACTTTTAGATAAATACAAACAAGAATTGAATCGAATGGAAAAATTTGGAGTGATAAAAAAAGTTAATGAGCCCACGGAATGGGCAAGTTCAGTTGTATTAGTAGAAAAAAGTAATAACAGTTTGAGAGTTTGTTTAGACCCACGAAACTTGAATGAAGCTATTGTTAGCTCAAAAGATGTGATGCCGGACATAGAATATATACGAACGCAACTATCTCAAGCAAAATATTTCAGCAAACTGGATGCGAATTCGGGGTTTTGGATGCTTGAACTCGATGATGAAAGTTCATTTCTGTGCACTTTTAATACTCCTTTCGGAAGGTATAGATTTTTGAGGCTGCCGTATGGCATAAAAACAGCTTCAAAAGAGTTTCAGTATGTGATGAATAAATTATTCGGTGATATTGAAGGACTTGAAATATTTATAGATGATTTTATCATTTTCGGAAAAAATAAAGAAGAACACGATAAGACACTAAGACTTGTACTTGAAAGAGCAAGGGCAGTAGGTCTGAAATTTAATAAATCAAAATGTGAATTCGGTCTAAAAAAAATTAAATATTTAGGTCATATATTTTCATGCGATGGAGTTTCTTCGGATCCGTCAAAAATTGATGCCATCAAAAACATGCAAGCGCCGAGAAATGTCAAGGAACTGCAAAGGTTTCTGGGCATGGTGAATTATTTAGGCCCATTCATGAAAAATATTTCTGCAGAGACTTTTCACTTAAGAAACCTATTGAAAAAGGAGACATTATGGGTATGGTTCCCTGAACACGAGAAAGAGTTTAACAATATAAAAGAACTCATTAGCACTGCTCCTGTACTCTGTCATTTCGATCCAAGCAAACCGATTACTTTGTCTGTAGATTCATCATACGACGCCATGGGTGCGGTATTAATGCATGAAAAACGCCCGATTGCGTATGCATCTTCCACCCTAACTGAAACACAAAGAAATTATTCTCAAATAGAAAAGGAACTGTTGGCTATCTACTTTGGCTGCAATAAATTTCATAGATACATTTATGGTCAATTCGTGACTGTGGAAACAGATCACAAACCATTGATTCCAATTTTTCGCAAACCTCTAAACTCAGTATCTTTGCGTCTTCAACGGATTCTTTTGAAACTACAGATGTACAATATTAAAGTTATCTACGTTCCTGGTAAACATCTTTACATCGCAGATACTTTATCTAGGGCGTGTTACCAACATGATTTAAATTTTCAAAATATCGATAAAGAAATAAGCCTTCATGTGAATTCAGTTGTTTCGCAGATTTCTGTGACCGACAAAAGGCTGCAGGAGATCAGAACATTAACTCAAGAAGATGAAGCTTTGAGTTTAGTTAAAGAATATTGTTTGAAAGGGTGGCCTGATACGGTAAGCAACACTAAGCGCCTAGCTCAACCTTATTTTAACATCAGAGGGGAGTTGACAGTTGTTGACGATCTCGTCTTTAAGAATAAAAGTCTTGTCATTCCCACGAGAATGCGAGCAGATATTTTAAAAAAAATTCATGAAGGACATCTGGGAATCAACCGATGTTTGAATTTAGCAAGAGACATTGTATACTGGCCATGCATGACAAATGATATTAAAAATGTTGTGCAAAGTTGCATGTTCTGCAAAACACTTAGACCTGCAAATCCAAAGATGCCATTGACACAACACTCCATTCCTTCTTTACCATGGGAGAAATTAGGAGTTGACTTCTTCAAATGGCGAAATGATACCTACCTATTAGTTGTTGACTATTATTCAAAATACGTAGAAAGTGCAAAGTTACACAAAAATCTAACTGCTAACAATGTGATAACTCATTTGAAATCGATTTTTGCAAGGCATGGAATACCTAAAATTTTAATTTCCGATAACGGACCTCCTTTCAACTCAAAAGAATTCAAATTTTTTTTAAATGAGTGGGACATTGAAAGTGTAACAACTAGTCCATATTATCCAAAATCTAATGGGTTAGTTGAAAGTACTGTGAAAACAATAAAAAATATTCTATCTAAATGCCAAGAGTCTGGAACAGATCCATATATAGGTCTACTTCAATATCGAAATACTCCTAAAGGCAATTTCGATTCTCCAGCTAAGCTTCTCATGACTCGGAATCTGAGAACAAAATTACCAGTCAGGCTGCAAAACCTAAAACCCGAAGTCATAAATGAAACAAGGCATAAAAATAACTTACAAATCAAGACAGACAAAATGAAAATGTACTACAATAAGCATGCAAAAACACTACCCACAATCAATGTGAACGAGGAAGTTTTGTTCAAAAAACATCCCCAAGTTAAAAATTGGACCCAAGGCAGAGTCGTTGACAAATGCGAACAACCTAACTCTTATGGAATCAAAGAGAACAGTAGCAATACAAATTATAGAAGAAATCGTGAGCACTTATTGAAAATTAGTGGTGACAGAAATATAAATAAAAGTGAGTCTTTCACCGATGTTCCGCCTGATAATAAATCAAAGCCTTCAAATAAGAACTTAATGAGCACCCCAATAGCGCATATGTCAAGATTCCAGTTTAAGCAAAGTGAATCTGCATTAGGATCACCTGTTAGCAATGAACCTGAAGAAATAAAAGCGCACGAACTTTCCATTGACGATGCATCACAATCTCAAAACAATATAAATGCTGATGAACCACCCGGAAGTCAAAATGAAAATAATGTAACAAATCCGTTGTTGAAATATAGCAATCATGATGATAATTGTATGGTAACCAGGTCCGGGAAAGCCATAAGGCGTGAAAAATCATAAAGTTCTCTGATGTGTTCATATACAAGTCTTTGAGCATTTCATGTGTGAATCCTAAATACTAAACAGAAACTAATTTGAATGGAACTAGTCAAAGTTTTATGCTGATCACTCTAAATCATTAATCTCAAGATAATATGAAACAAAAATTTGATCATAGCTGGAAAAGCTAACATAAAGTAATACTGCATAGGCACTAAGCTTGAGAGTTATAATTATAACATATTTTATTATCGTTGGATTGAAATGCAAGACAGGTTAAGTAAAATAATTTAGAAACATGATGTTGAAATCAAGGAAATAAATAAACAATTTAGAAAAATGATGTTGAAATCAAGGATGAATTAAAGAAAAACAATAATGAATTAGAATTGAATTATATAATGACTTAGAATTGAATTATATAATGAATTAGAATTGAATTATATAATGAATTAGAATTGAATTATATAATGAATCAACCAAGAATCAAAAACAAATAAAAAACATGAACAATGTAACTAAACGAATCCAAAATGGACAAATACATTAAAAACTTAAGAGCAGAGGTGTTGTATTATTGTAACCTTCTCTCTCTCCTAAGTAAGTTATTTATAAGTATTAGTGTAAGTTAGAAAGTAGGTATTGAGATTTGGAAATAAAGTCAGTCTAAACAGAACTCTCGACTTGTAATATAACAACATGAAGGACAAAGGATAAAATTTATCAATGATATCAATTTTTTGTCAAAAATCAAAACAAATTCAGGAGGGTCAATGATTTGAAAAATTTTTCTCAGCTGCCTACCGCAGCTACAAGGTAACCCGCTTTATCTTGAAAATCCATATGTGTTAAATCTTAGTCAACATCAATAAGCTTTGCAATGTTCACGATGATCCATTGTTTTTCTTACAAGTAACGACAAATCAAAATTTGAAAAAAGTTCCTTGCCTACTTTTAGGCACACTGCTCCCACACACGGCTAAAAATTCTCAATTCTTCATCATAGGCAAGCTTAAAACATAATAAGTTCTTATTCCCAAACATATATTTTAACAAAAATTTACACTGCTTGGATATATAGGAGTACCTGAAAATTCACTAAAACGCTCGCCGCTGCCAAAAAGTTCAGGATATCTGAATTCTTGCAAGTCATGGACCTTTTTTTTTACATACATCTACGTCCTCCAAAAATTTCACTTCAATCGAATCGGCCACTCCAGAGATTATCTCTATTAACCATTTTGCAGAGTTATATATATATATATATATATATATATATATATATATATATATATATACATATATATATATATATATATATATATATATATATATATATATATATATATATATATATATTTATATATATATATATATATATATATATATATATATATATATATATATATATATATATATATACATAAATATATATATATATAAATATAAAGAAATATGAATTTTTGGAAAACGAGTTTAATACTAATTTTCTTGGTCGTATAAGTAAACATAACACACTACAAACCAAACTGGCCCACTGAATTTTTTTCAAAAAAAGATGTAAGAAAAACACAGTCACTAGCATACTCACTGGAAGACTATCAGAAAAATTTTATATATGGATGGTCTTACGAACCTAAGTTAACTGCATTAAAACACCCTGACGCATACCTTGTTGAAAAAATTATAAGAAGAAGGGGAAACCGTGTTTTTGTTAAAGGGATTGGTTTTCTTTATCATCATAGCTCTTGGATAAATATTAAAGACGTGCTCTAAAAGTGAACAACATTACATTCATTCGAGATGTTGTCTTTAAAACGAGAATATGATTGCGCTTAGACGTTTGCCAATCTAAAAATTAAGCTTGCTCGTAGTGGATTCTTTTCCCCAAACATTAAAGACCAGATCAGATGTTTGTTCTGCTCCGTTGCCATGCATGCATTCAACGCACTGACCGATGTCAAAAGTGAGCACTTGTGATTGTCACCGAAAAATTTCTGGCCAACGGTAAAGACTTCGCCTTAAGATATACCTGTTACACCAAAAAAATGTAATAGAATAGAGCACTCGCTCTACAGCCTATTTAGATGTGTTGGCTTCGGATTTTTCGTTTGTGGAGCTATATGCAAAGCGGTTTCAATATTCAATTATTCTTCCATGTAAAATATCAACAAACAATTTTATCTCAATATAAATTTGTAAAATAATAAGCAATATTCCCACAATTATTTGTTCTATTTATTTAAAATTCACAGCACTAAGTACTATCTAAATACCACAAAAAAACTGCAACATGTTTAATTACACCTAAACCTTGACCAACTCTTGACCCACTCAACCAGTGAACAACGTTTTTGTTTTCATCTAAATATAGCCACTCGGAAACATCATACAACTATTCATCCAGTTATGACACAGTCTCTGCATCGCGTAAAGCCCCCATTTCGTTTTGGTTCTCGTTCCGATCCGCACAAAAAGATTACACACGTTGTAGCTGAACATGTTGTGTTATTTTTACTTAACTTTCGAAGAAAATTAGTATTAAACTCGCTTCGCAGAAAATTCGTGATATATATATATATATATATATATATATATATATATATATATATATATATATATAGATATATATTTATTTATAAATATATATATATATATATATATATATATATAAATATATATATATATATATATATATATATATATATATATATATATATATATATATATATATATGTATATATATATATATATATATATATATATATATATATATATTTATAAATATATATCAATATATATATTTATATATATATATATATATATATATATATATATATATATATATATATATATATATATATATAATATATATATATATATATATATATATATATATATATATATATATATATATATATATATATATATATATATATATATATACATATATATATATATATATATATATATATATATATATATATATATAAATAAATATATATATATATATATATATATATATATATATATATATATATATATATATATATTAGGTGTACAACTTTGCTTCCGCCGTTTTTTTTTCCGAAATTCGGGGCTATTGTAAAAAACTGGTTATACATTTATGATTCAAAGTATTGTGCATCGCTGGCCACTACTTTCTTCCATCTTTCGGGCAGCATAGGAATCCCGCGTTGAAAAAACTGGTCATCTTTTGAATCGATCCACGAATCGATCCAATTTTTTACTTCTTCATAAGACCGGAAGTGCTGGTCAACCAGGCCGTGTGCCATTGATCGAAACAAGTGATAGTCTGAGGGAACAACGTCTATAGAATACAGCAGGTGGGGTAGGACTTCCCATTTCAAAGTTTCCAAGTATGTTTGCACCACTGTCGCAACACGGGGTCGATCATGGTCATGCTGTAAAATCACTTTATCATGTCTCTCGTTGTATTGTGGCCGTTTGTCTTTCAATGGTCGGCTCAAACGCATTAATTGCGTTCGATAACAATCGCTTGTAATTGTTTCAGTCGGTTTTAACAACTCATAATACACTACGCTGAGCTGGTCCCACCAAATATTCAGCATGACCTTGGAACCGTGAATATTATGTTTGGCTGTCGACGTGAAAGCATGGCCGGGATATCCCCATAATTTTCTGTGGTTAGGATTATCTTAATGAACCCATTGTTTGTCCCCAGTCACAATGCGATGCAGAAATTCCTTCCGTCTTTGCCTTGCAAGCAGCTGTTCACAAACACACAAACGCCGTTCAACATCTCTCGGCTTCAACTCATACGGAACCCAATTCCCTTGTTTCTGAATCATTCCCATGACTTTCAGGCGTTTTAAAATGGCTTGTTGCGTCCCTCCCAATGATCCTGCCAATTGTTGTTGCGTTTGACACGAGTCTTGATCAAGTAATGCCTCCAATTCTGCATCTTCGAAAATCTTCTCTCTTCCACCGCCATGCTGGTCTTCGACGTTAAAATCGCCGTTCTTGAAGCGTTGAAACCACTCTCGGCACGTTTTTTCACTAAAAACAGCCTCACCATAGGTATTTGAGAGCATTCGATGAGCCTCAGCCGCAGATTTCTTCATATTAAAGAAGAAAATTAAAACCTCCCGCAAATGACGAGAATTTGGCTCGTAAGCTGACATATTTAATCAAGAATAACTTTATGATGCACACACAAATCGACTAATATTTCGATGGCGTTATGTTTACAAATACCTAAGCTTATTGTGTGACATTTATGATCTATTAATTTCAACTACCACTTACCGCTACAGCCATCTATTGCAAAACGGCGGAAGCAAAGTTGTACACCTAATATATATAAAAATATATAAAATATATAAAAAAAAAACATATATATATATATATATATATATATATATATATATATATATATATATATATATATATATATATATATATATATATGTATAAAAATATATTTAAAAAAATGCAACATGTTTAATTACACCTAAACCTTGACCAACTCTTGACCAACTCAACCAGTGAACAACGTTTTTGTTTTCATCTAAATATAGCCACTCGGAAACATCATACAACTATTCATCCAGTTATGACACAGTCTCTGCATCGCGTAAAATCCCCATTTCGTTTTGGTTCTCGTTCCGATCCGCACAAAAAGATTACACACTTTGTAGCTGAACATGTTGTGTTAATTTTACTAACTTTCGAAGAAAATTAGTATTAAAGAAATTTAATCGCAGAAAATTCGTGTATATTTATTTATAAATATATATCTATATATATATATATATATATATAAATATATATATATATATATATATATATATATATATATACATATATATATATATATATATATATATATAGATATATATATATATATATATATATATATATATATATATATATATATATATATATATATATATATATATATATAGATATATATAGATATATATATATATATATATATATATATATATATATATATATATATATAGATATATATATATATATATATATATATATATATATATATATATATATATATATATATATATATAAATATATCTATATATATATATATATATATATATATATATATATATATATATAAATATATATATATATATAAAGATATATATATACATATATATATATATATATATATATATATATATATATATATATATATATATATTTATATATATATATATATATAAATGTATATATATATATATATATATAGATATATATATATATATACAGCCTTGCCCAAAAGTATTAGGCACCCTAAAATTTACTTAAAATCTTCGGAAAGAAAAACTTCTTCTTTCTAAATTGATTTATTATTATTAATAGAGACAAAAATGAATTAAATGAACTTAAAATCTAGTCGGTCCACCTTTGGATTTAATGACAGCACGAATTCTGTCTGGCATGCTGCGTACAAGCTTAGCACAGTCCTCGCTTGTAATGACATGCCATTCTTGCACCAACGCATTTTTTAATGCTGTTTTGGTTGTAATGCTCTTTGATCCTCCGCTTCAAAATGGCCCAAAGATGCTCAATTGGGTTTAGATCTGGGGACTGTGCAGGCCAATCCAACAAGTCAATACTGTTGTCAGTAAACCAGCGCATCGTAGTCGCTGACTTATGACAAGGTGCATTGTCTTGCTGGAATATGACTCCGTCGAGATTAGTTTCACCGAAAATGTTGATTACCGAAGGCGCAAGTGCAGTTTCAAGTACTTCTATGTACTTTTCACTGTTCATGCGACCTTCGCAAATAGACATTTCGCCAACCCCATCAACAGTCATGCATCCCCAGATCATAATATTGCCTCCTCCGTGCTTGACCGTTGGTACGATGCAATCTGGGTGGTATTCTTCGCCCACACGTCGCATCACGAAGGTCACACCTGGTGTTCCAAATACCTATAGAAGAGAGAAAAAAGTCCCCTTTTAAAATACCCATAACTTTTAAGGCTTAAGTGAATTGAATAGGTGATCATTCTTATTAACTCCAAAAACCAATAAAATTGACTAACCTCAAAGTTAGATTCGTCAGACCACACCACATTGGACCAATCTTCCTCAGTAAAATGTTGGTGCCGGAGAGCCCACTCTAGCCGTTTTCTTTTGTTGGCCTCTGAAAGCCACGGCTTCTTCC